>JAWRVF010000124.1:0-629504 GCA_036785485.1 Physcomitrellopsis africana | reverse complement strand
TCCAAATTGGACGCCATCATGAATGCTCTTGCTACGTTGTCTCTGAGAACTGCAGAGATAGAAGGAGTTATGGCAAGGCTTCACAACGTTGGAATGCCCGAGGCAGCACAATCTAAGGTTCACCAATCTCAAGCTTCGGCATCTAATAAAGCAACCATGTCGTTAGTTCGGCAAGAACCGTTGGTTCAACAGCGAAAGGAACCCCGAGTCAGCCTTTCAGACAAATTTGATGGTACGCATTTCAAGTTTCGAGGTTTCGTCAACCAAATCAGGTTGATTACGGTTTTGCAATCTGAACGCTATTCGACGGAGGAGTCGCGTGTTGGATTAGTCGGAACTCTGCTCACAGGACAAGTGTTATCGTGGTTCGCTCCTTTATTCGAGAAACGATCACCAATTTTGAGCAACTTTGAAACTTTCTTGGAGGCATTTGCCGAGGCATTTGGCGAACATGATAAGGCTCGATGGGCTACAACGAAGATTCGGTCGCTACGACAAGGGATGCGCTCAGTATCAATTTATGCATCAGATTTCAGGCAATTAGCGTGCGACATCAACTGGGACGAAGAAGCGTAGATGAGTCAGTTTTATTGGGGTCTAAGAGACGACGTGAAGGATTTGCTATTATCGCTTCCAGACCCACGGACGCTCAACGAAGCCATCAACCAAGCGGTGAAGTGCGATAACCGCCTATTTCAACGTCACCAAGACCAATGTGTAAGACAATATACGACTCGCCATGGCCCTAGTATGTCAGCAAGTGGCCTCAACTCACACTCAAAAGCGGAAGACATGCAAATTGACGCGGTATGTATAAAGCCCCTTACTCCAGAAGAAAGAAGGCGACGTATGGAGGAAGGACTATGCTTGTATTGCGGAGAGCAAGGCCACACAGTTAGAAGCTGCCCCAAGAAGCAGAATCAACGCATTGTGAAGACTAGAGGTGCGATTATATAGGAAAACGAAGATGCCCAGCCACAATAAGAACCGTGCGGCTGGACAATTCAATACCACAACAAAAATCAGGTTCCACTCTTTCTTCCCAGCCTGCTAGTTGTATTATAATCCCTTTATCTTTTGGTCCTCAGAAAATCAAAACCCTAGCGTTATTAGATTCAGGAGCATCTGCTTGTTTCTTAGACGAAGAATTTGCTAAGCGCCATAAGATCCCTCTAGTATTGAAATCCAAACCCGTACATGTAGAAGTAATAGATGGAAGACCCTTATTGTCCGGTAGTGTCACCCATGAATCAGAACCTATAGAAGTTACATTTAAAAACCATAGTAGTTTTGTTATTTTTAATATTATTAGAACCCCGTCAAACCCTATCATTCTTGGTCTTTTATGGTTAGAGAAGCATAATCCATCTATCGATTGGAGGTTGCAAAGAATGACGTTTCTCATAGATTATTCTAAAAGTAAGCCTTTTAAAAGGTCTAGAATAAAAAAACCATTATTCTTTGGAGCAAGAGCGTTTGTAAGGTCGTCCAAGGAAGGTACACCATTTGTCATTTATGCAACACCAATTAGCGACGAGAAGACTTCGACAACAAGTATACCGGAGTAGTATAAGGACTTTGAGGACGTATTTCAAAAGAAGAACGCTGAAATGCTACCGGAGCATCGACCATACGATTGTGCCATAGACTTACAAGAAGGAACACAACCACCTTTTGGCCCAATCTACAACCTATCGCAGACGGAGTTGGCAGAGCTACGGAAGTACATCGACAAGAATCTAGCCAAGAATTTCATTCGCCATTCAAAGTCGCCAGCCGGGGCACCGATCTTATTTGTGAAGAAGAAAGACGGCTCGTTGCGGATGTGCATAGATTATCGAGGCCTCAACAAGGTGACGAAGAAGAATCGTTATCTGTTACCCTTGATCTTCGGTCTTTTGGAACAACTTGGACGTGCAAAGATCTTCACAAAGATTGATCTAAGGGGAGCTTACAATCTTGTGCGTATCAAGGAGGGAGACGAATGGAAGACAGCTTTTCGTACAAGGTATGGCCACTTTGAGTATAATGTCATGCCTTTTGGCCTCACCAATGCTCCGACCGTTTTTCAATACATAATGAATGACATTTTTCGAGAGCACCTTGACGACTTTGTTGTCATCTACTTAGATGACATTTTAATATTTTCCAAGAGCGAGGAAGAGCATGAAAAACATGTTCGTCTTGTCCTTGAAAAGCTACGCCAGCAAGGACTCTACGCCAAACTAGAGAAATGCTTATTTCACCAGACTGAGATGGAATTTTTAGGATTTATCGCGACTACAGAAGGTTTGAAGATGGATCCCAAAAAGGTAGAGGCAATCGTGTCTTGGGAAGTTCCGAAGACAATTCGAGATGTGCAATGCTTTCTTGGTTTTGCTAACTTCTATTGGATCTTCATCAAGAATTATTCCCAAGTCGCTGCCCCGCTCACTCGGTTGACATGCAAGGACAAGCTCGAATGGGGACCTCAAGCGGAGAAAGCATTCCAAGATCTTAAGTCGGCATTTACTACAGCTCCAATCTTGGTACACCCTGACTTTGCAAAGGCCTTCTACTTAGAGACCGATGCTTCAGATTTTGCTTTGGAAGCGGTGCTTTCACAGATGGATGTAGACGGGAAGCTCCATCCAGTTGCATTCTATTCGCGGAAGTTTTCTGCTGCCGAGATCAACTATGAGATCCACGATAAGGAACTCCTTGCAATAGTGGATTCCTTTCAAGAGTGGCGACACTTCCTTGAAGGAGCTGCACATCCAGTGACCGCATACACGGATTACAAGAATTTAGAGTACTTCATGACATCTCGAGTTCTGAATCGTCGTCAGGCTCGATGGAATATGTCGCTTTCCAGATTTGACTTTGTTATTACTTATCAGCCTGGGAAGCAACAAGGACTCTCCGATGCATTATCGAGGAGATCGTATCTTGCGCTGAAGGTTGGAGAAGCAGTGTTTGATCAATAGTGTGCAATATTGCTAAAGCCAGAGCATTTTAGGATTTGCATCGCTTCCATGCCAATTGATACCGATTTCCTCAACCAGGTACGCGCCGCGACTCTTGAAGATTCTATAGCCGTGGATGTCAAGCAGCGCATTGATAACGACAAGTTCAAGGTTGAAGAAGATCTTTTATACTTTAAAGAGCAATTGTATATTCCAAAAGGACCAACACGACTCCGAGTTCTTCAATCTCGTCACGACTTTCCAGCTGCGGGACATTTCGGGTTCAACAAGACTTTGGGGCTTATCTCCCAAGATTTTTGGTGGCCCTAAATGTGGAAGGATGTGAAAGAGTTTGTCATCTCTTGTGACATTTGTTCAAGATCTGTTGTTCTCGACATCGCTTCTTTATTGGCCTTTCTACAAACCACTACCTATTCCGACAACCATTATCTTCAATTTCTACGGATCTCATCGCAAACTTGCTCGGGCCATCAAATTATTTCGACAGCATTTTTGTTGTGGTAGATCGACTTACAAAGATGGCGCACTTTGTCCCTTGCAAGAAGACATCTCGTTTAAGACATTGCTAAGGCTCTTCTTCTGAGCAACGATATCGCTATCACGTACCAACAGATGATATCGTGTCGGATCGAGGGACTCAGTTCGTATCCAAGTTCTGGAGATCTCTCTTTGAGGCATTGAAAGTGGATATCAAACTTTCTTCAGCTTTCCATCCCCAAACTGACGGCCAAACAGAACGGGTCAATCAAGTCTTGGAGCAGTATCTACGGTGCAGCATCAACTATCAGCAGGACGATTGGACCGCATATCTATCGCTTGCCGAGTTTGCTTACAACAACACACTTCATGCGTCGACTCAACAAACACCATTCTTTTCCAACTATGGATACCATCCGAAACTTGACTTATTGAGTCCATCAACAAATATCAATCCGGCAGCTGAAGGAATTGCAAAGCGGTTATCGGAACTTCAAGCCACGTTGAAACTTCAATTGCAAGCTGCACAAGAGTCCTACAAGGCGACCGCAGATAGATCTCGGAATGAGGCACCTGCTTTCAAGGTTGGAGATAAAGTATGGTTACTTCGACGAAATATTAAGACGACAAGGCCTTGTGATAAGTTGGACTATCGAAGATTGGGACCATTTGTCATCCAGAGGCAAATCAATCCAGCGGCATATCGTTTGGAGCTACAAGCTGCTATGAAGATACACCCTGTCTTTCATGTTTCTTTGTTGGAATCTTATCGAGAGTCATCTTTTCCTGGAAGAACACAACATCCGCCACCTAGCATTGAAATTGAGAACCACGAGGAATACGAGGTCGAAAAGGTGTTGGATTCACGGCGAAGGTGGGACAAGTTGGAGTATCTTGTTCATTGGTGCGGCTACGACATTAATGAACGAACGTGGGAGCCAGCCGAAAATCTTGCCAATGCGCCGCAAAAGGTACAGGAGTTTCATCGACGATATCCTCATAAACCTAAGCTAGTTCAATGATAACTTCTTCTTGAAGCTTACTCATCCGAGAACATAAAAGAGGGGAGAGCACCACCAAAACTCACAGTTGATAAGTTATTTTTTCCAAGATAGAGAACTTTTTCTAGTAGCCAGAGTTTGATTTCCCGACATGGATAGCATGCCAGTCGTGTTATCTCAACCGACTAGCTCACAAAGGCGACCTCAAGATGAAGAACCGCCTGCACCACGACAACGACGGAGGATACCGAGTAACCGATCGCTGGTGATAGTATTTGAGATCGAGCCTGCTTACGATGGTCAGCCAGAAGGTGTGTTTGCAGGACAATTTCACAATGAGGACACGGAAGTTCATGCTTGGTCAGAAGTGGAAGGCGTGGGCCACTACCGTTGGCTTCAAGGGCCGTTGAACCACTTGCTTCACGAACAGCAATTGGAGTTCATTGCAGACGTTATGCGACAGATCTTTATTTTCTTGCGATTGTTCTAACCGACAAACAACATTGCTTCTCGGAGACCTCGAAGCTAAAGGAGAGGATAATATTAGGGACATAGTCCTTAGAACCTTCTAGAGACAAGCTTCTAGAACATTCTAGAAGCAAGTCTTTGGAACCTTCTAGAATATTCTTTGAAGATTCCTTAGAATATTCTATAAAGACTTCTAGAAGATTCTCTAAAGATTCTTTTAGAAGGTTCTAGAAGATTCTTAGAATATTCCTAGAATATTCTATTAGATTCTAGGAAGTTGCTTGAGAAGCTTCCTAGTTAAGTAAAAGTCGCTTGAGAAGCTTCCTAATTTAGCGGAAGTAGCTCGAGAAGTTTCATATCTGGTAGTATATATAGGAGTTGAGGCTGAAAGGTTCTTTAGTCTCGACAACACATCTCTTGGAGCTCTAGCTCACTTCTCTGGTGTTGGCCTTGTACTCATCTGCATTAATTTAGTTCTTTCCAGTTCTTCATGAACTTCTTGTTTAGATTTCTAGTTTGTATTTTGTGTCCGTGACATATAAAGTCATGGCACAAGCAATGAACATTTATCTTGGTGGCATTAAAATAGCCAGTTATTGCACTTCATAACTTTATTAATGGCTTCATTAAGAACTTGAAGATCAAATATAGATAATAATAGATTTATTATATAATCTCATAATTTTTAATAAAATTGATTTATCAATGCATCTTCATTCTAATTAATATTAAATACTAATTATTAAAATTTTGAAGCATAAACAAATACAAAGTATATTTCCTATCAAAGGACTTGGATTTTAATTGTGGCAAAATAAATCTTATAATGTTCTCCAAATATTTTTTCAAATGCCACCAAAAATATTTTAAAATTATGCAATATGGAACAATTCTTTTCAAATAATAGAAAAAATTAAAACAAAACTTAACTTGAGAATAGTATTTCAACTAGACTAATATGAGATGCTTTCTTAAAATACTATTGAGGTTAGAATAAAGTAATAAGTTGTATTTGATTTACTAAGCTATAAAACTTGAAACAAGTTCTATCAAATTTTTTTGAGATGATAATTTTAAATTCTTTTACTATTGATGTTGAATTGCGGTTTCAAATACATACATCTTCTAATAAAGTAGACCTTAATAATGGAGTTTTTAGAATGACTTACAATAATAGTTGAGGTAGTTTTTCTCTTTGATCATTATGTATGATCATATAAAGTTTTAGATTTTATTTAAAGAAGGTCTTTATCTTGACTTTCAATGTTTCAAGAATATTTATAATTGAATTTAATTTAACTTATTTATAATCTGCCATATTGAATTCTTTACTTCCTGCCATAAAAATGAAATAAAAAGAAATAGATACAAAAAATCAAGAACAATATCAATGTTGTGTAGAGAAATTTATTAGATACTTAATTGTAGAGAGTTCACTTTTAATTTATTGGCTAGACTTTGATAAGTAATTTTTTAAATAAAAAAATAAATATAATAGTATTAAAAAATATTATATTAATAAGAATCTTTTATATTTGAATAAATTTATATATAAGATTTTTAATGCAATCTAGAAATTCTTTAACACTCTTTTTGAATCCAAATCATAACTAATTAATTATTGATAAGTTAAATTTTTAATAATTTTAAAAAAATCCATAACCTCTTAAAGATTCATTTTTATATCAAAAACTTATCATAGCTCTATTAGTCTATTTTTTCACCTCTATAAAGTCTTGGCTTTCAAAAAAATCCTTTTAATTTATACAAAATTTTCCATTTATCCATACGGATGGTCTAACTATTCAATTTGATACCAATATCCCTTTTTAATCCTTTTTTTTAATAAGATTTTTATAAAATTTATTCCAAGCACCAAATAAAAAAAATTAAATCAAATTTTAAGGATCACCAATGTCTAACAAAGGTTACTTAAAATATAAAAAAGTTATAAGCAATATGAAATCAATCTCAAAAGTCACTATTAAAAACAAAAATGAGGTTGTACAAACTCTAATAGTAGCAATTTCTAATATCAAATAAAAATTTCTATAAAGAAGGATAATTTATTTTTTTAAAAGAAAAAATCAATATTAAAAAACTAAGATGTAAATTTAAAGATAGATAGTCTGCAATCTTTAAAAATATAACAATATCTCTAAAGAAGTGGAATAATTCAATCACTTTTGAAACAAAACAATTATAATAAGTTGGTAGTCTTTTCAAATTATCAAATTCATGAATCACAATAGAATCTATGTAATAATATACTTAAATATTATTAATGAAGAAAAAAAGTAAAGAAAGAAGAAATTATTATAAAATTAAAAAAAAAAAAAAATTGCTATTATCAAATACAAAAAGATTAGAGAATCTTGAATTAAGATTCGAATAAAAGAAAAGTGTTGATAAGAGTGAAGATGGCCTTAGTCTTATCTTCATATATATTAGCTACAAAAAAGTCTTGTAGAAGCTTTTTAGGGACCGCAAGGCTTGTAGCCTAAGCATCTAGTTATAGGGTGCTTCTAACGTAATTTCTAATAAGTAAGAAATTTTTGGGATAAGATTCAATAGCCATGTGGTATATCTTTAAAAGTCTAAATATCTAATTTGCATCTAAGAAACTTTCTTGGAGCTTCTGAAGAAAGATATTATCTTTTTAATATGTTTCTACCTATTATTATTTATTTTTATTTACTTCTATTTATTTAAATAATATATATATATATATATATTAAATCTTAAAATAAAATAAAAAAATATATATATATTAAAATATAAATTAATATATCTAAAAATATATATATATATATATATATATATATATATATATATATATATATGCAAAGAAGAAAACAAACAATCTAATAAATAAAATCATGGATACAAGTGAACGTATGAAATTCAAAGACAAACCAATCAAAGTGTTTTTACTTGTGTATTTGATGTAATTGCCTTTTTTAAGAAAAAATTTATATAAATTTGGATTTTTTTTTATCTATCTTAATATTTGATTGAAAAATTAGTGATAGCCAAAAGCCTAGTGCTTTCTAGAGGCAAACTTTCTCTACTCTAATATCATAAATTGACAATAAAGTTCAATCTACCTCCAATATATTTGTATTAAATATAACTTATATATCAAATTTTATATCATCTAATAAGAGTGATGTTCTTTTGAAGTTGATCTTTGACCTTTGGTATTCACATTGTTATCTATGAAGCAATTGCATCTTGGCAATGAGAGAATCAAACTATAAGCTGGCTACAAATACTTTCTATTGTCTTATAAATATATAGATTTCTCACTTTCATCAAGCATTGGTGGAGCGATTTTGCCATATTGGATATTAAATGATCATATTGATGTTCCTCAAAAAACACTGTTGTTTAAGTATTTGGCTTTGATTTGTAGACTCATGTAGCGGCTTCTTTTGAAATTCCTCTAATCTTAATAAGTTTATCTTAATACAAATTAGGTGTGAGCACACATACTATATTGTAAAGTAAATCTACCATCTCCAAATTTTTGAACTTCTTTTTGAAGTTCTCAACAAAGTGGCACATACAAATACTATAAAAATCATTTAGAAAAATCAATTGTACAACTTTAAGAATTTTTTTTTGGCAGTCTAAAAGAAAGATCTTCTACGGCATGTATTCATCTATGATATGATATTATAAGAATGCTTCTTTAAGTAATTCAAGAAATTATATTTAAATCTTATTGTTCTTAATATCTATAATAATAAATGCTATTGGATATAAAGCTCTTTTATTGTCCATTGAAATTACATATAGAAAGACTTTCAAATATTTGCTTTATAGATGAATTTTGTTGAGACTAATTAAAAAGGTGTATCTAAAAAAAAAATCCTTAAAACTATATATTAAATACAATAAAAAGATGATCAAAATATTATAGCTTATTATATATTCTATAAGAATGGCAATAACAATGCTTCTTGAATTTGCTTACAATATTTCCACACAATATCTTAGAAGATATTTGTAGCTCTTTTTTTTAGTACCAACCAATTAGCTTAATGCTCTCTCTTTTCTATGCCATGCTTACTGATACGAGAATGTAACACCATCATATCTTTTCAAATCTTTAAGAATCTTTATTGGCTTATATATTACAATTTGTTGAAGATGTTTGCACATTGCTTCCGCTATCCATGCTATTATTACTTGATTATTCTTCAAATATATAAGTCTAATATAAGAATAGTTATTATTATACATGTATACTATAAATGCTGGACTTGTCATTAACTTTGCTACATGCAATTTCTATGAGCAATCTTTAGCTTTGCACTTAATAGTGTGCACTTTTTTTGTAGTCTTTTCAATGCGGACTTTAAAGATGCTGACAATTGTAATATTTTTAATTGCTAGCTTGAGTGCCTCACAAGTCTCAAAACAACCATCTACAAAGAAGATTGTATTCTCCATTTGTCTATACTATAAAATCTTTAACTACATTTTAATTCCTTTCTAACACTCCCTTACCTAGCACCACCATTAGTAACATCCATTAACACTGAAAGTGTAAGAAGCATGGTCTCAAGTACTTGAGGTAGCAATATAAGGCCATATTGCTACAGAGAAAGGATAATTATGTAGGGCCATGGCTTCCTAAGTCTACAAGCATTGAATCTATCCAAAATATTTTTCTATTTTTAATATTTTTTCAAAAAAAAAAAACCTTTCTCTTTATATATTAAGATACTTCATTTTACAAAATTTACTTTTGGAGGGCATTGCTTTAAGACTCCCCACCTCAAATCTCCCTTTTTAGCTACACTTCTATATTAGATTCACAATCCCATCAGAAGGATTATTTTAGAAATTAAAAATTTGTTAGGCCTATTTTTGATATTTACCATGCAAAAGTTTAAGCATGGAGAAGTGTATAGATGCCAGGTTAACAAGTCCACATCTGTCAGGGCTTGATCAATACTGGTGTGCTCAAAACCCCGTCCCATGTTCGCAGAATAGTTTCACACGTGCCCAGTGATGAACGCCGCGGCTGAGGAGACCTCATTCGTTCTAGTCTGAAACTCGAGCACTGTGGGCCCGGAATCCCAAGGAATACTTCCTGGAGCATCAACTGAAGCATCATCTCCACGCGTGATCTAGACTTTGATTTCAATACGAACTCGTGCGGTGTGAGCGAAAAGCCCAGGAACTGTGGTTGAGAGGTCCCGAAGCTCACCATGAATGTGTTACTAGGTCTACACGCTATTTGTTCCGTGGTTACCTCTTCCGCGTGCACTGAACCCACAGTTTGATGAATGAGATTCTCATGAACCGGTGTTCTCTGCTCAATGAGTCAGACGTATTCCTCATTCGAAGTGCCGGACTTCAGCATCGCTCTCCCGGACTTTTGGTTTTCTTCTCTTTTTCTTGTTTTTACTTATTTCGTTACCGCCATTCGAAGAAACTGTCCGAGCAAACAAGGAACAAACACGTTTGAACTCCTACTATTTGACAGCAAAATCAATGCTTTGAGCAAGTCGCATTCAACAGCAAGAGGAAAATCCTCATCGTCTTTTGCACCGGTTCGTAATTCGATTCCTCGCCTCGCACGCCAAATGCGTCGGGTTTGACCTCTGACAGACCTTTCTTTGATTGCACGCCGTGTAAATCATTCCCTTGTAAGCCATCCAAATTATTCGACGCTTTCCGCTACATCCGAACCCGACTGCCAGACTCGTTCCGCAGTGAGCTTCGGGTAGATTGATGTTCCTGGTTCCATCGGTGTTGACCTAAACCTGACCTTCTGGTAGGGTGTCCAACCCGTCGTGAACAGACTATTCCCCACGGAGTCATGCTGAACGGACCGTACCCAGCTGAAGGTCACCCTTGGCATGGACCCAACTCCCTACTCTGCGTGCGTCGAACTGCAGTGACCCGAGTCCGTGTCAATGAGCTGACCTTCCCGAGTTACGAGGTCGCCACGCACGAAAGCGTCACCTGAGAATCCACAACTCGAAGACCTTACAGCGGTACCGCATGCTTGCGCCCTCAAGCGGCTGGGGCCGCACGGACATATACTCCCACCTGCATCAGTGGAAGCAAATCATACACAGCAGCTCATCCCTCTCCTTCCACAGCATCGGCACGGCGCGCCTAGAAAGATCTAGAGTCTCACAAGTCTGCAGCACCGCCCCACGCGTTTGGATCCGATCTGTTGATTGGTTGGAGCAGGTCCATAATCTAGGGTTCGTGCTCAGGAAATGGCGATCACCATGCGATTGTCGGCAGTGATGGCGATTCTGTTGGTGTGCGTGGCTCTGGCAGGGCACGCAGACGCAGGGAGGCAGTTGGGTGTCATTCACTTAGACGCTGTAAGTCCAAGCACCGCCCTGGAGGCTTCTCCAGCGCCGGCGACAGTGTCTTTCACCGTCACGGTTGCTCCGGAGGGGGCTCCGGTGCCCACCCCGGTGGTGGCGTCTCCTGCTGATGCTCCCACCACCTTCGTGCAGCCGCCGCCGCCGCCGCCGACAGGCTATTAGAACACCTGGTGGATCAGCTGGGTTGTCATCGTCACGCCGACTCTCGGAATGCTTGCTTGCTTGCATTCCAACAGCGAATGAAATGGAATGGTGTGGCGGAGTTGGGCATGGGAACTATGGTAGTGAGTAGGAGCTGAATGCTATTATTGTCAACACTTGTCTACACTTGCTCCGTCGTGTGCATGGCAACATTGCAACCTCGTGCAGATTGGCCTGACAGCCTTCAGATCTGCTTGTCTCCGATTTATCATTTATTTATCAATAAAACTGCGCTCACTGTTGTAGACCATTGCATCCGTGTGCACCGTGGCATTGTTGCTGATTTCTCATGCCTTCGTCTTCCATGTTTGATCGCGGCGCCCAGTTTGGTTGCTCCCATTCCGATGCTAGCTGTTGTTTTTTGTGGATCACAAAAATTGAAACTTGGAATACTTCACTGAAAGGCTCAAGTATGTGCACTTCACACAATCTAATTATAAATTTTGAATGTTTTTATTTAAAATGAAAACTTGAAGATAAATCCTTAAGCTTTACCTGTTGTTGTAGCTAAAATTAATCTGAACTCATACAAGATGGTTCAGTTTTGTCAAATATATTAAGTACTGCATTAAGTATTTCTTATTATATTTATTAAGATATTTGCTTTATTAAGCTCTTTTACAGGAGAAACAAGCAAGTAAATAAAGATGCATAACTGATATTTTAATTTTTAAATTTCCCAATTTCTACAACTTGTAATATATACTTTTTCTTTTGTAAATGAATTACTTTTTCTTTTTAATAAAACATATTGCATTTATTGATTTTTTAGATGTAGTACTGTAACATATAGAATTAGAATGACTTCTTCTTGATTTATTTCATTTGTAAAACTTATAGCATATAAGGTTGATTGAAGGTTTCATTACATTTTCATCATTAGATGGTTATACAAAAATACTTGAATTGTTAATTTATTTTAGAAATGGCATCATTATATACTAGATGCTTTGAACTTAATTGTAGATGAGAATAAAAACAAGGATTTTAAGCAATGTCTATTACTATAGTTAGGACCAAAGAATCTATTGACTAATCTCTTAGGACCAAAGCATCTATTGACTATATAGTGTAGTTGACTACATAGTGTTAACTATGTAGTATAGTATAATATAGGTGGTGCAAATTAGAATTGGGAAAATGGATTGATTATAATCCAAAGTTGACTTTAACAAGATTGACTATAATAAGGGTTGATTATACATCTCTTAAGTTGTGATCAATCCTACTAAAGCATGCTTTTGTTACAATTTGTATTGAAAATTATATTTCATTTAAATAAGCAACAAAACTTATTAAATTTTTTATTTTTATATTTTGATGATTTATTTAAAGAAACTCATGAAAAATAGTAAAGACAAAGAAGTATTTAAAAAAAAATTAAAGCATGTACATCTAATAAGTATTAGATATCATTTATCATTCTTTGGATTATCTAATATATGATAATATGTATCTTTTTAGAATCCATTAATAAATTATCATTTGAAATAATGTATCTCAAAAATTCTACTTAAGATGTGTGAAATATACATTTTTTCATCTTAACTTATAATCTTGCATCTCTAAGTTTTTGTAGTACAAGGTAAATATGTTAGTTATGTTTTTTTATAATCTTAGAATAAATTACAATATTATCTAAATAATACATAAAAAAATTATTTAGATATTTATAAAATATATTATTTATTAAATATTAAAAAATAGCTAAAATATTTGTAAGTCCAAAAGACATGACATAGTATTTAAAATAATCATACGTAGTTTAAAATATAGTCTTTTATTCATCTTTTTTCTAATATGTACCAAATTTTAGGCTTTTGATAGATCTATTTTAATATAGAGATTAGCTTTACTTAGTTGATAAAGGAGCTCTAATATCAAAGGTAAAGGATAATAATTTTTTATGATTAATTTATTAAATCCACAATAATTTACAGACATTTACAAAGATTTATTTTTTTCTTTTACAAAAAAGATTGGCGCTATTATATTACGTTTTATCTTATTTGAATATGTATTGTACTATTGTATTATATGAAGTCTCGTTTAAAAATGTACTAGGCACTTGGCTATGAAAGATAAAAAATAATTATAATAATAAGACCTAACACCTCTAATAGAATTATATATAAATTACAATTAAAGAATAGCAAGTATGATCAATCATTAAAGAAATTCAATAAGATTTTTAATCAATTATAAAAAAAAATACAATGAAATCCTAAAGAATTTCTAAAAAAGTCATAAAGAAATATTAATATAAAAATCCTTTTAAAATATTAAAAATAAAAATTATAATCAAATCTTAAACAAATCTTAATTGAGTTCTAATCAAATGCTAATAATTATCCTTTACCTTTGAATTTGGTCAAGGATAATTTAAAGGTTAAGTCTAAAAATCTACCTAGGGTGTAAGCCATCTTCCTTCTTCAACCTTGATGCCAATCTTCCAATGCCAATATCTTTTTTTTGCACCATTTAATTACTTCCAATATTCACAAAAACATAGAAAATCAAGTCTACCATCCAAAAAAATTATTTTCACTTCAATCCAATAAGTAGATTACTAAAAATCTTAGAAATCCTCACTAATCCTCAAAATTGAATTTCTAAAATCTTGATCTACTTGAATTTCAATAACCTTTTATTAAACTATTTGATCAGGCTTAAACTTATAGCATGTACTTAACACAATTACATTTATATATCTATAAAATTTTATTTTTAGATCTATAAATAAATTCACAAAATACTCAAAAATAGAAATCTCTTTTTATTTCACAAAACCTAAAATCATCCAAATTGACCTTGATTTTGCAAAGCTCTTATAAAGTCAATATTTATCCAAATCACTTAAAATCAATGCTCAAAGAAATCTTTTAAAGTTTGCATTCAAATCCCACTCTTTGATTTGCTAAAGAACTCTTTCTTTGTCATTGGCATGTAATTTTGTACCTCAGGGTTTGATTTCGATCCAAATTTATAATTGAATCTCTCCAAATATCAATTCTTGGAATTTTGAGATAAATTTTGCTAAAATCTATTATTAATTATTTTTTAAAAATACCTATATTATTTATTTTTTTAATCTACTTTAATTTATCTTATTTATAATCATATAAAATAAATAAAAGCTTCTTCTAAAAGAAGGCAATATTAGCATCTTTTAATTTTTACTATCTCCTTATTTATTATTTATATTTCTAAGATAATTTGCTAAAATATTTTTATTTGAATTCATCTATAATATAATCATTCTTTTTTTCTTTTATCTAATGGTTGTATTACTATATAATATATGTCCCTCCTAAATTTGTACATTCTCTGGCATGTGCCAATTTTTTTTTTTAATATATTGATATATGATGCTCTTCATTTTAGTCAAAATTTTTATCTTCAATTTATTCCTCCTCTCCCATTTTAATATCCCTTAATAGATTTTGTTCTTCATTACAATATGTACACACTCTTCTTTGTCTAAATAACTTGACTTGCTTGCTTGCTATATGTGACTTCAATTTTGTTCCATCCAGTTCTCGTAACTAATATGTTCTATTGTCATAGACTTTTATCACAGCATATAGTCCAAACCAATGTTTAGAAATTTTTTGTAATGTACTATATTGGTTATCTAAGCTATTATTGTAGACTAAGATTCAACTACCTCCTTCTATTTTTTTAGGCCATAATCAATATATTTTATTAAATCTTTCTTTAATTTTTTTCCTTGCTTCTTTCAACCTCCCAATTACTACTTCAATATCTTCAAATCTTCTTTCTAATTATTGAATCTATAATATTAAAAGCTCATTTTCATTAAGATCATCTTTTCAAGGTAATACTCTTCATATAGGCAATATTTTTTCTATTGGCATAATTGACTTTTGTCTATATATTAACTCAGAAGGTATATAACCAGTCACTATACTATGAGTTGTGCAATCTATCTATAATGCAAATGGTAGTAGCCTTAACCATTGATATACTTTGCCATTGCATTCTTTTATTATTGTCTTAACAATAGGTGAATGTTCACATTCACTCTTCCCATTATCTTGTGGATTATATGCTATTATCAAAGAAAATTTAATTTCTATTCTATCAAGGAATTCTCTTGTTTCTTTTACATCCAATTTATTTTTATCTACAATGATTTTTTTAATATAACCATAGCAACAAACAATGTCTTTTAAGAGAAATTAACATACACTTTTAAAACATTTTATTTTTAATACTTGTCCCTTAACAATATTTAATAAATCTTCATGTGCAAGTATTAAATATTTCATTTGTCTAAGCTTCATAGACATTACTATTAAATCCACTATCTATTTAAAATATAGTATTAAAAGATAAGTTAAATGTAATTTATCTGGATGCCAAATATTAGAATAAAGTTGACAAATCTCATATGATCTTATAAAATCAGCCACATCTTTATACATATCTTTTCACCAATACTTCTCCTTCAATTTAATAAAAGTTGCTCAAATTCTTCTATGCCCTCTCCACAAACTCTCATGGAATTCTTTAATAATCTTTTGTTGAACTTCTAAACCACATATCACCTATTGTGGTAATTCTCCTCTTTTCTTTGGATGCTTCTATAAACATCCATCATGTAAAAAATATCCATAGGCTTTCTTATGGATTTTTTTAAAGTTTTTGATTTCTCCAACCTTCTTACAACTTTAATGTACTTAGATACTTTCCAATATCTTTCTATTATTTTCATATAAATTTTAAAAAAAAGATCTAATGATATATTTAAATATATATTTTCTTTTGATAATGCATTAGTATAAAAATTTGTGCCTACATCATCTTCCAAATTAATTATATCTTTTTCATCATAATACCTTATTCTTGATAATATATTTGAAATTGAATTATTTTTCCTTGCAATGTGCTTAAACTTTGGATTCATAGATTTGATATATGCTATCTACTTTAACATAGCAATATCAAAAGTTGAACAAGTTGGAATCATGCCTAATAAAGATAGATAATCTATTTCTATAACTATTAATATACTAATCAAGTATTCTTTTTCTATTTTTCATAGCTATTACTACACTCCATAATTCTCTTTTAATTTGTGCATATATCCTTTATCTAATATTCAAAATCTTTATTCCAAATCTTATTATATATCTATTATCTTATTTACCATCTTATCCAACTATCTAGCTTATTCCAATCAGACTTACATCAACTGTTAATATCATTAGCCTTCCACATTCATAATTCATTTTTTTTAAAGTTGGAGGCAAAGAAAGAAGTTCCTTCAATTTTTTCATAGCTCTTCTTTGTTCTTCTTTCTATTGAAATTTTTGATTCTTTCTTAGCAATTCATACAATAGATTTATCACTTATGGAAAATGAGATATCCACATATGATAGAAAATATAAGCTCCTAAAAATCTTTTTATTTTTGTTATGTTTGTACATTCTTTTATTTTTTTTTTAATAATATCAATCTTTTCAATACTTAACTTACATCCATATGATCTATATATGTGTCCAATAATAAATATCTTATTTATTCTAAATATAGATTTAGTACTTAACAAGGTCAAAGTAGAATTCATTACAAATTCTATGATTTATAAGGAATAGTAAAAATAACCATAGATACTACAATACTTGGATCAATACATCTAATTTCATGTACTTCAAATACAAAAGTTTTTCCATGTTGTGAAAGCATTTCTCTAAAATATTTTTCTTTATATTTTGTTAAAAATCCATCACATCCAACTTTTAATCCATCTAATGTAGCATCCGTAAATTCATGCCTTATCTTCCTAAGATCCTTTAAATTTGGTTGTATAGATGTTTCCTTCATCTTTTCTTCACAATTTGATGGTAATAGCAAAGCCATTGATTTATCCTTTTTCTCTATTGATTTATACTTAGTTTCAATGTATACCTCTTGGTAACTTAAATTTTTTACAAATCTTTGAATTTCATCATAAGATTCTTTGAAATATACATTAATAATTCTATTCTCTTTTTGTAATCTATATTGCAATAGATAATTTAATTCTCCTATAATATTTGTAAATCTTACTTTTTCAAATGCTCTTGAAATAAATTCATTCTCAATCAATTTTTTATTTTTTTAAAATTTTTTTTCTACATTTTTAATATAATATTTTACTATCTTTTTTATCTTATCAATAATCTTAAAAGATAATACATAATCTTGTTTCAATCCAATAAATCCAATAGATAATATCTTCTCTTTTAAATTAAGTGGGAGCATTTTTTTCTCTAATCCATTGCAATCTTGCTTTACAATGGTGTGGTAAAAATCCGTAAGGTCTCAAAAATGTTCATTTAATAATGGCTTTTTTTTCAACTTAACATGATTCCTTTCATATTTGGCACAAACAATTAAAAATTGAACTTCTTTCATCTCATCTTGACTTCTTGATCTTGCATAGACTCAACCATCATCTATTATCTTTGTTTCCATCTATATGGTAGTAATATATGGTTGCCCTGATATAATAGGATATGTTGACATATCTTGTACAAAAAAATATTGTTCATAAATAATATCTCCTATCACCATGTTCTATATAATTCTCCTTTTGAATTATTTGTTGATCTTATCATCTGTCCATGTTTAGTATCAATAGACTATTTTTTATTTTTATATAATTTTTTTGCTATCAAATTGATTCCAAAACCATAATCAATTAATGTTGCAATTGATTTTTCTAATTTTTTAAATTTTACTATAAATTTTATAGTAGTACTTATCCAATGATTTTAAAAATAATGACTAGATGGTTGAATCCCATTTCCTTCTTTTGTAAGTCCAACTCATGAAACATCTCTTAAAACCTGCATTTCAATCTCTTCATCTTTACTATTTTTCATTGCCTTTGTTCCTTATATATTTAATATCATAATATCTTCTATAAATTGCCATTTTTTTTTTATTATATCAATAATAACTTCATGAAATTTATGCTTTATAATCTCTAGAATTTTACCAATTTTAAATTCAACCTTTTTGCCTAAAACCCATTCTTCTAATATCTTCTTCAAATCTGTAATAGCCTCAATATCTGATTGTAACTTATAAGCAAGAGATTTTATTTTTTTATTTTTTTATTTTTTAATAATTTCTTTTTTCTTTGTAGAAATATTTTTTATTTTCTCCTTATATATAAGATTTTTTTGTTGTCTTTTTTTTTTTTTTTTTTTTTTATAGTCTTTTTTTATGGCCTTTTATTATTTTCATCTCTTTTTTATTTTTCTTCTACTAATGATTCATGTTGACTCTTTACAATGTAAGCATGCACTGATAATCTATCTATTGGATCATTCTATCTAATAATTTATCAAACATTATTGTTAATATGTTTTAAATTATTTTTAATAATCATTCTCTTTTTAGCATAAATCATTGCATTTGTCCACAAAGAACTAGATTCTCCTAAAAATTCAAGATTTATACTTAAACATTTGCTGCGATTTGCTTCCACCTAATATATTGATGTTTCATTATTTGAGATTATATGCACTTTTAAAGCACCTTCCACAAATATCTTCACTCCTTTACCAAAATTTGTCTCCAATTTTTTTCCACTTTCTTTCAAGTATATCATACCATTTTTAAAAAAAATAATTTCTCTGCATAATGCCTTTGTAAAATCTTCACACTCTCTTCTTGAATGATCCATGCTATCACACCACATGTACATATGTATTATACCTTCTATTGGTCCTAATTTTTGTCTTGTTGATACTTTTGATGGTTGACCCTTCTCTTTAAGTTTTGCAAATCTCTCATCCCATATATGATTTTATTCATGCTTATTTCTTCTTTTTTTGATGTAAATATTGAAGGTTGAATTATAGATGTAGGATGGTTAATAGGTAATTTTATCTTAGATGCTTGCAATGGTTTTTGAATACCCATCCTATCTTTTCTCTTTTCTCTTTTTGCAAACAATCCTATTGCTTCTTTTACTTTTTTCTAATTTGATATCAATCCTTCTTCTTCTTCTTCTTTATCTTCAAGCAAAATTTATAACTTTTTTTGCAACCGCTTTACAGAAAAAACTTCACTTTATTTGGATCCAACAATTGCCTCTCTTTCTTTGATAAATGAAAATATTATCTTTTAAACTCCTTCAATAATTCTATTACTTAAAGATCTTTCTTAAGCCTTTTAATCCATTTAAAAAATGACTTCTTTGTAACTTAGTTGCTATCTTCTAAAATATACTCATCCTTCAATACTTCAAAAAAAAATTTCCATGAATCTCTAGAATGTTCTATAATAGACTTTACATGATTTTTTTATCTCTAATGTAGTAGCTAATTCAAATAATTTAACCATCTTCTTCTTAGAAACATGCTTCAATTCTATTTCTTTTCACATAACACTTTAAATATTTTGTAATATCCTCCCCTTCAAATTAATCAATCTTGTCTACAATTGCATGTAATGCTTTGTTTGCCATATCTTCTTTGTAATCTATAATCTATTATTGTTGCATAAATAAAGCAAATTCTTCAAACATGCTTGTAAAGTTAGGATCAAAATATATACCTTGTCCTCTACTAATACTTTTATTTGAAGTTCTACTCAAAATACCACCCGTAGCTCTTCCTTCTATTCTCTTGCATTCTTTTTCCATACTTTAAATAAATCAAAAATCCATTTATCTTCTATCTCAAGTTTTTCACATCATGTTCACCAAATATGTTATATTACGTGAAGTCTTGCTTGAGAATGCATTAAGCACTTAGCTATAGAAGATAAAAAAGAAATTGCAGTAATAAGTCCTAATACCTCTAATAGAATTATATATGAATTGCAATTAAAGAATAATAAGTATGGTCAACTATTAAAAAAGTTTAATTAGATTTTTAATTAATTATAAAAAAATCCAAAGAAATCCTAAAGAACTTCTAAAAAAATAATAATAATAATAATAATGAATTCTAATCAAATCTTAATCAAATCCTAAATCCTAAATAAATCCTAATTAAATTCTAAATCCTAAAAAAACCTTAATAAAATCCTAACCAAATTCTAAATTCTAGCCAAATCTTAAATCTTAAACAAATTCTAATGAAATCCTAGCCAAATTATAAATCTTAAATAAATCCTAATAAAACCTTAATTAAATCTTAAATCTTAAATTCTAACTCTTAAATAAATCTTAATAAATTCTAATTAAATCTTAAATCTTAAGCAAACCTTAATCAAATTTTAAACCTAAAAAAATCCTAATCAAATTCTAAATCTCAAATAAATCTTAATATAATCTTAGTCAAATCTTAAATCCTAAACAAATCCTAATGAATCCTAATTAAATCCTAAACTCTAAATAAATCCTAATCAAATCCTAACAAACCCTCTAGTAGATTAAAATCTCAATAGCTAATGATTAACCATTGATCTTGAGTCAAAATTTGTACACCTTTCAACAATTTAATCAACAATATGTAAAAAAAATTTAAAGAAGATCCAACTCATCAAATAGAAGTTAAGTCCAAAAATCTATCCAAGATGTAGGCCATCCTCTTTCTCCAACCTTGATGCCAATCTTCCAATGCAAATATCTTTTTTTTGCACCATTTAATTACTTTTAAAATTCAAAAATAGATAGAAAATCAAGTCTACCATCCCCACAAATAATTTACCTCAATCCAACAAGTAAATTGCTAAAAATCTTAGAAATCCTCACTAACCCTTAAAATCCAATTTCCAAGATCCTGATTCACTTGAACTTCAATAATATTTTATTGGACTGTTTGATGAAGCTTAAACTTATAACATGCACTTAACACAACTATAATTATATATCCAAAAAAAATTTCTTATAGATCTATAAACAAATTTATAAAATCCAAAGTCATCCAAATCAATCCTAATTTTGCAAAGTTCTTATAAAGTTTATATTTATCCAAATCAATGCTCAAAGAAACCCTCTAAAATTTGCTTTCAAATTCTACTCTTTGATTTGCCAAAGAACTCTTTTTTTTCCATAGACATGTAGTTTTATGTCTCAAGGTTTGATTTCAACTTAGATTCATATCCAATCCTCTCTAAGTATCAATTCTTGGAATTTGGAGGTAAATTTTGTTAAAACCTATTCTTAATTCTTTTCTAAAGATACTTACATTATTTATTTTTTTAATCTAATTTTTTTTTGTCTTATTTATAATCATACAAAATAAATAGAAGCTTCTTTTAAAAAAAAGATAGTATTAGCACCTTTCAATTTTTACTATCTTCTTATCTATTATCTATATTTTAAAGATAATTTGTTAAAATATTTATATTTTAGCTCTTCTATAATATAATTATTCTTTTTTTTTCACCTAATGGTTGTATTATTATATGACAGTGCACTTAGTTGTAGAAGATAAACTTGTATTTTATAACTAATTAAGAACCTAACAATCATATTAAAATTCTGAATAAATTTTAATTAAATTTATAACAATCTTAATCAAATTTTAAAATAATCTTAAAAAAATTCTAAAAGAATCAAAAGAAATTTCCTAAAAAATTCTAATAAAGTCATAAAGATATCTTAAAGAAATTTCAAAGAAACTTTAAAGAATTTATAAAAAACCTAAAAGAAAATTTGAAGAATCTCTAAAAAAATCATAAAGAAATCTTAAAATAATCTTAAAGATATTCTAAATAAATCTTAAAAAAATCCTAATCAATCCTAACCAAATTTTAATTAAATCCTAAAGAAATTCTAGTCAAATTCTAATAAAATCCTAATAAAATCCTAAAGAAATTTTAAATAAATTCTAATAAATTACTAATCATATCCTATAGTAGATTTAAAATCTCAATAAATTTTAAATTAACCATTGATCTTTATTTAATTTTTTTTTTTAGTTTTCTAATTAAAAATGAATATATAAAAATTGAAAAAATTTGAACTTATAAATTGGAAGGAAAAACTCCTAATTCACTTGCATGTTAGCTGTCCTCTTTTTTCAACCTTGATGTTAATCTTTTAACATCAATAGTTCTTAATTGCATTATTTATATATTCTAAAATTTTATAAAAATATTAAAAATTAAGTCGATTATTAGATTATAAAAGAATCAATCTAATCTAAGTTGTAAATTATTCAATATCATAGAAATCCTCATTGATCCTCAAAATTTAATTTTTAAGATTGTAACTCACTTAAATTCTAATAACCTTTGATTTAACTCTCCAATTAAGTTAAAATTTAGCACAAATATTTAACACAACTATATTCACAAATCTGCATATTTTTATAAATATGCAAAAGTTTCTAAAATATGAATCCATATTATTTTTCAACAATTAGAGTCTTTCAAATAAAAGCCTGATTTTGTATAGCTTTCACAAAGTCATTACAAACTCAAAAACCTTTAAATCAATGATCATAGATATTTTATCAAGTTAATTTTATAACTTTGTTCTCTGATCAACAAAAGAACCTCTTTTTAGCATAGGTGCATAATTTTGTGCTTTGAGGTTGAATTTTGACCTTGATTCACAATCAACCTTCCTTAGGTACCAATCTTAAGGTTATCTAGTATAGATTTTGATAGAACTATCCTTTGCTTTGATTTTAAGATGTCCATAGTATTATTTTTGCTAATCTATCTTGTTTTATCTTATTCATGGTCCTATAAAGTAAATAGAAGCTATTTTTATAAAAAAATAATATTAATAATAAATATTTTTATTAACTCTCTATCTTTTATTATATAATTTAAAATAATTTTGTTACTAAGTCTTCAATTAAGCTCTTCTATAACATATATTTTCTTTTGTTTTTTCATCCTATAGTCATGTTACAATATAACATCTATCTTCTCTAAACCCACGTATCTTTTGATATGCGCCAAATAAATCATATATTATTATTGGCTTCACACCATGCCTTTTATATCTTTATTGAATTCTTTTTTTTATTACTTTTGTTGTCCAAATCAAAACCATCTTCTTGATTTGAGAGGTTAAAGTCTTTAACAAGATCTTCTATATTGAATTTTAAATGTTGTTATTTAAATATCTTCACTTGATTTTCAAAAATTGATATTTTTAACTTCATTCAATCTAATTCTTTTAGCAAATAGGTTATATTATCATAAATAATTATTATTATATATCATCTAAATCAACATTTAAAAAACTTTTATAAAATATTTTATTAATTATCTAAGCTATTATTATAGATTAAAATCCAATCACCTTCTTCAATTGCTTTAGGATTTAATTGATGTTGTTTATCAAATCAAGCCTTATTTTAATTGATGTTGTTTATCAAATCAAGCCTTATTCAATCATTTTAATATTATTTGTGCAACTTATGTTCTTTGCTCAAGTTGCCAAATCCTAATAGCTAAAAGTTCTTCTCTTATTAAACCATTTTTTTATAGTAGCTCACTCCAAGTTGGTACTTTTTTTTCAATTGACATAATAGATTTTTGACCTGTTATAAATTTAATAGGTATGTATTTTGTTACTAAATTATGAGTTGTTCAATCAATCCACAATAAAAATGGCAAAATTCAAGGCCATTATTTCACCCTTTTATTATAAACTTTAACTAATGCTTTTACAATTGGTAGATGATCACATTCACTTTTTGCATTTCCTTCTAGATTATAAGCAATAATCAATGATAATTTAATTCTATATCTTTTAAAGAAATCATGAGCATCTTGTACATCTAATTCTCTATAATTTGTAGTCACCCTTCTCATATATCTATAGCAGCAAATAATATCTTTAAATAAAAATTTATAAATTCTTTCAATAGTATTTTTAGTGCTCTTCTTTCAACTTGATTTGATAAATCCTTGTAAATTAACGCTAAATACCTCATTTTCCATAATTCAATTGGCATAATAATTAAATCAATAATCCATTTAAAATGAATAGCCAAAAGATATATTGGATGTAAACAATCTTGATGTTGTATATTAAAATATATTTGACAAGTTGTACATGACTCTACAAATAAAAGTACATCTTGATATATATTTTTCTACTAATATCATTCTTTAAGTTTAACAAAGGTGGTCCAAATCTCTGTATATTTTGCTTATAGACTGTCATGAAATTCCTTCATTAATTTTTGTTAATCTTCTTTATTGCCTATTATTTATTGTGGCATTTTAATTTCTTTCTTTGATCTCTTCTGTAAGAACCCTTTTTGGAGCAAAAGTCTATATATATATATATATATAAATTTTCTAAATTTTTCTATAGACCAAATTACTTGTTTAGTCAAGGTATTCAAGTAATAATCAATATCCAACAATTTTCCTTCATAAAGCTTCTCAAAAAATAACTTATCTTTTTTATTAAGATTTAAAATCAATTATAATTTTGTTCCAACATCATCAATATCTTTAATCATCTCATCTTCTCTATCATATCTTATTCAATATAGAATATTTTTTATTAAATTATCTTCCTAATAATATGCCTAAATTATGGATTTAATGACTTGATATAAGCAATCCATGTTAGTATTGCAATATTTGGTGTTATACAATTAGTAATCATTCTAAGCAATGGCAAGCAATTTTTTTCAATTACTACTACTACACCAATCAAATAGTTTTTTTCATAGCCAAAACAACTCTCTATAGCTTTTTTTTTTACTTATGAATATGCATGTTAAAAAGTACTTAAAATCTTAGCTCCAAATTGAAGTACAAATCTATTTCTACTTGAATTATTTTGACCTACAATATATCTAATAGCAATAGGACTAATAATTATAATAAGAATTATTTATCTATTATACTTGTAATCAATTCTTCTTGAAATTGGAGGTGATAAAAATAATGTCTTTAGCCTTTGCATTGCTTCAATATGCTTCTTTTCCCATTTAAATCAATAATCTTTACTTAATAAATCATACAATAGATCCGCTATAGAAGCATGATGAAGAATCCATATACAATAAAATATACACGCATCCAAATACCTACATACTTTTGTTAAAAAGTCACATGTCTCCTTTATCCTTTCAATTGCATCAACTTACTTGAATCTGATTTTCTTCCATAAGATCCATACAAATATTTAATAATTACAAATTCTTGTATTTTAAATGTAGATTTTGCTTCAAATAGTATAAGATGAATTTCTTTAAGTTGAATTAAAATCTTTTTATAATCTTATACATGATCAATAGTATATTTGTGATACCTTTTTTAATCTAAAGTTTCATCTTTGATAGAAATATCATTTGAAAAGGGCATAGTTTTTTCAAGAATGAAGTCTTTCAATACCTTATTCATTCCATTCATCATATATGCAATTGAATTAATAGCAACTTGTAAAAGAATATACATTTAAAGTAATACAAGTAGTATTTTTATTATTATAATTCTACTTCCATGCATAAGTTGAAATTGATCATAGGCTAAATATAGATCATCTATTGAAAAAATTGCCCTTCTTGTAAAGCTTCAATATATTCATTTATTAAAGTTTTTTTTACCTATATTTTTAAAAGTCAATACATGCAATAGTTGCATATCTTAGATAAATTGTAGTGATTCATTTTTTTTAGGCATTATAAATCAAAAACTAAAATATGGAGCAAAAAAAGGCTTTATAAATCTTCATTTGCATCTTTTCTTTCAATAAGTCCACCAATTTAAACAAGTGTGTCTTTAACACTAAAATTGGCATCAAGTTCTAAGATACATGTAATATTATAAAGATAACTATAGGAGCTATAATATTAGGATCTATACATCTTAGCTCATGAGGTTCAAAAGTAAATAATTTATCTTATTTTGTACGTATTTTTTTGAAATATATACAATTTCTTCTAGCAATAAAAAATATTCAAATCCAATCTTTAATTCTTTAAAAGTCTTCTTGATAAATTGGTGTCCAATGCTCCTTGGATCTCTTAAACTCTTCTCTTTTAATACTTCTTCTATTTGTTTTTTAGAATCCTTTGAGAAAGGTTTCACAACACATTTCATCTTTGTATCTATTGTCTTATATTTTGTTTCTACAATAATCTTTGATATTTGAAAAGATTCAAGCATAGAATAAACCTCCCTTGAATGAATTTGTACAACCTTATCATTATTTTTTAATCCAATTGATGTAATTAATTTTAAAATAATCTTTCAATCTATTTTCTTTATAAACACCAAAAATATTTTTATTATCTTTTAATGTTCTCAAGTCATATAATTCTTTTTTAAAATTATATAATTTTATTTATTTATTTATTTTAAATATCTTTAATTTTTTTATATATAATATTTTTATTTTTAAAAATTTCAACTAAGCTTGTATCAAAGACACCTACATTTCATAAGAGTATCTTTCTTTCTATACCTTTATAATCCTATTTTATAGTGGTATTCCTCCAAAAGCCTTAAATTCTTCAATAACTCTTGGTAATAGATTCTTTCTCAATTTTTCTCAATTCCACTCATAATTTGGAAGCATAATTAAAAATTATATTGCTATTCTTTCATCTTCACTATGTATCTATGCTTAAGTTAAACTATCATCAAGTACCTTTTTTTCTATCCATATTGCCATGATATACGTATATATCTTTAAATTATTATATTAATTTAATTATTAGGCCAAATATTTAATTTTTATCTCTTATTTAATTTCTTAAATTGACTTTTTTTCTTTTATACGATTGAAATTATAATATATTAAAATTTCATGGAAATTAGAAGTAATATTTTTTTATAGAATTAATTCAATAGTGGCATTTTTATGGATTCAAATATCATTTTAAATCAAATTTATTTTTTTATATTTGATGATTTAATCACCATATTAAAATACATAAAATTTAGAAGATTATTATAAATTACCTTAGAGTAGTAATTATTATATAATTATGTTAAAAATATATATATTTTTTAAAAAAAATCTCTTAGAAGTTATTTTAAAGCTAGGCCTAAATTGTCAAAAAATTTGTTATATATTTAAAATCTAGGTGATCAATTAGTAGACCAAGATTGACTTTTTAATTTATTTTAGGCAAAGATAGACTAAACAACCTCAATTCAAAGAATTACCATGGATATAATCAATTTAAAAAAAAAAAAAGATTAATAAAGTAATTAATATTTATATTTTAGAAGGTAGATTTTAACAAGCAAATAGTCGTTTATAGGATTAAAACGTATTTTAAACATGTTGGTAGTATTAGTTTTGTAAAAAAAATATTATTTTGTAAATTGTTAGAAGTCCAGCCTGTAAATCGGATTTAAGATACAATTGATTTTGCATCTTTGATTTTAGGTTAAATTTTATAGTTCCAAAGGTAGAGATATGGCTGCCACCCTTAGACCGCCTTCTATTGGGATAAGAGGGCTTAGGCAGCCTCTCCCTCTTACTCTTGTTTATTTTTTTATATGGCCAAGGCCTTAAAAGTTTTTCCCTCAAAGTATGTGGAATTTTTTTCTAAGCTTGTGGACTATTTTTGATAGTAGATAATTTCTAGTAGGAATAGAATTAGGATTTTAATTTTGTAGGAGGTTGTAGATTATTATTACTATTATTATTTTTAGGAAACTATTATATGCCTAATTTGGTACTACAATAAGATAGTGGTAGCCATTTTGGTGACAGGGGATCTATTGTCTTTTAGATTTAAAGCTGTGATTTTGAAGGACAAGATTTAGAGCTTTAAGAAGAATTTGAAGGTGGCCTTTTAGAAAAAGTGCCATTTCAAGTCAACTTTTTAAAAAGCCTAAATTTGCTAAAAGATAATCTATAATAAAGGTGTAGTGTTTATTTTTGTATAAGGGGATTTATTGCTGGGCTGTAGAAGTTGTTCAACTTTGAGATAAGATTTTTCTTAGCTCACTTAGTATTATGAGCTGAAATTTATAGGACAAGTAGTACTTATGGATTTAGTTTCTAAAAAGCTAAAGCTTGCTCTAAGACATTCTTTGACAAGGTAGTGGTGGTGATTTTTATGCAAGGAGGTTGTTGCAAAGACATGGAAGGTGAAGCTTTTTAGTTTTTTTTTCCTCCAGCTTTTGAAATATATCTAGGATGAATTAATATAACTTGATGAATGAATAATGAAAGATGATAAGTAAATTTATAGATGAATATAAATAGATGAATGGTTTTTATAGATGATAATTAGATGAATAAATTCTATAGATGATAATTGAATGAATGACTTTTAAAAATAATTAAATAATTAAAATAATTAAATATTAATAATTTATTAAATTAGATATTAAATATAAATATACTTTGGATACTGAAGCAATTATCTTATATCAATCCCTTGTGTAGAATTTTAAGCCACCTGATTTGGATGCACTTAATTTATCTCACAAGCTTTTGTCTCTTTTTTATTCCAATCTTCAAAACACATTCATTAATTATGACCTCTCTCTTTATTTGTTGATTGCTTGCAACAATTATCAAACTCTTCTTCATCCTTATATATCTTTGTGTCAATAGCATAATTCAATCCAACTTCACCAATGAATTACCTCTTTTGTTTAATATTATTATTAATAGTATTATATAATTCCTTCTTTATAATATTTAGAATCTCTTTCAATATGAATTCAACCTTAGCATTCAATATATGTTTTTTAAATATCCCTTTTAAATCTATTGTTGCTTTAATATTAGAGAATAATTTATAAGTTATTATTTCATTTTTTTGTTTTTTTATTTTTTTTTATTTTTTATTTTTTTTCTTCCAATGTTGTTGAAATATCCTCTATAGATAATTCTTGTGAAGCCATTTCACAAGTCCTATTTTATTAAATTTATCTATTAAAAGAATTTTCTTATCTTATAGTATTAAAATTTTTTTTCTTCTTTTCTTCTATCAAAGCATCCTGTTGGTTTTTAGCAATGTATGCATGGATTGAATAAGCCTCTATAAGATCTTCTTAACTTAAAGTACTATGAATTGTAGCAATAGTCTTTCAGAATGCTTCTTGTAGCATCTTTCTCTTTTGTATTGTAGAAATGACAAAAGATCAAAATTCCCTTGTTTTTATATTTCTATTGAAGTTATCATCTAACTTGGCACTATAACTTGCAACTTCTCATGTTATAAGTGCATGTACTATTTAATAATTTTAAACCAATCCTTTCATACTTATTAAGAATATACACTTTGGAAATTCAAAAAATCTTCTAAAACATTCTAAAGATTTTTTAGTTAATAAAAGTCGGTTGAAAAGCTTTTTAATTGGTGAAAGTAGCTCAAGAAGCTTTGTAGTTAGTAAAAGGAGCTCAAGAAGCTTTCAAGTTTGTAGAAAGAGCTTAAGAAGCTTTTCAATTGATAGAAGGTGCTTAAGAAGCTTCTTAATTTGATAGAAGCCGCTCAAGAAGCTTCTTAGTTTAATAGAAGCCACTCAAGAAGCTTCCTAAATAGGGATATATATATGGTAGTTGAGGTTGAAGAGTTCTTCAATCTCAACAATGCATCTCTTAGAATTTTAGTTCATCTTTTTTGGTATTGTTTGTATATTCATCTAATTAATTTAAGTCTTTGTCAATTTCTTCTTAAAACCTTCTTCTAGTTTAAGTCTCTTATTTTGTATTCTTGTATCTCTAACAATTTGTTAAAATTGATGTCATCTTATATATCAAAGTTGAATCTTTCTTATTAGAGAGTGAATAATCTCTCTTCTTGAAGATATATTAGCATTTTAGAGGTTGTAGATTATCTTATAATAAGTTGATGTTTTTTTTATCACAACATTAGAGCTTTATCCGTCTTATGAGAGAATAGATCACCCTTCTTTTTGAAGGTCTTAAAATATTTTAAAGATTACAGACTATCTTCCTCTAAATTGATATTATTTTCTTATAGATTCATTTCTTCTTTCTCTTAAAATGGCTAGAGGTTAAGACATTAGTATGATCAAATCTTTTGAATCCAAGTTAGATACCATTATAAGTACTCTTATTATTTTATCTGATAGGACTACAGAGATTGAAGGGGTTGTTACAAAACTTCATAATGACACAACATCTAGAATATCACAACCTAAATTGCATCTACTTCCAACTTCTATACTTGAAGATATAGTACTATCTATATTGTAATAAGAAAATCTAGTTGTTCAGCAATATAAGAAACCTTGAGTTAATCTTCCAAAAAAATATGATGATATGCATTCAAAGTTCTAAAGATTTGTCAATCAAATTTGATTAATAACAATTCTACAATCTAATACTTATCCAACAAAAGAATTATGGGTTGGATTAATTGGTATCTTACTTATAAGACAAACATTATTATGATTTGCTACCTTGTTTGAAAAGATATTATAAATTTTAAGCAACTTTGAAGTTTTCATAGAAGCATTTATGGAAGCATTTGAAAAATATGACAAGGCTCATTTGGCAACAACAAAGATTTGAGCATTACATCAAAGGACGCATTCTACATCAATCTATGCATCCAATTTTAAGTAACTAATATGCAACATCAATTGAGACAAAAGAGCCTTAATAAATTAGTTCTATTAGAAATTAAGAGATAATATGAAGGATTTTTTATTATCACTTTTAGATCTATAATTGCTCAATGAAGCCATCAATTAAGCCGTAAAATATGATAATCAATTATTCCAATATCATCAAGATCAACATTCATGGGCTTCAACAAGACAACATGTAATTTGATACACTCTTGCTACATTGGCAAGTATTTTGAATTCATATTTAGAAGTAGAAGATATGTAGTTTCATTTAGTACGTTTTAAATTTTTTAGTCTACAAAAAAAAAAATTAGATGGAAGAAGGTCTATACTTGTATTGTAGCGAGGAATGCCACAAGATTAGCAATTGTCTAAAAAAACAAAATTGATGCATCACCAAAATCAGGAATACAATCATTTATAAAAATAAAGATGTTTAGCTATAGTAGAGATCATGCATTGTTATATTACATGTTGTTCTATTTGAAAATGCGTCGGGCACCTGCTTGTGGAAGATGACGTTGCAATTCATAAACCTTCAGGAACCTTTAATAGGTTTTATCTATACAAGAAGGATATGATTGAAATTTTAATTTAAGAGTGCTCAAGTCAATACAAAGTGCTTAAAAATACTCTTTCCAATAACTTCAATCATATATAAAATCCAATTGCTTTCTTACTTGTCACAATTAAGCAACTTAGATTTTTTTTTTGCAAGTCCTAGCCTTAGTTAATAAACTCCAATAAGCTATAATTCTTAATTTGACCATCAACTTGGTATGAAATTTTGCATACAGATGTAAATATAAGTCTTTTGTATATTTAAAAAATTTCACATCAATTAAACTTACAAATTGTTAAAAATTAACCAAAAACTATACTAAAGTTACTTGGCCGCCAACTTAAAAGTTGATGCAGATATCCCAGTAGCAATTTTTCCTTCTTCAATCATTAATTTCAATTAAAAATTGGTGTAAAGCTTGCTCTTGAAGCCTTCTAATATTGTGCCAAATTTCACCTTGATTCAACTAATAGATCTTCAAATATTACAAAAACTCTAAATAATCCTAAACTATTAATTTCTAATACCTATTCATATTAAAGATCAAATAAATCCTGATTGCACTATTAGATTGTTACAAATTTTTATTTGATTTTAATACACTCAATCATATACATATTATCAAATATTCAATTATAGATGTTACTTCAATTACACACAATAGCCAAGCGTGCTAGTTCTAACTTTATTGCATAAAAATTTAATCTCCCATATAAATCTTGATTTTAAATAGCAATTGCTAAGTCTTTCTAAATCCTATAGAAACAAGCCTAATATCTTTGAAATAAGTTTGAAGCTAGCTCTCCAATCCTAATCACTGATTTCCAAATAAATCAAGATACAAAATTATTAAGTTGATAAGTCTTTATTTATTAGAACAAGGGCTTTTATAAGATCAGCTAAAGAAGGTACATCATTTGTTATTTATGCAATTCTAATTGTGAATCATCAAATTAACTCATTATTGGTTTTAGGACAAAAGAATGTATTTTGAGTATCAAAATTACAATCATGAAATAAATGTGTATTTAGAAGATGTTAAATAAAAGATAATAGTATTAGTGGAAAAGAAATGGAATTGTAGTAAGTCTTATTGATAATTATCTTTATTGATTTAGTATTTTTTCTTAAATATAAAAATTAGTATTTAGTTATTGAGACCAATGTCTACATTGACCTTGTATCTCCATTTACCACTTATTAAAAATATATAAATATCATTTAGTAGATAGAAGAAGTATGAGAAATAAACTTGAGGTCTTTTTAGTTATTTATGTAGAAAATAAGATTATTAGTAGATTTAAATTGATTTTATTATTATAAAAAATAACCAATATAGAATAAAATAGTTTTAAGTTTATTTTATTATTTTTAAAATATTATAGAAATTTTTAGAATTTATTTATAATTTTTTAGGAATTTTTAGAACAATTTTGAAGACTTTAGTAAAAATAAGTTTTACCTCCTTGGGAGCCATTATGAAGAAATGGAGCAAGATTTGAAGGCCATTCTAGGTTCTTAGGCTAATTGAATATTTTTAAATATCATGGTAAAGTCAAAAATATAAAAAAATAAATTTTACTAGTAGAAAATAGGAGGACCAATAGCTAGTATAGTCCTTATAGGAAGGAAGGTGCATAAGTCCCATATGGATTGTGGCACCTTGGATGTAGGTAGGAAGATAAGACTACAGCCTTATGGCCTCTCTAAGAGATTCTTATACACTACTTGTGAGCCTTGGTGAGGTTTGAACTCATAATCTCTTAAGCAAATTATCTTTGAGATAAAAATTTTCCATTTAATTTTTCTATTATTTACCTTCTATCTTTGAACTATCATAGCATACTCATAGTAACTTGGATTTACATATTTTTTATATCAATAGAAAGATAAAAAAATTATCTACTCAAAAATATTATTTTTATTTTTTACTTTTAATTTTATTTTTTACTAGATAAAAACATAGTGAATAAACTGTGACTTGGTTTTGAATTATGCACTTGCTTGATATTATTTAATTCACTTATTTTGTAGTTGTTCTTCTTGTTATTCTTGCTATTTTCTTCCTTCACTTCATACTACCAATTATAAGCAATTATTAAGTGAGGCCATCTTGTAATTTGAATTAAGGGGTGGAATTTTATCCTCACATTTTGGTGCATTTGTTGGGAGGTGGTGCTTCTAATTGTGTGGGTGAATGTGGAGTGAGTTAATGGTGATTGACCTTTTATGTAGACTTCTTGAGTGAGTATTTAAACTCTATTCTCCATCATTGATAAATCTTCTATATCTTTTCATTATTGTTGTAAAAAAATCTTTTATTATTTATAATCAAATAAAATAAATAAATAAAAATAAAAAATCATTTTTAAGTAGAGAGTGATTTGCTCTTGAGTTTCATCAATCAATTTTTATGTGTTTGTTAGTTAACTTTGAAATTTTATGGATTTATTTATCTTAATATTATCTTTTTAAAGAATTATTGCATGTTTGATTTGGATCAAAATTAAATTTTTGGTGAATTTTTTATTAGAAGAGGGTTCACTACCTTGAATGTTTGCTCCTAAAAGTGAATTGCTCTTGGATTTACATCAATCAATTTTTATGTGTTTGTTATTTGACTTTGAATTTTTATAAGATTTTTTATTTTGATGTTAACTTTTGAAAAAGCTATCACATATTTGATTTAGATCAAAATTGAATTTTTAGTGAGTTTTTTATTAGAAGGGGATTCATTGCCTTGGTAGTTTGTATATTCTTTATTTGAAAAGACATTTCTTAGTGCCTATTATCTATTTTCAATTGAATTTTTTAAAAATAGAAACAACTAAAAGATATGCTTAGAATATTATAATTTTTATTGAATTTTCATCAATATTCAATTTGTGACGATTTTTGGAATAGAGAAGGATTGCTATTTTAGATAAAATACAATTGAGAAGTAGAGCTCATCTTCAAAGGTTTCATCACTTCCTTCTTTGTAAATTTCTTATTGAAGGTCCATCTCTAGTAATTGAAAGATTTGATTATCCTCTCCATCTCTTATATCCCATCTTTTTATAGAAGACAAAAGATTGGTTATTCAAATAAACAATTCTTTATTTTATCCTTGTAAATCTTCTTGTGGACAGCCTTTTTTTAGTAGAAGAGGGATTTAATCACCCTCTCTATCCACCATACCCCTTTTCTTTACAAATGTAGGATAGAAAAGATTTTCTAATAGTAGATTAGACTAGTTACTCCACTAATAAAATAAGACAAAGAATAAAAAAAGAATAATCATTCAATACTCTATATTACTAAGATAAGCCTTCAATTAAGCAATTTGATTGAGTTTATATTTTATTAAATTAATACAAATTATAGATTGAAGAATAAGAGACTCAAGATAAGAAGTGGCATTAAAAAAACTAAGTTTCAAGTAAATTTCTTGGCTCTTATCAATTTATTTTAATTCTTTTAAATTTAACATATACACATAAAAACAAAGAGCGGAAATTAGGAGTTAGAAGGTGTGAAGGACAAGAACTCAATGAAAGTAAATAAACATATGAAACTTCTATTAAGAAATATAAGAAAATAGAAATAAAGAAGTATGTATATTAAAAGAAACTAGAATGGCTATTGCCACAAAACAAGAAAACTATAAACTCTTCAAACTGGACTAGAAGCAAGAAAGAAGTTGACAAAAGTGAAGAAGGCTTCACTCTTGTCTCTATTTACACTATCTATCTAAGAGCTACATGGCGGTATTCTATAAGGCCTCTTATACGTGTCTAATTTATAAGACACATGTCAAACTTGCATGACAAGTTTTCTACATATGCGCCACGTGCTTGGCTTGTTCCGTAAGTTACTAACATGTGCAACACATGGCTAGCTTGTTCCACAAGCTACTAAGATATGCACTATGCAGCTAGTTGATTGGTAGGTTAGAAACTTTGTCATAATATAGCTTGTTTCTAACCTACCAATCACTTATAGGCATGTATAAAGATGATTTCGCATCTATAGAGCTTCTAAGAAGCTTCTCTATCAAATATTATTGAATCAACTTATTTTACCTACTTCTATTGATTTATATTAATTAAATAACTATTAAAATAAATCTTATGTCCGTGACATTATTCCCCCTTTTAGGAACGAGTTCTACGAGAAGCGGTGATTACATGTTGAGGAAGTGCAGGATACGTCAAATTGTGCTTGCCACATATTCTGATCTTTATTCCCTTTGAAGGTAGTTGATAGGTCTTTTTAGCCATCGATAATGTCCCATACCAAGGCGAGAGGACCACCTTGTTATTTAATCATTGTTGAAGCTTTCATAACTTCCTTCAAAAAAAATATTAAGAACACCATCAAGAGTAGTTCTTATTTCTAAAAATATCACCAAACATCAAGAGTCTCTTCCAAGGTCGTGATATCAAACATGTTATATCTCACCATCTATTCAAGGAAGAATATGTCATTCTTGAGGATCTTCATCTCGATTGCGTTGTCTCAAAGGTTGTGACAATCATAATTTCTCATCCGATAGGTCCGCAACCAAAAGTTCTTGAGTTGAATCTGCTGGTTGTTGGTTTTCCATCTCCTTAACGTCACAAATATAAAGAAGCTACAAACAAAGATAGAAAGTAGAATGTTATCTTGCCTAGATCATGTTTTTTTTATATGGAAGGTTCTCATCTTGGTTTTGATGGATGTCATTGATAAAAAATCTCTTTTTTTTTTGTTGCATTTATAAGATTCTTTGCTGGTTCTCATATGCATTCACTAATATTGTATCCGCGCCAATAAACAAGATATTCCAACCTATTTCAGCACTGCCTTAAATCTAAGATTTTTTCCACTTCAAATTCTTCATTATTGTCTACGTCTATAGAAAGAGGTGGCACTTGTCTTCTTCTTGATATGTTCACTATCTTGTATGGTTCAAGAAGAGACACTTGGAATATATGATAGATCTTTATGGACTCCGGTAGGTATAATCGATATGCAATTACATTGATTTGTTCAGAAATAAGAAAAGATCTAAGCCTATGATAGTCCAATTTATCACAAGCATGATGAGTCTTGATATTGCGACAAAGTAACTATACCTTATCTCCCATGTTGAATTATGATTGTTCCTTGCAATACGTATTTATATTTATTTTTTGTTGTTCTTGAGCTTCTTTTAATTGCACCTTTATTATTGCATGTAGCTCTGACAAATGATTTGTCAAATCTTTTGCTACTAGATTATCAACTTTTGAAAAATCAAAGTATCAAGTCGTGGGTGGTAACCATAATTGGCAAAGAAAGGTGTTTGTTGCATAGAAGAATATATTGTATTATTATAAGAAAACTTTGCCAATGGTAAGAGAATTGTCCAATCATCTTGTTGATAGTTGATGGTACACTTCAAATATTGCTCCAAGACTTTGTTTACATGCTTCATTTGTCTATCAATTTGAAGATGGAAAGCTGAAGATAGCTTTATATCTACCTTTAAAATCTTAAAAAGCATTCTCCAAAATCTTGACACAAATTGCGTCCTTCTATCTAATATAATATCCCTTGGTAATCTATGATAGTGATAAATATTATCAAGGAAGAGTTTAGTTGTTTCTTCATCCATGATAGATTTTGTACATGATACAAAATAAACCATCTTGGTGAAATAATCTACGATCACGGATATAGAATCATATGAACTTGAATTTGGAAGATCTGTGATGAAATCCATAGAAATAGAAAATCAAGGTTGTTTTGATATAAGTAATGGTTGGAGAAGTCCATAAGGTCAATGACAAGGAGTTTTTGATCTTAAATAAACATCACACGACTACAAAAACTCTTTAATAGCCTTCCATATTTGAGGCCGCTAAAAATCTCTTGAAATTAGCTCCAAGGTCTTATTGTATCCGAAATGTCTAGCTGTGGAGAAGTTGTGATGAGCTTCAAGAGCACGTAATTGTGCTTCACCTTCTGAGACGTATAAACGTCCTTTAAAATAGAATAAATTGTCTCTGAACTCGAACTTTGAAGTATTATGAAATTTAGAAAATTTATTCTTAATATCATGAACAAGAGGATCTGAGGGTATATTTAATTAGATTTTATTGAAAAATATCAAATCAACAATCAATATTGATTTTATTGCTCAAATATGAAATTGCTCCGATTTCAGGAAGATCATTCTTTATTGATCAAAAGCTGCATCTTCTTCTTTTGGTGCAAGATAAGATCGTTTAGAAAGAACATCAGAAAGACCTTATTATTTTCTTAGCTGATAAATGATCATGAACTCGAATCTTGACAAAGACATGCTCTAATAAGCTTGACGACAATTTAACACGCATATTGACATGAAATATTCGAGATTCTTATGATTTGTATACACAATGATTGGACTAGAAGCGCCTTCTAAATAGTGGTGCCATTCTTGAAAAGAATCCACAATTACAAGAAGTTTTTTATCATAGATTTTTTAATTGATATCTACTGCTGAAAATTTCTTGGAATAGAAAGCTACTGGGTAGAGTTTGTCATTTGCTCTTATTTGTGACAATATTGCACCTAAAGTAAAGTCTGATATATTTGTTTCTATAAAAAATGCCTTAAAAAAATTGACGCAATATAAGATTGGTACAAAAATAAAAATTATTTTTAATGCTTCAAATGATATTTTTGCTTCTTTACTCCACTCGAATTTGTCTTTACAAGTTAGACGTGTAAGTAGAGCTGCAACTTAAAAAAAGTTCTTGATAAAGATTCAATAGTAATTAGCAAATCTCAAAAAGCATTGCACATCCTTTATTCTTCTTGAAATCTTCCAATCCATGATTGTTTGGACTTTCTTAAGATCTATCATAAGACTATCATTCAAAATAATGTATACTAAGAAATCAACTTGAATAGTGTGAAATACATATTTTTCTATCTTGACGTATAATCTGGTATCCCTAAGTTTTTGTAATACATGACAAACATATAATTCATATTTTTTTACGTCCTTAGATTAGATTAAAATATCGTCTAAGTAATAGACAAGAAAATCATCTAAAAACTCATTTATGAGATGCTGAAAAATAGTTGGTGCATTTATGAGTCCAAAAGGTATAACATTATATTCAAAATATCCATACCTTGTTTGAAAAGCAATCTTCTATTCATCTCTTTTTTTTATGTAGACTAGGTTGTACGTTCTTTGTAGATCTATTTTTGTATAGATCTTAGCTTGATTCAATTGATCCAAAAGTTTAGATATCAATAGTAGAGGATATTTATTCTTGATAGTAATCTTGTTGAGCCCTCAATAATCTATGCACATCTATAGTGATCTATCTTTTTTCTTTATAAACAAGATAAGAGCTCTTACTGGAGATTTCGAATAATGTATAAAATTCTTGGCTAAGTTTTCATCAATATATTCTTTGAATTCAACCAGCTCATTTTGTGATAAGTTATAGATTGGTCCAAATGGACGCTGAGCTCTTTCTTTGAAGTCAATTGAACAATCATACGGACGATGCTTTGAAAGAATATTTATATTTTTTTCCTCAAAAATGTCCTAATAATCTAGATTTTGGCTTGGAATGCCACTTAAAGTCTTTCCACCATCAGAAACGGGTGTAACATAAATAGCAAAAGTTAATCCTTCTTTTGCTGTGTGTATAAAAGCTTTTGCATTTATAAATATGGATTTTATTATACTAGACTTATAGCTTTTTACTTGATCGGCAGGATATTTAATAATGTTTTGTGAAAAGTCAAGTCTACAAGAATTCCAATCTATTTGAGGGTTATATTTTCTTAGCCATGATAAATCTAAAATAACTGGATTAGATAGAGATTTAATTATATTAAAGGTTACATAGGTATTATGACCATCTATTGTTACTTTTATAGGATGGATTTCATGAGTGACATCTTCAAAAGACAATAGATGACCATCTATGATTTTTACATGTACGGATTTAGTTTTTTGTATCAAAGGTATTTTATAATTCTTAATAAATTGTTCATCTAGAAAGCATGTTGAGGCTCTTAAATCTAATAAGGCAGAGGCTCTATAATTTTTTGGTCCTAAATATACATCTATTATAAAACAAGGAGAGGATTCTGAAAAGAGAATAAGACCTTTAATAGGAATTGTACAAGGTTCTAGCTGCATGATCCCTATTGTAGCTGGATAAATTGTTTTTTAACATATTATCTTCCTTGACAGCTGTACTCCTTATTTTGTAATTGTGTCATTTCTTTGGACAATATTGAGCAGTGTGCTTATATTCTCTACAATATAAACATAATCCTCCTTGACAACGTTGAATCTTTCCTTGTTTAATAAAATATTTAAAACGTACCACATCAATTTTTATGTCTTCTATTTCCAAATATACGTTTTATGAGGATGTTAATATTACCATTGAATAATAACGTTGAGGCTTCCTTGTACAACTCTCGGATCAAAATTCAAAAAATTGATTGTCATTCTTCACAACAAAATCAATTGCTTGACTCAATGTCTGAAGATCGAATAAATTGAGCATTAATTTTTTTATCTCATATTGTAATGTGTAGAAAAATTAACTAATGAGTGCAGTATCATCCCACTTGATTTCAGTTGCTAGTTGTCAAAATTGTGAAGCGTATAATGACACTGATCGATTATCTTGTTGTAGGATGCAAATCTGGTTGATTGCAACATGGATTGCATCATATTCTCTATATATAGATCAAAATTTTACTAAAAATACTTCCAAATTATCTAATATTGGATCACGTTGTCGTACTATAATTGCTTACAGTATATAAAATCTACTCAAAATATCTAATATGTTTATAGATTTAGATATGTGTTAGAATGGTTAGTAAAATAAATTAAAGGGATTGATAGAAGAAACTTTATTTTATTTTATTTTACTTATTTTAGTTATGGTATTTAAAAATTATAAGATCTAAATATTTAGTATGAAGTCTTGAGAGAAGGTGGGGACTTAAGGATGAAAATTTAAGCTAGTAAGAGGCTAATTGGGAGGGATGAAATCAAGCCATGGTCGGATGAAGGCAAGGAATAGGGAACTTCATCCCTATTGGTCGAATACCATGCCCAATGGGCTTTGAGGAGGCTGCCCGCGACCTTAACAGGGGTTTTCGGCGACTTCAAAAGGGGATTTGCAATTTCAGAGGTAGGGTTGTAAAGTTTAGGGTTTTGGGTATAGTTTGAGAGGAAATTTTAGGCGATTTGGAGTTAGGGTGAAGAAGTTATACTTGTTCAAAGTTAAAGAGTGGATTTCATACTTACTGTCACTCTTTTGGGATTTCGCGGAGTTGTACGGAGGCTTTTGGAGATCGGACGGTGCGGTTGCTAAGGTGATTTCAAGATCTACGTCTATTATGAAGGAATTCTTAAGTTTTGAGTTTAGACGAAGGAGATATGAAGAGTTGAAGAAAGCGCATCCAATTCCAAGGTAGTAAGCACACCGTGTTGTTAATAGTTATTCTTTGAGCCATAACTTGAGTTTTCAGACGAAATTTTGGCTCAAACTTCTTGGAGAATGTGACATTTTGTGTTAAGAAGCTATACATACAAATTTCATGGAATTTGAGCTTATAGTTTGTGAGATATGAAGAAATTTGTATGCAGGTGTTTGTAAACAAGGGTTTAAAGCTACTGCTAGGGTTTTGGCGATATCTAAAGATCGATAATGAATCAACAGTTGAAATTTGTGGTGGTAGTTGTGAAGAATATATCAGTACTTCATGTAAATTTGGAGTAGTTTTGGACGGTTGGATTAAAAGTTATGGGTTATTGAAGTTCGGAAAAAATTCCCTTCCTACGGGAGAATGAGGGTTTAGAGTATTTTGTTATGTTTTGAGTGGTTTGAGGAAATTAGACTTGTGTATTGGGTGTAATAGCCCTATGGAGATCTCTTTTATATAAAATTGGGGGTTTTTATTATACTTGAATCTTGCTTGAGTAATTAGTGGCAGCCAGAAGCCCAGCGCTTTCTTGAGGCAGATTCTCTCTACCCCGACATTATTGGTGCTTCCACTGAGAGAGCCTTGAGGCATTAGTTACTCAATAAGTGAAGATGGGGGATCAAAATCCAAGTTTTGGATTACCCGGGGAGGTGGCTGCTCAAGACCTTTTCAAGGCATTTGCCCAGTTTATGGAACAAAGGCAACAGGTGCAAGGAGATGACAAAAACACCTCTAAAGCCTTACAAGCAGTAGTGGACAAGATTGGGAGGTTTGATGGGAGGTTTGAAATGAGGAGTTTCAGAACTTAAAATGATTACCACCTTTGATTTGGCAGTTATACTGAGATCAGGGAGAAGGTGCAAGAGTTGCATGATATATCATGGGGGAGATTTGAGGAGTTGCTGAAGATGAGTTTTTTGAGGAAGACTCAGAAAGGGATTAAAAGATCATTCTTAGAATGGAGTACATAGGCCAGGAAACCAGATGGCTCCGAATGAATTAATCAGGGAGTTTGAAAAGAAGTTTGGCCAATTCGACAAGAGAGACAGTTATTGGATACTAGGAAGACTGAGTTGTTTTTGCAAACAACTAATGAAGATTTGGAAGACAAGCTACTTTTTCATCTTGCAGATAGGGAATCTGAGAGTGGCTTTACAAATAATTGGAGATTGGTAAAAGAAACAGTAACACTTGTGGCCAAGCAACAGAGGATGAAGACTCGTGGCTTATCATCACGATTGGAGCAGGTACCCACATCTCAAACTTCAGTGTCACCTCAAAGGGGGATGAAGGTGTCCAGGAAGACACTCTTGAAGAATTGATTAAGGGCATACAAGATCTAATAGAAATGACTGAGTTGAGAAGATCTCAAATGCTTGTAAGCGAAGAGGTCTCCAATAAACAAAGAAGTTCAAGACAAACAAAAGCCAGAGAAGGTACATTCTTCTCCTTGTCTTGGAGACATATCATTATCAAAGGAGGGATGGAAAAAAGACAAAGTGAAGGAGAAGGATGATGCCAACAATGCCAAAATTGAAGCTATTATGGCAGAAGCATTGGATACTCGCGTACCTATGAATGAAGAGGAAGAAATTAGCCAGGTATTTGCTCTCAAATGTGACTCTATGGTTAATGATGGCTACCAAAAAGAAAAAAAAATTAGCTTTAATGAGGCTCAAGAAGAGAAAATTGAAGAAATAGAAAAAAATTTCAATGGAGAAATGAAAAATGAGGTTTTACAAATATTTCCTGGAATGAATATGAGTAATACAAGGGTTATTATGGATACAACAAGTATCCAAAATCAAGGTGAATTTGAATATGGAGGAGCGCAAGGCTTAATAAAAGAAGCCCAGACCATCCAAATTCAAGAATGCGTGATTGAAGAAAAGAGGGATAGAGTTATTCACGAGGAAGATATTACTGAGCTTGAAAGCAAGAAGAAGTCTCCAAAGAACAAAAAAGCTTCTCAAGAGACAAATTCAAAAAAGGTATCTTCTTTTGTTCATTTTGGTGATACACTATTACCAAAAGAGTGGTGGGAGAAGGACAAAGAGAACGAAAAAGATGACTCAAGCAAGTCCAAAGCAAATAATGAAGAAGGTAATCTATATGAAGCTTATCCAACTGTGAAGATCAAGATTGGAGATGTGGAGGAGGACCAAAACTTCTTTGTACAAAACTCTACTACATATTCGGTAATACTTGATCAATCTTATATTGCAATTGCTAAGATGGAGATTAGAGTCTTGAATGATGGTTCTCATTATGTCAAGATTCGTAGTTGTAATGGGAAGAACGCTGTGCAAATTCTTATTGTAAAGCTTATTCATGAAAAGCATAGAGAACAGCTAAAAGAGATGCCTTTAGAGCCAAGAAATACTTTCTTAGGTTTTTAAAAGGCACCCATGTAGGATGGAGGTACATGGGTGCAAAATAGATTATCTCCAAACTCCAACATAGAAAATTTTGGTTTTAGATTTTGGATTTGATTGGCAATAGGTTTATGAGTTTTCAAAGGGTTGAGGATTTGAATCTTGTAAATAGAAGAAGGATACAAAAACAAGAGAAAAATTTAAAAAGAGTGGATTTAATTTCAAATGATGAAGTTGTAGTAGGAATAATAGAAGAAATAAGTTTAGAAGATGGTTTGGTATAAGTTTAGGATGAAGATACTATAGTAGAGATATACTCAAGAAAAGAAGCTAAGGAGCCAGATTGGAAAGAGAAGTGCAGAATTGGGCATTAATTTACTCAAAAATCGTTAGTTAAGCTGAAGATTGGAGGGGGTGATTTCTTGGCACATACCAGAGGATGTGCAGGTTTGGAGGGGGTGGATGTCGTACTGTAATTGCTTACAGTATGTAAAATCCACTCAAAATGCCTAATATGTTTATAGATTTAGATATGTGTTAGAATGGTTAGTAAAATAAATTAAAGGGATTGATAGAAGAAACTTTATTTTATTTTTACTTGTTTTGATTATGGTATTTAAAAAATATAAGATCTAAATATTTAGTATGAAGCCTTGAGAGAAGGTGGGGACTTAAGGATGAAAATTTAAGCTAGTAAGAGGCTAATTGGGAGGGATGAAATCAAGCCATGGTCGGATGAAGGCAAGGAATAGGGAACTTCATCCCTATTGGTCGAATACCATGCCCAATGGGCTTTGAGGAGGCTGCCCGCGACCTTAACAGGGGTTTTCGGCGACTTCAAAAAGGGGATTCGCAATTTCAGAGGTAGGGTTGTAAAGTTTAGGGTTTTGGGTATAGTTTGAGAGGAAATTTTAGGCGATTTGGAGTTAGGGTGAAGAAGTTATACTTGTTCAAAGTTAAAGAGTGGATTTCATACATACTGTCACTCTTTTGGGATTTCGCGGAGTTGTACGGAGGCTTTTGGAGATCGGACGGTGCGGTTGAAAGGTGATTTCAAGATCTACGTCTATTATGAAGGAATTCTTAAGTTTTGAGTTTAGACAAAGGAGATATGAAGAGTTGAAGACAGCGCATCCAATTCCAAGGTAGTAAGCACACCGTGTTGTTAATAGTTATTCTTTGAGCCATAACTTGAGTTTTCAGACGAAATTTTGGCTCAAACTTCTTGGAGAATGTGACATTTTGTGTTAAGAAGCTATACATACAAATTTCATGGAATTTGAGCTTATAGTTTGTGAGATATGAAGAAATTTGTATGCAGGTGTTTGTAAACAAGGGTTTAAAGCTACTGCTAGGGTTTTGGCGATATCTAAAGATCGATAATGAATCAACAGTTGAAATTTGTGGTGGTAGTTGTGAAGAATATATCAGTACTTTATATAAATTTGGAGTAGTTTTGGACGGTTGGATTAAAAGTTATGGGTTATTGAAGTTCAGGAAAAATTCCCTTTCTTCGGGAGAATGAGGGTTTAGAGTATTTGTTATGTTTTGAGTGGTTTGAGGAAATTAGACTTGTGTATTGGGTGTAATAGCCCTATGGAGATCTCTTTTATATAAAATTGGGGGTTTTTATTATATTTGAATCTTGCTTGAGTAATTAGTGGCAGCCAGAAGCCCAGTGCTTTCTTGAGGCAGATTCTCTCTACCCCGACAACATTGTTCAAGAAAAGATGAAAATCACAATAAAGCAGAACTTCAAAGTAACGTTTTAATAAATCTAACTTGAGATCCTTGCATAAGATAATTCTAAGATTGAAGTTCAATCACCAATTGTACCTAATTGACGAATCTTCAAAATTTAGATCTTGTGCCATCAAACTTCTCAAGCAAACTAATTTTTGATTTTCTAATGTTTGAACGGTACTCCATCATAGGTGAGGTAGTATGGTTTGGTATAGATATTGGCACAACTCCAACCATCTCTATATTTTCACTTCTTGCTAATCTTGTTGTTCCTTGTGGTAGTAAACTGAGTTGATACATTGTAAATATTAGCTCTCTCATTTTTTCTTGCATTTGTGCCATTGCACTCTTTATTTCCACAAGTCTGCCATGATAATATAATAAAAAGGAAGGTATCTATTCTCACTTCAAAAAATACAGAATAACACACTAAAAAGTAAAAATTCTAGAAACAATATCAGTTTAGAAGTGGATACTCCACAACTTCAAATATGCTTATTTCTTGTCAAGAAAAAAGAAAAATCCACTTTTAATCAAGAAAAGACAAAATTCTAATACTATATGTGTACTCTTGTCAATTTGTCAAGGATAAGAATTCAATGAAAGCAAATAAATATATAAAAATTTTATTAAAAAATATAATAAAATAAAAATAATGAAATATATATATTAAAAGAAACTAGAATGGCTATTGCCACAAGACAAGAAAATTATAGACTCTTGAAATTGGACTAGAAGCAAGAAAGAAATTGACAAAAGTGAAGAAGGCTTCATTCTTGTCTCTATTTATATTATCTATCTAAAAGCTATGTGGCAATATTCTATAAGACCTCTTATATGTGTCTAATTTATAAGACATGTGTCAAACTTGCACGACAAGTTTTTGACATATGCGCCACGTGCTTAGCTTGTTCCGCAAGTTATCAACATGTGCGACACATGGCTAGCTTGTTCTACAAGCTATTAATATGTACGCCATGTGGCTAGCTTGTTGACTAAGTTTCTAACCTATCAATCACCTATAGACATGTATAAAGGTGATTTCACATCTATAAAGCTTCTAGGAAGCTTTTGTATCAAATATTATTGAATAAACTTATTTTACTTACTTCTATTGTTTTATATTAATTAAATAATTATTAGAATAAATCTTATGTCCGTAACAGAAGATAGAATCTAGAAAGAAGATACAAAAGAGATAAGTCTCCAATCTCTCTTGTAGATATGGATGTAAGAAATAGATAACATCTTTAACTAGTTAGTTTTAAATCCTAAGCCTTACTTGAAATATTTAATTTGGATCAATTAGGGAGGCATTATAGATTTATTGGCCTTTATTAATAAGTGCTAAGTTGGTTAGAAATGTAATAAGGTGAATTCTTCTTTAAAGTGGTATGAATTGATTATAAAGAACCTTTTTTATAATATAACCTTTGTTGTTAACCATTATAGTGGATAATTTCTTAACAATTTTTATGTGAAGAAATAAAAAATAAAAAATAAAAACTCAGGCTCCTTGCAATTCTAATATGGAATTTTTCTTGACATTATTATTGGTTAGAGTCACTCCTATACAAGGTCATATCATATAATAAATAAAATTAAAAAAATAATGCTTGAGATAATACTCAAGCAATCATTCCTTCTTTAATTACTTCTATTTTGTTTACCTTCTCTATTCAAAAATATCTTGAGTCAGTTGTAAATAGATGGCTAAAACTTTTTAAATTAATTTTGTAGGAATTTTTTAGGTGAACATCATATCAATAGTCATATTAGATACATCATTCCACTAAATCTAAACAACCTAAATTAATTCTACCTATAAAAAATCCAAAGAAGTTTCTTAAAAATTCTACTAAAAAATTTAGAAGAATTGAGATCCAATGGTTGGACAAACAAGACATATCTACAATACTACAAGACATAATTGTATTCAATCCATTGAAATTAAATCCTAACCAAGTAATAGAAGAAGAAAGATTGGACTCAAAATCCTTTAATTCTTTTGTAGAAATAAATCAAGAAGAAAAAATAGTCAAGATCCAATTTTCTTTCAATGGATTGTGAAAGAGTAGCCTCTTCAAATCCTATATCTATATATTCCTTGGTTCAGCCAAGGCATTTGTCCATTGTAATTCTAAAAGGATTACAAGCAATTTCCATGCCTCACAATCTTCTAATTTTTGAAGGAACTAGGAATGACGACCCAATAATACACGTAGAGAGATTCATGGAACTTCTTACAATATATTTGATAACTAATCTTAGATATTATCTTGTGTGATTTTTGAGCATGTTAAAAAATAGAACTTATAAATGGTATAGAAAGCATCCTCCTAAATCTTTAAAAATTAAAATATGCTCATGAGAGCATTTCTAGAGAAGTTTAGACCAAAAATGGGACAAAGTAATACCCTTACAATCCTTTCTTCTTTGAGACAAGGAAAAGGGAAAAAAATTGACAAATATATTTGATAATTTGAACTAATAGTAAATTGATTTTTAAGAATCCTTCTCAGAGACAACACTTTTATTTATTCTTTTATCTAAGGATTTAATAAGGAGGGTATAATTAGAGAAATCTTCAAAAGAAGGCCAAAAAACTTAAAAGATGCCAAAAAGATAGCATAGATGATTGAAAATATTGACAAATAATAAGAGATGATGTGGAGGAAGGAAGACCATAGAATTCTAAGTTTTATACCAATCTATACTCAAAATATGGATAAGTCTCAAGGACACTCTTATGAAACTATAAAAAATCAATTCCAACCTATAAACCATTATCCTCCACTATCAGAGATTAGACTACCATCTAGCCTCTTAGAATTGATATACCTAGAGGATAGAAATAAGTAAAAGGAAGAATTTTAAAATAAAATCTTTCAAAATCAAAAGAGATTCTAGAACAAATTAGTACAACAGATAAAAACCATGCAAGAATAAATGACTTTTTTAATTAAGGGCCAAAATCCAAACCAAGTCCTACCTCCCATAGAATCTAGTAGGCACACTTCAGGATTATAGTATATTCAATATAATCAATCAAGGCACAATAGCTAATTTTGTTCAAATCCACAAAATTATCAACATAATCTTGGATAATAATAATCTTATATTCATCCCCATAGAAGCCAAGTTAATATAAGATCTAGTTCTTATTTACAAAGCCAAAATTTTTCTAATCAAGGTTTTAAAAACCAACCAAGACTAAAGCAAGAAATAGATTATTTTTGTGGCAAAAGACACCCACTTGGTAGTTGTTGGATAGAAAATAGAATTATTTGTGAGAATTGTGGAAGAAACCACCCTACAAACATATGTAGGCAAACTAATAAGATAGTTTCTTTAAATTTTCCACAAGCAAATTATCATCAATAAGCTCAAGATGATTTGAATGGAAATAAGAAATCAAAGTTTTGACAATACTTTAAAACCTTCAAATCTATTCTATGACTATAGCAATAACCATCAAAACCAACATCCTTTCTCAAGTTTAAATACTAAGTAAGAATTTGTTTCTCTAAATAGTAGTCACTCTCAACATAATCAACAATATGATGGTGAAGGCTCTTAAGATATAAGGTTTATAAACTAGACCAATGATAGAATGATTAGAGAATAAGTTTCTATTTCTTTTGTAATAATCTAGCTTGTATTTTTTGAATCAAACTTCATTATGTATAAATTGCTCTAATCCAAGGTACAAACACCACCTATAATGCTAGCCTTGGCAACTATGACAAGGTTTAGGTACTCTAGTTTTTTCCTTCCTATTTCAATTGATAGTGAAATAGTTTTCATTATTAGAAGAATAACTTCCAATAACTGAGCAATTATGAAAATTCCTATCTCTCAATTAAAGCAGATATCATAATTGCTCAATTATTGGACATTTTTCTTTTAATAAAAAGAAGTTTTAAAATAAGTATTTCTATTAAAAGATAATAATGATCTAAAATAAAAATTTCAACTCATATTAGAATAATTTAAGTAACACAAGAAATAAAGGCAATTGAATTGGAGGTATCTATAGTAGATAAAATCATATCCTATACTATTAGAGATAGAGGTAGTCATTTGAATAATATGCCAATGAGAACTATAAAAAAATTAGGACTTAATATCACTAGTTCTTTTCCATTTGTAATTAATATGACTAATCAAAGCTAAGATATACCTCTGGGACAAATTAGTGGTTGTAGGATGATGATAAGAGGTGAAAAATATTCTCTCATTTTTCATATGATTTACATATATCCTAGCAAAAATTCATATCCATTATTTTTAGGTAGACCTTGGTTAAAGACAGCTAATGTAAAGATTGATTGAAGAGACAAGAAGCTCTATATCATCTATGAGCTATTAAAAAATTTGACTAAAATCCTTATTTGATCTTAAAGATTGTCTTCAATCAAAATTTTATTTCACTCTTCAAGAGATGAGATTTTGAATTCCCAACCATAGAAGGAATTCAAAAAAAAGATTAGGTTTATTAATTTGATAGTAAGTGAGGGAATTCATTCAAATATGGTCCAATCAATTCTATTAGGATGTATGGATTATGGGCTATATGATTGGAAAGATGATAGAGAATTCACTCAATGATTGAAAAATTATCTTATTTCAAATAGAGATGAGATTGTAAATGTTAACTTTATAGATGGTTTTGCCACTTGCCAAAATTATGAAGAAGAAGTAGATTTAGCAACTTTAATAAATGACATTAAATATGAAGATGCCTTTGGAATGAACTTTGATGGCACTTTAGTTCATGAATTAGACGAATTAATAGAAAAAGGCAATCTTATTCTACATTTACAATTTAAATAAACTTCTAATAGTCTTACAATTAGAAATGACGTGGCCAACTATCCACAAATACCAAATGATTGGTATAGAGGATCCACAGAGCAATCTCATGTGCATAACCTTGATTACAAGTTGATAGATATATCTTTAGAGAATAAAGATCCAAAACTAATCAAAATTGGAATTCAATTAATAGAAGATAAATTGTTAAGTTATAAATCATTAATTATAGAATATAAGGATGTATTTGCTTGGTCTTACAAAGACCTCAAGGGCATACCTCTCAAAGTAGTCCAACATCATATTCCACTTCTTCCTAATTGAATTCTTATGAGACAAAAGAAAAGAAGAATAAATCCCAATTTATAATTATTTGTCAAAGCCAAACTAGAAAAATTCCTCTAAGCCAGATTTATTCAATCTATAGAGATTACAGATTGGATCTCACTAATGGTATTAGTTAAGAAAAAAAAATGGAAAATTTTGAGTGTACATAGATTATAGGGAGACAAACAAGTAAATCTAAAAAGATTACTTTTTCTTCCCATTTTTAAATATCATCCTAAAAGAGGTGATTGGATACAAATTAAATATATTTATAGATGAATATTTAGATTAGAATCAAATTTTTATAGCCCCAGAGGATTATCACAAAATAGCCTTTACTACATCTTGGAGCACCTTTATCTATGTGCTCATGCCTTTTCGACTTTGCAATGTTCTTTCTGCATTTCAAAGAGCAATATCATATGCCTTTTCAAACTTACTACACAAATCAATAATAGTGTTTATTTATAACTTTAGCACCCAATCTTCTAAGACAATATATCATAATTGTATAAGATTTTATCTTTAAAGGCATAGGATTGCTTTGAATCTTGATAAAATATTTTTAGCAGTTTAAAAAAGAATCCTACTTAGATATATAATATTGAAAAATGGTAGAGAACCAAAGCCAAAGAAGGTCAAGGTGATTATAGAATTAAAACCTCTTTCAACAATAAAAGAGGTACAAAGAAACTTAGAGCATATTAGATGGTATCAAAAATTGATATATGACTATGCTACCATCTCTATGGCTATTACTAGACTTCAACAAAAAGATGTGAAGTTTGAATATAGTGAAAAATGCTAAAAGACATTTGATATTTCTAAGACAAAATTTAGCACATATCCTATTTTAAGACCACCAAATTGGTCATTACCTTTCCATGTGCTTTGTAATACTTCATCCATGGTGACAAGAAATACTTTATATCAAGTAAGTGGAAAAAGAAGCAAGGACTATCCTATAGCCTTTGCGAGTAGATAATTAAATCATGTAAAGAGAAATTATATTACTATGGAATAGAAATGCCTTGCCATGATTTTTGGTGTCAAAAAATTTAGACACTACCTCTTCTTAAATCCAATAGTATTTTTTCTAGATCACATAGTAATTAAGTATTTTATGAATAAGACAGAATTGAGCAATAGACTAGCAAAGTAGGTGCTTTTATTAAAAGAATTTGATTATATAATAGAATATAAACTAGAAAGGATGCACATGCAAGCCAATCACTTATCCAAGTTGTCAAAATACATGGGCAAAGATCCAATTGATAATACCTTAATAAATAAAAATCTATTTGTTGTTTCAACCACCCTTACTTGATATGAATCAATTATCAAATTTTTAACCAACCAAATCTTATCTTTTTATTTATCTAAAATATAATGTTAGAAGATCCAAATTAATAGTAGATATTTTACTAGAATTGGTGGCAAATCATATTGACATGGAATAAATGGGATATTAAGATGTGTGATGGAAAAAAAAATTCCTACAATTTTATCGGCATGCCATGATAGTGCATGTGGGGATCATTTTTCAAGGATATTGATATGACAAAAGATCCTTAGAGCTAGCTATTATTGGTCCATTTTTTTCTAAGATACCCATAGGTATATTAAAATATGTGATGCATATCAAAAAATTGGTAGAAATGACCTCCGAATGAGCTTGTCGATGTATATGTCTTTATCTTTAGTCCCATTTGAAAAATAAAAAATAGATTATATTGGAGAAGTTCATTCTAATTCTATTAGTGGAATAAAGCACATAGTTGTAGCAACCAAATATCTTATTAATTAGGCTAAAGCAAAGGCAATTAAGAGCAATAATACTAAGCAAGCAGCCAAGTTATTTTATGAGCAAATTATTACTAGGTTTGGATGTCCAAAAATCTTAATTAATAATAGGAGCAAACATTTTTTAAATGAAGTGATAGAAGACTTGATCTTATAGTTTAAAATTGATTATAGGAAGACTACTTCTTATCACCTTCAAAATAATGGATATATGGAGAGGATGAATCAAACCTTAGTTAATATCTTTAAAAAAACCATAACAACCTCTAAATGCAATTGTGATACAAAGCTTCTTGCAGCCTTGTAGGCTTGTAGAATCACATTTAAGGTGACGGCTCAAGCCACCCCATTTTCTTTGGTTTATGGTATGGAAGCTATTTTATCAATTAAATTTGAAATTCCTTCTTTTTGAATTCCTTTGAAAAAAATATTGTCAGCTAAACAATCTTTGATGGATAGATTGGAATGTCTAGAAGGTCTAGATGAGGTTAAGAGATAGAGTACTTTATACACAGAGGCTATACAAAGAAGAAAAAAAATTATTTTTGACAAATGACACAAGATTTTAGGACTGGCATGTTGGTCTTTTTACAAGATACTAGGATATTAGATTTTTTAAGAAAATTTGATGCCTTATAGTTGGATTCTTATGTAGTTAAAGAAGTCTTTTCAAATGATTTAGTTTGATTATAAAGATTAAACAGAGAAGATTTTTTTACTAAAAATTTTATAAATAAATAAAAAAAATATAGAATATGATTTGTATCATACACTAAAAGAAAACACCTTATTCTTATATTCATATTTATTTTAGAAAATAAATAAATAAATAAATAATTTAGAATCTTAAAACTTGTGATTTTGTATTTGATAAATATCTAAAAAAAACTAATGTGTTGGTTATAAAAGAGGTTATTATTAAGGTATCCCAAATTTGAATCTCATTGGAAAAATGGGCTATCCTAATGAATTAGTCTTAGTGCAAGAAAAGACCAACTTTGACATCCAATGGATATATAGGCCTTGGAAGATTGATATCAAAATCTTTTCATGTTGAAGAAGAATTTAAAAATATCATTTTTTTATTTTTTATTTTTTAGTTTTGATTTTTTTATAATTATTAATTATTAGATTAGATTTATTTTATTTTTTTCTTCTTTTTTTGATTCTATAAAAAAAAATCTATTTTAGTTCTTTTAGATTAGTAGTAATTACTTATTCTTATCTTATATAATTGTTAAAATCTTTGTAAACAATTCTTCTATTTATTCAATAGCATTTTGAGAGATCAATTCTAAGTTCTTTTCTTTTATAAGTATTATGGACATAAGATTTACTCCAATAATTATTTAGTTAGTATAGATAGATAGAAGTAAGTAAAAAAAAATTAATTTGATAATACCTTAGAGACAATCTTTTTAAAAGCTTTATAGACGTGGTTTCACCTTTATACATAGCTATAGGTAATTGATAGGCTAGAAACTTAGCCAAAAAATCAACCACATGTCATACATGTTGCTAGCATGTAGAATAAATTAAATATGTGGCACTCATGTAAGGAACTTGTCTTATAAGTTTGACACGTGTCTTACAAATTAGACAAGTGTTGAAGGTCTTATAGAATGGCACCATGTAGCTCTTAGGTAGATAATATATATAGAGACAAGAGTGAAGCCTTCTTCACTTTATCAATCCCTTTCTTGTTTTTAGTCTTAATTCAAGAATCTCTAGTCTTCTTATCTTTGGCAATAGCCATTCTAATTTTAATACTATCTTTGAGTGATTTTCTATTCTTTTGAGTGACACAAGAGTGTATTGATATTTTTTTCTTTTATAATTTATATCCTTGACAGTTTGATAAGAGTGAAGATTTATTATTCTTGTTTTTTATTTAAGAAGTGAGTAGATTATCCCACTTCTATTATTGTATTTGAAGGTTGCAGATTATCTACCTTTAAACTAATATTCTTTACTTTTTAACCTTGTTTTTTTCTTTAAAAGAGAATAGATCATTTTTCTTTGTAGAGATTTTTATTTGATATTAGAGATTGTAGATTATCCTCTTCTAATTTGAATTGTGGAATTATTAAAATAGAAGAAAAGATTATAGATACTATACTTAATAGAAGTGAGAATAAATTTGTAACTATTGCAGATCTTTAAGAGCTTGTAAACATTCTTAGCCTAGAGATTTTACGAATCACTAATATCAATGATGAAAGCACTATTCTTACGCCTATAGAAGAAGTCCAAAGCCTATCCCAAAAAATTATATAATTAAAAGAATCAAGCAAATTGGCTTCACAAGCAAATCTAAAAAGCCTTGCTTGTACAACCGTGAAAGAGGCAAAGATTAGTATACCTGAGAAGTTTGATAGAACAAGATCAAAATTTTGAGGATTTTTATAATAAATCAAGCTATATCTAAAATTATATTTTTTCCAATATCCTAATGGATTTACTCAAGTTGGATTCATAGGCATATTTTTATCTAAAAGTGTTCTTTCTTGATTTATACCTTTGATGGAAAAAGATTCACAACTTCTTTATAATTTGAATTCATTTCTTAAAGTGTTTATGGCTATATTTGAAAAAAATGATTGAGAGAAGATAGTAAAGACTAAGTTCTTATTTTTATGACAAAGATTATATTGAGCCACAACATACTTTACAAAATTTCAAAACCTTGATTGTAATGTGGAGTGGAACAACAAAGCCCTTATCAATCAATTTTATTATAGGTTGAAGGATAATATTAAAGACTTGTTATTAACAATGCCAAAAATAAATTCTTTGGAATAATTTATTGCTCAAGCTATTGCATGTAATAATTATTTATTTAAAAGATATTAAGAATATAGATTTGATTGAAAAAGAATAAGTCAATTAATAACAACAACTTCTAAGTTTTCAAAAACTTATTTGACTAAACCAAATCTAATGCAAATTGATACAATATATTTTAAATTTCTCATTGAATAAGAAAACACTCAATGTCGTCAAGAAAATTTATCCTTATATTGTACAAAAATGAAGCATATTGCTTAATATTATTCAAAGAAGTAGCACAATCATAAAATGAGGAGTATGGTCTCTAAAGAAGATAATATATTAGAAAACAAGTTTCTCCAGCTACAATAGGAATCGTGCAGCTAGAATCATGTGCAATACCTTGTAAAGGTCCTATTCTTTTTTCAAATCCTTCACCTTGTTTTATAATAGATATATTTTTAGGACCTAAAAATTATAAAGTCTTTATTTTATTAAATTCAAGAGCCTCAGCTTGTTTCATAGATAAAGATTTTGTCAAAAAATAAGAAATATTTTTAATCAAGAAAACTAAATCCATATAGATAGAAGTCATAGATAGTTGTTTGTTATCTTTTGGAAATGTTACCTATAAGACTGTTCTTTTAGATATAATAATTAAGGGACATAATAGCATAGTAATATTTAATATGATTAGATCTCTTTCAAATCTACTTAATTTAGGATTATTGTGGTTAGAAAAATACAATCCTCAAATAGATTGGACTTTCCATAACATTGACTTTTTTTATAGTTTAATCCAGAAATTTATTAGTCAAGTAGACATATATAATTCTAATACATCCAAATCCTTATTGATAAGTGCAAAAGCTTTTGTACATGCGACAAAAGAAGGATCATCTTTTGCTATATTTGCCACATCTATTTCAAATACTAAAAAGATGTTTTTGATTTTCAAAAGTATTAAGATTTTCAAGACGTTTTTGAAAAAAAAACGCAGATATTCTTTCGAAGCATTGACTTTATGATTATTCAATTGATCTTTAAGAGAAAACTCAACTACCATTTTGGTCAATCTATAGTTTATCACAGAATAAGTTGGTTGCATTGAAAGAATATATTGACAAGAATTTAGCTAAAAACTTCATATGCCATTCAAAGTCTCCAATAGAAACTCATATCTTATTTATGAAGAAAAAAGATGGATCATTGTAGATGTGCGTAGATTATCGTAGACTTAACAAAATTACCATCAAGAATAGGTATCTTTTATCTTTGATCAACAAGAATAGGTATCTTTCAAGACTTCTTGATCAACTCAGTCAAGCAAAAGTCAACACAAAAATAGATCTATGAAAAGCATACAACTTGATTTGTATCAAAAAAAATGATGAATAGAAGACTATATTTTGAACTAGGTATGGACATTTCAAATATAATGTTATGCCTTTTGGACTTATAAATGCACTAACTTCTTTTCAATATCTTATGAATGATTTTTTTTGTAAATTTTTTGATGATTTTATTATTTTTTATTTAAATGATATTCTAATCTATTCTAAAAATATAAAAAAATATAAATTTCATATTTTTTGTATATTACAAAAAATTAAAGATACAAGATTATATGCCAAAATAAAAAAGAATATATTTTATACTATTCAAATTAACTTTTTAGCATATATTATTTTAAATCATGGTCTTAAGATAGATCCTAAGAAAGTCCAGACAATCATAAATTGGAAGATTTCAAAAATAATAAAGGATGTGCAATGTTTTTTAAAATTTATCAATTATTATCAAATCTTTATTAAAAAAATTTCTTAAGATGCAATTCCATTTACATGCTTAATTTGTAAAGACAAACTCAAGTAGAGTAAAGAAGTAGAAATAATATTTGAAGCTTTGAAGATAGTTTTTATTTTTGCACCAATCTAGTATTGCGTCAATTTTTTTAAGGTATTTTATATGGAAACATATACATCAGACTTTCTTTTGGATATAATATTGTTATAAATAGAAGTAGATGACAAATTCTACCTAGTAGCTTTTCATTCCAAAAAATTTATAGCAACAGAGATCAAGTACAAAATCCATAATAAATAATTTCTTATAATTGTAGATTTTTTTTTTAAGAATAGCATCATTATCTAGAAGGTACTTCTAGCCCAATCACCATATATATGGATCATAAGAATCTCAAGTATTTTATGTCAACACGTGTATTGAATCATTGTTAAGTTTTTTGGAATATGTTTTTGTCAAGATTCAAGTTCATTATCACTTATTGGTGAAAAAAACAAAAAAATCTATTCAATGTTCTTTCTAGATTTTCTTATCTTGCACCAAAAGAAAAAAAATTCAATTTTTGATCAACAAAAAATAATCCTCTTGAAATCTAAGCAATTTCATCTTTGAGCAATGAAATCAACATTGATTGTTGATTCAACTTTTTAAAAGCAAGTCCAATCAAGTATGTGTTTAGATCCTCTTATTCATGAGGTTAAAAATAATTCATCTAAGTCTCATGATACTTCCAAGTTTGAGTTCAAAAATGAAATATTCTATTTTAAAGGATGCCTATATATTCTAAAAGGTGAAGCATAATTATATACTTTTGAAGCTTATCACAACTTCGATACAATAGGACATTTTGGATATAACAAGACTTTGAAATTAATATCAAAAAAATTTTGATGGCCTCAAATGTGAAATATTATTAAAGAGTTTGTACAATTGTATGACATTTATTCAAGATCAAAAATTCCTTGTCATTGGTATTATGGACTTTTTCAATCATTACTTATATTAAAACAATCTTAGTTTTTTATTTCTATAGATTTTATCACAGATCTTCTAAATTCAAGTTCATATGATTCTATATTTGTGATTGTAGATTGTTTCATCAAGATGGTCCATTCTATATTGTATAAAAAATCTATCATATGTGAAGAAATAGTTAAACTTTTCATTGATAATATCTATTATTGTCATAGATTATCAAAGGATATTATATCAGATAGAAGCATACAATTTTTATCAAGATTTTGGATGATCCTTTTCAAAATATTGAAGGTAGATATAAAACTATCTTCAAATTTCTACCTTCAAACTAATAGATAAACAGAACATGTAAATTAAATTTTAGAGCAATATTTGAGATGTACCATCAATTATCATTAAGATGATTGGACAACTCTTTTGCCATTGGAAGAATTTGCTTATAATAATTTGATACATCTTCTATTTAATAAACTCTATTCTTTGCCAATTATGGTTATTATCCATAACTTGATATTTTTGACTTTTCAAAAGTTGATAATCTTATGGCAAAAGATTTGGTGAATCAATTATCAGAGCTACATGCAATAATGAAGGCACACTTAAAAGAAGCTCAAGAATGATAAAAAAATCAATTCAAATGTCTATTGTAAAGAATAGCTTCAATTCCATATGGATAATAAAATATGATTACTTCATCATAATATTAAGATTAGTTGTTCTTGTGATAAATTGGATTATTGTAGGCTTCAATCATTTTTAATTTGTGAACAAATTAATCTAATTGCTTATCAATTACACCAACTAAAATCTATAAAGATCCATCCTATATTCCACATATCATTGCTTGAGCCATACAAGATAGTGGATATACAAGGAAGAAGACAAATGCCATCACATCCTATAGAAATAAATAATAATGAAGAATTTAAGGTGGACGAGGTCTTAGATTTAAGACGGCATTGAAATCGACTGAAATATCTTGTACATTGGCATGGATATGATGTTAATGAACATATATGGAAGCCATCTAGAAATCTAGCAAATACATCAGCAAAAATCAATATGTGTCATTAACAACATCTATCAAAATCATGATGAAGAGTTAAAAAAATCCTTGCTAAAAAAGACAAGTAGGTTCAAAAGAAGTTTCATTCTATCTTATATCATTGTTTGTTATTTCTTTGAATTTGTTCATGCCAAAGAGATGGAGAATTAATAACTAGTGAATTCAGCTCAAAAGTCATTATTTGTTGATTTATCGGACAAGAGATTACGACTATCACAACCATCAAGATGACAAAATAGAAATGAAGATCTTCAAAAATGACATGTTCTTTCTCAAATTCATGGCAAGATATAACATGTTTAATATCACGACCTTGAAAGAGACTCCCGATATTTGATGATATTTTTAGATGTAAGAATTATTTTTAATAATATTCTAAATATTTTCTTTGAGAAAAATTTAAAAAGCATCAACAATGATCAAATAATAGAATGGTCTTTTTATTCTGATATGGGATACTATCAATAGTTGAAAGGACCTATCAACTATCTTTGAAGGGAGCAAAGATTAGAATATGTAATAAATATAATTTGATACATCTTAGACTTCTTCAACATGTAATCACCGCTCCTTATAGAACTCGTCTCTAGAAAGGAGAATAATGTCACAAACATAAGATTTATTCCAATAATTATTTAATTAGTATGGATAAATAGAAGTAAGTAGAAGAAAGTTAATTTGATAATACCTTAGAGACAAGCTTCTTAAAAGCTTCATAGACGTGATTTTATCTTTATATATGGCTATAGGTAATTGATAGGCTAAAAACTTAGCCAAAAAATTAGCCACATGTCATACATGTTGGTAGCTTGTGGAACAAGTTAAATACGTGGCACACAAGTAAGAAACTTGTCTTATAAATTTGACACATGTCTTATAAATTGGACAAGTGTTGGAGGTCTTATAGAATGGCATCACGTAATTCTTAGGTAGATATTATATATAGAAACAAGAGTGAAGCCTTCTTTACTCTTATCAACACCTTTTTTGTTCTTAGTCTTATTTCAAAAAACTAACATTGTCTCTCTTGTCCTTGGTACAAGATATGATCTTCTTGATAAAGCATCGAATAATCCTTATTACTTTTTAGGTTGATAAGTAATAACAAAATTAAATTGAGATAATAACATATTTTATCAAGCTTGGCAATGATTAATAATCCGAGTTGACATAAAATATTTTAAATTCTTGTGATTTATATATATAATTATGGAATGTGTTGTTATTTTAAAAAAATGATGCTATTTTAAAAAAAAAATCCATAATAGGAAAAAATTCTTCATTGTGGATTTTATAATTAATTTTGGAAGCAAAAAACTTTTGAGAATAAAATATAATGGGATAGAATTTATTATCTATATTTATTTATAAAAGTATAATTTCTAGTATAAAATTTGAAGCATCAATCTCCATATAGAATACTTTTATAAAGTCTAGATGCACCAAAATTAAAGCTGTAATAAATATTACCTTGAGATCTTGGAATGCCTTTTCTATTTAAAGCCTTCATTCCAACTTATCTTTACATATCAATCAAATAAGAGAGGTGGCAACTTGAGAATAATTTTTGATGAAAATTCAAAAAAAATTAATAATTATAAGGAAATATTATATGTCTCTCACAGTCTTTGGAATGGCCTATTGTATAATTGCCTCCACCTTCTAGGAATCCATCATCAAATCTTCAATAGATACTATGTATTCCAAAAATTTTATCTTTGGTTGATGAAATACATATTATTTTAGCTTGGCATACAAATCTCTATCTTGTAGCTTTTATAATATTAACTTTACATGTCCTTCATATTTTTCTAAATTTTTTGAGTATATCAAAATGTTATAAAAATAAATTACCACGAACTTGTCTAAATACTATCAAAAGATGTCATTCATTAAATAGTGAAAGATAGCAAGTATATTTTTTAATCCAAAGCGCATAACATTATATTCTAAATGTCCATACTTTGTCTAAAATGTAGTTTTTCATTTGTCTCTTTCTTTAATTTGTACCAAGTTGTATGTTCTACAAAGATTTATCTTGATATAGATCTTGGTTTGGCCGAATTATTCTAAAAGTCATGAGATTAATGATAGTGGATAATAATTCTTTATCATTATCTTATTCAAAAACTAATCATCAATTACATAAACATATATTATATAAAATGTTAATAAAAAAATAAAAAAATATTAAATAGATTAATTCTAGATTAAAAATTAATTTAAAATATAAGATTTAAGATTAAAAAGAACAAAAAATCTATATATACATATTTTTTTTTAATTCTTTTGATTTGATTGTGAATATAAAAATTTTTAAATACAAAAGAAGAAGAAAAAGAAAAAGAAGAAGAAGAAATATATATATATATATATATATATATATATATATATATAAAATTAAAAAAATGGTATAATAAATCATTTAACAAAAAAATAAAATTATATTTAAAAATATATTAATAAATAAAAATTAAAAATAAGCAAATATATTTTTAAAAATAAAATAAAACAAAAAAAGTTAATTTTTATTTTTTAAAATTAAAATATTCTTAATTTTATTTTATTAATTTTATTTACAAAAGTTTAAATCACAAATGTATAGTTTGTATTTATAAAAAGACAACTTAATACTATTTGGAATTTTTAATTTTATAAAATTATATATTAAAGATATAAAAAAGTATTATATATTATTAAAAAAATTAATTATATTTGGTAGAAATAAATATTGAGCACCTCTCTTTTCAATGTAATATGATTCTATGTGGAAAAAAAAACTTCTATAAATAATAATTGGTACTTAAAAAACACAAGAATAAATAACTTCTACTTTTTTTATTCTAAAATTTCATCATGTTTATGATTTGAAGATATAAAATATTATAAATACTTATATTAATATAAAATAATAGATATAATAAGATAATAGAATCTATTTCTTTAAAATTATCTCTTTCAATCTTTATTAGAATAAAATCAAAAAACTATTCATTAATATCTATATAATATATAGATAAAAATTATTTAAATTAAAAACATCAGAATAAATAAATAAATAATTTAAAAATATTTCATTCTTATTAAAATAATCTACTACCACAATTTTATAAAAATTTCAATCAAATTTTAATAATTTTTTTTTATTATTATTATTACCACCATAACTATTTGATATTTATTAAATAATATCACAAAAACCAATGCATATTTATTTAATAATATCACAAAAATATTTTTATTTTTTTAACTTAATTGATGTAAATATTACAATCAACTAGATTTTATTATCTTTTTTTTAAGATGAAAATAAATATATATATACATATATATACATACATACATATCTATATTTTTTCCACTATTATTATTTATTATAAGTATCTCTTTTAAAAGTCCTATATAATTACTATATAACAAGATAAAATTATTTGAACTTCTAAAATATATTAAATGTATTAGTTTATTTTAAAACTTTATTTATCAATAAGATCAATGGATTTTAATCTAATAAAATTTTATTTTTGAATCATGATCCTAATTTAATTAAATCCTAATATATATCTATATATATTTATTTATTTATAAAATTTATAAAATAAATTCAATATCAAATTAGTTGAAAATAATATTTTTAATTTTAAATGTTATTATATAACAGTATGATTACAGCCAAATATAATTATAAGATTACATCAAAGGATGCATTACAATAAAATACTACCAACAAAAAGTATTCAATTTGATTCAATTTAATATTAATACATGATTTTAAGCAAGTATGAAATCTTCTCTTAACCTTGTACAAATCAACCAAGGTGATTAAAACTTTATTTTGAAATATTATAATAGTATCATAAAATAAGGGAACCTCTAGGTAGACATCTTCTTCTTACTATATGAATACTCATATACCACACACCCTTAGATATATACAATAAGCTCTAATTTAAAATGAAATTAATAAAATTATAATGACAAAGAATCTTAATATTATTGCACATAATATATAAAAGATCTTACTACAAACTAAGTCAATAATTATTATATAAGTATAAAATTAATATTTTTTTTTGGTTTTAAAAATTTATATGTTATTTTAAACTTGATAAAAAAAAAAAGGACGATTACTAAATATTTTATAACTATTATATTTTATAAAATATAAATAAATAAATACACATTAAGGAACTATCGTATTAAAAAAAAATCTACCATAAACATTCATACAATAAGAAGTTTTAAATTCTTTACTTCATATGGTCTTAATAAAATGTTTCAAATAAATTTTAAAAATTCCAAAATGTTTTTACAGAAGTTTAATTGAGAAGTCTTTGTATTATATTTTTCTACTAACTTCAATACAGACCCTTGTTGACAAACTTATGTGAAAAAGATTTCTAATATAATGTGATATAAATTGTTAATAATTTTAACAATAAATTAATAGCCTTATGGGTAATAAATTTATGAAAATAATATACTACGAATACATGTAAACTTAACAATTAAACTATTTGTTAAAGTTCAAAACATCAAATGGTAGCTTTGACAAGTTTATTATGAATTAGTATATTCAAAACTAAAATACAACATGTTTTTTTTTAAAACTATCATAAACAATAATAGAAAATTTTATTTAATGTTAAAATTTAAGTCTTAAATATCACATTGAGTTCTGTTCAATTACTAAAGAGGGGCACAGTTTGTTCACAGAAACAAAATTGAACGACCACTATATAAAATATCGTTTAATCAGGACAGAAACATAATAGAAAATAAGAAAGTGAAAATTGTATCTCTATGGATGATATTCTCTACGTATGTTAATCTCCACTCAATATTATTAATGTTATGAAGCTTAAGCTCAACATGCTGAATTTTCAATTCTCCACTACCCTACAGCTTATCAATTATACTATATCACTTAAACAAACCTACAAACATGGAGGTCAAAGATATACAGAAGTTGTTCACAACAAAAACTCTATGAACAGGTTTAGGGTTTACAAGGAATCCTGTGATGGAGACAATGCTGATTATGAAGGAAAACGATTCATGGCTGCAAGGATGGACATGTTTTAGCAAGCGATGGGACTCACCTGTATGCGAGCTCCAGCTCCAGTTTTTTTCTTCTGATTTAGATCTGGTGCAAATCTTACATTGCAGGACAATATCGACGACGAGTTCCTCGTCAATCATGCATGAAAAGAACATCAACCATATAAACTCACTTGTGGTTATCATCCCAACTGAATTCACAGCCCTCAAGCTCTTAATCAAACTCTTAATCTGCTCGGGACCTGACAAATCTGTCAATAGATATCGTTTTGGTGGATATAATCTTGTTCTACAGTTAACGGCGGCACAAAAGCATCAAATCTATCTGGAATTCGAAGCTGGATTAAAACAAGCGCAAAAGAAGCGTTCACTGACAATCGATGCAATGGGGGAGTTGGAGATCTTGTAAAAATTGCAACACAATGGGTTGGAGGAAATGGCGGATCACCTGAGAGGATGTCCTGAGGGGAGAGTGATGGCAAGCCGGGGGTCACGATCTCTGGGGAGTCGTAAGCAACTTGGTGGCCACCATTGGAATCGCCACTCCGATGAATATGATCGATCGCATGAAGCCGTTCTTCTCTGGTTCAAATTCTAGTCTCTGCGCCCTAACGAGTTTGCAATACCCGGTGGGGAAAATGACCTTTTCCTTCCCACATTCGTTCAAGAACACTTCGACGAATTTCGGCAGAAAATCAACGAAACGTTTGTGTGTCTGACGGAAGTTCTTCGGTGAGAGCGTGGAACGATAATTCCTGATAGGCACCCTAGGAAATTTTTTCCAGGTGTGTCAACGGGCATTGCGAACTCGATGCCAGCTTGCGAAGCTGTGGCTACCAGCTCTATTTGATCACCTTGTCCCACTTGCTTCCTCGAGGACCTGAAATCGGCTTGTCTTCAGGTTTGTTCTTGCACACCCCATCATCGTGTTCTATATTGGTGATGTTTGATTGTCGGGTGTGCAGACGGTGGGTATGCTACTCGTCAAAATTGTGCCTCTCTTGTTTCCGAATGCAGTCAGGGATTTCTTTTTCATTGCTTAAAGGTTGAAGTCTTTGAAGTTTTCGAAGTCTTGACTTGGTGCGCAAGTTTGTAGGGTATGCTTTCCAGATTGTAGATTGATTTCTTTCTGCGATTGTTCAGTGTGATATGGAGTTCTGCCGCATGTTTCTTGGTTTCGAGGTTTTTCCCCTTGATTGATTTGCTGATGCATTGCACCTGCGTCCGATGGGCACGGGTGCGTAGTATTTGAGTCTTATTGGTGTTTGGTCCCGAGTGTCATTCCGTTTGAGGTTTAAGGCGTTTTTTAAGTGTTGAGAGAATGGGCTCACTTCAAACTAGTTAGAAACTTGTGCCCAATCTCTATTTCATCGTCTCCTCATTCAAGATTGTATATCGTGAAAGTGTGCCTCAATTGCACGAACCCCTAAGCTAGAGCTGTTCTGTCTCTTGCAGTTTCAGAACGCAGGTATTCTTCTGACGGTGTAGGCCTGATGTTTCCTATCATCGGGGTTTTGGAATTTAAGTAGACGAGCTGCTGTCGCCCAAAGTAGACGTTCCGTAACAGGCTGAACCTTATTTCAGTCGTTCAGCCATGGCGTTAGGAATTGGACGAGATGTAGAAGCGAAGCGTTGGATTCGTTGCATGATATGGCAGTCAGCAGGAACGTCAGCAGTATGGATATTTTGGCAATGCATGTTCTCTGGAAACTCCAACAGATTCTGGTGGTTTGTGCCGTCGGCATGGACGAGCTTTTGGTTCCTTGTTTATCAAGCCTCACAGTTTCTGTTTTTACTCGGGAAAATGTTTGTGACAAATTGCCAAGAAAGAGAAGTAGCATCTGGGTTGGATCTAGTTTCAGGTGTATGGAGGCTTACATGGAACGCTTTGGTGGGTATCTCATGGGAGCCTGAGGATGCGCGGCATTTGTCCTCAAAAATTAGTAGAATACGGGACCAAATCATTTTCACCTTACTGTGTGCGATCTCTGGGTTCTTCTCGCTTGTTGCTGTCGCGTCGACGGAACTGAGTCCGGTCAGTATCCTTGACATTGGTGTACGAGGCGCTTGGCTCGGCTTTGTGTATGCGTGTTTCCATCTTTATCAAAAGAAGCAGATCCTCACTTTTCCAATTATTCAGGTAAGACCTTGATCACCATAAATTTGGCAAACAACTTCAGCCTCATGTTGAAATCACTGTCAGTCTACATCTACTACATACATGTTTCGAGCACGTACAAATTGCATCCCAGATTGTAAGCCGTCACACCTAAGGGTTTAGCGTCAAGAGTTTGGATTCTTTCAGATTTTATTTGCTGCAGGACTTGTCCACTTGCGGAATCATTTGCTGTCAACTAAGGACTATGTTTTAATATGGTTTGCTGCATACATGTTGGAATGAAGTCTGAGTGCTGATTCATTGTTTCCACTCCATGCAGCGAAGTTTTGCATACAGCCTGAAAATTGGAAGTTCTCGCCTGATCATTACCAGTGCGAAACTGGGCGTGGTGGTTATGCCAATAGCGAAGATTTTTTCGGACCTTATCAGTACTGTGCGAAGGCAGTCGCTTCATGAGATTTTGGCAGATGGATTATCCTTATTGTTTTGGCAGCAGATTGTTTTGGTCTTTGGTGCTATCTGCACAACTTTATGTTGGGAACTCTGCCATCACTTAGTCCAGGTAAAGACTGTCACCGTCTTTAGATGTGTTTTTCGGATCACTTCGTCATCGAGCATTTCTAGAGACGATTCGCACAGTGATATGGATATGTTATCAGCATTCTGAATGTATGCATTTGTTTGGAAGGTTAATAATGGGATGGAAATGTTTCTGGCCGTAATGCAGGTGATTCTGACTAGAAGGCATGTATTTGCACCACCTCTAGGCTCTACGTTAGCTGAAACTCAACCAAGTGAACAGCTCCTCTCAATTTTAGAAGATGTCGAGAACCCTTCCCTTGTCCAGCACCTTGCATACCTCGACTTATGTATTGTCGCTGCGAGCAACGTGGATACGTGGCGGAGGACAGCTTTCTTCGAGGAGTCCGGAGAGACTTACAAACGAATTATCAGTGCGTGTTTAGGACCGCTTGACAACCTCACGCTGCGACTTGCGAACGGTTTGGAGATATTTGAGACCAAGTCTGGGGATTTTCTGAAGCAACTTGTGCTATCGCAGGGTCTGGATAAAAAATCTGAGAGTAGTAGCGTCAAAGAGATCTTTAGGGACATTCAGGTATGCTTCTCTCTTCTATTTTCTTCTTTTCTCTTCTTTTGTCTTTTTTCAATCGTGAAATTTATGTCTGCTATTCTTGGTGCAGGTGAGGACGGGGATAGAGTTTCTGACTATAGTTTAGACTGATTTAACCTGCAGCATCTAAACTTCACATCATTTTCTCATGTTTTTAGCTCTCATTTTGTACTTTCCTGCTGATCTCTACATACGATATGTGTGTAGGACTGGAAATTACAGCTTTAATTTCTGAGAGGCATGTGTTGTTAATCATTCTATTGTCTTCATGAAGCATTCTTCTATAAGACGTTTATATTCCAACCAGTAGGTTTGCTCTCATGAGATTGTGCGATGTTTCAGTTGTGTTCTTGGTGCGCACGAACTGTGGCGTCGTTGACAGCAACATCCAGGCTGGAAGACAGGTACGGGGTAGCTCAATTAAGCGGCTGCAACAAGGCCACGCTCTCCTCTCTTTTATCTTGCCTCTTAGTAGTAGAGGTTTACCTTGGACGTAGGGGCAGTGCAAGAGGGGTGGGCTTCGTTGGTCCAAATAGTATCAAATGGACCGTCCCTTCACAAGGAGTTGTCGCAGACGTGGTTAGGCGCAAGGGCTCCCCGTTTGGAAAAGGCTCTGCAATGCATAAAAAGGCGTATGCATTAGCTGACATCCTGCGAACCTCAATATACCAAATTATAGGTGTCTTTGGGGAGGAAATAATGGTGGGATCTATCAGTAGCAAGGGTCTTGCTATTGCAGAAAGAGATTGGTTGAGCCAAACAACTCCTCTCTATGGATCGCATGAAATGCACCTTCAAAAGCTGGGTCTCTTTCTAGAATACCGCGTCAGTTAAGCAGAGCATATACTGCGCTTGACCTTCTGTGAGTTGGGTATGCCGCATTACCATCTGCACCGAGGAAAGTGGGTTCTTGTTTTCGGCTCCAGCTGAGGTATTTGCTCTTTTGAGTATACCTCCCCAGGTTGAAGTTAATTCTTTCTTTGCTGTCACAAGGCCCAAGGTGTAAGCAATATGCATGCTCTGCTATTCCTAATATTACAGCTTCAATTGACATCCAAATTCTATGAACATGTAACTATTCAAGATCCTCAGAACGTCTGTAAGATTTCTAGACCACTCTGTCCATGTGTAATACAAGTTTTGGACATCATCATGAGGTTTTCGTTTCTGGTATTTAGACGAGCATAGATGGTCAATTGAAGTACATCTTGGGGGTTTGGAGACCATAGGAAACTTAATGCAGGCATCTACAGATAGGAAGGTCAGAGAAGCAGGAGCTAGTTCAGCTGAACTTGTGTAGCCTGGTTACATCTCGTTACGGAGGTGTCCCATATTTCTTTGCTGTAGATTTAAACAATGTTTCGGAGCACTAATGGAGGCGCAACCGTTAGCCTGGTTTGAGAAAGGTTTCAGTGTTTCCTACGGACAAAGACATGACATTTGTGGTTATCTCTTGTGGACGTGATTCTGTGTGAAAGCAGTCTTCTTGTACATGATGCATCAATGGCTGGTATGTGTTATTTACTTCTAGTAAGTGGTTTTCGTGAGATGATCTATAAAACGTGTGAATTTACAAATGCTGATAGTGTAAACGAGGTTACAGACCACATCTCTATCTGTATGCAATCGAAGCTTTTAGTCTTGGGACCCTCAACAGTGTAGAATAGAACATGTTTTGCAACAGAATACGAAGTTGACATCACTTGAGTCACTGACCACGAATTGCCTCATGTCAAGAACAAGCCGGTTGGGGAATGTTCAACAGTAGAGCTCATCCAAATTGTTACTTATTACTAAAGATCAGATTTAAGAACATCAGACTCTATAATTTAAAGTTTGCATATGATTTTCTCATCACCCAAGAGTTTGCATACATTCTACAATTGGAAACATAATTTACAGAATATTGAAGTATCAGTCAACTTGCACAAATTTATAGTCCTACTTGCATTATACGCTGAACAATTAGACGTTATTCAATTGAAGAGGTTGTCCAGTTTTCATGTGGCCGAGCACAATCCATCGATGTGCTTTGAAGGTGCTGAGATGGTTATCTCTCCAGAAAAACACTGGCCTGAGCCGTAGAAGTACAAGAGAGATTTCTAAGCTTATTTGTCTAGAGTAAGCACTCACTTCCTCATCTTTACGTTACAATCTGTCTACTGCCTATCCCTCACACCAACTCTCGACGAGGATAAATTCTGATCTCTGAATACCACTGTATTTCAAATGGGAGAGAACAAAAATTAGCTTGTTAAGGTTTGTGACCCCACTTCCAGCCTCACTTCATAATATCCCTAGAGTCTGGCTCTACACTTCCTAGAATTCCTCTGAATACTCTGTAAACAGAACTCTGAATGCTCTGAATTTCACAACCAATTTTATAAATGACAACCCAATCTTCTGGCAGTCAAGAAGGTTATTCAACTCTCCTCTTCAACCATGGATAGTGGCAATGGAGGCCTCAAAACAAGGTACAAGGCAGGACCAAGGAAAGGCACAAGCGATAATGGCAGCAGCACTGTTCCTTTGTCGAGCCATTTCCGCGTCGCCATATCATTGTACACCCAGAACGGGGCCAACGAGCTCAAAGTCAAAAAATCGATGCTCATGACATGAATGAACCTACTCTCTCGGAAGTACTGATACATTTCGGCCCATTGATCCGCCCCTGCGAGAGCGGCTGTGAGCAGTAATCCAACCCCGGAGAGAAGCACCAAATAAGCGACCAGCTTATTCTCCAACACATTGAGCGGGAACTTGCTGAGCTCTTCCTTCGTCACCTTTGGAGGAGGTGGCTGCCATAACCCGAAATAGGGCACCAAGGCAAACGCTCCAGCTGCCAAGGAAAAGATCAAGAATGGCCAAGCTGGCACTCCTCCTTTCTCGTTTTTGGCAGACGGGAGTAGAAGGCTTGAGTAGATTATCGGCCACAACCCCATGATGAAAAATTCACAGTAAAGAATTGTGTTGATGACGAAGCCATCATCAGAGCGCAACCCAACTAGCTTTTCAATGAAATATTGGTCTCGGTAAGGCGTCTGAGCAGGAGCCACAGCTGCTGCATAATATACAAAAACAGCGTAAAGAGCAAAGACAAGCGCGCTAGAAATCCATCCCAGAGCTTCCCCGCCTCCACCTCCATTCCCGCCTCCGCCAGAACCTCCACCACCATTACTGCCATTGCCACTTCCGACCAACCCCTCAATCTTTCCTTCCACAGTTTCTACGTCAGACGTTTCGCTCTTCACTACCCTAGTACATGCTCCATCTCTACCACTGTCTAATTTCCCGCTACTTCTCCACGTCAAGCCCCGCATTGCAAACCTGCAGCTTAAAAACGACCGAGATGGTAAAGAAAACGACTGAGGCAAATTGACCAGGTTTGGAGAATCCATTCTTGATCTGGAAAACCGCGTTGGAACTACCATCCTGCCACTGACGAGAGCAGCATGACTACAATGCGACAAAACTGGAGGAAATGAGCGCGGGGAACTACCCACCACAGCCATGGCGCAATCGGTTCAGGAACTGAGAAATCCAAAGAAATGCAACGGTATGTATAAAACCCAGAATTCTATTGCAACTTCGCAGGCTTCTCAGAGGCTGCAACAACACCGCAATGCAGATATCCCGACGTCGAAAACGTCATGCAGGTGTTGTGAACTAGGGGAAGCCCTAATCGTCCATTGTGATTGTGAGGAGATCGATCTGCAGCGTTGGAGTGGGAATGGAGCTGGGACTGTTGCCAAATCCAAGCCCGGCAGAGCACCAGTCTGCACCGTTAGTGGAGGAGGTTGCCGGAAGTTGCACACGGCTGGCCTTCGACAACACCATCACACTTGAGATAAGGGCGTTCATCCTATGGATGAAAAATCTGCGATGTAGTCACGACGGTGTCACCGATTAACGAATGAATGAACGATTTCTATCCCAATGGGACTAATGAACTTTTGAGCTTCAGTTTTATGCTTGTGTGTTTCTTCTATCGTGACAGTTGCTTATTATGACATTTTGAATGATGTTGACGTCTTTACTGCTCAGAACTTAGAATTCTTGCAAATTATTTTTTAAATTATGATTTTTTTGTTTTATTTATTTATTTGAGAGAAAAATACAAAATCCACCTTTTGTGTGAAGAACCTTCATATTCTTTGCATCTAGAAGCTCACTTTGAAAGATCATTGTACAAAAGCCTTACAATGAATGATTGTCATTTTGGTGGAAAAAAACTCTCTTTTTGAAGTCTTGGTTTTTGAAAATAGATTAAAGTAAAAAGATGTCATAAAATTTGATCAGATTATTATTTTATTAGAATTCTAGATATATTAGCTCATATCTTGATTTTTAAAATTACATATAAAAAATTTAAATTTTAAATTTTAAATTTAAAAATATATATATATATATATATATATATATATTATTTTTTCATGAATTTTTTAGCAATTTTTGGCATAGCCTCTTAAAAATTTGTAAAAAGCACCTCTGTGGGTAGACCTACCTCGAATTCCAAACAACAACATCATTTGTACCATATATGAAAAAAGTGATTTTCACCTCATCTTTTCTTCTTAGGAACTTTGAGCTGATTTTTTTAAGTGTAAAGTCAATAAAATGAGGCTTCTTGATTTTTAACCAATAAAGGATTTAAAAGTTGTAACTACTCACCTTTTCTTTTCAATATATAACCTCTTAAGTGAAATTGAATGTTTTTATTTATTATTTATTATGATTATCATTATTTGTTTGGGATTCAACAAAATAAGTAATAAAAAAAATCTGTTAAAGAAGTCTTATTTTTATACTCCATGCTATATAAAACTTCTTAAAATCTTCTATTATGAAAGTAAAAAATAGAATTATTTTTACTTTGATAATATAAGATTTTAAAAAGTTGTATAATTACTATGTTTGTTCAAAAGTAAAAACAGTTCTACTTCATATCAAAAATTCTTCTTATATTTCTATAATTTGGATACAAAGGTGACTTCTTAAAATCATATATTACAAAAGTAAAAAATTCATGATATTTAGTAGTATATGTATATATATATATATATATATATAATAGAAGAAGTTTTGTCAAAAAAAATACTTTATTGTTGAATTGTTTTAATGAAGTATATTTTATGTTAGTTGTTAATTAATTGGTTTTTTTATTAAGAAAATTTTGTATTTATTTTTGCATTATCTTAATCAAAATAAGTTGATTTTGTAGGAACAATACAAATTATTAATTATAGTCTTGTAATTAAAACAACTGATAAAAGAACAAATAGTGAATGTGCACATTAGAACCAAATCAAAAAGATATAAAAACAAGTCTTCTTGTATACTAGGAACTACATTCAATAACAAGAGATTGTCAACAAATTTATTCTTTCTATTTAAAAATCCATTCACTGCTATTGTTATTGATTACATCAATAACAATGCAATACAAACTATTGACAATTAAACATGCATATTAGAATCCACCATAGTAGCATATAAATTTTGCAATGAATACTTTTAACTTCCATTATATATTATAATTATAATTAGTTCTAATTTAGTTATTTTTGCCAAGTTTAGGCCTCAAAAGTTCCATTTAGAAATAAATAAGAGTTAGCAGTTTCAGTACCTATACCAAGATTAATAATTTAACATATTAAAGTAACCCTACTTTCCAACAACCTGGATCAAATGGCCTCAATTTCCAAATTTAAAGTGTTGTTAGCTGAAGTGATAAAAGACCAGTTATTTAAATCAACGTCATATTGTTTGAGACTGATCTAGTCCAGCTCTTCACCTTACAAAATTATAATTACAAGTGTAATTTCCAATCCTTGCTTTTATTAGAAGACTCCTAATTAATTGAATTGAGTCCAAATTTTACAACATCTACATGAATAGAACTTGAAAAATTTTGTTTTTCACAAAATCTATTCAAATTCCAAGATAGACACCACAATACTATTTTTTGCTTCTATCTAAATTGTAATTTTGTTTTATAGGAATGTTACAACTTTTCTTCTCCCCCCTGTTTAAAGTATATTTAGTATATCTAAAGATAGAACATATATTTAGTATATAAAGATAAAGTATATATATTTAGTATATTTAGTATATCTAAAGATTTATGTTGTACTTATTGTTTTTATCATTAATCAGAAAAAAGTACACACTTCTCTATGTTTTAAAACAATAAAAAAATAAAATTAAAAAAAATAAAATCCTCCTTCTTTCAAGGTGTAAAGTTCTCATCCAAAAATAACTCACATGCCGAGTTGGCTCCTATTTTCAAATTTATATATGAATTTCCACAATCCCATTCAATTGTGTTTCTACTCTCTATTATCACCCCAAGTAGAAGATACATACTACCTTTTTTTTTTTCTTAAGATTTACAATAGGGGGCAACAATATTGTATTGCCACTCCCTCATCTCACAAATATTTCCACTGATCACCATGTTCTTATTCCAGAGAGAAGAATCACGGTCCCTGGAATAAGAACTGGATGCTTTTCATCCTCCCTCCTGTCACCATGCTTGACCTCTAGGGACGAAGAACCCCCGAAACTACGCGTCATTTTCTCATCCGAAACAACAAACGAATGAAAAGCATCCAGTTCTTATTCCAGGGACCGTGATTCCCTCCTTCACGAAGGGCCAATCCACAACCCAGTCTGAGTCGTTATGCAAGTGCGAGACGGCAACGCGAACTGGTTTGAAATTCTCACGCGAGCTTGGTTCCACACAAACTCTGATGAGATTTCTTGCCTTCCAAGCTATGCTGCTTTGCCCTGCTCGATCCGGCGGTGCAGCTACATTTCTGCTGCAGAGGAGGTAAAATTTTTGTCGGTTTTTGAAATTTTTGCATCAGTGCTTTGTATCGCATTCTGTATTTTGGAACAATGGGGATCAATTGAGCGATTGATCATGCTGTTGAGGATCAAAGTGTGCTGGCCGGGTCGAGAAGATTAAACCTGAGATTTCTGGGTCAAGATGTTCCTCCTGATTGTTGGGTTTTGCAGCGTTTTGAAGGTTTTTTTATTTTTTATTTTTTTTATTTTTAAAAGTTTCTTTTCTTTTGTCGATCCTGGGTTGCACAGAAGTGATCTTAGAAGCTGAATCGATTTTGGGGATTTCTTATTGTTAAGTTTCGACGTGGATAATGTCGTGGGTAACATTGGAGAGGAATTTCGACTCGAGGAATTTCTCCATGAATGTAGCTGAGGGTGTACGTTGGTGGATAGAGTCGTGCAGGCAGATGAGAAGATGTGAAGAAGCTGATTGAAAAGGTCTGCCGCAGGCTGGGCACAAATGTCTTCCGTGTGAATTGTTGGAGTTTCTGAAGGTGTAGTGTTTTTCCCTTCCCGGCATGTAGAACAACGCAAAGTGATTTGATGTCGGATTCATAATAGTGTCGTTCATATGAATTCGATTATTAGCGATTTCTAGTAGCACCCCAGAAAGTCCTGATGCTGAAAGAGTTTTGCAGAATCTTGATACGTTCGTAATAGTTCTCACTCGATCAAGGAGCTGCCCAAAATGTACTCAACATGTAGCACGAAGTCGCAGTTGTACGTGAACTCTCTCCTTGTGCCCTGCACACTTCTATGGACAATCTTTAATACTCTAAACAAACAAAAAAAAGAAAAAAGGAAGCATTGAATCTCTATTATTATCAAACATTTGATATTTATATGATAGTTTGCCATTCAGGAGGAGATTTTCCTACTGGAAACAGCCGTGTCAGTATCTCAAATAATGATCCTTGCAGTTCTGTTCTTCCGGAATTCTCAAGCTTTGAATCTTGTTAAACAGAAACGCGGTGCATTATCATGCCCAGAGGGAAGATAATTCTTGCACTTCGGTCTGCGTTCCGATGCTAGATGAAACATCGCAGGAGGGTTATGGCTTGTACCGGAAAGTTTTTGCATCCAGGAACAAAAAAAAGAGTGCAATTGCTTTCCTTACTATCATATTGATAGCAATAGTTTTGTACACGAGCAAAATTGTTGCTCCCAAATGGCTGCAGCTCTTGCAAAGGGAAAAACAGTATCTTGTACTTGATATTGTCAGAAACAGTGATATTACGAGCTGCCATTCACAGTCTTACCGGTCATCATTTCATTTCCAGCCTCCCTACAACTGGATGAATGGTGAGGAATCATATTTTTCAAGGCTCTCGTAACGGATGGGCTCGCAGTCCCCTTGCTTGCAACTGAATATGCTGTAAGTTGGTAAATGTATATGGCTAGAACTTGCTGGACTAAGCAATACAGCACATTGGTATTCTCGTGGCTTTTCATGCTTTCAGGATCTCAGGGAATCGTTTTAGATGGTTAAGCTATTTTGTTGGGCACAAATTCAACTTGTATGTCGACCTCACCTTGTTTGTCTTGTGGCATGTGGATTTGATGCTGGAATTCGCTTTCAACATCTCTAGACCCAAATGGTGTGTCCCTGCCCCTTTTTCCTTCCTAGAACATTTTTTTTTAATTCGATGAAAAACTTCCAAATCTTTCATTCTTGGGACGCTTGTTTTAGTTGACACGTGTGTTGTTGAACAGGACCAATGTACTACGAGGGCTTTTATCACTTATTCTACCAGTACAATCCTGGAGGAGCTGTGTGGGGCAACCTTACTTGGGGTCATGCCGTCTCCACAGACCTTATCCATTGGCGTGATCTTGAGCCTGCCTTGAAACCTGACGAATGGTATGACAATGGAGGCGTATGGTCTGGTTCAGTCACTATCTGTCCAGACGGATCACCCTTGATTCTATACACAGGCACGTTTATAAGTTACTTAAGAACCTTGAAACATTTCTTGTTAGTGAAACGACTTCTTTACTACTAACGTCCACAGAATTGCACCATCAGGTGTGGCAGATGATCTTGAGCAATCACAGAATTTGGCGGTACCAGAAGATCTTGCTGATCCACTTCTTCGCAAGTGGGTGAAAAGTCGAGAGAATCCAATTCTTCGACACCCTGTTGGAATTGATAAAGAGGATTTCAGGGATCCAACAACGGCTTGGCAGCTAAATGATGGCACGTGGAGAATATTAGTTGGAGCCAAAATGGGGAGAGATGGAATGGCATTGCTTTATAAGAGCGAAGACCTACGACATTGGGAGCTAGATGAAAATGTGCTGCACACAGTTCCTGGCTCAGGAATGTGGGAATGCTTGGACTTCTTTCCTATTGCACCGTTTGGACGAGAAGGGTTGGACACGTCAGTCAATGGCCCTCATGTCAAACATGTCTTGAAAGTGAGCATGTATGATGATCAGCACGATCATTATGCAGTGGGCACCTATAATTTGTCTACAGAATCGTTCTTACCTATCAATCGTGCTTTGGACATCCAGCACGGCTTGCATTATGACTACGGGAAGTTTTATGCCTCGAAGTCTTTCTATGACCCAGTGAAGAAGCGTCGCATCGTGTGGGGTTGGTCTAATGAATCCGACAGTGCAGCTCAAGATATTGCTAGAGGATGGGCATCACTCCAGGTAACTCAACTTTCTGAGAGTTTAAGTGAAGTGCCTGCTCAATTAACTTCCGATTAGCTCTCAATGCTCTTTATCTGTTAATGGCCAGGTTTGGTTGGATTTTTACCGCAGGCAATACCGAGGGTGTTGTGGTTGGATATTGCATTAGGAGACAGCTTAATACAGGCACCTATCGAGGAGGTTGATGATTTGAGGGTCGGCAAGGTTTCCAAAACAGATGTGGATTTGGAGGCAGGCAGTGTCATCAAAATCGAGGGATCCTCTGGAGGCCAGGTAGATGTTACATCCCATACCGATCAAATCATAATTAGTAATTTGATCAGAAGGAATCTGAGAACAAGGTCGAGTATAAATAATATGCATGTAAAGATTTAGCCTTGAAGAGTGTTCAGGGCTTTGCAGGTGGTTTTGGTAACAACTCATACTCACGTACTGGAATTCGTGATCATGAGGTTTGTGAAAGACCGATGACATCTGTGGTTCTCAAATCTCCGAAGCTGGGCAGAGAAGTCTTGGAATCTCATAAGCTACATTCACTATCGAGACATACAAATACGGTAGTTACTGTGGGTGTTAGCTCACTGTTATTGGCGCAAACTAGATAATGTGATTTTCATTTGTGCTGATCAAGCACTAATAATAATACTTGTGCATGGACAGCTGGATATTGAAGTCATATTTGAGTACCCCAATGTCTCCAACATGATCGTTCAAGATTATAGTTTCCTGAATGGGCCATTTGACTGTGGTAATGGAGGATCAGCCCAGCGAGGTGTATATGGCCCATTTGGATTGCTGGTGCTCACCGATGACGCCTACCAAGAGCAAACTGCTGTGTTTTTCTACATTGCCCAGGACACCAATCAGCGTTGGGTCACGCACTTTTGCAGTGATCAGAGCAGGTCATATCGCCTCTTGAGAGTCTGGCTATTGAAGTATATCTGTTGTTCATTGTTTTTTTTACGTGACTTTCAAAGCCCTGGTTTGTTTTAGTTTTTCATGATTGATTCTAAAGTTGACTTCATCGATGTGCAAACAAAGTTCACTACCAAGACTCTGCGCAGATCTTCTCTTTTGCCTGATATTGACACAACTGCGTTTTGGAGCGATGTCCGCATCTTGCCCACTGAGAACTTTCTGTCTCTGCGTGTCCTGGTGGGCTCCTTTCACCATTCTATTTCATTTTCTATGAATATGACATATTGTAGTTTTCTATGTGCACTCTGAACATTGTTGTGTTTAGATCTGACTCTATCTCACTGAAGGAGTAGGACTTGGTCAGCAAAGCATCGTCACTAGTGTGAGAAAAGCATCCATTTGTACGTGGAGTCAGCTGATCAGATTAAGATCTCAACAAGGTCTCAATAAGGTCTTCCCTTCCTGATTAGCTCTACTTCATTGGAACAGGTGGACCACTCTATCGTTGAAAGTTTTGTACAAGGTGGCCGAATGGCTATTACATCGCGTGTTTATCCTAAAGAAGCGGTGGACGAGAAAGCTCATGTATTCCTCTTCAACAACGGCACAACGCAGATTACAGTTCGCAGCATCAATGTTTGGCAGATGCGGAGTATTACCGTGCTCCCCCTTGCATGAGTTGCAATATTTTCATTTGAGACTTTCTAGAATCTTCGAAGAAGAAATACGATTTGTCATGCTTGCATCATTACTGCTGAATAAACCATGTTTGTCGTGAGAAAGCTTTACGACATTCAAATAAAGACGAGTCAACCCCAATTATTTGAAGTTGTGTCTGTTCATGATCTGATCTTATGCTCATCAGTTCTCTACAATGCTTCATCAAACTCTGATTGGTGAAACTTCCCATTGGGCACTTCAGTTTGTTGTATTACCAGACTCTGAATCTCAAGATCCGTTTTGACCAATGTTTAGCCGAACCTACACCCCACTGTATGCGGTTATACTACCATAATGCCTTGTACTCTGCTATTACTGTGTCGACAAATCGCCAGAAAAGTTTTTTTTATGAACTTGGATCAGACGGTGAGCTAAACATATTGCCGAAGCCAACAGATTTTGATGCACACAAGTAAGTGAATACCATAGTGTTTCTTAGAACTTAGAAGAGAAGGAATTATGCACGATCTTTGGAATCATCCAAAATCAGTTCTATTGACACCATCAAAGCAGACGTTCACATTTTGCCGCATTGGTCTCACTGGACGTCCAACAGTCAACGGTTAGGCTCTGCACAGAAGATTAAGAGCTTTTGTGCATAGTACCAATACCTTGCTCTTCCACAGATGCCACGGCCACACCCGCCACCTCCCGAAATATCCAGTAGCAACCAAGGAGAAAGAGGAAGCATATCTCCAAGACTAGACCAAAACTTTTGTAGCCCTACAAAAAACAGTAGGTACAATCTTTAACACTTCCAAATGCAACAAACAATTGTAAGAGAGAATCGTGCATGAAAGAATGAGAACAAGGTTGTTTACAAACATGTGGCATTATCTCTTCGATGAGTGTAGAAGTGTATTCATTTATGGGATGCTAATTTAATGTCAATCTACCAAAATTCTTTTGAATATTAGGATGAAATTGATAAAGAATTATATATCATCTTGAGTTTATGGTTAAACATGTACAAGTCTCCAAAACAAAATACTATCATAATTACTTCTACCAATTTCTTTGAATTCCTAAAAATTCTAGCAATAGGTGTAATTTAATTGTAACTATTTGTAATTCTTGACAAATTTAAGAATTCTAAGTGATAATAAGATTAGTATCCCAATACTTGTATTAAATTATTTAAAGTTAATATTAAGTATTAAAAAATTGATAATATTTAAGTTCTATAAAATTTAGATTAAAATTATGATTCTTTGTAATAATTATGTTATAATTTAAATAATTATATATCTTTTTATATTTATATAATATTTATAATTAAAAATTAAAAAATATAAAATAGCTAGTATCTATGATATGAATCTATAAAAATTTATTAAAAAATATATATTCATATACAAACTAAGATTATATTATATAGGTTTAAAAAGAATTGATTTAAAATATAGTCTTATTTATATTACAATAAATTAAAATTAATTTAGAATATGAAGCTATTTATAACTTAGCAATACAAAATTCTACTTGTATTATTAATAAATGATCCAATGCACTAGTTTAATTTCTAATTACTTTTATTCTAAAGAATTATTTAATTTAAATTATAGATAAAAGAAAAAATATATCTTATTAATTGGTGGTGGTCTAAAATATTATTTATATTTTATTTTTGATAATTAATTTTTTTTAATTAAATAGAATAAAAGTAGATTACTACTATTTTATTATAAGAGATTTTATTTAAATTCAAAATCTTAAAACAAATCATAATAGAATAGATTTTTATTTATTTTTAATTAAAAAATTATTAAGTTTAAAAAATTAAAGATTTTGATCAATTTTTTAAGCCAAGATTAAGAAAAAGATTAGAAAAAAAAAAAAAAAAAAAAAAAAAAAAAAAAACTTGATATGACTATAATAAATTAGCTTAAATATTTAAGTAAGCTTTTGCCTTTGAATAGAATTTCTAATTGTATAAAGTTTGTTTGATTGTTAGCTTTTCTAATTGCCTAGATCTATAAATTTTCATATCAATATTTCAAAAGAATTATAATTTGTACAATCACAATTGTATGTGAGGAATTACATTTGGAGTCCATTAATCATACTTAATATGACATTGTTGCTATTCTTCCCAATCCCTTTTTTTGGTATTCATGTTCATAATATCAAATAAGTGATAATACAAAAAATTAAAATTAGCCATTTTAAATTCTATTTGTAGAAATTTTGTATATTACCACAATTTAAGAAATTCATGATTCAATTCTTGTACAATGATTCATCTAAAAGCATAAAAAATAAAATTTGAATTAGGTAAACATTACAAGAATCTATTTTTAATTGAAAGGAAGTAACAAAAATAATATAATATTTGGATTATTTTGGCATGTACCAATAGATCTTCAAGTAGATCTTCATGAATGAAACTAGATGAAAAGCTCATGACTTCATTCTGCACAATGTAATCTTTGGTGCTTGCATTGCGTCTAAATCCATAAAAAAATTGATTCCTTGAGGTCTTTTATTGTTCTCAACTTCGTAAGTGTTTGGAGTATAAGTTTGGATGGACACAGAAGTATCATGCGATTTTCCAGAAAGTCAGGCGGAATTTTAGGGAGTCGGTGATTTAGCTCGGCAATGCCATCGCCAACCTGCACGGCGCTAATTGCAATTGTGATCGCATGAAATTGACATATGATCTTAACCTGACAGTGAGTATGCAGGAATTAACGCAGAGAATGACATGCTTCTGTAACACACCTGCTGAATAGTCTGGCCGTAGACAATCCCAGCTCAGGGAGTTATCCATCTCTTGTGCGGGTCGCTTGCCGGAACACAGCAGAATTGACTTGATGAACAGAACACGAAGAGGAAAGCTACCATTGTTTTGTAACTACAATTTGAAGTCGACTTCATTGAAGAAGCTTCCAAGCACCTTTTAGCTGATTACCAGCTCAGAGTGCACAAGTCACACAATGTATTCAAGCATGGTAAATACGGTAAGTGCTCATGCATCATGTTCTGCTGAAGTAGTCGAAGAGTTGGTTTGTACCTGATGTAGCATCAACAATTTTGGAGGGTGCCTCTGCACTAAGCCTCCGAATGCTTGTGCTTTCAGTTAGTGATCACTGGGGAGGGGTTTGGTCTCGGGCTAGAAGGGCTGGGCTATGTCTGAATGGCAATTGCGTCACCTCGCTTACCGGATTGGCCTCCAGTTGCTGCAATGGATCTGCAACCAGCTGTCCATTGCGTCCGGTACCAGCCTCCAGACGAATACTGGATTTCCGCGAGTTTTTAGAGCACCCATGCACTGCCGCATACCTGCTCGTGGCTTGTCCACCACAGTGGGTTCGTGTTCTGAAAATTGGCCATCTTTCTAAGGTATGGATTTTCGTGAACACTTCAGCCAAGCATCGTCATCTAGGGGTACTTGTGTCTACTAGAGCTGTCTTGTAGAGCTTTGAGATACGGTTCTTTGATTCGGGATGTTCCCACCTTTTGAAGATTAAAACCCTGGTTCTCACCTTCCTCCAAATTGCAACTTTCTCTCACAACACTCCGTTTCACCCTCGTTCCAGCCTTAGATTGGGTTGAAATCGGACCTCTTCCGGTATTCCATGTGGGTCTCTTACTTAGCCTTGGTGGAGGTGATTGACTACGGCTCTTTAGTCTCTGCGTTGCGCTACTTGATCGGGGCGAATGACTTCGTCCCCGGGGTTGAGCTCTGCTGTGGTTTACAGGCAGCTCCAGCCTCTTGTTGTCACCGACGCCAGCGTTGTTTGAAGCTTTGGCCGCTGTTAGCATGCGAAAAACTTTCACAAGTTCAGCCCCTAGTGCCCCGCATTTGTTCTCTGCTAATAATGCACCCTCAAGGGCCGATTGTACGCCAATCAATACATGTTCCACCTTGTTGTCTAGTAGCCTGTATGGAACGGAGATCATTAGCTAATAGCTTATTTGAATTGGCAGATAGAGGATAGGTATTTTCTTAGAAAAAAATCCTAGATCTGCTCCTCATGCTTTTCACATGATACTTGCTTGAAGCAACTTACTGTAGATTATTGAACGTTGCAGATGCTAAGTGCTCAATGCGATTTTCCAGCCCACCTATAAGAACACTAGTAGCTGGCTCCCGGTCTCCGCTCAAAGCACCTATCTGCTCCAAGTGGCGCATTTTCCTGTGGTTATGTAGTAGAACTGAGTATGAGATAATGGAGGGCAGTCTACACTCGGCAACAAAAACCTATGCTTGGATCCGCCAAGAAACCGAATATGAAGGGCCTATGGATAACGAAAGATTCTCTATCTTGTGATATCAGAGCTATTAATATTAGATTGAAAAAACCTCTGCAGCACGTCAACACTTCCTGCCAACATCCCCAATTCTGCTTTCTGCGATTGCCAGCCATGCTGAATATCACTCAACGTGCATTCCACCACCGCAATGCGAGTTTCCACCTCAGCAATTGACTGTGGTCAGAAACGTCATTATTTGCAGTTGCTCGTATTTAGGGATAGGGGAATCGTTTCTTTACCATGAGCTAGACACACAATCATCAAATAATTTCACAACTGTGGAGAAACGCCATATCAATCACCTTCTTATGTAAAAGTCGGCGTCGGTTAAAATTGAGAAAATATGAATGAAGTTTTAATTGCACCTGGCAATGGTTACACGCGATATCCTCAACACGATCTTCAAGTCCTTTGAGATCTCTTTCTAGATCTTGTGAACCTGCAGTTGACACAGCCAGAATTTCCATGCTTTCAACTTTGGCCTCAGCTGCCAGACTGACTAGTTGCGGAAATTCGTTGTCCCAACTGAACCCCTCGATTCTCTCCTCCAGATTCTCCATTTTGAAGGATGTATCGTTTTCACATCGTGCTGCAGCATCATTTCGAGGAAGGAAAAGGTTGATCGTTTTCTCAAGGGAACAAGTACTTGACCGTTCTTCTCCAATGGAATGAATAGAGTCGGTCTGATTACCCTCAAACCACTTCAATCTATTACGCAAGTCGGTATGCTTTGAGAAAGTTTCATTCACTCGTTCTTCCACATTCCGAACAACCTGGGGTGAATTCGTTAATCAGGCCTCTTATTTTAACTTTTGTATTTTTAAGCTACTAAAACGAACACATCTCTTATAAAGCTTGATCATCACAGATCAGGAATCATTTGCGTAAACTGTGGATAAGACTAGTGAACATGATGACTGGAGAGAACGGAACAAAAGTGTTAGATAATTAAATATGCATCCCTTGTTATGACTATTACTAAATATTCTATAAATAGTGTTCTAGAACCGGAGCAGTGAAGGAATAGAACCTGATTCAGCTGTTCCATGTTGGCAGTCCAATCCTTCTCTATTCGCTCGTTCTCTTGATGCTTAAGTCGTTTCTTCTCGACATGGTGGCTGTTGGTCGAGCCGTGCAGTTGTTCAACAGTTGTCATGAGACTACTCAGTTTCTCTTCCATCTGTACAGCAGCAAACGATAGATATGGGTTAGCGTTATCACAGAATTATTGCCTTCAACAAGATAGCAAGATATGTTCAAACGCTTACACCATACCAGTCGAAGAAGATGAATGTCAATCTATCTAAGAGATGCAGGAAATTTAAGCTTAGGGTTGAACTGTTTCCTCCTCCATAATCAAATGAAAGATAGCTGACCTTCAAGATATAGCGTTCTGGATCCGATGGGATCGATAAACCCGCTGATTGGCTCAGGTTTTCATTATCTACCCCCTCCAAAATTGCTCTTTCTTTTGTAATATCTCCATTTATTGCCTGTTTCCAGGTAGCAATGGCGAAATCACCTTCAGTGGATGCCAAAGTGTCAATTAATATCTCTCTTTCTTTTGTTGCTGAGTAAGGTGCATCGGGCGGTGCTAGAGCAACTACCCTTTTTTGCCCTTTGGCGGCCCGTAAAGTTCGCGTTAAATCCTCACCTCTATCCTGCCACATCCAAAGTTTGATACATGCCCATCAAGTTTATTAGTTGCGGTCTAAAATCATGTACATAATACATAAGCCACTTTTCAGTATTAAGATAACTGTACCTTGGCTTGCTGCATCGATTAATATGAATACAGTTAGCGAAGTTTTAAATTTCCCAATAACTTGATCAAGATGCGTACCTGCGTCTGATTCAATTCCTTTTTCAAGACATCCATGTCGTGCTTGAGGGCATCCGTCATAAGCAGAACTTTCTCACGGGCACTATGCAACTGTTTCTGAATCTCCAATTTTAACATATTTAACATCTCGCTTTTGTTGTCCGCGTAAGCATCCATAACTTTGCGCCAAATCGAAGTGCTCTCTCTCTCAAGCATTTCCTTGAGAAAACCACGTTCAATATCCATCATCTCTGCAATTTCGCAACGGAATTGGTCTAACTCGTCTAATAGCACCTGTCAGTATTTGAAAATTCTGAAAATTAGAGATGAAGAGGAATGGGTGCTCCAAAATCAACGATAAATTACTTTCCCGTGTCATATATGGAAGCAATAAAACTGCTGAGAAAAAAATTGTTCTGTATTTAACGTTATCATCATTGTAGTTCTGTAGTTGATTACTTGGCGTGGCAATGAGGAATCGCAATCCTCGCAAGCCACCTCCCGATGTCTCTTCAAGCTATTCCACTGACTTTCAACCTTGTCTACACGCTCGTTGCAACTATGTTTCACATCGCACATGTCTTGTCTAACTTCCTCCAATCCACCCAAGTAGAGCTGTGAGAGAGATTCGATCCTCTCCATGATCAAGAGCCGCTCACGGGAGCCCCCTAATAATGCCATCTCCTTCTCTCGAGCCATTCCTTTTTTCTCGTCTTGCACCTTCCCCAATCTTGTTCTGAGATCCCCAAGTTCGACCTGTAAAAACTCCATCAGAGCACACTAAACACGAGCTTCGAGCCTATAATTCTTGCTTGTCCGCTTTCAAATTCAATTTTCTCACACAAACTTTGATGTTTGATGAGAAGGGAGACCATTAATCCTGGTCTCTCTGTCTAAATAAACGTTAGGCTAGTTTGTATGATGCACATATGGATTCAGGTCATGCTGATACCTTCAAGACCTTCTCAATATTCTTCAGCCCTTGGATCTCCAACTCCATATCCATATCATCGTTCTTTATCTTCTCCACGGTTTGCCCCAATTCTTCTTTGACCGTTTCCATTATCACCTGCACAACATCATACAGCAATGGTGGCTGTCATGCATACACTTGTGAAGATTCTTGACAAGCTGAATCATGAAGAAGTAAGTCAGCGGGATGCTGGCATTCGTAGAAGCAGCCAGCTAAATATTCCTGGGAAAGTTTTTTCAGATTTCGATCAATAGAAAGCTTTGCAAATGAACGTTGACTGCAAGTCATTTGACTTGAACAGCCTCATCCGCAGAACACTTCATAATGCTGGGGGAGTGTTAAGGCATCTGCTAAACTTTATTACGGCGCAGGATAAAGAGATGTATGACCTCAGCACCATCATCCTGAAGAGATTGCAACTGATTGCGCAAAGAACCATTCTCTGATTTCAGCATATCCTGTTCCTTATTTGCAACGACCGTGAGGTGCTCAACGTGATTTGCCAAGTCCTGCCTGCTCTTTATCAAGGAATCCATCTCGCTCCATAGAAGCTGCATCTCGTCCTTCACCTCTGCCCAGCCACTGCCTAACGGCAGTAACTTAAGCTGTCTTTCTATCCTCTCCTCCACCATCATCTGTACCTGAGACCATCAAAATATCACTCCGCCGTCACTGTATGGAGTAAGCACAACGTACACAATCATGTATGTATAGTAATACAATTTTTTTTATTAGCCTAATTCACACCTAAATTCTTCATTGAAATCACGAAGTACCTGTTCTCTTTCCTGTTGCAAGAGCTTCTCAGTATCTACCCTGAATTCTGATAACTTAGTTTTGAGCGCATTCTTGAAACTGTGTTTCTCCGCAATTAACTCATTTTCTATCTCCCTCACGCTCTCTAGCTCCTTTTCTAAGCGGTCGACACGACCCCGCCATCCTTCGCCTTCGACCTCAATCCGGATTTTTACACCCTCCATTGAGCCTTTTAGTTCGCCAAATACCCTCTGTAGATGTGCAATGTTCTCGTCGTTTGCGTTGTGATGAACACTCTACAAAGCTCACACGTACAGACTCATCGGTGGAAAAATACAACCTCGAGAAATGTAGCAGAGTTGCTACGTTCCAACTATAGAACTGCAAACTTAACACGCTTTTAATTGTGGCATCCAATTAGGATTGGAGTTTGGGCATCTTCACCTCGTAAATGCTGCGGCTCAAAGCTCGGCCCCTTGATTCGGCAGCAGGAGAGTGAAGGGCCTGTTGATCGTGCGAATTTCCTCCATCTTGTAGATGATTGACCGCAACGACCGCGCCAGTGCCTGAAATGCTAGGTGAGTGATGGCCGAGGGGACTCGTCTGAACCATGGCAACCGAACATGAGTCCGAATTTTTCACCTTGTTGATCAGCTTCGGGGGACAATGGACAAGAGAAGAGTAAATCTGTGACTTCAACCTGTTGCCTAAATGCAAGGGTGGTGGTCGATGACTTCTTTTGGGACTAACGATAGAGGAACTGTTCGGCAGCAGCATCGCTGACGTTGATCAAGGCGATGATCCAGAAATACATACCTCTCGATGCTCGCTAGAGTCCACATTCGAGACTGCCATGGGCAACAACCCACAGTCACGGTTGTCGGCAATGAAGTTGTGCTCTGAGACCTCAGAATGATACGGGTTGACACTATATCCGGCTGATCTCTTGAGCCTGAAATCTACCAGCTTCTGGCTACACTGGGAGGAAGGGAGAGAGAACCCAAATGAGGTAGAAGAGTTAGAATTCGATGCATTTCCTGCCGATGAATTGGTGTTCTGCTCTACCAGAGTCAGATGAGCGGCCGTCCCAAGCGGTGATGTCAATGGACCTAAATAATCTCCATTGGTGAGTCTAATCATCGTTTTATTGAGCGACTCCAGTGATGTTCGCTCAAGAGAGCATGGTTGATCAATTATATGACGTGACGAGGTCAATCTGTCGACTCTGTACGCCTCAGTGAACTCTTCCACACTGTCCTTGACATGATCTTGACTATGATTGTCACGCGAAATGCCGCCTTCATCCAGATCTATTTCGTCCACGGATTGCCGCTGTAATCTTTCGGCTTTGATTACCTCCTCTTCTCTCATTTTTGTATCCTTAACTTTCTCTTTTAGCAGACTCGTTTGGCGCCGGAAAGGCTCACAGTTCTGATCCACACCGCGCTGGGCTCCCTTAATCACCCTTATGGGTGCTGATGCTGGCCGGTTCTCCACTATTCTATGTGATCCATCAGTAGTCATGAAGGCTTGCGTGGCTACTTCAGTAGCGTCTTGACAACTTTGTAGCTCCTCTAACCTCTGATTCCCCCTTACAAACTCGCCTTTCCATTCACGCAAGCCACGTGCTGGCTCTTTTTGAAATTTCCTTTCGTGGTGACCAAGTTGCCTTAGCTCCGAAGGTGAGCTATTTCTGTCATAGCCGCTGTCATTTGAGCTACGCTGCGATGCCCGGACATTTTGACGTCTCAGAATTCTTTCAACTATGTGTTTTTCCTCTTGCAGATATGTCTTGCTGTCTGCAATCGATTTATTTGATCCGCTCCTTGAAATTTCCCAAACCAACCCTCCTGACGCACGGCGATTGGCAAACTTCGATCTGTCTGAGAGAGTGGAAGCTGGTCTCGTGGGACCTAATGCGGTTGTGAAACCTCGATTGATATGCACTACGTCTCTATCTTCTGCAACATCTCGCTTGCCACGATTTGAGATGTTCGATGGTTTCTCACAAGCGGAGCATTCCTCATCCAAGGACCTTACTTTGATCGCACTTGATGTCAAAGTTTTTAAAGCAGTGCTACCCCGGCCGGGAGTTATTGAAGGTCCTGCTCCTCCTCTCATACGCGATGAATCCCGGCTTCTAGGAGATGGACCTCGGTATGACGTAATATCACCTGAGTTGCAAGTAATTCTTCATCGTCAGCACGAAAACTGTGACATAGGCTATTCATGAGATTCCCATAAACGTAAGAAAATTCTTACTTAAGACCTGGCTGAAATTCGCGACATTCTTGTCGTCGGTGAACAGCTTCCCGAGTGGACAGGATAGGCTTTTACGTCACGGTGTAGTAGGTTCAGTACTGCAGTGAGGTTTGCAAGCAGTCACTAATCTTTTGTCTCAGCTGCCCAGGTGATTGTATGCCTGTCATACCTTCTCATCCCATTTTGACTACAATCCTATTGTAGATCACTTCCGTGACTAACAAATCCCACGCAACAAGGTTCCGATACCAACACACAGACGAGAAAAAAAAAACCCTCGAGCGTACTTACTTGACGTAGGGTTGCAAATGTCCTGGGCAGACGACGGCCTGGCTCGGTCAATTTCAGTCAGTGTGGACGTCGGAGCGGCTTTTGAAGTGACGAGGGTAGCACTTGTGCCTCTCTTCAATCGCTGAATCAAAGAGACAGGTTTTGCCGCAGCAGTGGCGACACCGAGGGTTCCGGCCATACCGACAGTCCAGCGTTGCTACCGCTGCTTAAACAAGACTCCACTTATTCTCACATTCTTGGGAGTTTTCAACATCACATCAGAAGTGATTATGGGCAGAGGCGACTCCACGCTCTTCGTGACGCTAATAATGTAGCTACGAAGCGTGCGATCATTTAAAAACTAAAACCACATCTTAACAAAGATTTGAATTTGGTAATCACAGCAGGTTGCATCCGAAATAATCAACACACCGTGCACTGCCCAGAGCTCGTCCCCAAACACCGTAAAAACGTTACATCAACTGACTCAGCAGTAAACCAAATGACTCCGTCGACATTGAATACGCAAGCAGCTTGTGAAAAGAAACGTAACCAAAACATTTGCAGAAACATAACAAACTCCAGCTCCACGCCGGCCAAAACAAGACTCATTCCAGCGACCAATATCCCCAGAGTATTCTCCACCCAAACCCTTCCAAAATACGTGCGACACATCTGAGTCAACACCTCCGTTTCTAAATCCAATCAATAAAAAATTTCCAAGCATCCAGAAAATACTCTTCACAAGTAAGCGCCATCCTCTGAAGAAAAGGAAACGCCATAACTACAAAAAAAAAAAAAAAAAAATCTCTGAAAACTACCCCCTGCATATCCACCGAGAGAATCCCTAAAACACTTTTTTCTATCACGTGAAGCGCTTCTCTGAACAACCACTAAGAGAATCCCTTCCAATACTATTTTTAAAAAAATAAAAAATAAAATAAAAAAAAGTGACTGAGTTTCGTGAGGGATCGTAACAAACCGCAAGCTCCAATGCAAACGAAATCCATGGAAACGACAAAACCGCAACTCAGAAGAGCTAAACATAACGAAATTGCAGACCCCGCAGCAGCAGCAGACATGTGAACAACTGCTGCAACCATAATCGGCTGCAAACCAACAAACGCTGTCGCAAGCATGGCACGCTCGCCCGCCCCGCTAGATCTAACCGTGGGAACAGCCATTACAGGCCGTTAGAACAACCCCGCACCACCCTCCATCCCACGGTTGAGCCTTCCACAGTACCCATATTCCAAGTCCCCCTGTTCAATGCCAACTCAGCCCGTGCCCTGGCAGTCATCCACCAACTAACCGGAATGCATTCAATCGTCACCACTCACCAATCCAGCTGGTATACAACGCAGCCTTCCAAGTTTACCATTTCATTCATGAAAAAGTAAGACAATTCTACTGCAACTGATCACCTCCACAACCATCATGCACACACACATCCGAAACGCACATGCTAGATGAAACATCCGAAACCAAGGAGACCCGAGTCTACACCCTAGGCAGTCGTTTGTGTAATTCATTTCCATTCAGCCTTCCTTCGAACCTCCACATGCTTTACGTCATAGTCTTCCTTCACTACTCCCCAACTCTCCACACCACCTCCACGGTGCCTTCCATGAATGTACACATCACCAAACTTGGACTCTCACCCTCTGCCTCCACTTCCACTCCTACACCACTACCATAGCTCTCGTCCCTACAGGCTGCACCTCAATGCCATGCCTATTTACACGACCATAACATTCCACCGCCATCAATTCCATATCAGAAAACAAACCAACGAAAAATACATTGATGCCTCTCATTCTACCAAACGGATCATCTACACCGCCTCCATTTCTACTCTACATCTCTCACCTCTCCCTCACAACGCGAACTCCCTTTTGTTGGAGTCCTCCACCAAGCTGCGCACCACTTTCTCCGCGTAACCGGGATACCAGTTCAAGAAGTGCCCGTACCCGGGAAGCTCGTGGTACGTAACCCACGGCAAGCTTCTCGCCACGTGCTTCTGCAGGTTGGCAGGAACCAGGTAGTCCTCGGTCCCCTGCCAAATGTGCACCGGAATCTCGAACGGATTCTCCACACCCATGGGTGTGAACGGCCACTCCGAAAACATGACCATCACATCTCTATGCACGGATTCGAACTTGCCCTGCTGTGTCACCTCCTTGTAGTGCTGCACACATCCATCACATATCAGCCCACACACCTCGTTGCGTCCGTGACCAATCCTGACGGCGAATCCAACGTCGTCATACCCCATTCCTCCTACAACCTGCTAAACCAGGCCCTTCTCCACGATGCACACCTTTCCCCACACATCACGCAAGAAAATGATCACCACACACATCACAAGACACGCATGACTCCCGTCATTGCCACGGGCGCAGGATGTACCTCGGGAGGAATGATTTCAGTCATCTTCTTCCGTATTTCCTGGTCCTTCCCATTCAAAGCCGTGATCCCGTCTTCGCTCTCCACGGTCGTGGTTGGGAACCGTCTCTGACTGTTGTACCAATATGTCAGCTTCGGACCGTAATGAGTGATCGTCAAAGATATCTTATCCCCGATCCGCTGCGTATTCCATGCCTTGGTCATTTCCGACTTCGGGAACCCCGGCCACCAGAAGTTCACCACCGGTGACGAGAACGCCACTCCTGCAAGCCTCTCCGGCTTGTACTTCAACAGCCCCCAACCCGTATACCCTCCGATCGAAGTGGCGATTGCGTAAAACTTCGGTCTCAATCCAAGCCCGTCTGCCAGGTCCACAACATCCTCTGCATCCGACTGAATGGAGCGCCTCGGATTCGGGTCACTTTGCCCATATCCGGCTCTGTCGAACGACACCACGTACAGACCAAGCTCGGTCATCACCTCCTGCATCACAATCGTTTCAGTTACAAGCTCGTCACGCGCGTGCCCGCACTTTCGACCCACACAACCACCCAGCGTAATAAAATCCACAGTTTCACAAGTGCCCCGGCACACCCTCCATTATGCTCGCACTCTCCTACAACAAAACGCGCCATTAACCCCTCGCACATGAGTGCCCGAATTTGACGACCTACGCAGCCACTGCTCAAATCCACTCAGCAACTCAGACGCGGAATTCCTGAGCACCGAACTGAGCCGATTTCATGCGCCCAGTGCACAAACAGGAAACTCCCCACACCGCTCCGCACCACGCGCACGATGCTGGTCCCGACAACACCACTCACCTCCGGAATCGGCAAACTCGTCAGCCGGGACCCACCGTAGCCATGAATGTGGACAACGTAGTGCCTGGCCCTCTCTTTCTTCACACCCATCTCCCCATAGGCCAAGTATCTGCCATCGCGCATCTCAATTCGCGGAGCCGTCACCTTCGGTCCGTCGGGACTGTTCAGCTCAATCACCGGCGGTGGAGTGATTGCCTTGAACACCATGCTCCCGACCACCACTCCAACCAGCATCACAAGCCTTCGCACAAAACCTGCACCAGATGCGCATGCGATGGTCAATTGCAAACGCCCCCGCACACCTGCCAGAGTTCGCTCGATTCCCAATGCCGTGGATGCAAACCAACCAACACACAATCGGCCAACGGTTTGCACTCCGTACGAATCCCGGTCCACGCGCACGGGGCGTCGGACCACTTCCAACACCGAAATCGCTACATTCGCTACATTCCAACAGTTCGATCATCCAAGATGTCCGGGAACTTTTTCCCACACTCATGCTCCAAACCTCTCGCAAGCGTGGACTGTGAAACCTGAATTACAACGTTCGCAATCGGAACGACACCATCCACGAAACCACCCGGCCCAGAACCCAGAAAACGCACCAACCAAACCAAATCCCCTCCACCTACTACTTCCTACTCCGTACCGGCGCCGACGACGACAACAACAACAACACCTGAACAACGACGATCCACGGCAGAAGCCACGCAAAAGAGTGCGCACCTGAAAACCCCGGCCCTCGCTTGGGAGCATCGCGCCGGGTGTGCGAGCGTGCCGAAGCTGGAGAGATCCTGGGCTTCCGCCCCACTTCCGCCATAGCTGCAGGTCGGATCCAACTCCACCCAACCGACGCGACAGAAGAGAAGACAAGAGAAGAGCTGAGCCGGCTCGGCCACGGTCGATCGAACAGCAGCAACAAGATGAGTTGGTTGGGGCGACGATTTCAAGCAGCCATGGCACCATGCATGCGAGGTGAAGTGCGATCGCAGTGGAGTGATGGTCGCGATGGATGCGAGGTTAGGGTTAGGAGTAGCGAGGAGGCGTCCAAGTGTGTCGATGGCGCAGGGGAACACTCCTCCCTCCCTGACTTGACTGGATTGGATTGCTGTGCAAGCGCAGGTTGTGTTGTGACCATCCGGGCTGAGAGAGATTTCCTCTCCGTGCCCCAGCTGCACCAAGTCTTCCACGGTAGTACCTATACTCTAACAAATGTCATGTGTTTCGATCTGCATCTGGGTTGTCTTCATGAGCTGATGTGGTTTATCTTGAAAATTTTCAGCATTGTGTTGCAGATTTGAGTTGTCCAAGATGTTTTGCATGGTTTTTGTCGTAATTCGTGAGAGTTGTTTGAATAAAGAATATTTGTAAAATGACTAGTATTAAACTAAATACTTCAACAAGTATAAATATCAATTTTATCTTCAATTTAAGACAATGCAATATTATTCTAAATACATTTAGCCACTATAAAGAATATTACAAAATTAGGATCAAATAGCTCTTACAATTGATGTACCAAGAAAAAGAGAGTCTTAAAGACATATTATAATAAGTTACATAAAAGACAAATTAAAATAAAAATCTGAAGTAAATTCAATTTTTAAAATTAAAACTCAAAAAAGTATTATTGGTTGATGATTTGTGTTACAAAACAAACATTTCTAAATAATATTTTTTAGTAATTATATATATTATAATTTATATTTAGTAAATTTGTTACAATAGAATTTTAGATTTAAATAAATATATTTTTAATGATATTCATAAGAAGTTTTTATTTCTTTTCTTTTTTTTTGTCAATATAATATTTTTAATATGCTAAAAAAGAATAATATTTTTAATATTTTTAAACAACCAATCTCTAACCAACAATAAATAATGACAATGTTTTATAAAAGTGTAATCATTTTTTGTAGAAAAATGTCTTGATAGTAAAGAAAAATAAGCACACAAGTATAAAATAAAAATAAAAAGGGCACAAATTCCCTAAACCAACATGTATATAGAGACATTACGAAAAAATATTTTAAAAAATATAATTTTTTTTATTTTTTATTTTTTATTTTTATTTTTTAATAGATGTGGAAAAATTATTAAAGAATAAAGAATAATATTTTTTATATTTGTTCCACATCTACCATATAGAAAGGAAATGAAGACATTACAAAATGTTTTTTTCTTCAACTAGCATGCCTAGCAATGCTTGATAGAGATTTGAAATTTTTGTGTTTTTATGTGTGTTTCTTTATTTATTTTTAGTATTAAACTAATTTTATTATTATAATTTTATTATTATAATTTTATTATTATAATTTTTATTTGACACGTTTTTTTTTTTTTTAAATTTTGAATCTTTACATATATGCAAGGAGGCAAGGAGCTACTCAATCTCTTCTTTTAAATTTATATGTATTTTCGAATATTTTTATTTTAATATTATAATGTTATTAAATTTAATTATCTATTTTCTTTGAATTTTCTAAAATTTGCATATAAAATCTACAAAAAAGAAGAAATATAATGTTTGAAATTTTATATTAAAATTTTAAAAATTAAAAAAAAAAAAAAAAAAAAAAAAACACATTTTTAAAGCAATTTTTTAATTTTGCAATCTTCAATATTCTTATTCCACTTAATTTATCGTTTATATTTTTAAAATGACTATTATAAACTAAGCACAATTAAAGCTATAGTAGGTAGTAATATTAGAAGTAGAACTATTAATCCAATGTTTATCTATGTATGTATATATATATATATATATATATATATATACGTACACCACTTTTTCACCTTATTTTTTGTCATCTATTAAAATTCGTAATACTGAAAAGTATGTGGTGATTTATCACAAATACAAAAATTTATTTTTTCTTTTATGTCTGCAAACATTTTCTTTTTTCATACTTGTTTTCTAACTACAATTCTTTTTCATAATTTACTACTAATTGCTCAAAATGTGGATGTTGCAGCAATTGGAATAATATGTATTAGAGCATGTGGTGTAAACAATTGTTTTAACATGAAACTTGCAATATAAGATATGATCTAGGATTACAAATGAATGGATGCAAGTGTTGTTAGAATTTTCTTAAATTGGATAAAAGTGTCATATAATTACACTTATTGCAGAAATATAACACATTGTAATAAGAAAAAACACTATCCTTGTATTTATAAAGTGAAGAAATTAAGTCTAATTGTCATTATCCAACAATATCTTTGAAACTTTTATTTTGCTTCAATAAATTATTATGTTAAATTCAACTCAATCACATTGTACATATTTTATTGTAGGTGGTTTAAAATTCATTTTATATATGCAATCAAAATGTGTTAAAAAAAATACTCCAAATATCACTCAAGATTAAGTGTTCTCAGTATACTAAAATCCATGCAAAAGATCTACTTTATCAATATCAAAGTGATTGTTGCACCATTATCAAGGAGAAAAGATATTGTAGTCAAACCATACAAAACCAAATTGGACAATCCGTCTAAAAAAAATTTTAAAAAGAAATAAAGAAACCCATTGCAATGAAAGAAGCGATGGTTATGCCACACAACATTGGAGAAACCACTCAAAGTTTCCACTCCAACAAACATCATATATCAAACAACCCACGTTTGCTAAAGAAATCCTAACTTTAAACAACGTAAAAAAACTGTAACTAACAATGAAGCAACTGTAACTAACCATGCTTTTTAATACCAAATCAAACAACTCTCACGAATTACGACAAAAACCATGCAAAACATCTTGGACAACTCAAATCTGCAACACAATGCTGAAAATTTTCAAGATAAACCACATCAGCTCATGAAGACAACCCAGATGCAGATCGAAACACATGACATTTGTTAGAGTATAGGTACTACCGTGGAAGACTTGGTGCAGCTGGGGCACGGAGAGGAAATCTCTCTCAGCCCGGATGGTCACAACACAACCTGCGCTTGCACAGCAATCCAATCCAGTCAAGTCAGGGAGGGAGGAGTGTTCCCCTGCGCCATCGACACACTTGGACGCCTCCTCGCTACTCCTAACCCTAACCTCGCATCCATCGCGACCATCACTCCACTGCGATCGCACTTCACCTCGCATGCATGGTGCCATGGCTGCTTGAAATCGTCGCCCCAACCAACTCATCTTGTTGCTGCTGTTCGATCGACCGTGGCCGAGCCGGCTCAGCTCTTCTCTTGTCTTCTCTTCTGTCGCGTCGGTTGGGTGGAGTTGGATCCGACCTGCAGCTATGGCGGAAGTGGGGCGGAAGCCCAGGATCTCTCCAGCTTCGGCACGCTCGCACACCCGGCGCGATGCTCCCAAGCGAGGGCCGGGGTTTTCAGGTGCGCACTCTTTTGCGTGGCTTCTGCCGTGGATCGTCGTTGTTCAGGTGTTGTTGTTGTTGTCGTCGTCGGCGCCGGTACGGAGTAGGAAGTAGTAGGTGGAGGGGATTTGGTTTGGTTGGTGCGTTTTCTGGGTTCTGGGCCGGGTGGTTTCGTGGATGGTGTCGTTCCGATTGCGAACGTTGTAATTCAGGTTTCACAGTCCACGCTTGCGAGAGGTTTGGAGCATGAGTGTGGGAAAAAGTTCCCGGACATCTTGGATGATCGAACTGTTGGAATGTAGCGAATGTAGCGATTTCGGTGTTGGAAGTGGTCCGACGCCCCGTGCGCGTGGACCGGGATTCGTACGGAGTGCAAACCGTTGGCCGATTGTGTGTTGGTTGGTTTGCATCCACGGCATTGGGAATCGAGCGAACTCTGGCAGGTGTGCGGGGGCGTTTGCAATTGACCATCGCATGCGCATCTGGTGCAGGTTTTGTGCGAAGGCTTGTGATGCTGGTTGGAGTGGTGGTCGGGAGCATGGTGTTCAAGGCAATCACTCCACCGCCGGTGATTGAGCTGAACAGTCCCGACGGACCGAAGGTGACGGCTCCGCGAATTGAGATGCGCGATGGCAGATACTTGGCCTATGGGGAGATGGGTGTGAAGAAAGAGAGGGCCAGGCACTACGTTGTCCACATTCATGGCTACGGTGGGTCCCGGCTGACGAGTTTGCCGATTCCGGAGGTGAGTGGTGTTGTCGGGACCAGCATCGTGCGCGTGGTGCGGAGCGGTGTGGGGAGTTTCCTGTTTGTGCACTGGGCGCATGAAATCGGCTCAGTTCGGTGCTCAGGAATTCCGCGTCTGAGTTGCTGAGTGGATTTGAGCAGTGGCTGCGTAGGTCGTCAAATTCGGGCACTCATGTGCGAGGGGTTAATGGCGCGTTTTGTTGTAGGAGAGTGCGAGCATAATGGAGGGTGTGCCGGGGCACTTGTGAAACTGTGGATTTTATTACGCTGGGTGGTTGTGTGGGTCGAAAGTGCGGGCACGCGCGTGACGAGCTTGTAACTGAAACGATTGTGATGCAGGAGGTGATGACCGAGCTTGGTCTGTACGTGGTGTCGTTCGACAGAGCCGGATATGGGCAAAGTGACCCGAATCCGAGGCGCTCCATTCAGTCGGATGCAGAGGATGTTGTGGACCTGGCAGACGGGCTTGGATTGAGACCGAAGTTTTACGCAATCGCCACTTCGATCGGAGGGTATACGGGTTGGGGGCTGTTGAAGTACAAGCCGGAGAGGCTTGCAGGAGTGGCGTTCTCGTCACCGGTGGTGAACTTCTGGTGGCCGGGGTTCCCGAAGTCGGAAATGACCAAGGCATGGAATACGCAGCGGATCGGGGATAAGATATCTTTGACGATCACTCATTACGGTCCGAAGCTGACATATTGGTACAACAGTCAGAGACGGTTCCCAACCACGACCGTGGAGAGCGAAGACGGGATCACGGCTTTGAATGGGAAGGACCAGGAAATACGGAAGAAGATGACTGAAATCATTCCTCCCGAGGTACATCCTGCGCCCGTGGCAATGACGGGAGTCATGCGTGTCTTGTGATGTGTGTGGTGATCATTTTCTTGCGTGATGTGTGGGGAAAGGTGTGCATCGTGGAGAAGGGCCTGGTTTAGCAGGTTGTAGGAGGAATGGGGTATGACGACGTTGGATTCGCCGTCAGGATTGGTCACGGACGCAACGAGGTGTGTGGGCTGATATGTGATGGATGTGTGCAGCACTACAAGGAGGTGACACAGCAGGGCAAGTTCGAATCCGTGCATAGAGATGTGATGGTCATGTTTTCGGAGTGGCCGTTCACACCCATGGGTGTGGAGAATCCGTTCGAGATTCCGGTGCACATTTGGCAGGGGACCGAGGACTACCTGGTTCCTGCCAACCTGCAGAAGCACGTGGCGAGAAGCTTGCCGTGGGTTACGTACCACGAGCTTCCCGGGTACGGGCACTTCTTGAACTGGTATCCCGGTTACGCGGAGAAAGTGGTGCGCAGCTTGGTGGAGGACTCCAACAAAAGGGAGTTCGCGTTGTGAGGGAGAGGTGAGAGATGTAGAGTAGAAATGGAGGCGGTGTAGATGATCCGTTTGGTAGAATGAGAGGCATCAATGTATTTTTCGTTGGTTTGTTTTCTGATATGGAATTGATGGCGGTGGAATGTTATGGTCGTGTAAATAGGCATGGCATTGAGGTGCAGCCTGTAGGGACGAGAGCTATGGTAGTGGTGTAGGAGTGGAAGTGGAGGCAGAGGGTGAGAGTCCAAGTTTGGTGATGTGTACATTCATGGAAGGCACCGTGGAGGTGGTGTGGAGAGTTGGGGAGTAGTGAAGGAAGACTATGACGTAAAGCATGTGGAGGTTCGAAGGAAGGCTGAATGGAAATGAATTACACAAACGACTGCCTAGGGTGTAGACTCGGGTCTCCCCGGGGAGGCATGTGTTGAATGCTAGTATTGCTTTCAGTCATTCCCAGTTTTTTTTTAATTGACCTGCGGCACCCATGGGCACTTGGTAGCTCTCCGTCGGTCATGACTCAACTTTCGAATGTTGCGAGTAATTTGTCATTCCAGGGTTTTAGTTTTGATTGATATTCTTAAATATCTTAATCACTGTTTGGAGATTGTTATTCAAGTATTTCTGATGGCTCATTTCTTTTTCTTTTTCTTTTTCTTTTGCTTTTTTTTGTCTTTAATGCCTTTGGCTCTTCTTTGGCATGTTTAATGGTTGCGTCTTGGATCAACCTTGTGTCGTTCGGAATGTCGATGTCCTCAAACACTGTAAGTACTCTTTGAACAGAATTTTCAGCACCAAATACTCGTTGATTGAGCCCCTCTGCCCAGACCACTGTCACGCACTACAGTTTAAATTTTAATTTCTTCCTGTGAACCACAAGGCTAAGCCCTGCCCACTGCCGAACTCTCGTTTTCCCTCTGATGAATCTGCATCCCCTATGTGAAAGATTTCCACTTCTCTTTTTTCTTTTTCTTTTTTTCTTCTGAAACATTACAGGGTTTACCTCCTCGCTTAAGAATATCAAGAGAAGTAAACAATACCAAGTACTTTGTCAAGGTTTAGGAGTGGGATAGGATCTATGAATCCTTTGCAGAGGAGTTGTGTTCCACCTATTAATAAAATTTTCTAACTTTGAAATTCTAAGTTTATTTTTTCTAATACTTACTTTATTAATTGTCTAGAATGGCCAAGTCCTTTCAAAGGATTTATTTTTATTTTCATATGTATAAATTAGCTTTTTTATATTCTAAAAGATGGTTCCATATTAGTGGTTTAATTATCCTATTAGGCTATACCTCATTCTTAAAGTATTTTGCATTTTTTTGTTTTCAAATTGTGCTAAAGAATTTTCCAACAATAATTGGCTATAAATTCTCTATATTTTGTACTTAAAAGATGCCATCTTTAAAAATAATTTGTTGAAAGAAAAAAAAAATACTCAAAAAGGGATTTTGTAGTTTAGTGGTAGCTTGTTTTATAGACAAGATTGGACCTCCATTTCCATATTCTTTGATCTATTCTATAATTTCAAAATCTATGGAGGAACTATTTCATTGTTTTAGAAATATATAAATTATAGCTGCCATTGATTCTATGTTCTAATTATTGATATTAAGCATTAAAAATGATTTTTTTATACTAAAATAGCCATATCAAGGTGTTCTATTTTATTTTTATTTTTATTTTTGACCTTAGTTTAATTCCAAAAGAATTGCAATTTTAATAAAAATTGTGAATGTAGAGTCTTAGGCCATTTACTAATCTAAATTGGTGTGGGTAAGATACAATCCTTGAAGAGTTTCTTATAGTGTTTTGCATTGTAGATACCCATATTACACTATCTTACCTCCAAGAATTTTGTTGGATCCTGAAAATAAGGATTTGTCGAAAATAAATAGCAAGTAGTTTTGTTGTAGGATATGGGCCTTGTCAAAGGATGATCCTACTCTTTAAAAGTATAAACATGTTATTAGGACTTCTTTCAAGTAAAAAGTGCAATGCATTTATGCTTTGTAAATCCATGTATTTTTAAAACAAATGTATTTCTTTGCCACTATGGATATGATTTGAGGTTGGTCACTTTTGATAATGAATATGTCCTTATCATTACCTCCCAAATGTCTAAGATAAATTTAAAATAAGAAAGAAGACCATGTTGCATTATTATAAAGAATTCTTTTAATCCAATAATTTATTTTAAAGAATTCTAGTCCAAATTGTAAGATTAAAATCTAGAAAGTGGGATGCAAATAGATATTATAATATAAGTTGGAAATTAAATTGTATGCTACCTTGGCCATTTAAAGTTTGTCAAAGGTGGTATTACTCTTATCATATTTTATTTGACTATTTTAGAAACTAGTCTTTTAAAGTTGATTGCTTAAGAAAAACTTCTTAGAGTAAGTGCTTTCAAATTTTTTTTATTTGATTCTAGATCTAATTCTTTATTGTTATTAATTTTTAAAATTTTAATTTTTTATGAAATTATTTGTTAACATTGGAGTTTGTATAGGAGGTTTAGATTTTTAAGATTTAGATGAAGTTGACAATGGGTATTTCTTAAGATTATCTTCTACTCTACTTCTTCTCCTTATGCTAATGATATATATATATATATATATATATATATATGTATATTTTACAAAAGTGTTAATAAAATTCTAATGATTTTACTAAGTTTTATAAAGAATGGAGTTTTTTTTTAATCCTTCAGAATATTTTTGATGGCATTTTAGATTTCAACTTTATTTATATAGAAGTTATTTAGTTTGTAGCTAGTAAGTAGTCTAAAGGATTAGAAAGATTACATTTGGCTACTCATTCGAAGATAGTTTAAGCAAATTGTATCACTTCTAATTTTATATTCTAAAATATGTGTGGATTGTATTGTATGGGTTGAAATATAAAACTTATCTAGTCTTACAAGAGAGCAATTGCTATAAATTTTTTTTATTCTAATAAAATTTTAGCTAGTTGCTAAAAAGAAAAAAAATCTACAAAGTCAAAGTATCTTTTTAATCCTGCCAATGTGGCATGTTCCATTACCATCAAGTCTTTGGTACATGTGGAAGATTTATCTTCTATTCATTTTGTCATATTTTAATGTCTTATATTCTCTCAAAGTTTTTATATATATTTTTGTCTAACACATACAAAATATACATCTAAAATAATATGTTTTTATAATATCTTAAAATTTCTAATACCTTAAGAGAAATATATTAGATCATAATACTAATATATGTAAATAAAATTATATTCTGTGACTATAATACATCATTTTTAGAATAAAAAGTAAATAGTTATATTTCAAGTTCTCTATATATAACTATGGGAGAAAAAATAAGAATATGAAATATTATTATTTTTAATATAAAGTCTATTCTAAAATATATTAATAACCACTTAAAAATATTAATGTTAATGTTAATGCATTAAAAATATTCACTATAAATACAAAGAAGTTTATTATCCAATTTTTTTAAAAAAAAATCTAAGATTATTGATTCTATCTATAATCACATATATTAATAAGACAAGCACTATCTAAAATAATATTTTAATATCTTCTCTTCTTCTTTTAACATCCTAATTTTATATATGCTATGAGTCTAAAGATCTAAACAAGTTATATCTTATTTGGATCTATAATTGATGAGCAATTTGATTAAAGTAATAAGATTAATAAATTACAAAATTAAGAAAGTGATTGTATATATTGTATTTATAAGAATCCTTAATAACTTCTATTATATTAGTATTTTTTATACTTTTTCTATAGTTACCAAATCACAACAAGACATTCTATAGGAATGATTTGTTGTTATATCTTGGTTTAGTTGTTGAAAGCATGCTACTTATAAACAAATCTTAAACTAAAAACCAGTAACTCACTAATCTAGATGTAGTTTAATCTTGAAGAAAGTCTAAAAATCCTAAATGGAACAAATTGTCTACCATTGTTCTTGAGAAAGGAAAATCTTTCAGTTTTCCTAATTAAAAAATTGATTATCATTTTTCTTAGTTTGGCTTACATATTCTTTTGACATATCTTCTAATAAAAACCAAACATTCAAATTATGTGCATCCATTCAAAATTTCTTATCTTTAAGTATCAATTTACAAACACAATGTAGGAAAAAGTTATTCCTTCAAATCTTATTGCAAAATTTTAATTGGCACCTCCCTTTGAAATGTACAATAAACCACACAACCCTACACCCTTCATTTCATTGAGCCAAATAGTACTGGACTCTTTGGCCGTTCTTTTTATTTGCAACCAGATCTTGCTTCTCCTGCATTTCTCAATTTCTCCAGAAAAAATGTCTATGTTTTGTTATCTATGAGCCCATTTAGAACAGTCTTCAAAAACACCACTGAACCGCCTTGCATTTAAACATGAGACACAAGGACAACTTCTGATTGAAACTTAGTCTTCAAAAAATTAGTTATTTGGGATTTGATGATTTTCCACGCCTTCCCTTGAACCTCTCACTCTTTACAGGAACTCGAAACCATGGCGCATGTAATGGAAGGCCAGGCGATCCATTTCCATAGGTTTGCCTGATATTTCACTCTGTGAATCCATGAAGGCAAAATCCAGCTATTTCGGGCTTGTGTGCAAAATCCAATCTGGTTGATGACCTTGACAGCAGCAAGGAATTTTTCGTAACATGCAAGAGATGGTAGAGTCCTTCAATGAACAACTCGCAGTCTTCGAGTCTCCAAACTGGTCTCCTCCAGTCCAGATAGCAGGATCGGAGAATCCGCAGCAGGACACAATCAAGGAAATGGAAGCAAAGTTATAGTGTCCCTCTTGTTGCACCTAGACAGACGACAAATTATGGGAATGTAACCATGGTCATCCACATTGTTACCAACGTCTTTGGCTATCAGCCAAACTGCTTCGAGCTCATCAGGAGAGGTAATCGGAAAGCATGCTTCAGTAATGTCTACCCATAAACGATCAATGGCTTCACAGTGTCAAGTTTCTCCTTGCTAGTCATCGGAGCCCCGGGAGCTTGCCCTCCATCTCGGAGCGAAGATTTAAAAATGCGCACGCATGCGGGATCATTGATTCTACTGGGAATATACCGAGGCATTTTTCTTGTGCCGTGTCCCATTGCATTGATCAAGCTCACCAGGACCAACTTTCCTCGTCTTCGCGCTCCGCACCCATTCCTGCTGCCAGAAAAAAAGGAACAACGGTGGAGGACAACCTCGAAAATGACACCTGGGATTGCCGGACTAAGGGCTGACAAATACCCACATGACTCGATGGCCTACAAATGGGTTTTGCGGCCAGTACCACACTCTCGAATATGCGCCTTTTAAACCGCGAATTAACAACGACGGATTCCGGTTCTCTCCAAACCCAACCTTCCGCGGATTCGAAACACAACTCCTGCCTTCAAACAATTAGAATGTAAGCTTCCACATATACTCTGGTTTGTACGCCTCATCCTTGCAAAAGCAACACCAAAGTAGTCCTGACACTATCCTCAAATGCTTTATTCATTATCCTCACAGACTTGATCAATGCGGTCCATGCTGGAGCTCCATCCATGTACGGCTTGGGGTGTAAGCATAACAAGCTAACTCAAGGCTATCATTTGTCGGCGACTGTTCTGTCACACTTCCTTTTACAATCATGTTAAACGCAAATTTTGTTGGCTTTTTTTATTTTTTCAGTGGTCACCTCTTCCGATGCAGACTCTGGATCTGACCATCGGAGCTGGATACGGAACTCGATAAACATCCAAACGAAAAAAAAGGGCGTCACAAGATGGTGCATCCAACGCTACGTTCAATTTCTACAGCAGTGAAAGCTCGTTATGAATAGCTGAGCACTGAGCAATAGAACAATTAACAATGCTCCACGTTGGAAAATTGGAACAAATAACACTGCTCAACTTTCTCCCCCAAACAGAGTTTAATGACACAGTCCCCCAACGTCAACGAGTTGCACACACCATCAGCAATGCAAGTGAAGACAAATCTTTTACTGCACAAAGATTCACAGTGAATTATTGGGGGATCAAGAAGTCCACATCATTCAATAGGAAGCATGTCCCGTCCGCCGTGGCTGTTGAGAATCTTCCATCTTCTCCGACAGGATGATTCATAGATTGCTTCAGCAACAGTAGAATTTATGGGTGAGTGCACTTGACTGTCGCAGTCACTGTTCTTCTTCAGCAGAATCTGCAGTTGTGGGGTTGTGGAAGTATGATGATTCTTGTGACCCTTCTTTTACTTTCTAGGTATGGCATTTCCTGACTTCTTAAAACATTTTGGTATTTTGCCACACAATCTTCCTCTTGATGCATTCCCTAATGTAGAAACTCTGCATGTGTTTGTACTTCACGAGTTGGGGTTTTTTTTACAGATGGTCTTCACCCAAGGACTTTGTCTGTATTGATCTGGTAGCTTTGCTCATTTGCACCATGGCTTTGTTGACATAAGCTGGGTGGGAGGAGGCAGCTGATTGATGCACACAATAGCCGGTTTCATGTGCAGATTTGTGGGGTTAAGCAATGTGGCAAAATGGTAAACCCACCTAGGTTGAGAGAGATGTGAATGGCAACCAAACTTTGTCCCACTAGTATTTGACATTCAAACATCTTTGGGATTTAGTCATTGTTGAGATGTTGGTTGCAACTATTATATTATATATTAGGAATGATGTCATGTATAACTATTGTATTATATATTAGGAGTGATGCCATAAATAGCACAAATCACATTCAAAATCCCAGAGATGAAGTACTCTAGAATTTCTGGTCTTTTTTACTTTAAGTTGTTGTATTTTTGTATGTATTTTTTCTTTTTTTTCTTCTTATTATTATTCTTTATTACGCAATCTAAAATTACTATTTTTAAAACGATTTTAGATTTTTTAGTATAGAAGTCTTTATTAAACCAAGTTTACAAAAATTATTTTAAGGTTGAAAAAAAAGGTGTAATTTGATGAAAAGACTTATTAGTGTAGCTTATACTAAATCTTTTAACTTTATATTGAAGATTTTGTATTATTAATAAATTAATTATACAAGATTTATTCTTTTTATATTTTATTAATTGATTTTATTATTATAATAAATATTAAAATTAATTTACTTCTTTTAATACAACGTGCTTAAATTTTAACTTATTTTCTAATTTATAACCTTAAAAATAAAAATACAAAACTTGAATATATATATATATATATATATATATATAGTGTCTTATAATAAAAGTTAATGCTAATAGACAATGCATTTTTGTGCTTACTTATATGTATATTTTAATAATAAGGTTCTTTGTGGTTGTTATATAACTCAGTGTGTTGCTTATATTTATTTAATTCACTTACATGCAAGTCCCTTGTTGCAATCTTTATATCCTTGCTTTTTAAATTATTATGCTTTTTATTTAATAGGCAAGTTGATAGGTAATGGCAACTACCATGTTACCTTTGAAGATGAGATATTTGATTAGTAGACATAAAAGTAGTCTTAATAAATAAAATATATCTAAAAAAAGAATTATTTTATTTAATAAAATTATATAATATGTTCAATGAATTTGATAATAGAATCAGCTCAATTTGGTTTCTATTAAAAAAAATTATTAAAATTTTTAAATTAAATTCTAAGATTCAAAATATATTGTAAACTTATATTCTTTGTAATAATAATTTTTTTTTTATTTGAATCTTCTTGTGCTTGATATATATGTATAATTATTTTAGTTATATATATGTTAGATTTTATTATTTATACATATTTATAAAAATCATGGTTTTTAAATAATTAAAATTTATAATTAACAAAAATATAATAAATTTATAAAATATAAAAAAATATTTTTTAAAGATCATAAATATAAGAGAAAATATCACAAAATCAATTGTTTCTATAAATTACACGTTACTTAGGTATAAAAGTAAAAGAGTAATAGATTTAAGCTTAAGTCAAATTGAAGTAATTTTGCAAAACAAGAACCCAACTTGTACTTTGATCTTTTTTTCTTAATTTTCCAGTCACCCATACTTGTCAATAAAAATGGATGTTAGATAGCTATCTTAGATTTTGTAGGCAGTTCAGTGACAAGCAACCAATTGTTGGCTTGCTGAAAAACATTTGTAGTAGAGATTGAGGGTTTCAAAAACAAAACAAAACAAAATTATTTTTGGGTAATATATATATATATATATATATATATATATATTGAACCATGATGAAATGGTAGTAGCAAAAAGAAAATTTTGTCTAAAATTTTCATAAAATTGTGGTGACAGAAGCAAAAACTGTGGTGGGATTATCAGTCTCCTTTTTCTATGGGGAACCATTTAGGTTTTCTGTTCATCCCGTACCAGGTGCCAACTCGGTACTTATTCATCTACAGCCAAGTTCGAGAAACATATGAGATCTTTATCTATTACATGAGTACTAAATTTTAAAACAAAAACACTTAAAACCGAAAAGGAACATCTTTTTCGCTAATTCAAATATACACATTTTATATCATAACCTTAAGAGGGATTCTACGTGCTTGTGAAAATTGTCAAAAATCAATGATGAAATATAAGCACTCACAACCGAGCACGTAAGTTAATACAGAAACCATGACAATGATTTTTAATAGTTGAAATGAAAGCAATTCCACCATTGAAACCTTCTAAATTCTTCACAACAATTCATTTGATGCTATGCTTAAAACCTAGCCATACAGATATCATGGCTTCCGAAGCAGAATATCATTGAATAAGAGCTTTTCAAATTGATACCATCATTAACAATACAAGGCCATGTACAGCTATAACCCTAAATATGTTCAGAATTACCACATTGGCACCGAAGCTCTCAATTGGAAGACACAAAAAGCTGAACTTCAGAAGCTGAACTCACGCTCAGGCCTCTCAAGTGATGCAGAAACTAGATAAGGGAAGATGGCGATGAAGGAGCAATCAGAGGTTCGAAGGCCTGCTGGTACCGCTCAATAATGGTAAGAGGATGTCAGAGGGGCAGCCTCGCTGTCTGGACACACTCAATCGGCACTACTCTCCCCGAAGCAGCTCATGCAAAGACAGACAGACAGACAGACAGACTCGCAGGAGGATCACTAATCTGGGGTTGCATGATGGGTGTGGGGCGAGGTAGAATGGAACCAAGCTTGTGAAATAGATATATCGTACACTCTGGAAGAGCATGAACTTATCAGCTTCTTTCAATCACATAATCGGGGTTTTTCTAGACTGTAATGCAACCCAGATCTGATCAGACTCACCCACTGTCAGGGCTGCAGCGTCGGAGACAATGTGTTTCCTGAGTGGCTCTGCCACTGTTGTCGGTGTAGGAGCAGTGGATCGATCGACAATGCTGAGCCCCCACTAGGCGGAAGACCATCCTCCGCGAATGAGGTCATTGCTACTGCTGCCTACTCTCATCTCCCTGAAGTTATTCAACGCAGTAATTGGTCTGCAGTTGACGCTGGACCAGGACTCAGACCTGCCAAGGCGATCGCTTTGGTCCTTCGTGGATTATCATGTAACAAGCAGAGGCCGCTCAGACATTAGAGAAGATAAGAATTTGAAACGGGGAAGGTTATGATAAATCGATCTCCACGGGATATCTGCTGCTGTGGCAATCCGTGTAAATCTCGGGGTCGTTCACTGATCTGCAGAGATCTCGCCGTAGGGACTGGAGTATTTTGGTTCGTCTAGATTCGGTGACGCCTTTGTTTTTGAATCCCTGAAGCACAGCAAACCGGGTGTCGACACGCCGGAAGAAGTCATTGAAATCGGGACCGCGCGGCGGCCCGGGGAGTAGGTTTACGGACGACATGCCACTCTCGTGAAGCTGGAGATGGGACGCCACTTTCTTGCCCAGAACCGAAGATTTGTGCACTAAGAAGCTCAATACAGCCTCGGGATTGAACGGTTCCCTGCTCTTGCGAAGAAGAGCAACTCGAACAATCTCAGTAGCCATCGCAGTGGTCACGCTGCGAACGGAGCGAATTCCGCCCATGATTACTGCAGTGCTGATCACCTTCCGGCCCTTGTCCTCCTCGTCCAAAGAATTCCAATACCTTTGCCCGTAGACGTTCTCCATGAGCCCAGTTGTGTTTGATTCTTCACTACTGGGCGTAAAGGTATTGCTAGGCAGTGTAAATGAAGAGTCCGCGTCGGCCCATCGCTTGCCAGTGTAATACAGGTGCAGGCTAGTATCTTTCTTCTTCAAGGGCGCCAAAATATCCTCAAGAATGAACACGCCTGTAACCTCGGTGAGCAAAGCGTGACGATAATGTTGGCGCACCATTCCCAACAGGATCTGATAACAAACCCAGCGCCGAAGGCTGGCGAGTGGTGAGTTCAAGAACCCACTGAGAGCGTCACCGGCGTCAAGCTCTTGCATGTCGAACCCAACAATGGCGCCAAAATGCACCCCATCGTCTTTAGATCCGGCGGAGGCAGAATCGTTTCCTGCACTCGCACTACCCCACAGAGAATCCTGCCGCCCCTTACTGGAAGGGGTCACAGAAAGCGGTCGAGTATACGACGCAGAACTGAAGACGCTTAGCTTAGAACTTCGAATCTCTTCCGTCGGTTTTCGAGCTTCCGCTTGAAGAGACTGATCAAGCAATTTCTGAAAATACCTCTCGTCTTCATAAATCACTTCGGCGAAGTCCCGGGGAAGAGGTCGCCACGGAAAGAGAAGCACAAGATCTGCCCTGGCAAGCATTCCGCTTCGGTGGAGCCCACGAAGGAATAGCCTGAGATCCTCCGCGACTGTCATTTCGGACAAATGAGCGACGACAAGCTCGGGCATTCTACCAGTTCCTCTCCGAAAGACGACACCCATTCCTTCAAGTGCAGCTTCTTCCCGCTCAATATCTTTCTCAGGCATTTTCTCGGTCACCGCATCAGTAGGCATGATTAAATGCGAATGATCCTCAAGCCTGTATGGGAATGTGACTAGCAGTCGAGGGTCCTCAGAAACTTTCGAGGGGTCTAGCTCTGTGATGAGGATGAAGAGAACGACGGTGCACAGAACAATGCCAGCGCACAGGGAGAGAGTGGATTTTGCCTTACGGTGTATGCAGGGAGACATCTTGCAGCGCCCGGATGGGCACTTGGAGGGCTCCGGAAAAACATCTCCACAGTCGATGATTGGCATCGGCATGGTGAGGGATTTTCGACCTGCCAGGTTTAGAATCCTAGCTCCAGCTTCGTACATTTGCAACGACGAGGCCGATCTGAACGTCAAGTCGGCGGCATGGACTGCAATTCTGTGGAGAATCGAAACTCCGGATCTGGAATTCGGAGCTCCCATGAACCACAACCAACATCTGCGAACCGCACCTCTCCATCACTAACCTCTTGGCATTCTTGGAGATAGCGAACGGCACCCCAACAAATCACCCTACCCATGCAATCTGTGCACCTCCAGCTTCAAGCATTCCCGAGACAATCTGTCTAGAGGAAGCTGAGACATGCTCATGATTTTCTGCAACCAGCCATCTTGTGCCCTCTTGTCGCTCCTCTGCACAAGAACTCATTATTGACCATTAGTTTCAGACTTTTCACTTCCAGCCGCGCCCGATGCACGTGCACCGTGGCGGTAAGACTAGGGCCAAACTAGAGAGGGACAAACTAGGGAGTTCCAAACTAGGGGCCCGTTTTTGTCGAATTTTCTTTCACGTGGCAGATCTATTAAAATTCACAATACGTCATGTAGCTTGCCAAGAAAACCAACATACTACTACTTGCTAAAGAAAGTGTGCGAGAGTGTGGTAAGATTATAATTTGGCGCAATCGAACGTGGGAGGCTGTTGAGCCATGTGAGCGACATCAATCCCTCGACTGCGGGTCAGCATCATAATATCGCGCACTCGTCCGAAACTTTTCTTCGGTTTCACCAGTGAAGGACACGTGATACTTTATTCATTCTTTTCCCCTGAAAGCATATCTTAGATTATTACTAGTAACGTGGACCCGTTGTGTCGTATGTCGTGACATTGTGGGGTTCGATTAGATGCGTGCTGGTAGATTATGCTCTGGTATACAAGAACAAAACACAATTTAATTCATTTTTAGACACAAATTAACATCTTTGAGTCATGAAACTTCTGATGATAATGCTAATATGAATGGCAGGTGCACGTGTCATAATTGAAGCTGAATAAAGCATCCTAGACAGTATTTTTCACTGAAACAGTGGGGTCAAATTCTAGTTCATCATTCAAGAAATGTTTTATGCGCTGGAGTGTGTGGATGAAACAAGTATTCTAATGCTGAGAAAAGTCTGCTCCATGCAAAACTTCTGACCTCTCATCATGAGATGACCATCACCAGGCTGGCAAGCACGGTATTTTTACATCAGTAACGATGGAGCATAGAATAATGTCTAGAAATGCTTTAAGGGCATACTAAAACAAAAACAGGATTGATGGAAGATCTGGAGGATCCTTATTCTTGAGGTACCATATTGACAATGCACCCATGAAGCACTGTTTTGCACTCGGCGCCCAAATTTCCCTGTAATCGCTGGCACAAACAGTTTGCTATTTATGCACACGTATGTTATCACCCCGCGTAATCAGCATCACCTCGCTGGCGTAATTTTAAAAACGAGTACACCTCCCCTTAAACAGGATATGAGAAGTTGGAATATGCAGTTTGGAGGATTTCAATTCGATTTTTAAACTGCTTAAAAACCAATGGCGGGGGAGTTTTCCTTTGAAGGAAATCGGTCATCCAGATGATTAGTATATAGCAAGTTTTTGTCAATTAGCCTCATTACGCGTAACCCTGTGTTCAAGGTTGCTTTTACTCAGTTTTTTCTCCCAGTTCCCTGGTTATACCAAAATAGATATTTATTACTTTCTCAATTTGGGGTACAGAAGGGTTATAACCGCCCAACTACAGAACCAATGCACTAAAAAATTAAATTACTGTTTGCTGGGGTCTCAACAGTGGATACTTATCAAGAGTTTTCCCCTTCTTTTAACAATTTTCTTTTTTTGAAGTGACGAGTTATGCAGATACTGACAATTTTCAACTTGGTAGATTTTGAAAGGGAACTGTGACCTGCAGTGGCTCCAGTGATTTTAAGTGGTTTGGGCATTTGATAGATGTGATGTAGAGTCATTGTTTTCGAAAGCTCGAAAGTGAAGTAATGAGCCACTGTTTCAATGCCAGCTTGAGAGAGTGAACGCAAACACTACTTACTTTGACTCCTCCGTCTGAGGCTTCCTTTGTGTGCAATGCTTGCGCTAGTACGTGGCACTATGTCGTGTGGCCAAGTGGATGAAATGGCTAGACAACATACCCCACTTTGACGGTGTTTGTTTTTCTTTCTGTCCGCGCATTCCCACTGTCGAGACTGCTGTATTTTAGCATATTGCTCAAGTGATGATATCCTGCATCCACCGGTGTGCGTCAATAATCAGCTACCAACCCGGTTTAAGACGAAGCTATGATTTCGGCTCAATGGATTATCTGTAATGTAACAATACGTGAGCATGTCCTTATGATGCTTATTTAATTTCGCTTAGAAGGCGGTAGCCATCGATTTGTCTCTCTGGAGGTTTCTTCCTTGCCTAATGCTGGGTAGTTTTCACTAACAGTTGTTGCTCGACAGTTTGGCCGATTGAAGGTACGTCAAAGGATCAAATCTGGACCTGCGCACATGTAAGTTGATTCCACAATTAGCAGTTATTGGGCTCAGCAGAATTGTTCACGAATAGCTTTGTTCTACTCATGCAAATTGTTTGAGCAGTGGGTCAGAATCACCTCCTGTCATACTAAGAGTTTGTATAGAGAATCTGTTTTGAGGACCCTCAATCTGTCCAGGAGCTGATTGTGTCAAAGGCATTTCAAGTGACTGGCACCTTATAACAACTGATAATTACAAACGAAGGCCACGTGGCGACTGTTGCTTTTCAATGGTACGATTGGCTTTTTCTGGTACATTAAAGCTTCTCATAGCTTTTTGATTTTAGAATCTCATGGCAACTGAACTGGTCAAATTACAAGTGTGTACTTCACGAGACCACACGTCGTTCCTGGGTAATGCTGGATGTGATGACCTCAAAACTGAAGGCGAAGTACAATCTGTGGAAAACGAAGAGTCCAATTATGTAATCCTATCTAGACAGATCGACCTCACCAAAGATGTTCCCCTGCAGCATGACGGAAGCCTATCACAATCACGCTAGTGCGTTGAAGTACAAGAATCAGAGCTATCTAATATTGAAGAATATTGCAGCCTGACTACGTGGAAGATATGTTTCACTGAATAACTACTAAAAGAACTCCGAACAAATGAGGGAAAAATAATTCAAGTTACAGTATACCAGGAAAGGAGGCAGATGCCGCGATTGTACCTTGTTGTGAGGACTTTGAGGGCCAACGGCACAAATGCATTACGAACCTCGATTAATCTAAAGTATACAGTGCCAAGGAGTATGTCAATATATTCGGCTCCATGACTTTGTATGAGAGTTTTCAACCCCCGGTCTAAATACAACGACTCAATCAAAGGAGCACAATTTCAAACATGCAAGAAGCAGGGATCCAATCTGGATCGTCCAGGATTTGCTGACCCATGTCTTCACTGAAATTTGAAGTGGATCAAAAGTACCCTCAGCCGCCCTATAAACTGACCTACTGGGTGTCAAAACCGTTCATTTTCACTACCAAAGAGTTCTCCAGGAATGACCTGCAAATCCCAATCAGCGACGTTTTGATCATATGTGTATGCTGGGTCATAACAATAGTAACTGTATCATTGTGTCCTAAGATAACAATACAATGACTTTCCGCATAAAATTAAAAAAAGACATTAAAAATATCGTCTAGAAATGGTTACACATCATCAGTTCAAGAAATTCTAGATTGTAGACAATACCAAGTCTAAAAGCCGGCTAAGAGAAATCTGACAATGATTTAGAGTTTTTCGTTGGTGGCATCGACACTCGCAAGGAGATCCACGGATTCGACTCCTAAGCTATAACGAGAAGTCTTAACTAGAGTCTCATCTTAAGAAATATCCACATCAAATCATGAAATAATCATTATCAGTTCACGGTAACCTGAATCTCCTTCTTCTCTACTCTACCATGCAAAGAATAAAATCTCTTGTTCTACATCATGGATGATGTGCTACTAAACAAAGACAAAAAAATGAGATTCGAATACCACCCATAGATTGCAAGGAAAGCGTCAAATACCCTGGCGACTGCATTGAAATAGGAGCCACCAGCTTGATTTCCGACTCTAAGCGCTCGAAAAACATCCTCAGCAATTCGTGAAAGATGACCCTGCTTCACTTCTGGAGGTAGCAGAATGCCATGAACGCTTCATTGGCAGGATTGCTAGCTGAGTTGATGAAAGGAAATTCAAGAGCCTGCAGGCACTGAAGTTTAGAATGGTAACACTAGACAATAAGGCGCAGTGAAATACTGACCTGCACTCGTGAAGAACGCCTGACATTAATGCGAAGTCTTCGAAGCTCCCTTCTAAACATTGAGTACCGAGCAAGAAAAGCAGCATCCTTCGGACATTACTCTTTAAAGAATCCTTCATTTATGCCGAGCTGGGTGAACTGAACTAAAAGGCACTTGTACAAAAGCTTCTCGGCAATTCTCTATCGTGCCACTCTGACATGCGAATAAATGACCTCCGTTCAACCACCGCCCTCGCTAAAAGAAAGAGGCGAGATTCCAATACCAGGGTTCACTTTGATGTGGTGCAACACAACTCCTACAAGAATCTCCTGATACCGCATCTCGCATCGACTACATATAACACCATCACCAATCACGCGTTGGAGCCTCTCAATCAACAACTGGTTTGTTGCTGTTCATCATCTGCCGCATCATTTCAACATACCAAGTCTAGCCATGCACAGATATCTTCAATGCGCTGTGATTTGAACACCCATACGACTGGAACCTTTTCTACCTCAATAACTCGATGTGGAGACCCTCAGTGGGCTACCGCAAACAGCACAAGCTTCCATGCCCCGAACCCTAAAACACATAGTTTCCCAAAAACCCAGTTTCTGAAAGATGACGGCATTGCTTTAACAAAGAGGTCGACCTTCACGACGCTGCCATGGCGAGTTCCGATGGGGGAATCATCAAACAGCCTCAAAACAGATGATTCACAAACAAAATATTTGAAGCTTGTAGTTCACCAGCAAATTCTACACACAATAGAGCCTCGATGGAAACAAATCTGAAATTTTACCAGAGTTGAGGCGTAGTGAAAGCCTAAGTTTCACATCTAAACTAAAAGATCTAATTAATTTAAAATCTAGTTCAAAGAATATATGCTGTATAGAACCCCAGCTCCAACTTTTTCAAAAAAACTTTGTAATCTCTAAATTAGTGCCACGTTTCTGTTCTTGAGTTTTAAAGAGTTCAAAGTTTTAAAGAATCTAACAATGTCATTCTGACATGTTTTAGTAAATGTGTTTGTTTGATTGTTTTTTTTAAGTGAAGTTAAATTGAGAAATGGTTGTGTAATACACATTTGTTAGTTCTTATCCAAAAATATAAACTAAAATAAGAATATTTGATAATATATGCTAAAAGTAATAATCAACAACAAAAATAAAATGTTTGTACTACAATTGGATTGAAATTATACAACTAAAATTATGTTTGCCAATCATGATATTTATTTTTAAAATGCTTCAAATAATTTTTAAGTTACCACAATACTGATTAAATATTGGTAATTGTAGGTTAATTTTGTAATCTTGAAAAATAAGTTTTAAAATCAAATAAAATTGTATCCATTTATTTTTTTAGTTTTTATTTAATTTATAACCTTCTAAATAAAATAAATAAATTTAAATTTAAAATGAGGTTTTAACTATAGCATAGAATTTCAAAAATTAAGACTTTGTCAAAATACATTATATGACAGACCTATGATAGATCTTGTCATTCTTGCATAAAAAGCATAAACAGTGCATGAGACAACATGCATTATATCAGCGACCCCACTCAGATCAACGAGTTGTTCAACAATGGACAGCGTCAAAGGGTTGCTTGAAAATCACAGAGCTGGAGTAACACAAGGATCATACTGTGCACAAAACAGGTCCAGGAGATTTAACGATTGATTGATCTGTGCAAGTGCTGCTAAGTTTTACATGGTTTGATTCAGAGATTGGATCATAGACCGACATCTCCATATTTAGACATCAAAGGAATCTGCAAACATTGTGGATCCAGATCATACATTGATACACAGTCCTCAGTTTCTGTAGCAGTCATATCTCAGAGATAAGTGTCGAACAATGCCGAACAATGCCGAACAGTGCCACAACATCGTGTATCACGAATGGAAATACAGATTCAGCATCTCAAAAATTAACGCTGGGATGTTGCTAAATGTGAGCGTGTGCAGATGTTGTCTATTATTAGAAACAATGGCGTGCAGTGACGCCAATGTGAAGGTGGGTGCAGCTGTGGAACGATCTAGACTAAGAAGGACATGAGAACTACGATGATTCCAACGAAGAAGACAGCGCCGGCGTTTTGGCGTCGATTCTCTTGGCGGATCAGAGCTTCTCGGTTCAAGGACTGCGTTGCACTGAAGTTGTTGTAAACTCTATAGACTTTACTCTCGTCGGCAGTCTTGTCGGAAGTTATTGCCAGCGAGAGCAGTGACATCGCCTCTCCACCGCGGATGTGCACGCCCAGGATGTTCTCGAGGTGCATGCTCAGCTCCGTGACTTTCACGGCAGTTGTGGCGCCCAAGCTGACCTGGTGTTCCCCGACTTCATTGTGACTCGATGTCACAACTGTGCATGTCCTGCACCGCATGGTGATGTTGCAGTGGACGGGGACGGAAGCGGTCTGGAGGATGGAGCCGAAGCGGAGGAGGAAGTCGTCGCTGAAGGGCCGGTAGCGCACTGCGCTGAGAGGTTTCCAACTGCTGAGGTTCACCATTTGTTGCGTCTTCGTGTTAATCAGGATCCAGCTTACGCGCATTCTCTTGCAGAACTCCACTGGCCTGAATGGGCTGTCGCTGCACTCCTGTACCATGGAAGACACTCCGGGAATTTTGTTGTAGATTGTGAGAACAGCCCCACGCTCGTCTTGCTTGGTAATTGACACCCCATGGCCCGCGTTAGCCATCGTTGCGGCGTCAAGGATGTCCACCAGGGGTCCACAGGGCTCCCAAGCACCAGGAATGCCGTGAACAACTCGTGACAACACCGGCTTACCATTGAATGTGACGTCCACAATCGACATGAAACTAGATGGAGAGGAACCGTCCCTGTCAGTGGGATCGAATCCTCGACTGGGTGTGCTTTCTGAATTGGATAAAACGAAAGGGAAGCAGTTGTTGTAAAGTTTCTTAAACCCTCCTGCTGATGAGATGAGGGATTTCACGGAAGGCTCCCTTGTTGATGACCACCGCTGGTTGCATAGATTCTCCCAGAATGATTCTTCGGATGAAATGGAGCGGAATCGCTTGCTCACACAACTAACTCTAGCAAGAGTTTTTGCATCCACGAGGTCCAACATTTTGCGTAAGATGTCCGAGGAGAGATACTGATTACCCCCATCGCCGGCATCACCCTCGACCTGCGCCATTAGCGACAATTTCCTTGCGACGCGCCCTCCCCTTGGAATTCAGATACAGCAGCAATTCGGTACTTTCTTCATAAAACCACCAATGATTCTGAGTAAAGCCGGAGTCTAATATGCCGCAGTCTACAGGAAGAGTAAGACAGCACTAGACTCAACGACCAAACATCTACACGACAGATTGTGCTAAACTCTATCCAGAAACTACCTGCGCAATAACTGCAAACCCTCAAACATCTCCCAGATACCCTTACAAGTCGATTACTCGTCACGGTCCTAAAACCTGCCTTCCAAATTGTACTCACTTGCTCATACCCAACTCAATTACAAGTTCCTGCAACATCAAAGCAAGACACGGAGCAAACTTGACAAGAGCCGCACAACTCTCAAACCAGGTACTGCAGAGAATCTTTCAAAACGACACGAAAGATCTCAACTAAGAATCAGGGAGAAGGTACACTAAGAGCAGTACTGAGCCATCACCCCACAACAGAATGGACCTCACTTTAGCTTAAACCCGAAAACTTCGATGACAGCCAACGCTGCGGTCTAGGGGCGCATCACAACACGAACGAAGTCAGATCGTGCATGGAAAAACCTTACCAGAGCGAGGCAGTTAAAGCCTGACTGCAGGCGCCGGCCAGCTGTATGCACCCAGCAGTCGACACACGGGGTTAGTCTGCGCCGCGAGTCGCGACGTTTATATTCACGGCGACGTTGGACATGAGAGCTAGCTAGCAAGTGGCGAAGTCAAACTGTGAGAGTAGAATGATGTCGGTTAATGATAGGATCTAAATTATCCAGACGATGTGGCCACAAAACACGCCGTGTCATCACATGGAAAAAGCGGCCAGATGGAGACGAAGACAACGACGGCAGGGACGACGATGCACCCACCTCAGCGCATGAACACAAAGACTGATGAAAAAGCAGGTTTTGCAGGAGTGATTTGGATCAGCACGCAGAAGCTGAATCTTTTTCCCTTCGTTGCGACATGATAATGCACCTTTGGCTGCAAAGCTCACAGACCATCCAATGCTTTTTCCTCCCCACTTGTGAGGGTGCCACCCAAGCCCATTTTTTTGGTCTTCTTTCATTCATGATCGATATGGGTGGCTTGCCATTCACTCTCCATGGCCAGTCATTCTCTTTTCTTTTTTTCTTTTTTCTGTCACACAAGTCCACATGTGAATAAAAAGCTGATGTATGGGACCCCTCTTTCTCAAGGTTATGTCACAACCCTTTGGGAGTTCAGTTAGGTTGCTTTATAACTGCATGTACTGGGTGATTGGTTGTATATCATGTTGGGAAGGGCCAATGGAAGGAAATTGTTCAATTGTGGGTATCAAACGAGGAGGATTGGTATCTAGGAAATTGCACAAGGAAAACAAACATGGTCCAAGAAGGAAATAATGATTGGATGCACAATTGATGTCCTTGGTAGAAAGAGATTTGGTTCTATTCAAGAATTTGTTTCTCCTGTTTGTTATTATGATGTTGGGACAAGAGCACAAGTTGCCTGACTGTGCTCGGCATGTCTCTATTTATTATTCTCCACTATTCTCCACAAGTTATGTTTTATCTTTTTTCTTCTCTCTTGCCAAGTTGCATTCTTCAATAAATTCTATGTTGACAGTATGTTGTTGGTTTTGAATATATATATATATATATATATATATCCAATTGTACTTGTTTGATGCTCTATGATGTTCTATTTTGAAAATTTTAAACTGTGATTCTATTACATATAGATTTTTGCAAGATTATGAGTTGAAATGATGTATGTAGACTTCATTTGTGCAAAAATGATTCTTTTTCACATCACAGATATCTATGTCAAAGTTCAAGATAAATGTTATTTTTAAATAATATAGTGATTGTTTGTTTTTTTAGTTTTATTTTTATTTTTTTATATTTACAATAAAAACATTATTTAACACAATTTTTTTAAACTTATGAACTCTTTATAGTCAATTTTTTTTTGTTAAAAATTACTACATGACTTCCATGTTTGAATCAGAATTTTATCTATTTCACCTTGCTGTTTCATTTGGACACCATGGTTATGAGTATTATGTAGTAATAGTGTCTACAACAGCCAATTCAAAAGAAACATATTTAAGTAATACAACCATAAGTCATAAATCACAACCATATTGTGTTACTCAAAGTTTCTATCAATCAACTGACCATGTTTATATTTTTATTGCTTTTATTTATTGATTTTCTTATCATCCTATCTTTTGAAATATATATGTATATTTTTCAATATTGAATTCTTTTCTTGATAATGTGTGGGTGTGGATGTGGGTGTGTATTTTTCTTTTTTAAAATTTAATTTTTCTTGTAATAATAAAATGTGTATGTCCTGACACCACATTTTTGTACACAATTTTTTTGAGAAAATACATCTAATTACAGAAAAGTATTTTTTGGTCTCAAAAAAATATAAAAATTAAAGAATAAATATATTATTAGGTAAAGAAATGAATAAGATTTTATTAAATTTATGTATATACAAAAATAAATAAAAATACACACCATTCATAAAATCTTAGATTCTAAATAAATCTTTTTAAATGCTGAGAAGTATTAGTAAATTATAAGTTAATTCACAACATTAAAAAAATGTTAAAAAAATTATTTTACTTTAATGTTAATTTTTTGATTTTGTAATTAGTTATTTATTATTAATAAAACTAATTAAGTTAAATTTAATTTAAAAGATAGAAAAATCATTAAAAAATTAATTTAATAATTTAAAAATAACCTCAATGATTATTATTAATCAATAAATAAATACTATAAGATACATAAATAGATGATTTTAAATCAATAATAATACAAATATATAATAAAAAAAGTATAATTTGTTTTATTATTAATTTTTTAATAAATTTATAAATATACAGATTTAATAAAAAAAATTATAAAAAATTTAGTTATAAATATTAAAATTTTATTATAGATATGCCAAGCCATTAAAAGAATATATAAAATTAAATTAAAGAATTTTAAGTTACAAAAAAAAAATATATCTTATAGTTTTAATTAATTTATTAGATTAATATAATTTGGATTAAAAATATCAAATATCTTTGCAAAAAAAATTTAGATTAATTTTTTAAGAGCCATACTAGTTTTTTTTTTTTTTTCTTATATCTATGTCTTTTTTGCTCATTTTTTTCTCTTCTTTAATTACACATGAATGAATTATCTTTTAGACTTTTGTTTGGATTCGTTTTCTTGATAGTTTAATAAGACTAATATATGTAATATCAAAGTTTTATTTTTTAAAAATAAAGAATAGATTTTTTTTTAATTTTTTTTTATTGGAAGCATCAAAATGCTTTAGAGATTATAGAATGCCTTCTTTTAAATTAATATTATTTTTATTATATATATATATATATATATATAGATAGAAATTCTCAAGTCCTTATAAATTAGATCTTTAGATCCCTATAGATAAGCCACATAGCTAATAAAACTTGTCTTAAAAGTTTTATACTTTTAAGTAGTCACATTGGAAGCAATTTAGAACTTGCCAATTAAATTATAAGTCTTGTAATCCCTAAAAAGCTTATGCAAGACCTTCTTAGTAGTTATTATATATAAAGGCAAGAACAAATACATTCTCAATCTTATCAATATTTTTTTTATATTTCAATCTAAATTTAAGACTCTCTAGTTTCTTTGTAATTTGCAATAGTTATTTTGATTCCTTTTCTACCTTACATTCATTTCTTCTTTGTTTACTTTCTTTCTTTAATAACACAAGAGAATATTATCTTTTTGAAGTTTTCTCTAGATTTATGTTTTAGATAATTTGATAAGATTATATACTTTGTCATGATTTTTTTTGTCTATAAAGTGAATGGAATATCTAACTTCTTAGAAAATATTGTTGTGTTTTAAAGATTGCAAACTATCCATCTTTAAATTAATATTTTAATTTTTTTTATTCTTATTTTTTTATAAAAAATAATATACTATCTTTCTTTGTAAATTATTTTATTCAATATTAGAGATTGTCAATTATCTTTTTCTAATTTGACTTGTATGCTTGTTAATATTATTTATTTTAAATCCAAATCAACTCAATTTTTTTTATAAAAATAAACTATGTATGCTATATGTGGAAGAAGTCACAATAAATTTATAACTATTTTTGATTTCTATGATCTTTTTAATACTCTTTGAGTAGAAGTCTCATCTATTAGAAATTTTACTATAGAAGTACTAATGCTATATCTATGAAGAAGACAACAATGAACTTCAAAGTCTACATCAAGAAGTTGTGTAATTCAAAGGAACAAATATAAGTTGACCAACTTCAGAAGTATATTCTAAAAATATTGCTGCTACAAATACAAAATAATCAAAGATTTTGATGCCAAAAAAATTTGATGGAATAAGATTAAAATTTTGAAGATTTCTATAAGAGGCCTAAAAAAAAAATCTTTTTACAATTATATCCTTCTTAATACTATGATGGTATTATTCAAATAAAATTTATAGTTATATTTATATTCAAAAGTAATCTTTCTTGATTTGTATCTTTGATGGAAGATGATATAAGACTTTTGTAGGACCTAAATTCATATTTAAAGGCATTTACAACTAGATTTGAAAAGAATAAAAATAAAATAAAATAAAATAAAAATAATAGAAACAAAAGTCTAGTCTCTACATTTAGGATCATGTTGTTGTGTTGTAATACAGCTATTAGGTGAAAGCATACATAAAGTCTAATTATTTAGAAGGGCTTTAATGAAAAAAATAATAAAAAATTATTTTAGAAATTATAGATAAAAGATAGAGAGGTAGTAGAAAATTTAATGTTAATATTATATTTTTATTAAAAGGATTTCTCCCTACTTTGTAAGACTATAAATAAGAAAAGATAAGATAGATTAAATATAAAACTACCATAGATATATTTAAGTGAAAGTAAAGGATAATTTTAAGCAAAAATTATCAAAAAAAAAAAAAAACTTAAGATGATATCTAAGAAGGACCATTTGTGAACCATGGTTGAAACTTGACTTCAAGGCATAATACTATATATCCATGGCATAAGTGGGATTTTTTTTCTAATTAGAGGGTGGAATTATAATTTGATTTGGATAACTCTATTTTTGAGAAATAAAGTAGAATTTATATTTTGAATATTTTTGTGAGTTTTATAGTAGATTTATGAATGAAATTTTATAAACATAGTTGTGTTAGATTTGCATTGCAAATTTAAGCTCAATTTGATGGTCAAATTCAAAATTATTGGAATTCATGTGGGTGTCAAGGACACGAATTAAAACAAATGCATAAGTTATGTATTTAATTTTCATAACTTATGTCAAACTTGGCTAAGTTTTTAACCTATCTATCACCTATAAATATGTTTACAGGTGATTTTGCATTTATGAAGCTTCTAGGAAGCTTTTTTATAAAATATTATCAAATTAATTTATTTTACCTACTTCTATCAATCTATATTAACTAGATTATTACTGAAATAAATCTTATGTCCATGACAGTGGATTAGGATATTGGTAATTGGTAGTTTGAAGGTCAGTAAGAAATTATAAGATTTGCAATAATCTACCTATTAGATTGACATGAAATTTAATATGCAAGCAGTTGGTATAAATGCCAGAATTTTTCTAAAATTTGATAGAAAATTAATAATGCAAGAAAGAGATTTCAATGCTAGGAGCTCAATATTAAGGTTGGAGAAGAAAGCTGCTTGATACCTTAGGGAGTTATGTATCTTTTCTCTCAATTTATAAATGCAATTTTCTTTAATTTTCTTGAGCTTGTTTTAAGTAGAAGATTGATAGGTGTAAAAAGTTTGAAGTAAAATAAAAAATTAATTAAAAAATTATAAGAATTTTAATGTATTATTAGATCTATTTAGAATTGATTAAGATTTATTGGAATTTGATTAGAATTTACTTAAAATTTTATTAAGATTTGATAGGTTTATTTTAGGATTTAATGAGAATTATTTAGAATTTCTTAGGATATATTTAAAGGTTGTTTGGAATTTGATTATAATTGAATAAGATATATTTAGAATTAATAGTATCACAAACAAGGTCAAGAAACTATGCAAGATTATAACAAAATAATAGAATACATGAGTCTTATTATAAAATAATATAATACAAGAATAAAAATAAGACTAGAAGGTCCAAACTAGACTATAAGATATGCATTGTTGATACTAAGGAGCTCCTTAGCCTTAACACCTATATATATTAGGAATTAAGAAGCTTCTAAATAGCTTCTTGTAAAAGGCTTTGTCCTTAAGTCATTATAGGATTCTTCTTAAATTGGTTTTTTATTGCTTTGATATAAATCAACCTTAAAAACCTTTTAGAATTATTAAGCACCTTCAAGAATCTTTAAGAACCTTCAAGAATTATTAAGAACCTTTTAGAATCTTTCTTACATGGATGTCCATGACATCACCTCCCTTTCTAGTTCCAAGTTCCTTAAAGAGAGATAAAATCAACATTGTTTAAAGATAAAGAAAATCAAAGATGTATCTCATAATATTTATAACATATTCTAGTTGTCTTTTTTGAATTAAAAATCTTATTGATCCTTACTATCAATGATAATGAGCAACACCTTCTTTTTGGGACCAAGCTTATACTTTTGTATTTTCAATATATAAATATTCTTTAAATACATGTTCTAGACAATCTTCATGGGCATGTTTGATTTCAATGACAATTACCACTAATTGGCTATTATGTATTCTTTAACGCCTTTGTGGTTTGAACAATTCTTCTTCTTGGAATTGACAATGTGAAGTACTTGGTTTAGATGGCATAGCTTATGAAACATCATCTTCTTATCTATTTACGATTGATATATTAAACAAAAATAAATCATAAATCCTAGGTAAAATAGAATGGCATTGGATATACTATTTATATTGCATGTAGGAACTAATCTCAAAGCTTTTGTAGCTATTTTCTTTCCTTTCTATAAAGCATTCAAAAAATTTAAAAAGTATTATATTGAAGCCTTCTAATTTAGATGACATGGCAATATTATTAAGTAGCAATATTATTAATCTAAAGTAACAGCACGTATTGTTATTTTAGATTTAGAAGGATGTTATTAATAAAAAAATTATATCTTTTGAGGTATATTAATTACGTTATGAATTGGCTTCTATATACAATCATTAATGGTATAGCTACACAAATATACAAAATATTTTAATTGTCTTTATCTTGTTCTTGAATCAAACAGTTCCTTCATCTCAAATTTTTTATAATTATCTACTTTAATACAAGGCAATGGTCTTTATATTCTTCCTAATATATTTGATTCTTTATGAAGTTCTAAAAAAAAAGTATAAAAAATAAGATCTATTTTCATAGATGCTATTAATTCCAAACAATAAGCAATAGGATTAATTTATTTTTAAATAAAAAATGGCCCTAATCTTTGATAGTCTAATTTATCACAAGATCAATTGATTTTAATATTACATCAAAGAAGCCACATTTTATCATCCACATTAGAGGCATGTTGTACTTTTTGGAGCCTAACTGTTACTGCTTATATATCATTCTTGAATTTCTTCCAATTGAAATTTTATAGTTAATTATAATTTTTCCAATCAAATAAAAAATTCTTCAACTATTAGATTATTAGATTTAAAAAGCAATAATATATTCAAATTTAAATGATATTTATAGTTGACATAGAAAGGCGTTTGTTAAATAGAAGTATGAGCGATGTTGTTGTAGGAAAATTTGGCAAGTAGTAAGTAGGAAGTCCAATTATCTTATTGATAGTTGATGATATATCTCAAATACTGGTCCAAAATTTAATTGATTTATTCTATTTGACCATCGATTTAAAGGTAGAATGCTAAAAAATATTTAATATCTATTTGAAAGATCTTGAATAGTAATTTCTAAAACTTGGATACAAATTGTGGTCCTCAATCTAATATAATATTATTTATCAATCATGATATTGATAGATATTATCAATGAAAAATTTGGCTATTTTTTTACTTATAATTATCTTTTTACAAAGAATAAAATATGTCATTTTGATAAATTATTTAAAAATTATAAATATGATATAAAAAATATTAGATAGTAGAAGATCTATAATGAAGTCTATGGAAATAGAAGACCAAGGTTGTCTTGAAATAGATAGTGGTTGAAGAAGTCTATATAAGCAATGTCAAGGATTTTTTTGATTTAAAACATATATTGCATGAAAGTAAAAATTTCTTGATGGTCTTCCACATTTAAGGCCATTAAAAATCTTAAGAAAATAATTCTAACATTGTATTAAATCCAAAATATCTAGTAGCAAAAAAGTCATGGCATATTTACAAAATACAAAGGCATATTGGTCCTTTTGGAGTATATAAATATTTTTCAAAGTCAAAGAGATTGTCTTTAAACTTAAATTTGCTAAAATTATCTCAAATGTTGTTAGTATATTATTTAATATCAAAGACAAGAAGATTCATAGTTATTATTGTATGAATCTGATCAAAAAATAAAGAATCCATCAAAATTAATATAATTGTTGCTTAAAGACAAACTTGCTTAGATTTTAAAAATATTATCTGTTTTAGTTGTATGTTGCTTCTCTTTTATTTGGTATAAGGTATAAGGGCCTAGATAAAGCATCTGATAATCTTTGCTATTTTTTGGATCAATGCATGATATTGAAATCAAAACAAAATAAAAATATATTCCGATTGATCTAGCAATGATTTAAAACATGAGCCAATATAAAATACTCAAGGTTTTTGTGATTTGTATAAATAATTATTAGATGTGAAGCACCTTCAAGCAAATGGTGCTATTCTTGAAAAGAGTCTACCATAGCAAGAAACTTTTTGTTATGGATTTTATAATTAATTTCTATAGCTAAAAAATTTTTGGACTAAAATACAATTACATGACGTCTCTCTTCTTTTCTTGGTTGTAACAAGACTATTCTTGAAGCAAAATATGAGGCGTTGGTTTCTATAAAAAAATATTGTTAGATGAAATTTAGATGAATCAAAATGGATATTATAATAAAAACTATTTTTAAGTTTTAAAAAGCTTTTTTTGCTTTTGAAATCTATTTGAATTTATCTTTGCATGTTAATTATATAAGTGGAGCTGCTATTTATAAATAAATCTTGATAAAAATCTTATAGAAGTTTACAAATTTAAAAAAACATTGAACATCATATTGTTGTGTTATAATACAACTATAAGATGAAAGAATTAAAAAAAACATATATTATAAAAAAGCTTAATTAAAAACTAAGTAAAAAAATTATTTTAAAAAATATAAATAAAAATCAATAAAAATAGAAAGGTAATAAAAATATTTAATATTAATGCTACTTTTTTATAAAGAAGACTTCTACTAACTTTGTAGGGCCATAAATAAGACAAATAAGATAGATTAGCAAAAATACTACTATAAGTATCTTAAGATCAAAGCAAAGGATAGTTTCTAATAAAATTTATCTAAAAAAACCTTAAATTGGTATTTGGAGAAGGCTGGTTGTGAATCAAGGTCAAAATCAAATTCCAAGGCACAAAATTATGTATCTACAATAGATATAGAGTTCTTTTATTAATCAAAGAAGAAGATAGGAAAACAAACTTTATAGAGTATTTTGAGCATTAGTTTCAAAGTTTTTGAGTTTGTAATGACTTTGAGAGAGCTATGCAAAGTCAAGGTTCTATTTGGGTGACTCTGGTTATTAAAAAATAAAGTGGATTTATATTTTGGAACATATTGTGAGTTTTATAGTAGATTTATAAGTGAAAAATTATAGATTTGTGAATATAATTGTGTTGAATGTCTACTATAAAATCAAGCTTAATCCAACAATTAGATCAAAAATTATTAGAATTTAAATGAGCTAGGATCTCAAAAATTAGATTTTGAGGATTAATGAGGATTTTTGTGATTTTGAGCAATCTGCTAATTAGATTAGAATGGTTCTTTTTTGAATTAATAGTCAATTTAGTTTTCAATATTTTTATAAAATTTTAGAATATATAAATAATACAAAAAGGAGATATTGATGTTGAAAAGTCAACATTAACGTTAGAAAAGGAGAATGGTTTACACCTAAGAAGATTAGGAGTTTTTTTTTCTAATTTGTACATTCAAATCCTTTCAAATTATATATACTTATTTTTAATTAATAGATCAATAAGTGAATAAATTTTAAATGAAGTTCAATGATTAATTTAATAATTATTGAGATTTTAAATTTTCTATTGGATTTGATTATGGTTTATTTAGAACATCTTTAGGATTTTATTAGAATTTGATTTAGAATTTGGTTAGAATTTTTTTAGAATTTCTTTAAAGTTTTATTAAAATTTCTTTAAGATTTTTTTATAATTCTTTTAGAATTTGATTATGATTATTGAAGATTCAATTGGAATTTATTTAAGATTTTATTAAGATTTCTAGATTGTTGATTAATTGCAATATACAAGTTTATTTTTTACAACCAATTGCTCAGTGCATTCTCAAATAAGACGACACATAATATGACAATGTATTGATTTTGGAGTTGTCTAATTAATACTAGCCTAAGTCTTCTTTGGATCCATCAGTGAATCTTTGCTGGAAATAATATAACCAAGAAATTTTATCTATGGCTCATGAAATTCAAATGTTTCCAACTTGGCATATAATCCACTATCTTGAAGTTTTTGTAAAACAAGGTAAATATGCCGTTCTTATTCTTCTAGCATTTTTGAATAAATCAAAATGTTGTCTAAATAACAAACAAAAAAATTATCAAAGAATTCATCAAATATATTGTTTATCAAATATTGGAAGATTACTAGAGAATTTATAAGTTCAAATGGCATACCATTTGTTTTCTTCTTTAATACATATTAGATGATAGGTTCTTTAAAAATCTATTTTTGTATAAATATTTTTTTATTTTTATTAATCAAAAAACTTAGATATCAATAATAATAGATAATAATTTTTTATTATCACCTTATTAAGGCTATAATAGTCAATATACATTTATAATAATCATCTTTTTTCTTAGAAATAATATTAGAGCACCAACATGAGACTTTAAACATTGTATAAAATTCTTTGCTAGATTCTCATTGATGTACTCCTTTAATGCAATAAGCTCATTTTGTGATAAATTATAGATAAGAACAAATGGTAGTTGCACCCTATTTTTAGGATCAATAATACAATTATATGGATGATGCTTTGGCAAGGTATCTACATTATTTTTTTTAAATACATCTTACAATTTTTATAATGCTCTAAAATAATTGTTGATGCAATCATTACTTTAGATGTTGGAGTTATATAAATAGCAAAAAAAAAGCCCTCATTTGAAGTCTTATTAATGTTCTTATTCCAATAAATAAAGATTTTACAGCTTTAGACTTATGAGATTCATGAGATTCTATAATAGGTTTTATATAAACAAGATCTACTATAAAAAAAATATTATTTTACAAGGTGCTTGATGTATATGTAGATTATATCTTTCAAGTCAAGAAAGTCTTAATATGATTGGATTGAACAAAGATTTAATGATATTAAATATGATTTGGCTACTATAATTTTTTATTGTTATTTCTAATGGAGTTGTTTTATAAATAACATCTCTAAACAATAAAGATTGATCAACTATAATTTTTATATGGATGGATTTGGATTTTTTAATTATAAGAATTTTATGATTTTTAAAAAATTCTTGATTAATAAAATAAGTATAAGCTTATTGAATCTAATAAAATAAGAATTATAAATTTTTGAAAGCTTAAATAGATTGATATAATAAAATAATAAGAAAGATTGGCAAATAATATATGACTTATTATATCTTGAAAAGTTGAAGAGTCCAATTATACGATTTCTATTATAGCTAGATGCCTTTGTTTTTTGGCAATGCATTTGTTGGTATGATTGCACTTCTCATCTGATGGATATATTGGCATTTTTCAAAACAATTGTTAATCTTATGACCAATCTCTCTAAAATATAAATACAAACTTTAATCCCTTTGACATTTTTATTTTTATTTTTATTTTTTTAATATTTAGAGAGAGATTTAAAACAAATTATATCAATTTGTATATCTTTTATTTTCAAATGATTGTTAGAATTGAATTGTTAAATAATTGGTGTATAAATATAGTATATCTAAAGAGCATTTGTCTTATCAACGCTAAAATAATCAATTATTGCATCTCACAACTTAACTAATTACTTTATTAATAATTTGAGGATTATATATAGATAATAATAGATCTCTTATATCATCTTTTAATCTCCAATGAAATTGATTTATTAATACATCTTTATTTCAATTACTATCATATATTAATTGTCAAAATTATAAAGCAAAATCAAATACAATATATATTTCCTATTCAAGGACTTGTATTTTAGTTGTGGAGGAACAAATCTTATCATGTTTATCAAATGTTACAAAAAATCTTTTAAAGTTATGAAATATGGAAGAATTCTTTTCAAATAATGGAGTGAACCAAGACTAAAATTGATCTATGAGCAAGATTTCAACCAAACCAAGACTGAAATTGATCTATGAGCAAGATTTCATATTATATATTATCTTATTTGAGAATGCATTGAGCGCTTGGCTATAGAAGGTAAACTTATATATTGCAATTACTCAACATGCTAGCAATCCTAATAAAATCCTAAATAAACTCCAATTGAATTCTTAATAATTCTAATCAAATCCTAAGAGAATTATAAAGAAATCATAAAAAAATTCTAATAAAATTGTAAAGAAATTATAAAGAAACTTTAAAAAAATTCTAACCAAATCCTAAATCAAATCTTAATAAAATCCTAAAGATATTCTAAATAAATCTTAATCAAATTTAATAGAAAATTTAAAATCTTAATAATTATTAAATTAATCATTGATCTTCATTCAAAATTTATTGACTTATTGATCTATTAGTTAAAAATAAGTATACAAAATTTAAAAGATTTGAATTTACAAATTAGAAGAAAAAACTCTTAATCTTCTCGGATGTAAACTATTTTCCTACTCTAACCTTGATGTTGATCTTCCAACGTCAATATCTCCTTTTTGCACCATTTATATGTTCTAAAATTTTATAAACATGTTGAAAGTTAAGTTGACTACTAGTTCAAAAAACTATACATACTATCTCATGAAATTCAAAGGCAAATGACTTATCTTATTTTGCAAGCATCTCTTTGAAATATACAATTTTTTCTAGCAATAAAGAACCATTAGATTCAATCTTCAATTCTTCAAAAGTCTAATATTATTTAGATTTCTTAAATTCTTCTCTTTTGATGCTTCTTTTATTTGTTCTTTAAAATCTTTTAGTAAAGATTCTATAATAGATTTTATTTTCTTATCCATTATTTTATATTTTATTTCTATAATAATCTCTGGTGCTTGAAAAGATTTAAGTATAGAATAAATCTCTCTTAAATCAATTTGTATAATCTTATCATCATCTCTTAATCTAATTGATGTAATTAATTCCAAAAAATCTTCCAATCTATTTTCTTCATAAACACCAAAAATCTTTTCATCATCTTCTAATATTTTCAATTCACATGATTCTTTCTCAATATTACATTATTATTATTTTTATTTTTATTTTTTAATATTTAAATCCTCAATTTTTTTATATATAATATTTTTATTTTTAAAATTATCAACAAAGCTTGTATCAAAGGTACTTACATCTTATAAGAGTATATTCCTTTTTATATTTTTATAATCCCATTTTATAGTGGTATTCCTCCAAAATCCTTAAATTCTTTAATAATCCTTGGCAATGGATTCTCCCACAATATGTCTCAATTCTGCTTATGATTTGGAGGTTTAATTAGAAATTTTACTACCTTTCTTTCAACTTCTTTATATATCTGTGTATAAGCTAAACCATTATCAAGTATCTTTATTTCTATGCAAATTAATATAATATATGGTTGCCTCAAAATAAATAGATAAGAAGTTGTATCTTAAACAAAAAGATTTTGCTCTATTGCAACATGACTAATCCAAATCTTGACATTTAGATAAGCTCTATACAACTCACCTTGTATATTATTAGCTGTCTATATTGTCCATCCATATTCCATATCAACTGGCTACATTTATTTTTTGTAAAGAACTTTGGATATAAGATTTATTTTTGAAGCATGGTCAACTAGAGCAATAATTCGTTCTTTCATATCTCCAATCTTCACTAATACTTTTGTAATCACTTTAGTCTAATATTTTTGAGTATAATAACTTAAAGCCTCTATCTCTTTTTTACTTTAATTCTTAAAATTCATTTGTTGATTATAACCTCTTATCAAAGACAAAAATTGGAATAGATATATAAGTTAGTAAAAATTATATATAAAAAAAAAAATGACAAAATAAAAACAATAAAATATGATTATTTAAAAAGAAACTGGAATGGCTATTGTCAAAGATTAGAAAATACAAGACGCTCTTGAATTAGACTAGAAATAAGAAGAAAATTGATAAGAATGAAAAAGGCTTCACTCTTGTCTATATATATACTATTTATCTAAAAACTACGTTGTCATGTTGTAAATCAAAACATAGTGTGAAAAACATAAAAGAATGCATTAAAATAAAAAGATTAAGATTAGAAGAAAGGTTGATAGAAAATTAATAATAAGAAGACACAATGGAAATTTACCTTGAAAAGTGAAATTTCTTCAAGTTAGTAAAAAGGAAAAGGTTGAGGAAGTGGAAAAGACATGGGCTAAGAGGTCTTTTTGACCAAGAGGATAAAGAAGACCAGGAGGGGGAGGACAAGAAGGGGGTCGTGAAGAAGAAGAGAGGAGGTTCTTTTGGAGAGATAGGGTTTCTTTTTGATAGGCAGTATACGTTTTTGTGTGTAGAAGAAGCTTAGAGAGGATTTTAAGTGAAACCTTTTTGTAGGTTTGTAGTAGACAAGATAAGGAACATATAGAAATAATTTTCATGTCTTTTGGTTAAGTATCAAGGGAGATATGAGTCGTCAAAGTTGCAGGTGTTTAAGACTAGGGCAGTGAGGTTTACTAAATTTCGGGCCTCGGCTCTTGAGAACCATTTGGACTTTAGAGGCAAATTTTGTTGGGGTTTTGTTCCTTACAGAGTTTACTACTTTGAATCAAAATCTTAAGTCAATATGATCTTTGAGCAAAGAGTTATGAGTGAAATTGTAACCGGATGTAGGTGAAAAGTCTTATTTCTTCAAGTTTACTTCTTAGAAGAATTTCCTTATCTTGTATCATCAAAATTCTTTTTCCTCTCTTCTTCCATCAAAGCTTTATATTGGCTCTTAATAATGTATGCATGGATTAAAAGAGCTTCTATATGATCTTTTCAACTTATAGCACCATAAATTGTAGCAAATGTCTTTAATAATGCTTCTTATGGTATTTTTTTTTCTTTATATTGTAGATATGGTAGAAGATCAAAATCTACTTGTTTCTATATTTTTATTAAAGTCATCATCTATTCTAATACAATAACTTGCAACTTCTTATGTTACTACTCTATATGTTATCAAATAATTTTGAGTCAATGCTTTCATATATCCCTTACCAAAGTTGTTTTGAAGAAGATTCTTAATATTTTTCAATGCTACTTTTTTATCCTTTTAAAAAATAATTTCTTGTTGTATCATGTCATTGAACTTATCACAATCTTTTTGAGAATGAAAAACATCATCACACCAAATACATCTTTGTATATATTCTTGTTTAGAAATAATCTTTAAATTATTTGTAGAAGTCTTTTCTTCAAGGTTTACAAGTTTAATTTGAAGATCTTATATTCCACGTATAATCTCTTCAAGTCTCATATCTTCTTTCTTTGATATAATTATTGGAATTTAAACAATAGGCATAATTGATCATGTAGTAGGCACTTGAATTCTAGATAATTGTACTACTTATTGAATATTAATCCTATTCTTTTTCTTTTCTTATTTTGTAAGTAATTCCACAACATCTTTAACATCCTTCCACTTTATTGTTAATTCTTCATCTTCCTCTTTGTCTTTAAGAAGAACCTCCAATTTATCTTACAATTTTCCATCAATATCTCAAAGAAATAATTCAATCTTATTTGATTCTAATGTTAATTTTTTTTACTTTTGGCAATAAAAAATATTATCTCTCAAATTCTTTTAATAGCTCAATAGCTTATAAATTCTTATTAAGTTACTCAATCTATTCTAAAAATAGTTTCTTATTAATTCAATTAATATCTTTCAAGAAATATTTGTATTTTAATTTATGTGAAAATATCTTCCATGAACTTCCAAAATGCTCCATAATTGACTTTACATGTTCTTTTATCTCCAATATTGAAGCGAGTTCAAATAATTCAACTATTTTTTTAAAAAAATATATAATTCAATTCTATTTTCCACACATGATATTTCAAATATTTTAAAATATCCTTTCTATTAAATTGGTCAACCTTATTAACCATTGCTTACAATGCTTTGATTGCCAAAGCCTTCTTATAATTATTGTATTATTGTTGTTGAATAAATAATGTAAATACTTGAAATATACTTGTAATATTTGGATCCATATACATATCTTATTCTCTAATAGAAAATCTACTAGAAGCTCTACTTAAATAACCACTCAAAGCTCCCATTGAAGTTTCAACTTTAACTTTAACTTTCTTACTTTCTTTTTCCATCAACTCCAAATAAGAATGAACAAAATCCAATACCTCCCACCTCAAACTTTCATATTAGATTTATTACTTATATTGTATTATATGTCATCTTATTTGAAAATACACCAGACACTTGGCTATAGAAGGTAAACTAATATATTGCAATTAATCAACAATCTAGCAATTTTAATAAAATCTTAAATAAATTCCAATTAAATCTTTAATAATCCTAATCAAATCCTAAAAGTATTATAAATAAATCTTAAATAAATTATAATAAAATTATAATAAAATCATAAAAAATAAAAAAAATAAAAAAAAAACCTTAAAATTTTTTTAACCAAATTCTAAGTCAAATCCTAATAAAATCCTAAAGATATCCTAAATAAATCTTAATAAAATCTAATAACAGATTTAAAGCCTTAATAATTATTAAATTAATCATTGATCTCCGCTCAAAATTTATTCACTTATTGATCTATTAATTAAAAATAAGTATATATAATTTGAAAGGATTTGAACTTACAAATTGGACGAAAAAACTCATAATCTTCTTAGATGTCAACCATTCTCCTTCTCTAATCTTGATATTGATCTTTCAACATCAATATCTCCTTTTTGCACCATTTATATATTCTAAAATTTTACAAAAATATTAAAGACTATGTTGACTACTAATACAAAAAAGAACCATTCCAACCTAATTGGAAGATTGCTCAAAATCACAAAAATCCCTATTGACCTTTAAAATCTAATTTTTAAGATCCTAGCTCACTTAAATTTTAATAACCTTTGATCTAACTATTGGATTAAATTTGAATTTACAGCAGACATTTAACACAACTATATTCACAAATCCATAACTTTTTACTTATAAATTTATTACAAAATTTATAGTATTTCATGCCTTGGAATTTGGTTTTGACCCTGATTTACAACCTGCCTTCTCCGAGTATCAATCTAAGGCTTTTTTAAGTAATTTTTGCTGAAAACTACCCTTTATTTTAATCTTAAGATTTCTATAGTAGTATTTTTACTAATCTACCTTGTTTTATCTTATTTATAGTCCTATAATGTAAGTAGAAGCCTTTTTTATAAAAAGACAATATTAATACTAAATATTTTTATTATCTTTCTATTTTTACTTTTTTATTTATATTTTAAAAAATAATTTTATTACTTAGTCTTTAATTAAGCTTTTCTATAACATATGTCTTCTTTTATTCTTCCATCCTATAGTTGTATTACAATACAACATTACTAAGGTTCAAATAAAATAATGGATTTTACTTGATTTATAAACCTATAAAATTTTAAATAAATTTGATCAAATTTTTTTAAAAAGCTAATTCTTGGTTCTTTTGTTGTTGATATTAAAGTATCGTCTCAAATACATATATCTTCTAGTTAAGTAGATTTTAATGATGGAATTCTTACAATGACTTGTGATAGCAATTAAGATTGTTTTGTTCTTTAATCATTATATGTGGTCATATAAAGTTCTTCATTTTGTTTAAACAATATCTTTGTCTTGACTCTCAATACTTAAAGAGTATTTATAATTGAATCCAATTTGACTTCTTTGGAATTTTCCATGTTAAATTTTTTATTTTCTACTATAGAACTTATATATATATATATATATATATATATATATAATTAAAAATTAAAAAATAATAAATAATACTAATTTAAAAGGGAGTAATCCCCAACTTCTAAAGTGCTATAGTATTTTTAAAAAGCCAAATAATTTGCTCTCTATCTAAAAAGACTAAACTTCAATATTATATTATATTAATTTTGACAAACTATCACAAAGAAGGTCAAAGAATTATACAAGATTATAACAAAAAAATGAAATATATGAGTCTTATTACAAAGCACTGCAATATAAGAACAAAAATAAGTAGAAGATCAAAACTATACTACAAGACATGCATTGTTGAGATTGAGGAGCCTCTCAGCCTTGACACTTATATATACTAGGAATTAGAAAGTTTCTAAGTAACTTCTCATAAAAGACTTTGCCCTCAAGTAATCCTAGAATGCTTCTTGAGCGGCTTCTTTATTGCTTCAATATGAATAAATCAAAAGAACCTTCTACAAATTTTCTTAGATGGATGTTTATGATAAATAGGATGTATTTAGAATATCTAAGGACTTATTTACAACCTTATTTAGATTATTTATAATTACATGGGATATAATTTAAAATTAATAGAAGTAAAAATTGATTGATTTGAAGATTCTAAGATGGTCAAGATTACCAAGATGGTTGTCTTTAAATACCTCATGTATTTCTTTTTTATTACAAGAACTTCAAAATAAGTTGAAACCCTTCTATAGCCAAATGCCTAGTGCATTTTTATAAACTTCTTATAATAATTAAAACTTCAAATTATAAATTTTTAAATTAAATGCTTTTAGACATTGGAGCCTCAATATGTTTTATAAATAAAGACTTTGTTTTATAACAAATATTAATACTTTTGAAGAAGATCAGATTTATTGCAATGGAAGTTATTTATGGACAACCACTTACATCAAAAGATATTATTAATAAGACCAAATTATTAAAAGTGGCATTAGAAGATTAAAAATTAGACATTGTTTTCAACATCATTTAATATTTTTAAAACCTAGTGGTATTTGGTTTTTTTTGCTTGAATTATATAAATTTAGTATTAAATAGAAATTATAAAAATCAAAAAACCATCTCAATCTTTATTAGTTTGAATTAAGGTATTTATTTAAGCTTTGAAAAAAATAAAAATGAAAATAAAAATTTATTTATCACTTATGTAAAATCAAGTCTTTATTTAAATAAAGGTTGTAATAGAATCTTAGAGCAGTATTATAAATGTTAAGATATATTTAAAAAAAAGAATAATCGCATATTATCAAAACATTGATCTTATGATCATGTAATTGATCTTCAGAAAAGAACTCAACTACCATTTGAATCAATTTACAACTTGTTGCAAAATAGACTTGTTGTTTTAAAGGAATATAGTAATACAAATCTTGCAAAGAACTTTATCCAACATTCAAAATCTTCTACAAGTGCATCAATTCTCTTTGTAATGAAAAAAAAAATAGATTCTTGTCTATGTATGTACGTTATCTTAGACTCAATAATTAACCATCAAAAATCAATATCCTTTGCCTTTAATATTAAGGCTTTTCTATCAAATGAATGAAGCTAAGATCTATATTAAAATAGATCTATAAAGAGCCTATATTCTAATTTTTTTTTTTAAAAGAATAAATAAAAGATTATATTTTAAATTAGTTATGGCTATTTTGAATATAATGTCATATTTTTAGGATTTATAAACACTTTAGCCACTTTCTAACATTTGATAAATAATATATCATGTAATTTTTTAGATAATTTTATCATTTGTTAATTAGACAACATTCTATTCTATTCTACAAATATAAAGAAATATAACTAATATATTTTTTTGTAATATAAAAACTTAGAGATGAAAAATTATATATTAAGATAAAAATATATATATTTTATATAAAGAAATTATTACAAATTAAAAAAAATGCACCAAACTTTCTATTAGATGTAGTTTTATTACAATAAATATAGATGATAGATTTTATCCTATTTCTTTTCATTTAAAAAATTCTCAAAAATCAAGATAAATATGAGATTTATAACAAAAAGCTTCTTGCTATTGTAGACTTATTCTAAGAATGATATTACTACCTAAAAGGTACTTCTCATTCAATTACAATTTATAATAACTACAAGAACCTAAAGAATTTCATGTGAATATGTCTTTTAAATCATTGCTAAGTCCATTATTGTATTAAGATATAACTATTAGATAAAAAGAATAGATGAAGATCAATATATAGAAGGACTTAATTAAAATATTAATAGAGATTTTTTTTTAAAAATCATACCTAATAGATTAGAAATAGTTAAAAATTCTATATATTATATTAGCATCTTTATTAAAAAAAAATTCTATTTCACTTTTAGAGCCATAAATAGAATAATATATAATAAAATAGGTATAAAATCAATAAAACTATCTTTAATTTTAATTTAAGAGTACTCTTTTTCAAAAACTACTATAAAAAATATTAAATTGATAATTGAAAAAGACCATTTGTAAAACAAGGTTATAATCAAACCTCAAGGTATAAAAATGGGCATCTATAAATATATATATATATATATATATATATATATATTAAAAATAAGAGCAACATTTAGAAGAAGACTTTAAGCAGATTCTAAAGATATAAGGTATATTTGGATTGAATATAGAATAAATTTGTGAGAGCTAATCAAAGTTGGGATTTTGGTTTTTACAATACTATTCTGAATAATAAAATTAAGGTCTATATTTTAACCATTTCTTAAATTATGTACTAATTCTATTATTAATATTTTAAATTTTATCTCATTTTTTTGGTTAAATAAAAAGTTATTAAAATTTAAGTGTAAAAAAGTATTGGTAGTTGATAGTTTGAGAATCAATTAAGATATAAATGTTACATAAAGATCTACAAGTTGGATTGAGCTACAAATTGGTGTATTAATAGATGACTTAAAGCACAAAATTGATATTAAGTTTGAGCACAAATCAACAATAGAAAGAGAAGATCTTGTTGTTAGAATTTTGATATTAAAATTAGAAAAGGAGGCCGCTTAATATCCGTGTAGTTCTTTGGTCATTTTTTTCAATTTGTGAGTTGGATATATTTTTAATCTTATGAGATTCATTAAAAAATAGCTTATCTAGCAACATAAAAAAATTGAAGTCAATTCAATAATGCAATTAAATGTTATAATTTATTAAAGTTGTTGCTTGAAATTTAGAATTTGAAAGGTTTGTTTAGGATTTTTTTAGGATTTGATAGGATTTCTTTGAGATTTATTTAGGATTTTTTTTTTAAAAATTACTTAGGTTTTTTTTTTTAAAAATTACTTAGGTTTTTTTTTTTAGATTTATTAGAAGTTATTAGAATTTTTTAGAATTTCTTTAGAAATTACTTAGGATTTTTTTTAGATTGTTTAGGATTAGTAGGCATTAAGATTTAGAATTGATATGGTTTAAGAATACTTGAGTTTGAGATTTCTAAGAGGACTAAAGTTATCAAGGATATTTTTAAAAATCTCATTTTTTTTTTTTTTTTTTTTTTTTTTTTTTTTCTTGAAAAAAATATTTTCAAATAAATCTCTTCTACATCTAGATGTCTAATGCATTCCTAAGCTATAATTCACATAACTTAATATTTTTGGAGCATTTTTTTTTATAATTTATATTTAATATTATGTGCACTTGAAGCACAATATGACTTTCCAATAGTAAGAAATTTTTTATATAATATAACTTTAAATTTTATTTCAAGAGATTTTTGTTTGACTCAAATATAAGAAGTTGTCAAAATATTTATTCAATCTTGTGATACTTATTTAAAAATAGCCTTAATAATTTTTTTCAATAGACTTTATTATAGTTCTTACAATCTCAAATTCTTATGACTCTATTTTTATAAAAGTAGATTGTTTAACCAACATATTATATTCTATATCTTATATAAAAATTATTTATATTATCCTTTAGCAAAGAATTTGGCAATTTTTCATAATAATATCAAGACTAATCAACTTTATAATAAGTTAGATTATTGAAGGCTTATGACATTTGTTATTCAAAAATAATTAATTCAATTACATACTAATTACATATATATATATATATATATATATATATATATATATACATATATTTATGTATATGTGTGTGTATATATATATATATATATATTAGAAATATAAATATTTATTTAACAATAAAAATATAATAATTCAAGTATAAATAAAAATTATTATTATTATTATTATTATTATTTTTTGAGGTAGTAAAGAAATAAATTAATTGATGTTTAATACAAAGAAATTAGGAAGTCTTTAATTAAGACTAGAATACAAGAGAAGTATTGTCCAAACAAAGAATGATTTAAGCCTTTTACTTACATATACACTTGCTTATAAAATGTACATGTGGAAGCTTCTTAAAGACCAAAAAGCTTATAGAATAAGTATCTAATTTGTGTAATGCTTTCATATTAGCTTTGTAGATGCAAAAAAACTCTTTAGAGAGATTTCTATGATTATGTAGCATATTTAAATAGACTTATACATCCACCTCAAACCTATTATATAATCTTATATATATATATATATATATATATATTTAAATTTTATTTACTTATAATATAAAAAAATTATATTATGGTATATTTATATATATTTAAATTTGAATAAATTTAATTATTTATTTATTTTTAAACAAACTATTATTTAGTATTATTAATCTTATTAAAAATATATCTTTTATTTATATTTCTAACACAATATTTGTATTTAAGAATTTTTTTCATATTTATGTTAATTATCAAATCTATATATATTTTTAGTTTATTATTTTATCTTTGGTATTTTTTAATAAATTTATGTATTAAGTAATATTAAATAAATAAAAATAATAATTTCACATTATTTAATTATAATATTCTATATAATTTATACTCTTTTATTTAAAATTTGTTTCTTAAACATGAGATTTTTAAAGTTTAATACAAGTATTTTAAAAAAAATCAATAATACAGATATGATTTTTTCTAAATAAAAAAAATGGTAGATGTTGAAATAAAATACGAATTGAAATTTAAAATGGCACATTTAATTACATTCTAATCACATTAAGTTAAAAAGTAATACCTGTTATTGAATCTGTGATAATAAGTTTTGACTTGAACCACTTACACTGAATAACATCAATACACCTATTTATAAATCAAAGTATTTTTTTTGACTTCAACCAATCTTCTCAATCTATGTTAGTGAATACAAGTTTTAAAATTTTTCATTTATCTTTTGGTTTCTAATAACATTAGTTATTCTTCTTTTCTCTCTATTGTATTTGTAATTTACAAATTGGCTGACATGGCAATATGGAGTACTACCAGTTTTGTGCTTGAATGATACTTCTTTTTTTCTTCTTCACTCCTTTTATATTATTGTGATTGGATTCAGGATCTCAGTGTGATTTATTTTGTCTAGAGATGTTGTCAATTATTTTGTCTATTAGTGGTTGTTGTACAGTATGATTAGCAAGCAGAGGATGAGCCTCTTCCACAACTGGGACTCACTTGGTGGCACAGACAAGATACCAAGCATACCATGCTGGACAGCTTTTGCAACATTTTCTATACTTTTTTTTCTTCTAAGGAATATATATATATATATATATATATGTATACATTTAATTATTTAATTATTTAATTATTTATTTGTTTGTGTGTGTGTGTGTGTATATATGTATATGAAGATAGAGCTGTGAGACTCAAGCCCATCTCCACCATGACCTTTCATCATTCTATCCAGTTTTGTACTTTGGGGTTCCTTTGGATGTCGTTTTAGGGCATTGGGTATCAATTTTTTCTTTTTTCTTTTTCCATGTTTTTTCACTTTTATTACAAAAAGACATAGATGCAATCACCCTCACAATCTTTCTTTCTACTTCTTTTGAGTTAATAGAGGATTTTGGACATTGACTTCACAACCATTGACTTCTCCACATTCACCCATTCATCAGGTGGCAAAAGATAAAGAAGCAACACAAGAAGAAAAAAGACACAGTTGTAACTCAATATTCCTTTTTTACACAAGATACAACCTTTGTGAGAATATTCACCTTTATGCCATAAGAATAAGAATTGAGTGATTTGATTTATTCCAATAAAATATACCAATAACTTTATTTTTGAGCCTATGCTAATAAACTTGAAAACCCCTCCAATGGGATTTTTGGAAAAAATATCTTCTACAAAGTATTGTAATATCTTCCATTATGATTCTTTTGATATTTCTTTTCTTTTTCTTTTGTTCTGTAAATGATAAACTAAGGTGCTTTGGATGTGAATTCAGAAATGATGTATATCCAAGGTGCTACCTGATCTGGTGGGTGCAAAATATCATGTTATTTTGTACATAGCATTATGGAGTCAATGTGTACCAACATTGTAATACTAATCAATCTTAAGCATACTAATTTTGTGTCTGTTTGTTTGTTTGTTTTGTTTTTAAAATGAAATTAACCAATTAATGGTCTTGTTTATGATTTATGTAAAACACATAAACTAAATTCAAAACAAACTAATTTTTTTTTCCATGCAGAATAGTTTAAAAATTAATACATAAGATTATTATTATTATTATTAATAATATTATTAATATTATTATTTGTCAAAATGTCACAGAAATTTATTTAACATTCTAATTTATTGAAATCAAAAACTAATTTTAAAGATGATACTTTTTAAATATATGTTAATATGTATATATATTAACATATATTATAATATGTATATATACATATATAATATATATATATATATATATATATATAATACTGACATCGAGTTTATCAAATAGAGTCAGTGGTTACATAAGTTGACAATCAAAATGCTAAAACTGAAACAGGCATGGTTCAAATTCACAACACAATTGGTGTTATTTTCCACTAAATATCAGGTAATGATTACTTTGGATATAATACTCCTACGAAATGCAAATTTTCTACTTGCAAAATCATCTTTTTTTAACAATAAAATACAATACTTTAATACAAGTAAAGATCACCTTTGAATATAATATAAGTTTGATAGAGCTTAAATTACGTAAATCATCAAAACCATGGCTTAAATAAATGAACATATCAATCTACCTCTGTAAATTTATTAAAATCAAAATCGGATACAATCTCTTCGAGAGTCAGTTATTTTTAATGAAGATTATCATTAAATTAAATAATTATATACTTTTAACACATTTTTTAAGAATAATTTAGGTTGTCTATTATTCCCTTGAACAGTATTAGCAAATGAATCCTAATTTGGAATAGCAAATATGATAATGGAAATTTAATCCTAAGATCTTGGCATATAGAACAAAGAATGGAAGAAAAGTAAAAAGTAAAAAACAAAAAAAAAAAAAGTTTAAAAAACATATAGGATGCATGACTCCAAGCTATTGGCATAGCAAAGTAGTCTGTCGCAGCATACATACTACATCAAAATAATATTAAGTTATATATGTGTGTGTACATATATTAACAACACCATTATAAATATGGCATGCAAGCTATCAATTCTGAATTAAAAAGAACCTATTTAAATTTCATTCATTTATAAAAAAATTCATATTTTCAAAACCGACACATCCTTTGCAGAAAACTCAAATATAGAAGGAGTCTCTTAAGAAACAATATCAATTCTTGTTAAGCTTTTAGTTGCAAAAAAGGATAAATCAAATTGTAATAGAAATAACAGCTGATAAAAATCAGTTGCGGAGGCAATCACGTCTACGACACGGGCACAAATAAGTGTCTGCTACCCGAGCATCGTGGAATGCTGCTCTGGAATCTTCACAGATTGGTGAAGTTGCAGCGTTCCCACGAAGCCTCACGCAGCAAAGCAATCACAATCTCGTCGTGTGCACATTTTATGTGTGTGAGTGTGTGTGTGTGTGAGTTGCTGTTGTTGCATCGATCACAAAGGGTCCCTTAAGCAAAGGCAAATCTGGATCTTGCATGAGGAGTGAGCTGAGATTCACCGGAATTGTCAATTTGGGGGGTGTGTGTGCGGGACCACTTGCCATCCCTCCTGGTGCCCATTGGATGAGCTCACTGGGGCATTCTTGTCAACTCTCAGCGCTGGACTTATCGCTTCACACGGAGTGGGTTTCACTGATTGAGAGATTTTTAGCACATGGGGAGTGTGTCCGATTTTTTTGTGTCCGATTTTTTTGTGTCCGATTTTCTCGCCCCGAATCGCGTGGTTTGACGACAACGCAGCTTCCAACCCACGAGAAAAATGCTGACAAGTTGGTCTTGGGGGAGGACGAGAGTGGGAGAGAAGAGAGACGCCGTGCGTGGTTTGAAGGAACCATCGCAAGAGTGATAAGTTACTTGCAGTGACTTAGGTGAAACGAAGTGGCAGGTCTCGGTTTTGTTTTGTTTTGTTTTTTTTTTACCGAAATGGCAGCTATGGCGACTTCTGTTGCTGCTGTGGGTTCTGCCTCTTGTGTGCTCCGCTCCGGCGCGAGTGCAAGCTCAAGCTGCCGGAGTGAGGCGCCCGGCGCTGCGTTGTCGTCTTTTGGGTTCTTTCGCCAGGGGATGCTCATGTCTTCCGAGAGGTTAAGTGGTGGCCAATTGCAGCAGACTTGCAACAACTGGTGAGTCACACTACACTATGGTATAGAAGATTGGTCTGGTTTTACTTTTTGAAGCGTTTGGTGGGTTGGGTTTGCGGATGGTGTAGCTGTGATTGCTCCAGCACTTAAAAAAAAATTGTATCATGTAATTTTGCTCAATTGTTTAAGGCGTTTTCGAGGACGGAGAATGTATGTTCATAGTTGGAACCAGGACTTTGGAGTTTATGATCTGAGAAGAGTGTGGGGCTTTTAGGTTTCTTAACTCTCGCTCCTTGTAGTCATGCACGGGAACGATCGTTGAGTCGGCGATGTACCGAGCTTGCATTGTGCTGTTGTCTCCCCGCAATCACCTGGTATCCCACAATAGTCAATTCCAATTCACTTAGACAATGCATGCTTCGCATAATTGTGTAATTGAGAGAGAAGTAGGCGACACTCTTGACGCGAATTGAATTCCCGTTGTCAGCCATGGGCATAGAATCAATTGGAGATGTCCATGGATGTAGAAAATGTTTAAGTCTCAGCTTTCTGTGTAATAACGTTTCTCGTGGACCGGATAACCCTTGTGATGTCTCCAGGCGGCAAGTGAACGCAACATACGCGGGCTTCACCAACACCCCGGACTACAACCCTACTTCAAGTAACGTGACTGCCAGCAGCAGGCCTCAGAAGGTAAACAGTTATTATATTCACCCTCCTAATCTCCTTCCAAACTTTACATCAGTCGTTGTTACTATCATTATGTTGGTGCAATCTATTGATCTCCTTTGGTTCTGCCCATGTGATGTAGCCTGCTCCCCTAGCAATGCATGCCTTTGACTGCTATGCTCTGAATTCTTCATTGTTTTCTTGCAGATCCTGGTGTTGGGAGGTAGTGGCTTCGTTGGCACAGAGGTGTGCAAGGCAGCTATTCTGCAGGGCATCTCTGTTGTGAGCCTCAGTAGGTCGGGACGCCCATCGAGTTCGGCACCGTGGGCTGATCGTGTCACATGGGTAGCAGGCAAGCCAGTCGTCATTCAGTCGTTAAAGGGTTGATTTTAGGTTGAGTTCATGACCTCGCTTGCAACAACAATATCGTAAATCATGTGGTAACTTTATACAATGTGAAGAGGGCAAAATTACTTGTGAGGGTTGCTATTGGGTGTATTTTATTTGCTGTCTACCGACAGATGCCTTAGATTTGATTGTTAAGCATTAGACCTCAAGCTTTCAATAACATAGATTGTTTTCTATCGATTGGCTGTGGCATGGATGTGCGGTGGAAATAGGTGATGTGTTTCTTACTGACTGGGATTCTCTCCTTGGTGGAGTGGAAGCGGTAGTCTCAACTCTGGGTATGATTGGACCCAATGACCAGATGGAGAAGATTAATGCCGAAGCTAATATTCTTGCTTTAACTGCTGCTAAGAAGGCTGGTGAGTGCACAACGACTAATTCCTTCATTTGTCTCAATTCGTTGTGTCAATACATTGTATTTAAATTGTCCACCTTAACAAGCATGCGATTTATCCCATATCTGATGAGAATTCGTTTCAATGTCAACAAGAGTGAACAATACTTTGAGTACTATGCGAGAACGTAAGGATGTAAGCATTCAGCAGAATATCGTCAACCTACTTCTGAGTATGAGCTATGTTTTGTTTTCCAGGTGTTCAGAAGTTTGTATATATCTCTGTGCACGACTACAACTTGCCTGAGTTTGCTCTGAACAATGGCTACTTTGCCGCTAAGCGAAAAACAGAACAGGAGGTTCTAACTGCCTTTCCTACCTCTGGTATGTTGCCGCAGAGTTGTCCTTTTTACTAGTTTTTCGACAAAAGCAAAAAAAAAAAAAAAAAAAAAAAAAAACAAAGTCAATGCACCAGTTTTTATTGCCCAGGTCTAAAACCACCTATTGTTGAAATATGCATCTGTAGAACTGTAATCATCTGATGACGATGAAGTTTCGTTATTAAGTCGGTTAGCTGATTTCTTACTACGAACGCTAATGATCTTTGTGTGTTCGATTCAATATTAGGAACTGTACTACGACCGGGTCTAATTTACGGGACAAAGAAGGTTTATGGCATCGACATTCCTATACACCTTTTGGGAGAGCCACTGGAGAAGCTTCTAGAGGCTACTTCAACACTTACTCGTCCCTTGAAGAACTTACCCGCATCCGACCTCTTGCTTGCTCCCCCAACGAGCGTGGAAGACGTGGCTGCAGCAGTGATCAGGGCTTTAGTTTATGACTATTATAATGGAATTTTCTCAATAGAACAGATTAAGGATATGGCTAAGGAATTGGCTTCATAAACTCAGACTGTTCACCGATTTCCCATCCGAATGCAGTGGGATAGGGAACAACGGAGTGAATTTGTCTGGATCGAGTGTGCAGGGCCTACGTGCAAAGCAGGCCACAATTTTGCATCAGTTTTGTAAGCGACTTATGGCTTGTAACTATTGGCAGGAATTTATCGATTCCCGGCTTGTAACTGGCTGGAACATAATCTTGGGTTTCTCGAAACGTGATTTCTATAACAATAGTATTGACTCCACTCCACTTTAGAATACGTGGCAGTCATTGTGTTTGTTTCACTTCCCTGGTAGTAGAAAATTTAGACTATGCAACCATTCGTTGTTTCTTGAGAAAGCAAAATCGAGAAATCCATGTTCCCACTGGATTGCATTCAGAATTTGGTTTATGTCAACTTTAGAGCAGCAAATTAATGCGAGAAATTGATAGAGTTGTACAGTTGAGGAGATACTTTTGAACCACAGTTGAACCACATTTGCATAGTTGGACATTGCTTGTTGACTGTTAGGTAGTATCAAATCTGAAGTTGGGAACTTAAGCCCACCCAGCCAGAATTGGGCTACCTAAAATGAACAACCCAGTATTATACGGGCAATCCAAATTGGCCATGCTAAGTTTTGTTACCTAGATTAAACCAACAAAAGTTAAGTTCAGTGCGGTCAACAAATTTGGGCTTTCTAAGATATACTGTAGTAAATTAGAGAATTGCATCATAGTGGTCTTATGGCATTGTAGTTGGGTGTCATAGCCTCTTTTCACTTTGGCATGATTCATTTCTAATATAGTATTTGTGTTCTCTTTTCTTGCATTATATGTATTCCCTTCCTTCTTTGTGATTATATTTGTTTTATGTCCTTTCTTCTCACTTGCAATGAACTTTGAGTTTGTAGAGCTTATAGAGGAGATGGATTTGACTTTAATATTGTTATTATGGTTGTTGTGCATACATTTTTTTTTTTTCTTTTTTTGCAATAAGTTTTTAGTTTGGTGGAGCTTACATGAGAAAATATAAGAGATAGGAAAGAGAGGGCAAAGAGAAGGGAGAAGGATTCATTTACTTGTCTTTCATTTATCTTGCTCCAAGTTTGTTATAAAAGAAAGTGAGCAGGACAAGTGGTCTTTACAATCCAAAAAACACTTCAAATTTTGCAATATAGAGTAAGTACTAGCACAAATATTCTACTTAATATACAAAATATCTTATGTAATATAAAAAAGAATATTGTTATATAAATTGTATTAAATTTGATGGCAAAGGAATTAGATAATTTAAACATATTTTAACATAATAATTATATTATTTATCTTTTTTGAATTAATACTTAATCACACCATAAATTCCTATAATTATCAAATATTTCTAGTATACATCTTTATAACTACTAAATATTTGCAATAAGTTCTTTTATTATTTTATACTTATTTGCTATTGTTATTTTTAGATTGTAAGTCTTATTGCTACTTTCATTTAAACTATTGTATTTTGCTTCAACCAAATCTTTTATTATTCCAATTACTTTTTAATATTTAAAATTATATAAATCCTTAGTTATAATATATATTAATAATTTTCTAAAAATAAATAAAATAATTAATAATTTAAATATTAAATATCAATATAATTAAGAAAATTAGATTTTTTAAAGTTTTTTTTAATTTTTTTAATTTTAAAATGTAATTGTTTTATATTAGTACCATTGAAGGTGAATATATGTCAAATATATTAAAGACAAAAAACTATATTAATTTCAAATAAATAAAATATAATATATTTAATTTTCTTAAATTACTAAAAATATTATTTATAAAATAATTTCATATTAAATATAAAAAATATTATCCTCATCTTTATTTATATTTTATATTTTATATTTTAGAATATATATTTAAATAAATTAAATTTAAAATTATTTTATTTTTTAATATTATATATATATATATATATATATAATACTTATTTGGATTTCAATTTTATATTTAATTTTTTAAAAATATAATATATAATATAAATTTTTAAAATAATTTTTTATTTTTAATCTTATAAATATAGATTAATAATTATTATATATAGTATTAAATTTATTTATTTTAAAATTATATACACTTATTTTATAGCTAAAATAATAATAAAAAAAAATTATTTTAAAAAAATAGTACTATTACAAAAGTAATTATGTCTATTTATGAATTTCATATAACTTATAATATTTCAAGATTTATCGTTGATATGTAGAATGATATTTTTTATATTCAAAATTATTTTTTTTAAATATATTTTTTACAATGCTTTAGTATTTAGTAAATAGTCAAAGCAAGATTGAGGTAAATCTTTAATTGATACAAAATTGCACATTTATAGAAATATATTTAAATAATTAAATTATTTTATTAAGATTTAATTAAATACATATATAATTATAATTTTATTAAATTAAATAATGGAATTATTAAACCTCTTAAAAATTATCTATGCTATATCTTAATTGCTTACCAAATAAAATAAATACTATACTATATAGGAGTTGCTTCTATTCTTTAACAGAACCAACATAAGAAGAATTTTCAAATGATGAGTAACTTAATTGAATTCTATCTATATCAAATAGATAGAAATATAAGATATAACTTTAATAGTTTAATGTTATTTCTATCATATTAATAATTTAATATAAATAACTATTTTATTATGTCAATGAATAATAAATGCTAATTTTATTACTATATATATATATATATATTTCTTAAATTTTGATAATTTATCTTTTTTAGATTTTTTTCTTCTATGTAGTGATGAAATGAGTTGAACTAATTTTTTGATTTGTTCTTGCATTTGTGCTACTGCACTCCTTTTTTTTACAAACTCTACCATAATTACACAATAGAAAAAGGAATAATCTTATATCAATATAGAATGTAGAGAAGGATCAAGAATAAGAAAAAAAATTAAACACTTATATCTTGTTAACAAAAAAGAATAATTTATTTTTAATCAAGAAAGATAAAGCTTTGATATTTTTAGTATATTCTTATTAATTTTTCAAAGATAAGAACTCAAAGAATGTAAATAAATAAAATAAGATGCTTATTAATAAAAATGACAAAAGAAAATAAGAAAGTATATATATATTCAAGAAGAAATTAGAATGGCTATTGCCAAAGATAAGAAGATTAAAGACTCTTGAAACTAGATTAGAAGAAAGAAAGGTGTTGACAAGAGTGAGAAAGATTGTTTAGACCTTCATAACATCATTCAAATAATACATTTGAAATACCATATAGAGTAGTTCTTATTTCCAATAATATCACCAAACACAAAAAATCATATCAATTGACTTAATATAAATTAGAGATTGGAATATTATTTGTAAATTTTTTCTATTAAGAAGACTATTAAAAAGTTTGATAACATTTCATAAAACGAATTCATGAATCATTCATGAAGCACTGACATGTATGAACACTATTGAGTTCCTTTGCAACAAATGTGGAACTTCATGAATGCCATCACACAATTTTATTATGTTAAAGCAGGATAGTTCCATGTTCATCATATTAAGTTTGCATGGCAAGCGAATATTACACGTATCAAAGTCAAAATCACTGTGATTATATGTTGAACAATGACCCAAAATCCTCGTCCATCACATACCACTACAACCCTAAGTAAAAATTATAATCTCTGATCGAGCTTTGAAACACGCCATGTTCAAACTCTCTCCATGAGAATTAGTAAATATGATTACAGTAATCCAAGAGTGCAGAGAACCCCATGCTATGCTAAGAATTCACCTATGGAGCCAAGAGTTTGGCTAATTCATCAACTTGCAACAACCCAGAAGGATCCTTGGGCACCCTGTCCAACACTGCAGGATCCAACCTCAGACCCTTCAGTGGCTTCTTACTTGCTTCCTCAGGACCTCCTTTATCATCATCGTCTTGCGCTAAAGAACCCTGTGTTTGTGTTCGCGAAGTCCTAAGCAATGCCTTCCTACCTACAACTTCGTTTCTGTTTCTTTTGCTCCTATATTTGGCTGGAGCTCCGAGAGCACCACCGAAATGACCCTTCACCACTTGAAGTAAGGTGTCAGGGTCCAGCTCACTCTCCTCTAATACCAAAGCTTGTTCCGAGTCTAATGCTCCTTGATATAATGACTCAAATTCCCTAACTGCTTTTTCGACTTCTGGATCCATCTCAACACGGACGTTGCCACCTAATAATTCAACGTCAGAATCGACATCACCTGATCCATAGCCATGTTCATCGTCGTGCTCGTACTCTGCTTCAAAGGATTGATCCACATCAATACTTGATTCATCTATGTCCGAATCGTAGGCTGCTTCCAAGCTTTGGTATTCGTCTGTGTCTGTGTCTGTGTCTGTTTCGTACATAGCAAGCTCCTCATCTTCATTTGAAGCAAAGTCCAATATTTGGCTGCCTTCGTTCAGCAATGTCTTCCCCAGCAGCTCTTGACCGTCTTCAGGTAACTCTTGATTAAAATCTGGTTGAGCTTCACCCGAGCTATCTCCTTGAACGCTATTTGAGCTCTCAGTTAGCGAATTGGGTCCTCGCCACATCAAGATACTTTCACGTTCGAAGGAGAGGAGTACACATGGCACCAGATCCTACTCAAGTGAAAAAACAAAGGAGCTGTGAATGACTACCAGAGTTGCAGGAACAAATAATATACAAAAAGTAGGCAGTGAAACGATTGACACATACAAAGGCAATTCATAAATAATTTAATTAATCAAGGATTACCTTAAGCTTAGCACCAATTTTTTTATAGTCACTGGGATTCATGTTCTTGCAGTCCACTTTAACCAGGTCATCCACTTTGAAGGCGTTTCGCACATCCCGAACAAGATTAACGTATACTCCATTTTTTCCTACCAACGAAGACATAAGGTTGTCAGAATCCTCGAGCACAGAGCAACACCAAACCAGAATTTTCAACGTACAATGCAACTAATGCGAAATGTTCTTCTCAGTGAGGAATTACTTAACGCAGAAATTTTGAAGCTAGCAACTGTAAAGGGAAAGACCATAAATTGATAGTGCAAAAAATCCTCACCCAAATGACAAACGGGTGGGAGTTCCCGTCCCAGCTTCCGAAGATTGTTAGCCTCTTCGATAGTCAAACCTGCAGGTGCTTTTTCTATAAGTTTAGGATATATAGGTGCGGGTGGCTTCCACAACATTAGCGGAATTACAGGCCGAGTCTTATAGTTATAATTGCGTCCACGAAATAAATATACTGCACCCCCTTGTCGAAGAATAATCTTGCCACCAGTTTTTTCCTGCACATGAAATCACTGGATCAGTTCATCAATTTCCATTGGCAGAAATGGGTTGCAGATCAGACAATATATGCTATAATACGCAAAAGCTAATAGCCATACAAACTAAGGATGCGTCCTACGAGGGAGAGAAAACAAAGAAAATATCCAGACCTCAAGCACGCGACAGACATTATCCATGTCCACGGTTGGGACACCTTTGCACTTTACTTTGCAAACGCGGCGGCGTTTCCAATGCTCATGCACGAGATTCAGCATGTTGTGCGTCAAGCCATCCCTACCTTCATGTCAGCAAAACAGACTAGGATCAGATTTGCTGTTGCATAGAATAGTCCACAAACAGTCAGCTCCCAAATGAGAGCTGGAGTGATACCAAACCATGGGGTAGAGACAAGATAATAACAAGATCTTTATGTTACAAACAAGTGCAACATCCCATCTAAGGAATGCCAAGGACGAGGAGGTCCTTCTACAAAATTGACGAGAGGTATTTAAAAAAAAAGAAGAAGAAGAAAAGCGGTGCAAACCAACTAGAATTCTCAGTTCAAAACCTACACCTTATAGACAAACGCTTCAAATAGCGAAAAAGTCACTGGAAGTTGAAACCTAATACAACCTTGTCATAAAAGACTTCAAAACTCAAGAAAAATGCAGCTGATTGCAAAAATATTTACCTAAATTGATCTGTCGGGGTTCTTTTCGAGCCTTGGTCACAAGCTCCCTCACCTCGGCGCTGGTAAGGGGTGCTCCCAAGATCTCCTCCCTCGATCGCCCCAGCTTCGGCCCTTGGCCCTCTGGGTACGGCCCAGGTGCTTGAACAGGCTTGACGCCCTTTCTACCAATCGGTGGCGGATTGAAAGAATCAAACTCTCGTGGCTTCTTTTTGCTCTTCGCAAGAGGTGGTCGTCCTGTCCACGGCCTGTTCACCCCTTCAGGTCCGAACGGGGAGTACACTGGCTCCCTAAACCCTACTGGCGGAACTTTGGGTGTTTCGGTGTAACTGTACTGGTAAGGAAGTTCGGGTTTGATAACAGGTGGGATAAAATCAGTACTCCCTGATGAATTGTTGACATCGGGTTCAACCTTTGACGATTCAATGGTAGAAGAAGATAAAGAGGGATTCGGATTGGACCGAGGTAGCTTGCGACCTGAGGATCTGGCGGGTTTGCTAGCAGCTCCCGATGAGGGAGGAAGCGGAGAATACCTAATTGACCCAGTGCCTCGTTGAGGCTTCACATCATCGTCAGAGGGAGGCACTGATTTCTTATACAAGCTAGACTTCTTGAAGTTTCGACTAGGTTCTTTGGAGCCCGTCCAGTTGCCGAATTCCTCATCTGAATCCTCGTCATAATCCTCCTCCTCCCATGTTGACCTAATTCCCCTGCTCCGAGGCTGCGAGCTATTCAAGGTATAGTCCCCATCGACGTCGTCTTCCTCAGATGATGAAAGAATGTTTCTCTTGCTGTTCCTATTACTATCTTGCCTGTACCCCAAACTTTGTCTACGTGAGTCATCTCTGCGATTTTGTACAAACTTATCGGAATTTGCCAAATAATCTGCGTCAGGTTTCACCCAATCCTCAACATCACCATCCTGTGCCAAATTTCTTAATGCGATCTTCTCAGTTTGCCTGCGTGTTTGTAAAAACCCACTCGACAAGTCATACGCCACGCTCCTCTTGCTCTTTGCCTTCCCTGCATCAGTCGTATCCTCTCCTCCGAATGGCCCTGAGGAGATAGCTACGATTGAACGGCGCCAGAGCCCAATGCGAGGAACACTAAAATGGGAAGGGAAGTGAAAATTTCGCCTCCAGATTGGCAGGCGAACGAGCAAAGAACAAGAGGTCGAAAATTGACGCGAAGACTCTAAACGTAGCAGCCGGAGCCTACACGATAAGTGCAATGTCGGCGTAACACCTAGACTCATGGCCATCTCTGCTTACCTCCACTCCCTCTTTACCGCTGCAAATTCAAACAACGTGGGGCTTCTGGAATTGGAAGCGACATTGCAACGAATCAAAGCTACACTAAATCAACAAATGCTCCTAAGAGCGGCTGCTGCTGCTGCTTCTAATCTCGTGCCAAATTGAACCTCTTCTGTTGGCAATTAGCAGAAATCCAACTTCAAGGAAGCTTGCGACAGCGAGCGTGAGAAAGATAAGAGGTGATATACAGATTTGGCAGCAGTAGCCTCCAAAACTCCAAAAAACCTGCAAAACCCTCACAACTTTGCTGCAAAGTGCAACGAGATGAGTGACAGGGGCATTGGTGATGGTGGTGTTTCAGGATGAGGTTGGATGAACGACCCAATCCATCTCATACTTTATCTGTACCCGAATTTCATCTTCATTACTTTGGTCAACAATATCTTTCATGAATTCACTCCCACAAAAGTTTTTTTGCTTGTTTTCTTTTTTTCTTTTTTGGAAGAATTGATTCACTGTTTCCAAGGTGCTTTCAGTGCTGTCCTAGCACATGCAGAATCAGACCCATGATCCAATGTGGGCCAAAATACTTGCGATTAACACAACAAATACCACAAATAACACGCTGCACAACAATACTCTCGAACGTGACCATTGTCTTAAGTTGCAGAGCTGCCTCAGCCTTGGTTTCGCCCCTTGAACCATTATATTTCCCTTTCAGTATGCTGAACAAGGCCTCGCCAATACGCTATGCAAGGTTTCGTCGAAATTTGGCAGCTCCAGCAGAAATGAGCACGGACGCTAGGTCTCGTGCGTCTGCCTCGTATATAACACGGCGATTTCCAACGCCTTGCCTTGAAAATAACCCTGCAAAGCTGCTGGCGCTTAATTCAGGATTGTCTATGCCTCCCAGTAATTTCGATGCAGCAGATTCAGCTTTGAGCTCATATGTTACCAGAGCATAAATAGTATTGATCCACCCATTGACAGACTAGAATGAAATCACTCCTATTTGAGATTATTCATCCTACTACCAGTAAACATTATTATCTGATATTCAAATATATTCATAAGATCAATAATCTATATCTAATAAATTCTCATCAGCTGTGATAATTGAACGATAAATTCCGAACTCAGTTTCTGTGCCAAGTCGGGTCTTTTGAAACCCTGAAATACACCCTGTATAAAGATCGAATAGCTCTCAAGCGTCTTCAAATCATCAGCCAAAAGATCCTTGCCTCGCAGATCTGCGAAGTGCAGGAAACGGATTCTAAGCGAAGATAAGCTAAATCCATACAGATTCTATTTACATTTAAGTACAAAATCAAACACTCCAAGTTGGGTACGTGAACACGACAAACCAGGATATTAAGGTCGTGGCCAAAATGCAGGGCCTACCGACACAGCATTCTCGTCTTCTATGATCCTCAAAGCAACATTCTCTTCAGGGTTTTTACTAAAGTAAGGCCCCACGCATGTAGACTTCTTCATGAAATCAATATCGTTCGCCATCATGTTGGTCACGCCTTTTAGGTGAGACTTGGGAAACTTCTTCAATATAGCAGATTGGAGCCAAGATTTAATCCACATTCCATTCTTCTTCGAAGCTTTTCCAATCCTCGAATTTCCCGAATCCTCGAACTTATCCCAAAAATGTCTGAGCTTCTGTGTATTGGAAGAGGCATTTCTGAGAAACGAAGGCTGTCCACTCCGTAGAACCTTCACGATAACCATTGCAGCATCCTGTATCTCCACCTCGACTTCATTGCAATGTTTTTGCCCCAATGCACTGCGATTCTAATATAGAGCTTCGGCAGCCTCACCTATCGCTTCCTCCAAAATCGCATCATCGGTCTGTGCAAAGCCATGTTCAAAATTCAGCGACTAAGACACAAATTCATCTCTGTCGCTTCCTTTCGTGCCAAGTGAACTCTTCCCATCACGGCCTCTTCTATAAGGGTCCCAATTACAAGTGAAATCTCTGCAAAGGCTTTCTTGGCAGCAAGTTCTTCGACTTTGGGTTCTCTCGCTCTACATTCTCTTCAAATCTCTGCTAAGCTCCTTGAGGCGAGGAGCCCAATCTAGCACCCACGCCTTGTCCACAGTTTCAAATGGGCTTTCATAATTTCCTCAAACTTCAACAGAAATAATCGGCCGCTTATGAATTTGTCCGCAAAATCGCCTGCATCGTGCCTAATTTTCTCATGCGACTCTGGCTTTTCACACCTGATAATCAAAACACATTCATACTGAGTCTCAGCTCGACCAGAAGCAACCATCCACTAATCTGTAAGATTCCACAACCTTCTCGGCTCATCGTTGCTGCCGTCATAAAGAATATGTCCACAATCTAGTCGTATGGACTTTGAACAATAATGTACAAGACCCATCCATGATATCTGGCAAGAAGAGCATTCTATCACTTTAATATCTCACTCTATTTACCCATCTGCTCTCTCTCTCTCACTCACACACACACACACACACACACACACATCTTGCTAGTCCAATTCCTATTAAAATTTCGGCATAAACACTAGTCTCGACAAAGTAAAGCAACATAAGAAGGAGAGAGAGGCTTTCATACCTTGATTGAGCAAAGGCACAACCTGTTCGCCACTGAATCTGTTGCACAAGGGGCTGCAGACATGACAAGAACTGCCACCGCGCACTTTCATCAAGCTCCTCACCCTGACACCCTGGGAAGGAAACCCTAGCCTAGCATTCTTACAACCTTTCGCACCACACGCAACACAATTCAAAGCACCGCTGGGGTTTCTCCCGGGTTCTAGAGCTGCAGCCATGGTGGTGGTGGTGGTGGCGATGCCGGTACTGTCACCAACAAACAATTCACAAACTCACCGTTGCGAAATTATTTCCCCCTCACCGATCCACTGTTCTCCGACATTCATGACTCCCCAAACAAGGGAAGTGCCTCAAAAATCCTCATCGACCCATAGTTACATGAATTCTCTGCAAGATCCACGTCTCCTGCATCGGAAAAATAAACTTCATGCCACCACGAACACAACCAGAACCCTCAACGACAAAAAATAATTGTCGATTGCTTCACCGTCTCCAGAATTACGTAGCTCCAACGACCCACTCTAGCACGTACAACAGCAGCGGAGACTAGAGAATCACTTTGCTGAACCCCGGTAAGACCACCGTACCTACGTAAGATTAAACCAATGCTACCACGAATGCTATAATTTTTTTAGAGATGAGTGAGAATTTCATGAGATTGACGTGAAATCAGTTGCACTGAATGTTGGCGGGTCCGGTGTGGTCGAAATCTTTGTATGCAATCCCAATCAATGGCACTAGCAGACTAGTCCCACCCCAAAAGCTTGGGAATGTGGATGAACCACTTTTCTCATTCGTCCCATCGGCATTTTCATGTTGCTTGTTGATGCTTTGGGAAGCTCGATTATCGGCCATTTTCCGGGAAATTTAGCACTCACTCCCAACCCCTCTGGATAAATTTGGTCTATCATCATGAGCCCCACAATGAATGCGGTTAGGGGTCTGAGATTTTTAAGAGCTTTTTTCATGGCAATAGGATGATTTGACCGTCGCAGCATTTCGACAGTTTGCAGGTGAATGTTGTATGCATTGTGCGACAGTGTCGGAAAGTTAGGGGTTGCAGCTGGAGCCCATCTGATTGCACATAAGCAATGACGAAAACTAAGACGGCTACCAAGTCCAAACCGAAGCACCATGCGGTGGATCATCGTAAGTTTTTGAACAGTATTGCACTTGGGGTTTGCACCTGTTCGTCGCGGTAGCTGCGGTGCTCTTTGTCACTTTTTTCCAACAATTTTACACTTGGTTGTGTTTGTTTAGGGTTTTGAGGAGAGTGTTCTGCATAGTGACGAGAGGGTATGAGCAGGATGTTACGGGTTCTTGTGCGTACTTGGTCGCTAGGTGTTGTTATCTTTGCGCTGCGGCGTTGCGAATGTTGCAACAGCTTGAGACAGGGTTTAGGGTTTAAGACGCTGGTGGGTTAATCTTGCATTTGAGCCCTGCTGTTGAAGGGTAGGGTTAGTACTCCTTAATGTTTCAATCTAGCATGACGAATTCTCTGGCGTTGTTATTCTACAGCGCCACATCGCATTGTTGAAGAGAATTCATCAGTCAGTGTAAGCGAAGTCAAGGAATTGTGTGTGGCCGGTAAAAATGGTGAAAAGAAACTAAAAAGGCAAGCTGCAAACCTGGAGAAGCAGGCAAGGGCAGGAGTGCCTGCAGAGTTGAAACGAGTTCCGGTCGCAGGTGATGCGTTTTTCTTCTCTGACGAGATAAATAGGCCTTAGTGAACATCAATATTTGAATGAATTGTTCAATGCAAAGTGTAGAAGCACACTATCTTGAGCTTGCTTGTGCAAATTCTGTCGCTGATGGAACTCATGGCTATAAACTAATCGGTGCTCTTCTCGATTATGGTCTTCTTTGGGTTCGTTTATGTGCTATTCTGACGCAGTAATTGAGCTCACAGTCAAGGAGATGTGTTGTTCAGAGGTTGAATGTGAACGCATGCAAGATCTGGCTGAATCGAAGTCAAGGCGAAAGAGAAAACGGGTCAAACCCCCTAATAAAGGCTCTTTACCAAATGGAAAAGGGGCTCAAGTGGACATGGAACATAGAGGTGATCAGGATGAAGGCCAGGAAAACCAATACGGTCTACAAAGGGGTTCCCACAGCTATGGCATTCAACCATTAGGAAACCTTCTTCTAAGTACTCAGGGCTGTAATGTGAGGGACACTGGCTTGGGAACATTGCAAGTGCTGAGTGATGAAATAATTCATGATATTTTGGGCAACTTGGATGGGCGGGATTTATCTCGTCTAGCTCTTGTCAGTAGAGCTTTCTATGTGTTCGCACACCAGGATTCATTGTGGCGGAACTTGGTGTTGGATAGTTATAAAGGAGAACTGGCATTTAAAGGATGTTGGAAGACAACATATTTGGCATCTCATGCGCTAAATGTCGGAAGGCCTCACCTCCCCTTGAAGGTACACAGCGATTCTTTAACTAGCTTTTCTTTCGAAAATAAAAATTCCGTATTGAGCAATATCTTTTCTCAGGGATATTTCCCTTATTTGTGTGCAAGCAGTTTCATATTTCAAAAGTTTGCTGTTTTCCTAGAATGTTTGAAGTTTTGTACTGATGATCACGTCCACATTCTTAACCAGGTTAAGGATTTCTATTCGGACTATCTTTTCCAGAGCTGGCTGTGTGCTAACCTAGAGATTAAGCCCGAGTGGTTAAGTACCGACAACATTGAGAGGCGTGAGAATTTGTCCGTGGAAGACTTTATTAGAGACTTTGAGGAACAGAACAAGCCCGTCCTCCTTCGTGGTGTTATGGAATCCTGGCCAGCACTTAAAAAGTGGGACCGTGAGTATCTTCTAAAGCACGCTGGAGATGTTGATTTTGCTGCTGGTCCCATCCACCTGAAACTCAGTGATTACTACAAGTACGCAGATCTTGTGGAAGAGGAGCGTCCTCTATACATATTTGACTCCAAATTTGCTGAGAAAGTTCCACAGCTAGCTGCAGACTACGACGTACCAATACACTTCAGAGAGGATCTGTTTCGCATTCTTGGTGAGGAGAGGCCAGATTATCGGTGGCTGATTGCAGGCCCTGCGAGGTCTGGGTCCTCGTTTCACATTGACCCCAACAGTACTTCCGCATGGAATTCTGTTGTACGCGGTGCAAAGAAATGGGTAATGTATCCGCCTGAGGTTGTGCCTCCAGGTGTGTTTCCAAGTCCTGATGGAGCTGACGTGGCTACCCCAGTTTCCATCACAGAGTGGTTCATGAACTTTTATAGCGAGACCAAGAAGCGGGCCGAAAGGCCAGTTGAGTGTATATGCCGAGAAGGGGAAGTTGTATTTGTGCCACGTGGATGGTGGCACATTGTGATTAATCTGGAGGAATCCATTGCGATCACCCAAAATTTTGTAAGCAGGTATGAGGTGTTATAACGTGCTTATAATTTGTAATTTCTAATGCAGTCCGAAGCATGTAGTGTTATCCGCGGTGATGCTTTGCTGATAACATGCGCAAGAATATGGATCTTAAATTCTTCTCGAGTCATTTTTACCCAATTTCTATCAGCTTTTCGAGCATTTCTGCACGATATTTATGCCATGATTGCTTCGGGAGGTTTTATTCTCCCATTATAATCTCTAATTTGAGTATGTGGACGTATTACAGGAGCAACATCTTAAATGTGCTGGAATTTCTGAGCAGGCCAAATTCTCAGCATTTGGTTTCAGGAACAAAAGACCGAGTTAATTTGTACGAGAAGTTCCGATCCAGATACGAATCTTTGTACCCTGGGTCAATAGAGGCTATAAAGGAGAAGACCGAAGCACGAGAAACCGCCCTCCGAATGGCTAAGGTTTCAATATGGGACAATGTTGCTGATTCAATGACTGGAGGATTCAAATTTGGCTTCTGAATCCACCTTTCTATGCTTCGCTCTCTTCTAACTTTGTTGTCTATTTTTCCAATGAAAAACGGCGCACTTGGTGTACTAGATGTTCATTTTTTGTCGTTGCACGTCAGGTTCATTAGTTAGGCTTGCTGCACTGATTAAAGTTCAATACGAACCTTCTATTTGCGACTGATTACAGTTGTAAGCATTGAATGGACATGTAGAGATAGTCACGATTTAGAGCTTTGTCTGCTCCAGATCATGTGATAAACGTTCTGTGGTGTACACCCAATTCTGTTCGCTTTGCTCATTACAATTTACTTTTTCCTTTTACATTATCTGGCTTCACGTGTCTAGTTTTGATACCTCCATGCAAATCTTGGGTGTGAAGGCTCGACAGTTTAGAGGAACACATCCCACAATGCATCCATCTACGATGAACAGTTTTACTTGAATTTATCCAATCAGGTGAACGTTACTTTTCACCCTGTATAGTGATTCAAGGCAGCTTTTGATGTCTCATCCGCTGATAGAAGAGCCTACAAAATACTCGTCTTTCTCAAGGTCATCAATCACTAGGGTTCGCTGATCACTTTCTTCAATTATATCCTCGTGGTATGGGTTTTCAAATCTGTAGTCCAATCTAAACTGATCCAATTTACGAAGCCTTTTCTGTCTAGATCTTCTGTTCTATTTCAGTTCCCAGCATACAGTTATTTCATCTGAAATAGAACAGAATCCAACCCATTTCTCTGCCTCCTCTACAATTTCTGATTCTTCCCGAATGTTAACCAGTCTAGAGCTCTTCAAAGCAAGGTTCAATACTTTTAACAGACCCTTAGACTTGTCAACGACCTCATCAATGCACGATCAATAACACACCCACTCAATTCTAAAATCACCTTGAAAGGACATGCAACTACAACTCTTTTCGTCCAAATTGTTCCAAATGCAATCTTCTGGTCTACGAAACCTAAAGGAATAATACTCGAGCACACGTTCATGCATTACTGCTTCATGAGTACGTGATTTCTCCGGAGATATTACGGAAAGGAGGATAGACATTGAATGTGGTGGTGAATAGGGACACAACACAGATCTCCTACGGATGTGCGGTAACAGCTCCTCCCCCTTGACAGCATCACCAACCTCCGAAAGGAACTTTGGTTCCAAATCATCGACCTCACCGTCGTTTCCTCCACCACTGTTGGCAGCTTTACAAGGGGCAGCATCATCTTCTGTCTCGATACAGGGTCAGTAAATTCACTGCACACTGCAACAATACTATATTATTTTGCGACACAAGCTTGGATTCCAAGCCACATGCAGGTGCATGCGTCGTTTGCAGATGGGTCAAGCTTTTTGCCAACAACTGGATCAGACCAATACCTTCTCCTCCTGCACCAATTGCAACTTCAGGAAAGCAAAAGGAGCTCTGAAACTTGCTGACAAAGATGCTCAAATAGTTGCAGATTTAGGTGGCCGGAACAAGGAAGCGCACACCGGATCCTGTTTTTGAGGTTGTCGGTGAGCGGTATTTGCTTCGGAAGGAGGTTGATAAGGTGGGTGATATTGAGAGGTTGTTGTGTTTAATCTGATTGCCACTTTTGTAGTAAACTGACACGTAGTCGATCTTAACCAATCTCTAGTTTTTTTTAGTTTTGTATCTTGGAATTCATTATAATTTTTTATTTGTATATTTTATTTAGTGTGTGGATATATATATATATATATATATATATTCTTAAGCATGTTGTGATATTTTTTGATTATTGTATATTAAATTTTTTTAAAAGTGGTGAAAGTTTTTTTTAAATTCAAAAAATAAAATTATTACAACATTGTTTTTAATAATGCAAATGTAACATAGCAGATTTATTTTAATTTGATTCTTATTTTCAATCAAAATTATATTTGTCTTTTAATCTTTTATTTTTTATTTAATTGGTCTTATTTCCAAATATATATTTTAGTTTTTATTTTTAGATTTTAATTACTTATAATTATAAAAAAATCTTAAATTGTATTGAAATGTCATATTCTTGTAACTCTTGTTTTAGCACCTTGAGAATCTTAGCAATGCATGGGTATTTTATTACTTAGTATATATTTATTATACCAATCTTCTCTATGCTAAACTTTTGAATTATAAATATTGAAATTAACACATTTTTTTTTTCTAGTATTTAGTGAACTTAGAGTTATATCTTACTTATTAAAAAACAGAAAATAGAACCCATATTTAAATTCAAATCTCTTTCATGGTACTCTCTCATTTTTTACTTAAATACTATTTTTTATCTCTTTGATTTGATAATTATTTTTAATACAAAATTTAAATTCATAGGTAAATCCTAGTTAGAGCTTTCTTTACTTTCCATCTACTTGTAACATAGTTTAGCAATCATTGGCTCTTTTCTATCACCTTTGCAATATTTTTCTTTAATACTCACTTATAAATCAATTTTAAACTTGATAAAAAAAATATTATGACAAGTTAATTTTTACAAAGGTTCTTCTATACAACATATCAAGTCTTTCTAACTACAAAATTTATTGCAATTTCTTTCTTGTAATACATACCAAAATAGAATAGCAGCAAGAATGTTGAAGTAATTTAATTGTATCTTAAGATTTTGAAACTTCCATTACTATGATTTAAAAATCTCAAGTTATATTTTTAAATTATTATTTTTTTATATAATATTTACTTATTTTGATTACATATATAATTTTCTAAATATAATATATATTTTAAAATATTAGAAAAAAATAAACTCTATATATATTTTATAAAAATTAATAATTATATTTTACTAAAAAAATTATATAAATTAACCAATTTAATTATAAATTATATTTTAGAATTTATTATTCATTGTAGTGTAATTCAAATTTAAGTTATATTTTTAAAAATTAATATATTTTTTCATTAATCAAAAAAATTTTATTTTATTAAAGTCAATAAAATTAAATTTATGTGCAAAATATTTTTATTTGAAACTAGTCAATAAACTACAGTTCAAAAAAAACTAAGTTGTAAAATTATATCCGTATTTTATGTTTAAAAAATCACATGATAAATATTTGAATTTTTTAAAAATATTTTTAGATAAGTAGCAAAAATATTTTGTACCAATTATGAAATATATCAATATTGTACCAATATCTACTTAGTGTTCAAAATTTTTATTTTAATAAAATATGAAGAATTTGTATCTTCAAAAACATTTACTAGGTCCAAAAAAATTCAACAACCATATTATATATAGTTATTCTTCCATTAGTAATCTATACATCTTATTTTAACTACCAATTAAAGTGATTTTTAAATTTTTAAAATTTGAAAGAGTGAAAGCCACCATCTCTAATACTTAAATTTGTCAAATCATTAAAAATAGTCACTAGAAGAATTTTGTTTTTATCCTTATAGTGTTATAAGTACTTTTTAAAAAAATTTAAAAGATGCATAATTGTAGCAAAAAAATTTAAAATATACTTTAAAAATAAATTTAAAAAACATACTTGAAGCACCAATTGTATATATATATATATATATATATATATTACAATAAAGGCATCAAATTCAATTAGATAAAGAAACATTTTGGCTTATATTTCTAAAAAAAATAAACAAAATAAATATAATAAACACAATTTTCTTACAAAATTATATTACATGTATTTTATGTATTCATTTTTCTGGTTATATATATATATATATATATACAGTGAGAAAATATATGCTTTGATGCAAGTTTCATGCCATTGTTATGATATCCACTTCAACAATTTCAATATCAAAGAGATGTTGTCAATTCTCATAAAAATTCTTTATTTATTGTGCATGTAACAAAATGTACATTTCAATTCATGCCAACAATAAAACTGTTACATTTTAATTTATTTATTATTATTTGTACATAAATTTTCACAAATGAGTAAAAAATAGATGCATATCAACTTCAAAGCATTCATACAGTAACTGAAAAACCCAAAACTTCTTTTTGGATAAAATATACAAATATTGTACCAACCCTCTACAAACTACCTAACGCCTAGTTTACATGATATTCATGCACTCAACCCCAAAACACACACAAATATATATATATATATATACTGAAGGTACTTTTTTGCAATGAATGTGTTGTAATTTTCTTATTTCACACCAACAGAAAAGTGCCTATCTTGAACGAAGAGATTGACACATCTTACAATTCATCACTCTTCGCAAAACATTACACAAACATTCAAGTTCATGTGAGAAACATTCACACACAAAGTCATCAAGCAATTCAGAAACAAAACAACAACAACAAATTAAGAATGCAATGTTTTTTTTAGTCATGCCAACCATGATCGGCGTTGCATGCAGACACACAATCTATGAGCAACATCTTGTCGAAGCTCGGAGCAGTTCAAGCTCTGGACTAAGCATGGAAAAGAAGAAGCAAAAACCTATTTTGCACAAGAGGACACATCGGCAAAGCGATGCTGAAGAAGTAGAAACATTTGCAACGGAGCAGCGTTGCCGAAGACATGAAACTGGACCTGAACACAATGCCAGGAGCACCGGCTTTGTTTGCAGCTTCTGACTGACAAGGGAATGTGGTGGACTTGAAACTAGAAAGATGGGTGTTCTCCTTTTGTGATGCTGTTAATGTACCTCAGTGCCAAAACATCAGTTTGCGGTTGCGAGGAGAGGGTTACTTTTGTCTGCTACTGCTGGCACATAAATAAAGCTGAGCAGCACTGGAAGAGAATATCCTCCCATTCCTACGCTCTCTAAAGGTGAAAAGGTTTAGCTCTTTATGCATGGGTGTGCATGGACACTCGAAAACAATGCAATCGTCTCAGAATCCCGACAATGAACTTTCAATGGCACATCCATTCAGTCCGGCATTCAGTTGGTTTGTGATTTGGTGCTGCCAAACTACCAATCATCGATCCAACTTGTCCTTCTCATATCAAAAAAACCCCGTCACTTAGGAATTATGTCAGCGTACAGATACACAGATATACAAATCTACGATCGTTGTGTTTGCAGCAGTGTGTCAGTCTCCATGGAATTGTGCCACCACAATCTTGGAGTCGCACGTGCGGTGCAACAAAAGGCTCTATTTAATTCACTAACCTCCTCCTTTGCGAGCTCAAACGCTACATCAGTCAAATTTTAGCGTTCGTGTTGCAAGACTGAGCTCCGAACCTTAGCGAAGGAGTCGCCAGTCTGAGATCTGCACAAAGACTAGCCGGTAGAACCGATAGAAACATGAATTTTCTGGTTAGCGCGAAGCTATCGGTCGTGAGTTGTTCACCAAGTCCGGGTTCAAGGGATTGCCCTTGTCGTCGTATAAAATGAGTCCCGAGAATGCGAGAGGAGCGCAACGCTCGCCGCGCAGAATCGATCTTTGCCACACGGCGGGCTCTGCATTCGGATCTTCCTCCACTTTGTAGCCTCCCTCAAAGGCGTCCACCACATCCACCTGATCGGACAACAAATGCACAGGATGGAAACGTGAGCAAGATGTGAAGAATTGGTTGCTTCAGGAAAAATCTGAGAAGCCATGCCCTGAACGGCATGGTTGTGAATCGAAACGGTGGTTTGGGAAGCTTTGCTTGTGAGGAGTGTAAGGTGCGTGGATTTTATGGTTACCTGAGACTTGCAATCAATTCTGAAGGAGCCCGAGTGTCGGAAGCTGGTGGGATTTCGAAATGACGATTTTCGGAAGGATCCTAGCTTGGACTTGATTACAAAGGGGCCGAAACGCTGGCTACCTTTGTTGGTCTCGACCGCATGTTCGACTTCGGGCTCCGAGTCTCGGTTAAGCACTTGGGGGTTGCCGTGCGCAGCGCACAAGCCCACTACCATCGTCAAGCAGACGAAAAAGACGATGACCATTGATAACAGTGCAGTGACTTGACTACCCTGTTCGAATACGGCTCCGTGTGCAGTTTCCACCAGCCATCTCGCCATTGCAGAACAAGCACTGCTCAAGCCTCAAAGTGTGTTGATTTCCCTAGAATATCCTCAGGCAAAACTTGGCATTACCGGGAGAGATTGCAATAAACCCCTGTCGAACAAATTCTTTGTGCTACCGTGACAAATTAACAGCACACAGAAAATCCAGTGCTCTGTAATCCTCGACTCACAAGAGACCAGTTCAGAAAAATGTTTTCGCAGTGATGTTAGCCGATGGCCATCCCGAAGCTCAGGGATGTGATAGCGGAGTGAAGGGCATGAAGCAGAAAAAACCACAAAACGAAAAGATAAAGCTGTATGAGGAGACTGTACAAAGGTGATCTCACGACGCAAAACACTATTCGGAGTCCAAACCTTCCCAAAGCAACAATATCCAGTGCGGCAAGCTATGTAGACTTCTCAATGAAGTTTACTGAAAATTCCTGGTCGCGAATTACGCAAGCACTCTCTGCTCAACGCTCGGAACTACAACATGTCCTCAATACAGCAACATCACCGATCACCCCCAAAACACCGCCACAATGTCCCCACAGCACTTCTCTGCTTCGAAGCTGCACAACAACAACCAACAACAATTGTTCCACTTCAACGCGCAACACAGGTCATCCAGCCCCCTCAATTGTCGCTCAGACTCAGAGACTCAACCACTGCGACTGCCGACAGACACAGAACAGTTGGTAGAAGCCTCGATGAGCAACACAAAAATAGAGGAGACCTACCCGGACACCACTAGAATTACTGAACCTTGGGGCGCAGCTTTTTCCACCGAGATGGAGCCCCTCCGCATTGTGGGTGTTGTAGCAGCGGCGTTGGGGGGCGGTGTGAACCAGTGTACCGCAAGTGCCGTCTTCAATCAAGTGGGTAAATTTAGCTTCGGGTCAAAGGGCGTCAATGCATCCGTCTCATGACGACGCAGCTGGCAGCAGCCGCCTGCACTGAGGGGTGGCGACGGAACTGCATCGCTGCAACGGACGGCGTGATGCGTCGCCGTCCAAAGGCAGAAGTGGGGAACTAGATCCAGCAGCTGCAGCGTGAGGATAAGGATTAAAAGGATTTTTCACTGCAGCGCCAAGCGGCTTCACCCCAGCTCCGGCGTTCTATCGATCCCTCCGCCCTCAGTCCCTTCCTTCCGTCTGACTGGTTCTCGAAGCTGTGCCGTGTTTGGTGATTTGAGGCAGAATCGTTTGACTTTTCTAGTGCTAGAAAATCTGCGTCGAATGCCACCTTGGAATGTGGATTTTCGCAGCGATGATCAACCTGCAGAGACTTCTTCGTCCATGCAAAACTGCTCTTTCCGATCTTCTCTCATCTTTTTACATGATTTTGTGTGTTGGTTTTCGTTGCATCGATGCTCTGCCGAGACTTGGGTTGTTGATTGTGAGCATGGGTGGAGTTTTGTGGAAAAGACACAGTTCTAGGAATTGAGATTTATCAATATCATCAAGTAGTTTCACGTTTCATCGTGAAACGCTTCATACAGTTCCATCTTTATCGTGTTATTCAAATGATGCATTACTGATTCCATGGGATTTTTTTAAGATAATAATGAGAGAAATTCTGTTTTCTTTTTCTGAGGTTGATTTTAACTGATCTTTTTACACAGTAAAACTGCCCTCACAAGGACAACACTGCACAGCCTTCGACAATGATCTGGTTGCTATCATTCTATAAGGTGAAACATATAAAAGTATAAAATGGAATAATTGCCTTTGGATTGTCTGATGGCATTCATCCAAGCTTTTTGTAGGAGACTGATCAAGGTTTTCCATTTTGGCTTTCTGTGTAGGCCTTTTTGATTTGTTGGTTTCTGTGCACCAAGTTTCCAGAACCTGGATGGATTAGGGTTTGGGTCTTTTTAAGAATTCTAATATTTTTTTTTAAAGACAATTTTGAATTTCTGGGTAGCAAGGGGCCACAGCCTTAGAGCATTAGAGGTGGGTTTGGATCCGCTGAGAAGGTGCAGGGCGTTGAAGCTTCTCTATCTTCCAACTCTCTGCGATTCCCAAGGAATTTCCACCTGAGTCCTAAAATTGTGTTTTATAATTATTCTTATTACTAATGCTTTTAAGAAAATTCGGATTTTATGCTTGCCTTCTCACTTTCTGTGACTTTCCTTCCTGACAGCGTCTTCAAAGTCAACATCAGAAGGTTCTTCTCTTCTTTTTTTTCCTTCTGTTTTTTTCCTTCCTTTTTTTCCTTCTGTTTTTTTTCTTCTTTATTTTGAGAATGATGTTTCCATAAACTAGACTTGCATGGGATGAATCTGGCTATATATATGTATGTGCGTATACATACATAAACATAAATATATATATATATATATATATATATATAATTTTTGATATTTTTCAAAAGTTGGTTTTGGAGTAAAGAGGGTATTGGTACAGCTGCCATCATGCAGAGGCGTTGCTGGGACAGAGAACTTAAAGCAGGAGTGAGAGTTCCTGTAAAGGCCATTTAATGCAGGATGGTTTTAGCTTTGGCTTCGGCTTTGGCTTCGGCTTTGGCTTCAGTACAGGGAAGGGGGGAGGAGGAGCTCGCGCCCCCTTTAAGAGCACCCAAATACTGAATCTCCGAGATATGCTGTGTGCGTCCATATTATCATGGGGAAGGACACCTGGAGGTAAATGTGAGTTTATGGCACACTCCTCAACAACTATTCCAGAAACACCACCTGATTTCCCATCACTCTAAACAGCTGTCCTTCCTTCCTTCCTTCAACCTGACAGAATGCACTGAGCTTATAACCAACATTTGGTTGGCGTTTCACTGAGCAAGACGACCACATAGAGAAGAAAAGAAGGAAATGACAAAAGACTTAAAGGAAAGGAAAGGAGGAGGAGAGAAAGAAAGGAAGAAGAGAAGGTGTTTAGCTTACACAATGTTACACCGAGTATTCAGTGCACCTTAGTTGTTTCTCTCACCATGAAATCAATACTTGTGTGTGTGCGTGTCAGAACTTGTGCAGTTAGTAGTCTTATGTCGTGTAATACAGACTTCTGGGTGTCCAGGTTTAGGTTATTAGATCAGCATTGGGTCAGCAGTAGGTCAGCGTTTTGATTTCTGATATAAATATGGTAGAACAAAACAACCTTGATGGATATATTTGGTGAAAAAAAACCCGGCCTATTTATACGCAGCATGAGAGTAAGATAGAGAAAGTGGCTCGGTTTCATCGCAAGTTTAGCAAACTGTGTGATACTAGAGACTAAGGCTTTGTCGTGGGTGTACAATTTTGTATTACTTTGTGACAGATCTCATGAAGCATGATACCAGCTGTAACAAGCTTGTTGAATCATACCTGAATGCAAACTCCGCAGCAGTATTGCCGTGAATATATAGAGTTTTCGTTGGCTTGATCAGATCATGGTCAACAGATTCGGCTAAAAGTTTCGAATACTGCACCCAGAGTATTGTTCACACACTCTATGAAAATATGACCTCGAGCTTAGGGTTACACCATCTGGCAAGCTCCAAACTACAAGGTGACGTAAAAGCATGCGGCGAAGGGTTATGCATTTATTCCAACTGGTGAGTGACATTGCTGCTATTTCAGAAGCCTAAGTGTTGAAAATACGACCCACGTTGGGAGGATCAGAAACTGAGCTCATGAATTTGACACCTCAAGCGAGCGATTTCTCCGACAGAATGATCTAATAAATTGAGAAATCCTCCAAGTGTGGTTGTACCATCATCTGCTTCGATCCATCAATAGGCTTGCGAAGTCTACGCCTAGATCCTCGTGTTAAACATTGTGAGAGGGATAAAGAGTACGAAAAAAAACTCGGCCTGGCCCGTGGGTGGGAGATGGCATAATCGATCACATCCCCTTGTTGACTTGATTCTGTCAGCCGATGCATGAGGAATCTCCAAAGCAAGTTTCTCTTCAATTGCAATGAAGGCCCAAGTAGTTTTGAAAGGCTGTAGACTGTGTTATCTGGTGCGAAAGTATTACAAAAGTGCGTCACCAATCGACTGCTATCCAATTACCAGACGAACAGCTAGATTGACACGTTTATCACCCGCTGAGAGAAATTATGGTTGATGCGCAAACAGCATCAGTGCTGATGCTCAACAAATGTTATTGTGCTGCAATGGATCTACGGTTCGAGCTAACGAACCTCACTGTCGAATTAAGTTCCTTGCAGCATATCCCACGCTGGTGATTCGTAAACCTCAATGGTGAATGAGTTTTCATGGCGAACTTGCATTTCGAGTATCTAACTTCTGTTGGGGGTTAGTATTCAGCACCGACTGCACGGAATCCACGAGCTACACACACGATTGCAAGGACTCCCCGTGTGCGTGCGATTCCCAGACATGCCCTGCAGCGCCAGGCTTCTCGAAAGCTCTGGTGTGAAACTGCCCATGCCGCAAATCAGCCTCCATTTCATAGCAAAATCCATCGTCCATAACCTAGAAATTCAAGTATGGTTAAGTGACAAACACTTCGGTAGAGATACTTGTCTGAAAAACAACATTATTTCAGTAATAGCACAGCCTGCGGTTTCTTTCACGGCTCAACCACCAAGAAATATGTTCCTGTGGGAGATGACCGGAACTTCCGAGTGGGAATCTCCGAGGCTGAATGATGTACAACATCAACGATTCAATCGTAGAAAATTACCGCAAAGCAAGTGGATACTCATTAATTGAAAGCTTCTCAATTTGGGAATTCACAGCAGTGGGACCCTCTGCGTAGTCATTCACCGACGTGACAGGAAAACCGACCGAAATAATCTTAAAGTGCAGACGCAGAGTCCGGTGGAAAAGAGGAGATGCAGCAACGTGCATCCAGTCTCAACAGTTTACTAATTATGGAGTTTTGACAACATTGGTTCGATTTGGTCAACACACACACCGCCCCCCACAAACACACCCACATATATATATATATATATATATACCTTGCTCACTAGACACGCAAGATAGAGTTACACAACACGAGAAAATGATGTAGCAGCAAGCGACGGCATTATTTAGGGAGAAGTGAAGTTTCTCAATGGGCAAGTTTCCTTCGACTGGCACATAAGACATCTGATCAGTAGCCCCTCGATTAGCAGGATCCGAAAAGTTCAACCTTTGACATATAGTACCGTAAAAATCACTGGTTTTAATGCCAAGTTCAGCTTTTGAGCTTGTTCATCAAACTAGCATGAAGGTGCTTGTGAAGAAGAACTGAAGAAGATATTCACACAAATGCACTTGCTGACTCACATGGATGAGAGTGAAGATTTGACCATTCCAGGAAGATCATCAAGTAGTGATGTTCTAACGATGTTTGTTTTATCGATATCATCACACTCAAGGTGGGTAAATAGAGTGTTGTCAACACCCCACATAGAGATGCTGATTAAACTGATCACTCTATATCAAAGAACAAATATATGATAGAGGTGATTTGTTCTTTTATTTAATAATCTATCAAAGAGATACAAATATTTATAAGACTATCTATTTACTGTGAGGACTGAGATTGAGCAATGCTTGTTTCTTTTCTTGTCAATTGCAAGGTTGGAAGTGATTGCAATGGATTTTGTTTATTTTTCAATTGTGTATTTTCTTGTTTATGTTTGTAAAGTTTGTTTGTGTTATTATTGCATCATCTTCTTGATGTATTTTTGGGTTTGTTTTTTGTTTAGTTTTGTAAATATCTTTTAGGTTGTTATTCATGTAAGGTTGTATTAGTGCACTATGTTAAGGATTGAATATAGTGTTTCATTAGTGTAGAATAAGTATTTTATCATCCAATTTAAGGAATTATTATGTGGTTGTTACATATATACAACAAACTATAATTACAACTATGTTTTAGAATATCAAAAATCTTTTAGAATCTTATAAATATTTATATCTCTTTCATAGATTATTATACTTTATTTCTAATTAGTAATAAATTTTTAATCACATTTAAATTTTTTAAAATAAAATAGTTTTTTTAGAAACTTATACTCTTTAGATAATAGAAGTAAATAGAAAGAAGAAGAAATATACCATGTAAATGATATTTTCCTCATAGAATAGTGTGGCATCTTCTTTACTAGGGATTAGATCTCTATATCTTTTCTAATAGCCTATTTGGCTATACAAACTTCTATTCAAATTTTGTGACATCTAAAAAAATTTAGAAAAGCATTTTATAACCTAAAATTTTAGAAAAATTACCTCCAAACTAAGACCTCTTTTTTATTCATTAAGATAATAATTATAAAATTAAAAATATTAAGATAATTTTTTTGAGACTTATAAATGCTATTTTTCCTTCTTATTTCTTATGCCAAAATAAAAAAAATTTGAATTTCTTTCTTATATGGCTGGAGCTAAATTGTATAATTAAGGTAGATTTCTAGTCACTCTTTGTGGAAGTTGTCTTTATTCTACAATAGATGATGAATCCTTTAATATGATAATTAGAAAAATTCCAAACTAATATATTGAAGGTGAACTAAAATATTATAAAATTATATAAGGAAATGCTTTAATTATTTTTTAAAATTTATTATTATAAGCAAACTAAAGATTTCACTAACATACACAAAAATTTATATATTATCATTAGAATTTTTAAATCATATACTAGATAAGGTGCTTCAACTAAGCCATACAAGATTTAAATATGAAGCTCTAGCATTTGTATAATTAGAAGTAGTATCTCTAGATAGAAACATTATTATTGCTATCTTTTTTATTTTAATATCTAAGCTCTAAAAGAAAATCAATTATTATATCTAATAAAAAACTACCAATTTATAAATTTATTTGGTAACTTTTATATAAATAATATTATCTATAAAATTTTAAAAAGATACAAATTACTATCATTTTATAAAATTATTTATTTTTAAATAAAATAAAATAGAATAAAAAATTTAAATATCTTAATTAATAATAATATCAAATTAATAAAAATTAAAAATCTAAATATACTTATTATATGATTGTTAATAAAAAAATTTAAAAATATATATGTGTTTAAATATTTTTATGTTTTATCTAAAAATATCATAAATAAAATAAATATTATTAATATATATATATATATATATATATATATATATATATTCCAAATATATTATTAAAATATATTATGTTTAATATATAAATATATATTATATTTTTATATTATATTTTTTATACTTCATCAAAATTTATAAAATAATAATTTTACTTTACAATCTAAAAATAGTTTATTCTCAAATATAATTTTTTTGGGAACTCATATTACAAAAAGGTGCTAAAGATTTCTTAATAAAATAAGTTATTGAAAGCAAATTATATGATTTGTAATCAATTAAAGATTTTTTAAAGAATAATCTACTTATTTTTTAATTTTGCTTAAATTCGTAATTAATACGAATATAATAAACTTCTTTCATATTTTTATTGTATTAAAAATTTATTAACTACATTAAAAATTTAATTTTAAAATTATTTTTTAAATTAATGTTTGATTTTTTTTATAAGTAACATTGTAAATAAAAGCTAAAAAGTCATTAAAATCATAGTCATCTAAAGTCTAAAAAAATAATTAATTAATATTTTATTGTATATCACATTTGTTTTGTATTTATATTTTATTAAATTTATTTGGCAATATAAAAAAATATAATAAAAATTATAGTAACTTCTTATAGGATTGAATTAAAATTAGATTTATAAGCTGAACAATTGAAACATATATACATATTTACATATTTTTACACAACATATTAATTGAATAATTAATTCTCTTAAAGTAATTTTTAATATCATTTAAAGATTTTATAAGGACAAAACATGATAATTGAATATTTGGATCAAAGATAATAATTGTTCTAAATATATTATTTTAATTTTTATATATATTAAGTATTGCTAAATCAAAAATGAAAGTGAAAAAATAAATCAATGGTATTGTCAAGAACATAAATAAGAAAAAGATGTATAATCTAATGAAAATTGTATCAAAGTAAAGTCACAAAATAAGAATAAGAAAGACTGGAATGGCTATTGCCAAAGATTGGAAACATGAAGACTCTTGAAACTAGACTAGGATCAAGAAAGGAGTTTACAAGAGTAAAGAGGGCTTCACTCTTGCCTCTATAAATACTATCTAACTAAGAGCTATGTGGCGGTATTTTATAGGACCTCATACACGTGTCTAATTTGCAAGACACGTGTCAAACTTGCACGACAAGTTTCCCACATGTATGCCACGTACTTGGCTTGTTCCACAAGCTACCAATAGTACGCCATGTAGCTAGCTTGTTGACCAAGTTTCTAACCTACCAATCACCTATAGACATGTATAAAAGTGATTCCGCATCTATGAAGCTTCTAAGAAGCTTGTCTATCAGATATTATCAAATCAACTTATTTTACCTATTTCTATTGGTCTATATTACTTAGATAATTTATTGGAGTAAATCTTATGTCTGTGATATTTACCCCCCCCCCCCCTCTAGGGATGAGTTCCACAAGGAGCGGTGATTATATGTTGAAGAAGTCCAGGATACGTCGAATTGTGCTTGCCACATACTTTGATCTTTATTCCCTTCGAAGGTAGTTGATAGGTTCTTTCAGCCATTGATAATGTCGCATATCAAGGCAAGAGGACTACCCTATTATTTGATCATTGTTGAGGCCTTTATAACTTCCTTCAAAGAAAATATTAGAAACACCATCAGGAGTAGTTTCTACCTCTAAAAGTATCATCAAACATCGAGAGTCTCTTCCAAGGTCGTGATACCAAACACGTTGTATTTTGCCATCAATCTGAGGAAGGACATGTTGTTCTAGAGGGTCTTCATCTCTATTCTGTCATCTTGAAGGTTGTGATAGTTGTAATGTCTTGTCCGATAAATCAGCAAATGATGGCTCTTGAGCTAAATTCGCTAGTTGTTGATCCTCCATCTCTTTAGCACAAAAAAATCTAAAGAAATGACAAACAATAATACAAGGTAGGATGAAACCTCTATAGAACCTGCTTTGCTTTATAGCAAAGATTTTCTTGATTATTTATCTTGGTTTTGATGGATGTCGTCGATGAAATGTATTGACTTTTATTGGTGCATTTATTAGATTCTTTGATGGCCCCCATGTGTGTTCATTAATATTGTATCCGCGCTAATGCACAAGATATTCCAGTCGATTTTGATATTGCCTTGAATCTAAAATCTCTTCAACCTCAAATTCTTCATCGTTGTCCACTTCTATAGGACGCCGTGGCATTTGTCTTCTTCTTTGTATATCCACTTTCTTGTATCGCTTGAGTAGTGACACGTGGAATATAGGATGGATCTTCATGGACTCCGGTGTCGTATTACGTGTTGTCTCGTTCGGGAATGCACCGGGCACTTGGCTGTAGAAGGTAAAGTACTGTTTGCAAATACTCAAGAAATCTTAATAGGTTTCACCCATGTATAAGGAATATAATTCGAGCTTCAATTCAAAAGTGTTTAAAAACACTCCTCTTAATAAAATCAACCATATATATATCCCAATTACCTCATTTCTTTTACAATTAAGCAATTTTTATTTTTATTTATAAGTCCTAATCCTAATCAATGAGCTTCGACAAGCTATAATTTTTAATCTAACCGTCTACTTACTGTGAAATTTTGCACACAAATGTTGGTATAAGCCTTTTACATGCTCAGAAAAATTTAGTCCAACCCAACTTACAGATTGCAAGAAAATGCCCAATAAGCGCATTGATGACACTCGGCCGCCAACTTGAAGATTGATGTAGGAACTCCAGTGGTGATTTCTCCTTCTTTCACCGTTAACTTCAGCTCAAACTTGGTATATAGCTCAACCTTCAATAGCGATTGCTAAGTCCTCCAAAATCCTATGGTTGCAAGCTAAATGCTCTTAAAACCTCTTTCAAGCTGGCTATCCAATCCTAATCGTCGATCTTTGAATGTCCCCCTCTTTTGCCTTCAGCGGTCGTTTTTGTCCCTGGAGGTCTAATTTTGACCATGTCTCATATCCAGTCTTTCTTTGGGTATTAATTCAACTAATTCTAAGGATTTTTAAATTAAATCCTATCCTCAACTTAATCTTAGTATCAACCATAATAACTATTTTTCTTTTCTATCCTATTTTAATTAACTTATGGCTTTTCAAAATCAGTAATAGAATTTGTATAGCCTAGAAGAAAACTTTAACAACTAACTTTTATCTGTTAGCTATTAAAATAAGAAAATAATCTAAAAGGCTTCCATAAAAATATTCTTATCCACATTTGAGGCCACCAAAAATCTCTTGATATAAGTTCCAAAGTCTTGTTGTATCCAAAATGTCCTACTGTCGGAAAAATCATGACGTACTTGAAGAACACATAAACGTGCTTCTCCTTCTAGAACATATAGATGTCCTTCGAAATATAGTAGATTGTTCTTGAACTCGAATTTAGAAGAATCATGAGACTTAGAAGAATTATTCTTGATATCATGAAAAAGAGGGTCTGAGGACATACTTGATTGAATTTGCTTGAGAAAAGTTGAATCAACAGTCAATGTTGATTTCATTGCTCGAAGATGAAATTGTTCTGGTTTCTAAAGGGCTATTCTTTGTTGCTCAAAAGCTGCATCTCCTTCTTTTGGTGCAAAATAAGAATGTCTAGAAAGGGCATTGAACAAACCTCGTTGTTTTCTTGGCCGATAAGTAATAATGAACTCGAATCTTGACAAAGACATACTCCAACAAGCTTGACAATGATTCAACACGCACGTCAATATAAAATATTTGAGGTTCTTGTAATCCGTGTACACGGTGATTGGAATGGAAGCGCCTTCTAGATAATGACGCCATTCTTGAAAGGAATCAACGATTGTAAGAAGTTCTTTGTCGTAGATCTCATAATTGATCTCGGCTGCTGAGAATTTTCTTGAATGAAAAGCCACTAGATGAAGTTTGTCATCTGTTCCCATTTGTGACAAAATCACACCCAAGGCAAAGTCTGATACATCTATTTGCATAAAAAATGCCTTGAAAAAGTTAACTCGATACAAACTTTGTGTAGAAACAAATGATGTCTTTAAAGCTTCAAATACTGCTTCTGCTTCTTGATTCCATTAGAGTTTGTCTTTACAGGTCAAACGTGTAAGTGGAGCTGTAACTTGAGAGAAGTCTTTGATGAAGATCTGATAATAATTGGCGAATCCTAAAAAATATTGGACATCTCTTATCATCTTTGGAATCTTCCAATTCATAATTGTCTGGACTTTCTTAGGATCCATCATGAGACAATCATTTGAAATGATGTATCCTAAGAAATCGACTTAAGTAGTCTGAAATACACACTTTTCCATCTTGGCATACAATCCCGCATCTCTAAGTTTTTGTAATACTTGGCGAACATGTACTTCATATTTTTTTACATTCTTAGAATAGATCAAAATATCATGTAAGTAGTAGACGACAAAATTGTCTAAGAATTCATGAAAAATATCATTCATGAGATGTTGAAAAGCAGTTGGTACATTTGTAAGTCCAGAAGGCATGACATTATATTCAAAATGTCTGTATCTGGTTTGAAATGTAATTTTTCATTCATCTCCTTCTTTGATGCATACTAGATTGTATGCTCCTCTTAGATCTATTTTTGTGTAGATCTTAGCTTGATTTAACTGGTCAAAGAGTCCTGATATCAAAGGTAATGGATATCTATTCTTGATTGTGATCTTGTTGAGTCTTCAATAGTCAACACACATCCGCAATGATCCATCTTTTTTCTTCACAAACAAAATTGGAGCTCCTGTTGGAGATTTAGAATGGCGTATAAAATTCTTCACCAAATTCTCGTCAATATACGTCTTGAGTTTAGCCAACTCATCTTGTGATAGACTATAAATTGGTCCAAATGGTGGCTGAGTTCCTTCCTTGAGGTCGATTGAACAATCATATGGATGATGCTCCGGAAGAATATCTGCATTCTTTTTCTCAAAAACGTCTTGATAATCCAGATATTGGCTTGGAATGCCACTTAAAGTCTTTCTACCATCAGAAACGGGTGTGGCATAAATAGAAAAAGTTGATCCTTCTTTTGTTGCATGTATAAAAGCTTTTGCACTTATAAGTACAGATTTTGCTATATTAGGCTTATAGCTTTTTACTTGATCGGCAAGATGTTTAATGATATTTTGAGGAAAATCAAATCTACGAGAATTCCAATCTATTTGAGGGTTATATTTTTCTAGCCATGATAAACCTAAAATAACTAGATTAGATGGGGATTTAATTATGTTAAAAACTATATAGCTATTATGACCATCTATTGTTACTTTTATAGGACGGATTTCATGAGTGATGTCTCCAGAAGACAATAGACAACCATCTATGACTTCTACATGTACGAGTTTAGTTTTTTGTACTAAAGGTAACAATAATAATTGAATAAGTTTATTTTGGATGATAATCATGTTATTTTTATTATTATTATTATTATTATTTTGACATTTATGAATATTACCATTTTCTGGTAGATGTCCTAACGCCTTATAGATGAAATCAAGTGGATGCACTTTCCACGAATAGATGAAAAATGTAGATGAAAGTTAGTGAATGAATGGCGTCGAAAGAGATGAAATATAGTAGATGAGAATACGCGACATCCAAGCTCTAGCGACAGCAGAAGCACGAGACATAGCGTGACGGCGAGCCATGGCGACGGCGACGCCAGTCTCCGGATCTGAGCGATGCGCCCATTTTGCAGCGAGGAGGAGCAGCAAATGCTTCACACATTCACCGGTGTTGCATCGCCGCACCACACTCTGCCGTATTCCCCTGCTCTTTGCTGCTTCCTGGACCCACTTCACTCACTTCCTGCTTCATTCTAGCACATGCCATATACACAATCACCGGTGTCAGGTGCCGTCGCTGGTGTCATGTACATATTTTGATGTACCCTGCTGCTATTTGAGCGACCCTAGGTTTGACTGATGGTTTCGGATTTGAGAGACCGTTTTGGTTGTTACTGTGTCAGTGTTTCAGAGCTGAAGACGATGACGTTACCCTTTTATGTCTCGTCAGGTGTTGGAGCGAACAGCAATTCGGGTCGCTCTGAAACAATCACCTGTTATCTGGAGTCTCCTCGACGTAAACAAGTTGCCAACTACCATTTTCAACATGTGAATTCGTTTATGAAAATGGATTTTAAATAATTAATTAAAAATGTCCTTGAAGTTTTAAATAGTTCCAATGCTGATTTTATTGTTTGAGTCAACGAACTGAGGCTTTTCCTGTATGAGACCGATGTAACAATCTGAAATGGCTAGTCCAACGTGTTGTCCAACACCCATAATCTGGTATCTCAAAAGCAACACAGTCAGCGGTAATCTCCAGAATAACAAGAACCTAAGTAATTCCTGTCACTCGTAGACGTTGAATCATGCTTGGAGAGTTCAGACATTGGCATAAATTGTCTTGTCACTGACGACCCATTCAGGTTTTTTTATTGCTTTGAGTTGGAAGTGATCATCCGACTTGACCACATCGGTTTCCACTCACGCCATCTGGATTAAATCGAGTCTGAAGTTTCGGTTTCCCAGATTGATTCTAATGCACGTCATCTAGTGCTACTCAGTTCTGATAGCTCCTGTTCCCGAAGTGAGAAAACGTGATCAATTTTGTCTCATCGATTTGGTTGGCGTGTATTGTTGGTTCAGAACTCACAAAATCAGAATATAACATGATCTCTGTTTTGTGGATTACGTGTAAATGAGTTAGACGCAATGACCATGCAGTCTGAAGGTTTGGTTACATGGAGGGGAGTTTATTGTTGCAATTTTATTTGATCACAGGGGCGATTCCTCCGGGATGATGGGTGATGGGTATCCTTACGGTTAGCAATCTCTCCGAAACTAGTAACCCTTCAGACTAACGAAGGAATTTATGCAGGAAGGACGCGCTATCCAATTCACTCAGTAGGTGATTTACGTTGGCGTCACATCAAATCATCTCATCCTGCTTCGATGTATTGTTCATTCCAGACGCATGTTTTGGCTTGTTGCCGACTACAGCGTTGGCTCTCGTAGACAATGAGTTGTCTATAAGGAGAAATGCTATCGAAATCGTAAAGCTTGTGTGAAGGCAAAGGTTCACTAGCATAATGTTCTAATGCACTTGATCGTGAGTTGTGAAAATCCTAACTAGGGACAAAATGATTTTCTTGTGTTAGGGTGAAATGTGGACTTGCAAAATTGATTGTGTTCGGTCTGATGGCACTTGTGGGCGATGTGTATTATTGCTAAAGGTGGATGCTCTGAAGATGAGGTGAGGTGCTTCGAGGTGGTACGTCTTGGGACATCTGGCCAACTTTCTACTTCAGATTTTTGCTAGAAAACGCATTCTGATCTTTTGTTTCTCGGAACGAAACGCACACCTCCAATTTGATGCTAATCAGTGACCCGATTACCATGGTTCTTTGTTACATCGACTCTGCTATTACCTTAATATTCGTTTGTTGATGTCACGAAGTATGTGAGGGCTGCGTGGAAGTTTGTCAGATGCTCAACATTTTGGAATAATAAGATTGTCAGTTGCTCAACATCTCAGTAATATCCAGTAGAGATCTCAACATTTCGGAAGAAAAAGCGCGTTGTAGAACAGAAAATGTGGCTTTGAGCACTATTGACTATGGCTTATAGGGACACATGAGTCTGAGATCTGGCTTGAGCTGTGTAGGACTGTCTTTCTGCTTCGTTTTTCCGACCACAGGTCGCACTAGACTCTTAAGTGCCTTCAGATTGTACAGAGATAGATGCCTTGCAGAGAAAGCTCTTGGCAAATGGGACACTGCATTGTAAGGCGCATGTTGTTGTCAAGAAGAATTCGTCACTTTAGACAGTTACCCATAAGTGTTCATGCAGATGTTTCTGGGCAATTTGAACTACCAATGTCTCATTAAATCCCGTGGTATCTTCCAGATTCGAGTGTCACAGCCTTTCATTGTCAGCATTCATCCAGGACTGCAATTAATTCAACAGAAGGTACCCAGGAGGATGCAGTTAGTAATGAAAAAAAAATCCCAGTGAACGTGTAAGTTGCTGTGGCCGGATATTAACCGCCTCTGCTCCGAAGGACTAGTTATTTAAATCTCACACGAGTTCTACAACTGATCTCCTTGAAGTTTTACAAGACCAAAATATCGAATCTCCTAGTGTACGATACTTCCGATGTGCTCTGATGTTCAGCCATTCTGCCATTCTTACCCTTGCCAATCTTCCAGAGTTGTTTCGGAATAGGTTGTAGTACTGCTCACCACCGAACACGGTAGATCTACAGGTGACCATGTTTCAACTAGTCCCCATGTAACCCAATTCGCATTAACAGATCTAGATCCGGATCCTTACACACAAAAAGCTGCTCATGCCTAAGGTCTCCACGGCTGACTCCACAGAAGCTGAAAATGATGTGGGTCTTATCACCTTATCCTCGATCCCCTCCAACACTCAAAGCAGGAATGATACCCTTTGGGACACGTTCAGTACGTGAAGACGCGAACAATTTCCAGGCAGCGGCAACAGTGGGGGCCATGGGTGAAGTGAAAGCACAGTAAAGCTGGAGGCCTTGCAGAACTTGGAACGGAGACTGGTAATGAGCCAGGTATGAGCATCAACAGCTCTGCCTGCAACATGACTGGACTGATGTACTCCCTAGCTCTGCAGCAAAATCTCTCCGTCTTCATCCTCTTCTTCGTCTTTTTGGCCGCCGAAATTCGGCAGTTCCAATGTAGCTGGTGCTTGTTTTGAAGTTTTCCTGAGAACCTGCATGCCAGCTTGGCATATGAAGCATGGAAGAAATGGGGGGTGCGAGACTGAAACCTTGGCATGTAGGTTGTCTTCTTGCTATCAACTTTCTTTGATGTTGTTGTGTGAGCTGTCTCTCCTTATGCTTCCAACGTCTCAATCTGCCAAGTGGCTGTAGCAATATTCCATTCCTCCTGTACAATGCTGGCTTTTTCCACCCTCTTTCACTCTTTGGAAACCACGTATTGCTTGCTGCCGGGTCACCAATGCCCAAATTCCTATTGTAAAATAAACCCCGTTCAATACATTCGGAAAAACAATTCTGATAAATCAATAATATTAATATTAATAATATTAATAATTATGATTCTCTAGAACTTTGACCACAAATATCTGGATTTCTTCGCTTGTGTGCTTGACTAAGCTGTAGGCTGCTCCTTGGACAAACACACACATATGTGTGTTTTGGTCAATGTATTCATTAACTATATATCAAATGTACGAATTGTTCCACCTACAGGGCCTCTCACTGAGGTGCACTGTTACACTATACTGTCACCAAGCCATTAGTCAATAATTTCTATTAAAATACTTAAGTTTTCCAATTTTGATTGAATCCGTAAAACAACAAAAGCATTGAAAAGTAAAGAAAGAAGTGATAAAGGATCTTGCCAGAACGAAGCAAATGATCCTGGAGGTGTGAGCATCTTGAGCATAGACTGGATAAGGGGGAGAAAAAGAAAAAGAAAACAATAAAGGAATGGCTAGACTGTCCTCTTCCACAGCCTTCTAGAAAGGACACATCCAGAGGAGGTCTAAACAAGGAGGAAGAAAGAAAAGGAAAAGACGAAGAAAGAAGGCCAAGAATGGAAAGATGCCCTTGACCTCCCACGGACTGCAGGAAGGGTCTGCCACGTCATGGGATGAGGGGCTGGAGGGATGAGAGGAGGTGACAGCTGTTGAGCACGCAGCATAAGGCTTGTTTTCCAGCTGGGCATAGGGGCACCCCATGCTTGCCAAGTGGACTCGCTGACTTGGACAAAGGGGGTCGTACTGTCCACTCTCCCCATTCCTCCAAGTCCGAAGAGGGATTATTGAATGTACCTTTTGGGGCCAATAATCAGTGCGTTTCTTTCTTACCCACTTTGACTCTGCTTCCATTTCTCTCTCTGGCAGTGTTTGGTTCGTCACTTTAATTGGCTCCATTTTGATATCATTGGTTGTACTTGTTTGAGTGATAAATTTGAACTGTGTAGAATAAGGTTAAAATCTCATGGATAATCTTATTTAAAAAAAACCCATCAAGAAGGATCACGGTACAAAGTATACATCTAGTACATGATTCTCAACCAACTTTAAGATTTTAAATATATATGTTTAAGGCGACTAACTATTAATGTTAAGGCATTCACAATCTCTTCCATCAATGTAAACAGTCTGGAAGCCAAATGCTCTTTTCCCACTGCCAAAAATGTTAGGGTTTTGAAGCCAGCTCTAAGTCAAGAACACAAAAAAGCTCCTCCCAATTAAAGCAAAGCAGCACTTATGCTGCGTGCTCAACAGCTGTCACCTCCTCTCATCCCTCCAGCCCCCTCATCCCACATATATTTTAAATAATCCCACATATATTTCTTTTTTTAGAACATAAGAGGGTTTATCTTTTGCTATTGAATTTCGTAAAAGATTGTGTTAAAAGGTTGGGTCTTTTATTTCAAGGGCCAAGGTTGAACAGGAAATACAAACCCTAAAGGGAGGTGAATAGTTTCACTAAATCAAAGTATTTGCTTCTAAAAGTTTAGTAATCCATATCTTAGCAAACTTTTTGATGTACTTAAGTTTATTTTGAGGTTCTCTTTCAGTTTATTCTAAAGTTTTATACTAGTAAGCTATATTAATCAGCATATTTTAAATAGTTAATTTATTTTAATTTTTTCATCTAAGTAAATTTGTATTTTAAAATTGTCTAAAAACAAGCATCTACCATTAAAGGTGAAAGAACCTTCATGTCATTAAATTAGTTAAGTATATTAAAAAAACTATTTGTTGAAGATTTAATTGGAAAATAACTATATTAAGGCTATTAGATGATATAATAAAAAAATATTTATCCCAATTCTGTGCTTTTTTAATTGCTATACATTTTTAAAATATATGTGGGATTATTTCTTTAGTATTTGGAGTCTAAATAATAAAATTATTGATAGTGTTTATTTTGATTTTTTATTGTAAAGTACTAATTATAAATTTTTTGTATAAAATAAATTATATTAAAATAATTCTTTTGTGCTTTTATTTTTTCATAGATACTTTACATTAAATAAACTTAAGAGTTGAGAGGGCTATTTTATTTTATAAGTTAAAAACTAGGATAGGTAGAAATTTTTTAAAAATAAATAATTTGCCTTTTTGGCAATATATTTCTTAAATTTCTTTTCTTTTTTTTAATAATATTTTTTTAATAATTCTCTTTTTAATAATATTTTTAAATTTTTGATATATTTGAAATAAGTAAATAAATAAATAAATAAACTGATTTAGATTAGAAGTTTGAAATTTTAATAACCTCATATTATATAATATACTATTTGAAAAAGTTTCTCTATATATAAGTTGTTATAGGATGTTAATATGTTGAATTGGACATCTTTCTTGTAATAGAAAAAATTCTTTGATTACTAATTATATGTCTTAAGGTTGATCTATGCTTAAGGTAAAGACATTACTATTTCTTCATCTTATCTTACTTATCAATATTTGGAATAAGAAATAAAACTAGTCATTGTTATTTTGACTATAAAATTGATTCCAATTAATTATATCTAATGTATTTAGTTTATATGTAAAGATATTTATCCAATATTAAAAAAATTAGATAATGAGATTTTATTATTATAAGTTATATGATGATGATTGAAATTGGATCAATGCAATCTGTCATCAAAAGAAATCTTAGATATATATGTACTATAATTTATTTTTTTTATTTTTTATTTTTTTTTAAGTTTATATAGCTTAATGGTATTTATTTATATGAATATTTTTTCTAATAACATTAGAGTCTTCTTTATTCTATCCTTAATATTTTAATATTAAAATATTTATAATTTTTTTAATTTAAAATTTTTAAAATTATATAGTTTAATTATTAAGTAGCTTAAAATTTGTCTAACATATTCTATTTTGGATCTTAAATTATTTTTTTAAGTATTAAAAATCTTCTTCCAAGCTTAAAATTATATTAAAAATATAAATATAAAATTAATAAGTTAATGATATTTTGTGATTAAACTTGAAGAATAGTCCAAGTTGAGATTTTTATCTAAAAATACTTAAAATATTATATTTTCTTATAATAACATCTTTTAATGTCTATCTAATTGATAGAAAAATTAATGTTGATTTCAACTTTAAGAAACTAAGGCCCTTGTTATAAAGACATCAACTTACAATATACTAAGATAGTTTTGCTTTAATATAAGTCTATTTTCTAATCTAAGAATAATTTGATTAAATGAAATATTATCTTTGTGGCTTTAAATAATTTATTTTAAATTATAATAAATTATATTATAGAATCTAAGATAATATAATTGACTATAAAGATGTACCTTATAAGATTAATCTTAATTGAATTATAATATATTATCTTGTTTTGAACTTGGGTGGTATCAAAAAAAATTGTAAAAGATTTTAGCTCTAATTAAAATAATATATTTAATAATATACTTATCAATTGATATTAAATTTTAAATTTTTTTAAAATAAATTATATTAATTTTTAAGAATACTCAAATAAATTATTAAATTATTTCCATATTAGCTTATAACTAATTAGTCTTTTCATGTGACTCTGTTAAAATTATATATATATTTTTTTCTCTAAGTCAAGTTTTTTTTTTATTTTTTATTTTTTATTTTTAAATAAAAAAATTATGTCTTATATTATGATATAGTAGAAATTATAAGAAATCATTTCTATTGATATTAATTTAGGTTTTAATTTTAGTAAAGATCATTCAATTTTTTTGATAAATTGTAGTCTAAATTTAAAATACTATATTGTATTAAAAACAAATTTTTAGGATGTGCAATCTAGTACTTAAATAAAGTTAGATTTAAGCAAATATAAGTCTTTTTTGGATAGTTTTAATTGTAAAAGACTTCATGTGCTATAACCAAGTTATCCAAGATATATATATGAAGAATTTGTTTTTTTTAAATTAATTTGAATCTACAAATTTTATTAGAATGGATTAAATTTTCATTTTTAAGGTTTTTGTAAATATTCTATAAGTAGAATTCAATAGGATAATAGATATATAATTTTTAATATATCTTTGTATAATATTTTGGATATAGAAATAATAAAAATTCTTTAAAAGAATTTTAAAAAAATTCTCTTTTCCATTGATTATATATTTTGATATAGACTATTTCAAAATTTGGCTAGAATATTTTTTTAAAATTTAGTATTTATATTGTATTAAGGACATATTTGTCAGAACCTTCTAGAATATTTTAAAAGATTCTTAGAACTCTCTAGAACCTCCCAAACCTTCTAGCATCTTCCAAGTAGATAGAAGTTGCATGAAAAGCTTTCTAGTTAGTAGAAGTTATTTGAGAAGCTTCCTAGTTGGTGAAAGTTGCTTGAGAAGCTCCCTAATTAGTGGAAGTTACTTGAGAAGCTTTCTAGGTAGGAGTATATATTGGAGTTGAGGCTAAAGAATTCTTTAGTCTCGACAACACATCTCTTGGAGCTCTAGTTCACCTCTCTGGTGTTGTTTTTGTACTCATCTGATTAATCTAGTTCTTGTCAATTCTTCTTGAACTTCTTGTTTAGACTTCCAGTCTATATTTTGCGTCCATGACAGTTTGTCGAGACTGTCCATCTATCAATATCAAAGCTTAATTCTTTCAAGCAGAGAGTGGACTACTCCTCTCCTTGGAGATACTTGAGCGTTCTAAGGGATGCAGATTATCCTCTCTTGGATAAGTATTGATTCTTTCTTCTTTACTTAGCATGGCTAGTAGACAAGACGTTAATATGGTAGAATCTTTGGAATCAAAGTTAGATGTGATCATCAATGCCCTTAACGCTCTAGCGGTTAGAACTATTGAAATTGAAGGAAATTTTGCTAAGCTCCTTGGAGCTACAAGAGTGGAAGTGGCTCAGACTATAGTACAACCATCTCTAGTTAGTGAAGTACTGCCATCTACATCTCAACGTGAAAATTTGATTACATCGCAATACAAAGAGCCTCAAGTCAATCTCTCAGAAAAGTTTGATGGTATCCAATCAAAATTTTGTGGTTTTGTAAACTAAGTTCAATTGGTAACATTCTTGCAACCAAAATGCTATTCAATCGAGGAGTCGCAAATTCGATTAATGGAGACATTGCTTATTGGACAAGCTTTGTCTTGATTTGCCACCTTATTTGAGAAAAGGTCTTCTATCTTGAGTAATTTTGAGATCTTTCTAGAAGCATTTGACGAGGCATTTGGAGAGCATGATAAGACTTGATGGGCAACCACCAAGATTCGCTTTCTGTGTCAAAGATCACGCTTTGCATCTGTTTACGCCTTGGACTTCAGACAACTTGCTCGTGATATCAACTAGGGAGAAGAAGCGCTGGTGAGTCAATTTTATTGGGAACTCAGAGATGACGTAAAGGATTTATTGCTATTTCTACCCAACCCTCAAATACTCAACGAAGTAATCAGCCAAGCGGTGAAGTGTGACAATCGACTTTTTCAACGATGTCAAGACTATTATTCCAGAGCTACACGGTATCTACGAGGAAACTAATTCTATTTGGTTGCTCCTATCAAGAATATAGAAGCTCAATCTAAAACAGAAGACATGTAAATCAATATGGTATGTTTCAAGTCCCTCATAACTGAAGAAAAGAAGCGACAATTTGAACAAAATTTGTACTTATATTGTGGAGAAGTAAGCCATAAAGTTGGAAATTGTCCCAAAAAATAGACGCCTCGAACAACAATACTCAGGAGCACAAGCGTGCAAGAAAACAAGGATGCCAGCCATAATAGGGACCGTTGTCGTGGTAGAGAGAATCTGCCTCAAGAAAGCGTTGGGCTTCTGGCTGCCACTAATTACTCAAGCAAGATTCAAGTATAATAAAAACCCCCAATTTTATATAAAAGAGATCTTCATAGGGCTATTACATCCAATACATAAGCCTAATTTCCTCAAACCACTCAAAACATAACAAAATACTCTAAATCCTCATTCCCCTGTAGGAAGGGAATTTTTTCCAAATTTCAATAACCCATAACTTTTAATCGAAGCGTCCAAATCTATTCCAAATTTACACGGAGTACTGATGTATTCTTCACAATTATCACTACAAATTTCAACTGTTGATTCATTATCAATCTTTAGATATCGCTAAAACTCTAGCAGTAGCTTTAAACCCTTATTTACAAACACATGTGTACTAAATTCTTTACATCTCACAATCTAAAAGTCCAAATGCTATGAAACTTTGATGTATAGCTTCTTGGCATAATCATACACCTTTTTAGAAATTTTGAGATAAAAATTCGTCCAGAAACTCAAGATATGACAAATCCCATCACTATCAACAAAACGGCCTACTTACTACCTTGGAATTCGATCTGTTGTCTTTGACTCCCAATAACTCCTTCTTCAAAACTCCAAATGTAGTAATTCTTCTACATCAAGTGTAGAGCTTGAAATCTCCTCTCTAGCCACACCTCCCGATCTCCAAAAGCTTTCATACAACTCCTCCAATCCTCAAAAGAGTGACAATATGTCTCATATTGACACCTTATCTTCAAATGGCTATAACTTCTTTACCCTAACTTCAAATCCTCTAATTTTTGTACAAAAATTGTACCCAAAATCCTAAACTTTACAATCCTAGTCTTTATTTTTATAATGGCCTCCTTGAAGTCGCCAAAACCCTTGTTAAGGTCGCAGGCAGCCTCCTCAAAGCCCATTGGACATGGTATTCGACCAATAGGGATGAAGTTTCCCATTCCTTGCCTTCATCCGACCATGTCTTCATTTCATCCCTCTCAATTAGTCTCCTACTAGCTTTTATTTTCATCTTTAAGCTCCCACCTTCTCTCAAGGCTTCATACTAATCATTTAAATCTTATAATTTTTTAAATATCATAATCAAAATAAGTAAAAATAAAATAAAGTTTCTTCTATCAATTCCTTTAATTTATTTTACTAAGCGTTCTAACACATATCTAACTTTATAAATATATTATGATTTTTGAGTGGATTTTACATACTGTAAGCAATTTCAGTACAACACCGTGCAGTTGGACATCTCAACACTCCAAATTAATCAAGGTTCCTTTCTCTCAACTCAACCTTCTCATTGCTTTACGGTACTTTTATTTCTTGGTATTCAAAAACTACAAACTAATGCTCTACTAGACTCAAAAGCATTTATTTGTTTTTTAGATGAAGAGTTTGCCAAGCTTCACAAATTTCCTCTTGTAAAGAAACGAAAGCCTATCTATGTAGAAGTCATAGACGCCTGACCTTTGTCTTCTGGCGATGTTACTCATGAAACTAAATTGTAAAAGGTACGTCTTGAAAATCATGAAAGTAGCATTATGTTTAATATTATCAAGATCTTTTCATGTCTAGTCATTTTGGAGCTATCCTGGCTTGATAAATATAATCCATTGATAGATTGGAGGTTGCGAAAAGTGACATTTTCAATAAAATCCTTAATGGTGGAACCTGCCAAGATAATATCTAGAAACAAACCCTTGTTCATAGGTGCGAGGGCCTTTATGACGGAAGCCAAGTATAATACACTTCTTGTCATCTTTGCAACGCCAACTCAAGAAGATGCAACTCCGACTTTAGTTATTTTAGAGCAGTATGAAGAATTCAAGGATGTCTTTGAAAAGAAGAATACTGATATGCTATCAAAGCATCCACCGTACAATTGTGCTATAGATCTCCAAGAGGGAGCACAACCACCATTTGGCCCAATCTATAATTTATCATAAGACGAGCTGTCAACATTGAAGGATTACATTGAAGAGAATCTTACGAAGAACTTCATTTGACATTCTAAATCTCTAGCAAGTGCACCTATCTTCTTTGTGAAGAAGAAAGATGACTCATTATGAATGTGCATGGATTATCGAGGCTTGAACAAGATCACTATGAAGAATTGATATCCATTACCACTAATATCCGGACTCTTGGAGCAACTTGGTGAAGCCAAAATATACACCAAGATAGATCTTCGTGGAGCTTACAATCTTGTACAATTAAAAGCGAGAGATAAATAGAAAACAATGTTTTGGACGAGGTATGGATATTTTGAATATAATATTATGCCTTTTGGATTGACCAATGTACCAATTATATTTCAATATTTGATGAATGATGTTTTTCAAGAATATTTGGACAAATTTGTTGTTTGTTACCTTGATGATATTTTGATCTATTCCAAGAATGTTCAAAAACGTGAGGGTCATGTAAAGTTGGTATTACAAAAATTTTGAGATGTGGGATTATATGCCAAATTAGATGGAGAAGGATGATAAACTTCACTTGGTTGCGTTCTATTCAAAAAAGTTTTCAGCAGCAAAAATCAACTATGAAATTCATGATAAGCAGTTGCTTGCGATAGTTGATTCTTTCTAAGAGTGGTATCATTTATTAGAGGGTGCTGCACATCCGATGATTGTATATATAGATCACAAGAATTTGAAATATTTCACAACAGTTCGAGTTTTGAATCATCGCCAAGCTTGATAGAACATGTCATTAGTCCGATTCGACTTCATCATCTCATATTAGCCAGGAAGACAGCAAGGATTATCAGATGCATAATGGAAGAGATGATATCTAGCACCCAAGGTTGGAGATGCATCATTTGATCAGCAGTGTACAATTTTGTTACAACCAGAACGATTTTGCCTCCGCACCACCTCTATGATCATACCAATTGATGCTGATTTTTTAGAACAAGTCTGTGGAGCATCAACTATGGACTCATTAATCTTAGATGTGAAGCAATACTTTGACAAAGACAAGTTCAAGATTGAAGACGCGTTAATATATTTTGAAGATCAACTATACATTCCAGAAGGATCAACTTGGCTTTGTATTCTTCAATCTTGACATGACTTCTTAGTCGCATGCCACTTCGGATTCAATAAAACAATAGAACTTATTTTCGGAGACTTTTGGTGGCCTCAAATGTGGAAGATAGTGAAAAATTTTGTGCTATCATGTAACCTTTGTTCAAGATCAAAGAATCCTCGATATCGCCCTTATGGGCTTTTACAACCTTTACGAATTCCAAAGCAAGCGTGGTCTTTAGTATCTATGGACTTCATCATAGACTTGTCACCTTCTACAACATTTGATGCTATCTACGTGGTGGTAGATTGGTTTACGAAGATGGCACATTTTGTTCCATGTAGAAAGACAATATATTTTTTCTGGTGAAGAAATAACAAGATTATTTATTGATAATATATATCGGTATCATGATTTATCAATGAGATTATTTCGGATCGAGGGCCTCAATTTATATCAAAGTTTTGGAGGTTACTTTTTGATATACTGAGGATAAATATCAAACTCTCTTCTGCCTTCTATCTTCAAATCGATAGTCAAACAAAGCGAGTCAACCAAATTTTAGAGCAATATCTACAATGTGTGATCAACTATCATTAAGACGATTGGACTACATATCTACCATTGGCGGAGTTTGCATACAACAATTCGGTCCATGCCTCAATTCAACAAACACTTTTCTTTGCAAATTATAGATATCATCCAAAACTCGATTTGTTAGATAAATCCAAAGATGAAAATTCAACAGCTGAAGATCTTGCAAAGCATTTAAAGGAGATCCAGACTACCTTAAAGCTTCAATTACATGTAGCTTAAGACTCGTACAAAGCTTCTGCAAACAAATTTCGGAAGGATTCTCTTGCTTTTCAAATTGGAGATAAGATTTGGTTTTTGCAATGAAACATTAAGACCACTCGACCGTGCGATAAGTTGGATTATAGAAGGTTGGAACCATTCTGCATTCAGAAGCAAATCAATCCGATGGCTTATCAGCTAAAATTACCCACATCTATGAAGGTACATCCAATCTTTCATGTTTCTCTTTTAGAAGCTTATAGCAAATGAACTTTACCAGGACGGATACAGCCACCGCCACCTTGTGTTGAAATCAAGGACCACGTGGAATATAAGGTGGAACAAGTCCTTGATTCGCATTGGAGATGGGAGAAGTTGGAATATTTAATTTAATGGTGTGGCTATGATGTAAACGAGTGGACTTGAAAGCCAATAGAAAATGTAACAAATGCACCGCAAAAGGTACAAAAATTTCATAGACAATATCTTGATAAATCAAAAATCAGCCACTGACAAAACGTTGTCGTGGTAGAGAGAATTTGCCTCAAGAAAGCATTGGGCTTCTGGCTGCAACTAAATACTCAATCAAGATCCAAAATAATAAAACCCTCAAAATTTTATAAAAGTTTTTCTTTTAGGGCTATTACACCCAATACATAAGCCTTATTTCACAAAAACACTCAACTATATCAAAATACTCTAAACCCTCATTCATCCATAGGAGGGGAATTTTTTTCAAACTTCATTAACCTATAACTCTTAATCTAACTATTCAAATCTGTTAAAATTTTACATGAAGTACTGATGTGCTTTTAACAACTAGCACAACAAATTTCAACTATTAATTCTTTATTGATCTTTAGATATCATAAAAACCCTAACAATAGCTTTAAACCCTTGTTTACAAACACCCATGTACTAAATTCTTTATATCTCACAAACCCAATGTCCAAACTCTATGAAACTTTGATGTATAGCTTTTCAGCACAAAGATTCACCTTCTTGGAAATTTTTAGACAAAAATTCATCTAGAAACTCAAAATATGGCAAAATCCATTACTATGAGTAAGACGGCCTACTTACTGCCTTGGAATTCGAACTGCTGTCTTTGACTCCCAATATCTCCTTCTTTAGAACTCCTATTGTAGAAATTCTTCCACACTAGGTGTAGAGCATAAAATCATATCTCTAGCCGCACCTTCCAATCTCTAAAAGCTCTCATACAACTCCTATAATCTTCAAAAGAGTGACAGTAGGTACAAATTGCACACCTTAACTTCAAGTGGTGCTTGCAAAAACTACCACTCGTAAAAGCTCAGTCTGCGATTTTTCACTTAAAATTGTGGCCAAAAGCAAGCTTTCTGTCCCTGGTCTTTGATTGTGGAAATGGCCTCCCTTGAAGTCGCAGAAACCCTTATTCTTGTTCCGGGCAGCCTCCTCAAAGCCTATTGGGCATGACCATTGACCAATAGGAATGAAGAACTTCACTCCTTGTCTTCATTCATCCTCACTTTGTCTTCATCCTTCCAAATAGGCCTCTTAGTAGTTTAATTCTTCTTCTTTGGATCCCAATTGCCTCTCAAGGCTTTATACTAAATATTTGGACTCTATATAATTTAAAAGCCATAACCAAACTAAGTAAAAATCTAAAATAAATTTTCTTACACCAACTCTCTTTAATTTATTTTACTAATCATTTTAACACACATCTAAACCTATAACCATATTATGCATTTTGAGTGGAATTTACATACTCTAAGCAATTACAGTACGACAACGTTGTCGAGGTAGAGAGAAATTGCCTTAAGAAAGCACTGGGCTTCTAGCTGTCACTAATTTCTCAATCAAGCTTCAAAAATGAGGAAAACTCAAATTTTATATATATATATTTTTTCTTTTTGAGAAATTACATCAAATACATAAGCCTCAAGTAACTAACAACATCCAAAGTGTGATAAAATCCTCTAAAACCTTATATATCTTTATGTGGAAATTTTTCCAAACTTCAACATCTCATATCTCCTGATCCGACCGTCCAAACATGGTAAAATTTTACATGAAGTACTGATGTATTCTTATCAACCTCTACAACAATTTTCAATTGCAAATTCATTGCGGATCTTGAGATATCTTGAAAACCCTAACAGTCGCTTCAAACCCTTGTCTTTATACACCCGCATACAAATTTCTTCATATCTCACAAACTATAAGCTCAAATTCCATGAAATTTGTATGTATAGCTTCTTAACACAAAATTTCACATTCTCCAAGAAGTTTGGGCCAAAATTTCGTCTGAAAACTCAAGTTATGGCTCAAAGCATAACTATTAACAACACAGTGTGCTTATTGCCTTGGAATTGGATGCGCTATCTTCAACTCTTCATATCTCCTTCGTCTAAACTCAAAACTTAAATTCTTTAAAGATAGACATGAACCTTGAAATATCGATTCAGCGCACCATTCGATCTCAAAAACCTCCGTTACCAACTCCGCGAAATCCCCAAAGAGTGACGCGGTATATATAAATCACTCTTCAACTTTGGACAAATTAACTTCTTCCTTTAACTCCATAATTTGTTGTAGTTTAAGTCCAAGCTTATCATAAGCCTAAACTTTATTTCTACCTGAAATTGCAAAATCCCCCTTTGAAGTTGCGAAAACCCCTAATAAGGTCAGCTGAAGCGACTCCTCAAAACACATTAGGCGTGGGAAGAGAATGGGGGAGATTATCGTATTGGTTTCACTTGCGCTATATTCGAGGAGGAAGGAACTGTTGAAATTATGTCTAATTCTACTAGCTTAAATTTTCATCCTTAAGTCCCAACCTTCTCTCAAGGCTTCATACTAAACATTTAGATCTTATAATTTTTAAATACCATAACTAAAATAAGTAAATAAAATAAAATAAAGTTTCATCTATCAACCATTTTTAATTTAACTTACTAACCATTCTAACACACATCTAGATTCATAAACATATATTATATTTTAACTAATTTTTACATACTGTAAGTAATTACGATGTGACAACGTGTTTAGTATACCAAAGGAATGTATATAAGCAGGATCCAGGTCTTATCAAAATATAATTTTATTACGTTTCTTATAAGAGTTTTCAAAATAATATATAATCTCGAGTGTATTTGGAGAAATATAGTTAGTGGGGTGAGGTCTTACACTAGTACCATCTCCAGGCAGATAGCTCTGTAGCGTCGACCTCGGGTGAAATTAGAAGAACCAAGAAGACGTCAAAGAATACCAAGTAGCAGGTCACTCATGATTGTCTTTGAAGCTAAACCAACTCATGAAGGTAGTGGCGAAACGATATTTTCAGGCCGCTTCTACAATGAAGACATAGAATTTCACGCATGGTTTCAAGTGGAAGGTGTTGGTCATTATTGGTGGCTACAAAGACCCATGAATCATCTACCTCGTGAATGACAACTAGAGTATATTGCAGAGACTATGTGCCAAATCTTTGATTTTCTACATTAATGAGCATACATCTCAAATAACTTCTCGGAGACCTCGAAGCTAGAGGAGAAGGTGATGTTAAGGACATACTTATCTGAACCTTCTAGAACATCCTAGAAGGTTTTTAGAACTCTCTAGAACCTCCCAGAACCTTCTAGTATCTTCTAAGTAGATAAAAGTTGGTTGAGAAGCTTTTTAATTGGTAGAAGTTGCTTGAGAAGCTTCCTAGTTGGTAGAAGTTGCTTGAGAAGCTTCCTAGATAGGAGTATATATTGAAATCGAGGCTGAAGAGTTCTTCAGTCTCGAGAACACATTTCTTAGAGCTCTAGCTCACCTCTTTGGTTTTTGTTTTTGTACTCATCTAGTTAATCTAGTTCTTGTCAATTCTTCTTGAACTTCTTGTTTAGACTTCTAGTTTATATTCTACGTTCGTGACATATTGTCTAATTATAATATATTTTTTTGCTAGTTTTTTAATAGTCTTGAATAATTTCTATAAAAGAAGATATTCTTTCACGAGATTTTAATTATATTTTTTAATTTTTTTTGGATAGATTCTTCTTGTTGTTGTAATAGTTTATTGGTGGATTGTTTTTAATTGTCGATTAGTCTTTGTATCTTAGTATAGATTAAAAAAATATTTATATCTAATTTTATTCAATTTTTATTTATTAATTTAGTTATTTTATTTTATTTTATCTACTAATTTAGTTTTATATTTTAAAGTTTTAAAATCTCTATTAAATAAAATTTATTTTCTATTTTCTATTTAATTAAATTTATTATCTTTCTAATAATTTAACTAAATTTATCTACTACTATAGATGCAATATCTTTTTAAGTCTATTTCTTTTATTTGTCTTATTGTAATATGTGTATTTATTATTCTAATATTTTAATTATAATATATTAAAAAGTAAACTAAAATAATCTATATTATTTAGTAATTTTATTGGAGCTATTTAGTTTTTCACAAGAATTCTAATAAATACAAAAATATCACTTTTTCTTGATCTACCTCTAATTTAGTTGTGTCTTAGAGCATGTTATAATATGTGATATTTTTCTTCCCTCGATAATTTTGTATTTAATTATTTAATTATTAGAAATATATTTAATTATTTTTAAGAAAATACTATCATAATAAATATAAAAAGATATAATATAATTACATGATTTATGAGCCTTACTTGAATTATTTTAATTCCTTATATAATATAATAAAATATAAAGCTTAATTGATATTTAATTTTTTAAAAATATTTATTTATAATATTTAAAAAGATGTTAAGTAAAAATATATATTATTAATAATAGTAATTATTTACATGAGGATTTGCTTAATTGAGTGAAGTCTTGTTGTACTTAACTAGGTGAATTCAAGCTAACTTGGCTTTGTAAATGAACTTGATATCTAGTTAGACCAAATGCCAATAAATAGATAGGTCTTAGAATATGAATATTTAAAGACTAGACAAACTAAGTAGAAGACATTTGATTTGATCTAAAATAACTTTATTAGTCTAATCTTATTGATTACCACATCTTTATGCTAAGATTTAAGAGAATATTCTTTAAATATGCTTTAAGCTTAAGAATTAGTGTTTTGAACTATTATGTTGTATTTTCTAATTCTTAGAAGAATTAAGATTGTATCATAAAGAAGTAATGCATAGAAAGAAATAACTTTGTTGTAAAATCATTTGGTAGTATGTAGTTGTAATGAGTTCTAAGTTTTAAAGTTTAAATTTGGAAAATTAAGTTGTATGGAATGTATCAAGCTTCTTAATTCTTATGTAAACTATAGTAGTGAGAGATTATGGACAAAATAATTTGACTCAAAAGATACCACAAAATTATATTAGTTTGAAATAAAGAATAAAAATCAATCAAAGATTAGCAAAATTACTCTTCTTCTAAAGACTACTTAGCATGCATGTAAATACATATTAGAACAAAAATTTCTTTACATGAAAGAACAATTTTTCAGATTCAATTTGATTAAATACCTAAATAAATATAAGAAATTCAAAATTTATAAGTACTAAGAAGTGTTACATGTTATTAGTAATTTATTCATTTTCTTTGTATTAAATGCTTCTTATTTTTATTCTTTAAGTTGATGTAAAAATTATTTGTTGGTTGAATATGTTGTGTGATTTTACTAATTGATCATTATATCATTTTTTATTTAATTTTTTTTTAAACTTATTGTCATTAAAAAAATCTATATTTTATACTTATTAATAATTTTTTTGATTCTTTTGTGTTTTTCAAATTTTATGATCTATTTCTTTAACATCTCTATTATAATTTGATTATCTTTTATTTATAAGAAATATTATTTATAATTGAATCTAGTAATCTTTTATCAATTTTTTATTTTTTTATTTTTTATTTTCTTAGTTAAGATCTTTATAACTATCATGAAACTTCTTTTTCTTGGTTGAGATATTTTAAAAACTATTTTAGATGTTAGTTGTAATATCTAAATATATTATTTTTATAGCCAGGAAAAAAAAAGGTTATTGCTTCAACTCACTTTTGTCTTTTAATATTCTCCATCTCCTTTGCAATGTAGGTCTTTTTAAATGTTATTTTCTACTTTAATAGTTAGTATAATATTAGAGCTAAAAAAATGTTGCAACTATTGATACAAGTGGTTGTTTTATTTCATAGATTAAAACAATTATCTTACATCTCTACTTATATTTTTTGCATTAAAAATTTTAGTTCTTTTACTAAAACATTAGAAATAATAGTTTGTAAAAAAATTTATTGTTATAGAAGTATTGCTATGCTATGAAGGTTGTTACATAATTCAAATTTTTGATTTTTGATTACATAACTATATATATATATATATATATATATATATATTATAGCATTTATTTACAATTGACTTGTTGATTGCTATTCTATTAAAACATGTAGTTTGATTTATTTTTCTTCTTATTCTTTGATCATTTTGTCAATGTATGATGTTGATAAATTATTATTCTAAAAATATATTTTTTATTCTATAAATTTAATTTTTTTCTAATTAAATAAAAAAAATTAAAAATAAAAGACTAATGATTTGTCTACTATCTATCTAAAGTATGTCCTATAGCTTTTGAATATCTAATTATTTTATACAATTGAACAAAAACTTATTTAAAATAAAAGGTCTAACAAATTATCTCTTATAGATCTTAAGATTCAATATTATTTGTTTCATAGTTTCTTTGTCTATTTCAATTAGCTTTTGAAGCTATGCTAATAGGCTTTTGGAAGCCCACATCTAAAAAAATTATGCAATGAATCAATTATTTTAATTTTATCTATATTTGTCTTAATACTACCATTAGATATTCTTTAATTTAGAAGCCTTGTTTACACTAGAATCATTTGATTGATTAATTATAGCTATAACATTCTTTCTATATCCTTTTGTATGTGTATCATCTTATACCATATTTGCGCAAGTAATTCCAATCAACATTATAAATAATATATCTACTTAATCAACCATTCCTACACTATGTAATCCTACTCACACTAAACCCCAATCCCAACTTAGGTCACAATTTGCAAATCTTACAAAATCTTGCCAATCACAACAAGAACAACAACAATCAAATGAAATCTATTTGCTAGACTTAAATCCATGCATGATTTGGACTATAGAATAACCCAATCATAAACCAAACTTTAAAACCCTAATTATAGGGGGGAAAAGGGTCTACCATTAATGTCCAATAGTCCATTCAACACAGTTTGCATAAAATTCTCGCTTTAGAAAGCAATTGTAAAGAAACAAAACAAAACTGGTGATTAGGAATTGAAGGAGCTGAGGTGTGAAAAGTGGGTAAAGGGGAGACAGAAAGGGGGGAAGGGGGGAAGGGGGCTGTAGGGGGGCGGCAAGGTCGGGCCTAGGGGGTTGGCAAGGTCGGCACCAAAGACACCCTTGATTTTTGCCCCTTTTTACTGTTACAAGCTTCTTCATGTCTGGAGGTGACTTTCCAAACTATACTCAGCGTTCTCTTTCCACAAGTAGTGTTCCCATAGATGGGAACACAACAGGCTCTTTCCCAGTCTGATCGGTTCTGTTCTGTTCTGTTCTGGCTACACTATCTGTGCCACGCTGTAAGATACCCACGTGGCACCCGCACAGTGCTCGGGGAATCGGAGTTATAGTTTTAGATCAAAACAGCATTATATGTGTCAGCCTTTTTTTTAAAATACATTTTGACTCACTGTCGTTTTTTGTTGCATTTACTATTATAATTATTGATTTGTATTTTAATGAATTCGTGCTTCGATAATATCGAATTGTATGCGTCGTGTACAGATGTTGGTGGTGCTGGACAGCTAAGCATGGAGGTACTGGGTGCTGGTTGGTCAAACCCACTTTGACCATTAAAAATAGATTTCTCTTGTCTTTCCTCTTAGTTGTTCTTCTTTAAAACAAACTTAAAACATTAAAATATATATATATATATATATATATATTACCCCGAAATCCATTCTTAAATATTTCTTTCTATATCATGAAGAATCGAATTCTTCTGTGAATTGTGCGTATTGTATTCTAAATCATACCGTATAAAATACTAGAATTCAACTCATGGGTTGAATCTTGGAATAAAATACAAAATTCATAAGTTTTGTGTATATGAATGAAACTATATATATATATATATATATATATATTCACACACATATATACATACAACCATAAACCATAACATTGTTGGAAAACTTGTTAAACATGCAGTGGCAAGAAGCGATGATGATGATTTGTGCAACCAAAAATAAATAAATAAATAAATAAAACTAACTACGAAATCAAATTCCCAAAAAAAATCCTTCACAGAACTAAATCCTTCACAGGACTTTCATAAATCTCAAAAAGTAAAAAAAATAAAAAAAAAGTACAATTTAATGTTACTCTCATTTATGAATAATATAATAATACAAAAACATACAGTCATGACGCCATGTGAAGGCCATTCAATGCCTTATCTTTTCAGAGATTCCAGTGCCTTTGAATTTGCTGGAAGGAAGTGGGTGTGGGTGGTGGAGTGTGGTGGCTGCAGCTCTGACCGCACAAGGACGCCATGACACACATGCAAGAATCAACCTCGGAAACACCAGCTAAAGAGAAGAAAAAAATCGATGCGCTACAAGCTGGCTACAGCAGGTGAGGGTGATTTCTCTCACTCATTTCGGTGCCCTGCCTTGCGCTGCAGGAGAAGAATCTTCACACCGCGATGCGTTGAACAAACCAGGCCACTATGGGGTCAACAATTACTGTTGGTGAGGGTGTTTGTATTTTTATTTTTATTCTTGAGGTGAATGCATTGACTATCAGTACTAAATTCTAAATCTTAGTTCCGCTAGAAACCCTCCAACCTCGTCAGCTAGCCTTTTTTTTTTTTTTTTTTTTTTTTTGTCCAGCCCCTTTTTTAAAATTTTTTATTTTAAAAACTTCACTCTCTCGGTGTTGGATAATCGACAAAAGCACCGGAAGCTGTCGGACCTCCACAGCCGAAAGGTGAGGAGTTTCATCACGCCACCTGGAAATTCGGGGAATTCGAATAATTTTTCTGGGACGGATTTCAGTGTGCACAAGCAGGCGCATCGTCATCCCTGTATAAGAGCTACCGGAGAGCTCCATCACACGTCAAACTACTCTCGTGTCGTCTCGGCTCAACCTCCAGCTACTCCTGCAGCTCACCCTTCGGAGCATTCGACTTTCTGGGGCAGCATTTGTGTGAGGGTAGCGGTGCTTGCTGTGGAGTTGCAGAGCTTAGTTTTCAGCGGAGTGAGTTGCGTAAAAATTTCCCATCATGAAGGTTGCTTTTGGTGAAGCTGATGAGGCCTCCAGCCCGGACGCGCTCAAGGGCGCGTTGGCCGAGTTCATCTCCCTGTTCCTGTTTGTGTTCATCGGTGTGGGATCGGTGATGTCCTACGAGAAGATCCATGTGGGTGACATGGAAGCGGGAGGTTTGCTCGTCATCGCCATCGCTCATGGTATGGCCCTTGCAATCCTGGTCGCCGCGACGGCGAACATCAGCGGAGGGCATGTTAACCCTGCTGTGTCGCTGGGTCTCGCACTTGCGGGCAAGATCACCATCATCAGGCTTGTGGTCTACTGGGTTGCTCAGCTCTTGGGTGCCGTTGCAGGTAATGCTTTGTTGATTCGCTTCCGTAACTAACCAAACTATTTCGAATAATTCTGTTCATTGCGCTTGGTTTTAGGTGTCCTCGTCACATCAACTTACAAGAACTAATCGACTAAGTCTGTTTCACGCTTCCGAGCAGCTAAAAACTTCTCGGTCAAGGATTTCACTTATTATTTTCACCCATTGAAAAATTTGGTGGACGCGCAAGATTGCATTAGATTAGCCCACTGAAGGCAATGCCCTGGACTCCAACCGCGGATACAGTGACCGACCAGTTGCCTGACTCCGCGTAGCATTTTAATTTTTCCCCCCGTCACATGCACAAACAGAAAGATCATGTCTGGAATCAACCCAAGAGTAGCACTACTAAGCTCGAGGTGATAGTTCACATCTCGAAAACACGACGCAGTGAAACAATTAGCGCGCTGTCATTGCCAGTGAACTAAGAAATTGTGTGTGTGTATGTGTGTGTGAGCAGGTGCCTGGGTGTTGAAATGCGTGACAACGGGTGAAGTCCTCGCCCGGCACGCAATCGGAGTAGGCATGAGCACGTGGAGCGCAACACTGATGGAGATCGTGCTCACCTTCACGCTAGTATTCGTGGTGTTTGCGACTGCCGTGGATCCGAAGAAGGGAACCGTGGGAGTGATTGCGCCTCTCGCAATCGGCTTCACGGTGCTAGCCCAGATCTTCGTGGGGGCGCCTTTCTCCGGCGCGTCGATGAACCCAGGACGCTCCTTCGGCCCCGCCCTGGTGGCCTGGGATTTCACCAACCACTGGGTGTACTGGGTGGGGCCTTTCATCGGCGCTGCGCTCGCGGCACTCATCTACGACGGCGTGTTCATGTCCCCGGCTCCTCCTGCGGGGCACCAGCCCGTCCCCAGCGAGTTCTAGACATCCACATTCGTCGCGGCGACGCTGGTGTTGTTTCTCCTCCTCCTCTCCCCTTCTCCTCCTCCTGGTCTCTCCACTCGCTTGTGGCAGTTTTGTCAGGAGATTCTTATAGACAAATACCTTCCCTTGGAGATGCGACGAATTGTGATTATTTGTACGAGTAGCAGCAGCAGCAGCTTTTTATGTCCCGGTGCATGCCAAGTGCTCCTGTAACAACCAAAACAACGTATCGGTGTTTCAATGTATCTGTTAATAATCAAACTGTAATTCCACAACATCTTCCTTACGATTTCTTTCTTTCTCACTCTCTCCAAAGCTCAGATTTTTCGACATGGAGGCTGTCTGAATTGTGTGGACTTGAAGTTTGCAGAATTTAAGTGATGGACTGTTCGTAGTTGTTGAACTTCTGAATGAATGTGTTGCATGATTTTACATGACTTTGTGTGGAAATTTGAGTTATGGTAGCGTCGTTCATGTTGCTTTTCTCTCGCAGCAGCTTGATGATTAGATGTGTGTAGAGTTATTGTGTTTGTGATTGTCAATTTGCCTTCCCTTCCAATGCTGTTCGACCTGTTCAAAGCTGGATTGAATCCTGCGCTGGCGCACTATTACTTGCCTACTTAGTTTTTCACTTGACTGATGATGATTTGTCATCCACTTATTATGTGATATTATTTTATAGTGTATGTGTGTGTATATATATATATATATATATATACACATTTGTTTTTTGAATTGCACAACTATTCAGTTTGTAAAACGTAAAAAAAATTAATTTAAAGGTTGCATTTAAAATATATATAAATCTCACGTTGGTATACAAGGTTTAAATGCTATTGCATTGAATTGACTGAAGTTGTTGAAGTTCAAAATTTTGTGTTTCTGCTTCATTATGGTTAATTATGTTTAATTGTATACTTAGAGGTACATGTGAATTTAGGAGAGCCACAGTGGATTATTACAGTAAAAGTAATTCTGTTTGATTTTAGAAAAATAGAAAGCGGAAAAGAAATCAAACTTGTAACAAAGAAAATTTTGTGTCTATGTTTTGATGGTTTAGGATATCAAAAAACAGTGTGTAAAATACCATGTCTACATTCTTCTTTGGATAATCTTTGTTAGATATACTTCTACTTTTGACATTAATTTTCAAAACACAATCCTTCTAACTTAACACTATTGTTTTCAAGATTCAACATGTTTAGCAGAGGTGAATAACAAGTGATTGCAAAGTCTTATAACTTTGTCAATGATGATTTTTATCATTAAATTGTGGATTGTTTTGGTTTGTAGAACATGCTGCATTTTGGGATTTTAGCTTTATTTCCAATATCTATCTTTCAATGAGATCATGTTAATACTACAAAGTGGCGAGCATATGGATCCAGTGACGAGAGAAAGAGTCTATGTATATAAACTTGTTTCGCATATATTCTCTTTTCTTTCTTAAAATTCTTTAATAAATTTTATAATTATTTAAAAACAATAATCTTACCAGTTAGTTATTTATAATAAATAAAACCCAAGTTTGGGATGTTGTTTTCCAGATGATACAAACTGAGACAGACATATAATTGTCATGAAAATTTATCTATAAGTACACATGTACGTGTACATATATACGTAAGAATAATCACCAGTGTTTCTATCCATCAACCAGAGACTGTCAAATCAATGATTCTGTGATACATAATAATCATAAATGAGGAAGAGGATGAATGAAAGATATGCTTTTATATAACATAAAATAGAAAATAGAAATGTTAAATAGTGAGAAGGACACATACACCCAATAAAAATAAAGACTGATGTACTTGTCCCCCCCCCCACGTTTTCAATGCTTCTTGCAAAAGGGGGCTTTGTGCAGAATAGAACTGATAAATAATACCAATGAAAATAGTAGAGAATGGACAGTTTTTGTACGTCACCATTTGGGTTTATTTTCATTTATCATCCAAAAATTAATAACAGAGTTTGATCAAGGATACTAAAAACAAAACTATATCAGAAACGTATTAAGAATAGAAATAATTTTTTTAAGGGAAAAAAAGAAGAAGAGAAAAGATGGATTCAAATAACAATAATATTAGTTATATATATATATATATATATATATAAATAAATAAGTCTGTTAGAAACAAAATTCCAAAGTTTGCAACTTTATTTATTTATAGGAATTGACCTTTATTTCACAGTATATTTCTTTATTCATTCAAAAATCAGTAGGATTTGAACACCTTGCAGAATACTCAACTGAATATACAAATAAATAAACAAGTAATACTTCTACATAGCATGAGTGTTAGTTATAGTAGGTTACTTAAAATTATATGTTTGATCTAATTTGATACTATAAAAAGAACACAAAGTCCAAATATTTTGACTTTATTTTGTGATTGTGTTCTTACAATTTTGACCATTGCCATTTTAATTGGCTAAAAGTGCAAAAAACTTATTTGTAAGAAGCAGATTTAAGTATGATTTTAATGTGGATTTTTTATTAAAAAAATTATATTTTGACGATAGACTTTGTTATGTGCATGCACTAGAATCAACAATTCTCAAATCAAGTGAATTTTGTTTTATATCATTAAGTTTTATAATAATGTATTTATACATATTACAAAAAGAATTTGTAGCATAGATTGAAACAAGCTTTAACATGTGTTATTTAAAGTTGCCCCTTTAGTCCTTCAAAAGATGGTAAGATGTTCAAACTATTGAAAGAAATAAAAATTTAATTACAAAAATATTTCATTTAATTTTTTTTATTTTATTGTAAAAATAAAGTATTAATTATATAATTGAAGATGGTACTTTTATAGCTATTGATTAGTATTAATGATGTCATTAGATTAGTAACAATATTGTCATAGTATACTTGATGATGAAAAAATGATGTAATGCTAAGTAATTGATAGGAACCAATAATTAGATACCACACTCAGAAAATTATTTCAATACTGCTCCAAATTAGATTGGTCATAGCTCCACAGTTACCTAATGGATTCTTTTGAATATATGCCTATTTAATAGCTATAAAGGAGTACTTTATTTGTTATATTAACCACATGTTATAATTCACTACAATTTGCCTATTATATACTATTCTTTCCAAAATATGTGAACATTAAAAAAAAAAATTGAGTCATTGTATATACAATAAATAAATAATTTTACATAAACACCCATACAAATCAACAATAAACAGGCAATATAAGCCTTAGAATATCACAACGCATTGTTCCAAAACTTCAAACAAAGCAAAAAGTGAAAAAAGCTCAATTAATTAAAATTTTAATCTCACAAAACAACCTTAAATAAACTTATTGATTTTCTTTCTTGAACAACTTTATGAAATCAATATCCAAGTGGACAATTTATTTTGTATAGATCTTGACCCAACATGAACAACCACATGAACAACAGATCCTGTAGAGTGTTGTGTGATTCAACAAAACAATGCTGATGCATTTCTCAAGTGCAGCCTCAAAACCTTGAAAGATTAAAAAAATCGGTATTCACTGATTCTATTTGAAAATTTCCATCACATTTTATCTGCACTTCTAACACAACAAATCCAACATCAAAACGATCAAACAATGAATGAACTTCGCTGCATCTATGAAAACAAGTATCAGCCTAGTGGGATTCTATGTAGCCCTTGAAGGTTCAGGTTTAGGGTTTAGGATTCTTACAAAACAAAACCCTCATTCTTATGTTGTCAGTGCATCCTTTTGCCAACATCAGAACAACCATCCTGGAGTAATCTCAATGAAAAAAAAAAATAGCAGTTTAGCATGTGATCGTCAACTTCATCCTCTTTCATCAACTTGCAGTGATGAGCTCCCAGCTAGCATCTCGCACAATAGTCACAGGAGTATTTGCAAGGATTAGAGGAGGTAACCACCATCACTCCTGTAACCAAAAACCTAAGATTAATATCAGTAAATTCATGCATCTTAAGAATTTGTACTTGTTAACTCCAAGTGCATTTGTTGCATGGTTTAAAAGAGCTCCCTGATCATGTTAGTGCAACTTTACAGGAAAAGCATTGTCTGGAGCAGTATATAATACAAGTCCTGCGTACTCTCTGTTGAGCTGAATCTTATGGACCACAGCTCCGTGATTGCACACAATACTGGACACGACTTGCAGATCAAGGAACCAAGGGGAAGACTAAATTATTTACCTCGGTTACGTGCATCCTTTGCAAGTTTTATGGGGAAGATCAGAGCGTGCTTTGGAAAGCACAAATGCTGAATGATCGACGTTAGGTTGAAGTGCTTGTAAATGACTTCGAGAATTGAACCGGACAGTGCAAACATTCAGACACAGGGAAATCGAAATCTGTAACGGTGTGCTCCTTAAATGCATTTCTGGTTCATTTGCAAAAACCATGCATCCTTCTCAAGCGTCGAGATAAGGACTGTCCGACACATCGTAGAAATCAGGGAATAGGGTAATGGCATATCCTGAGACTTCACCACACATGACTACATTCAACACATTGGGCACTTAAAAAAATAGTGATCAGATTGTCTACTCACCCATCGTGTGAACTCACGAGTTATGATGGTCGCTTCAAAGTCGTAAAACTCTCTCCGGCTTTACTGGATTGGATTCCCAAGAGGCAGCAAGGTCTTCTATTCCGTAGGTTCAATCAACAAAAAACCAAATTTACACAAAAAGTGTTGGGCCTGTAGGCCTTGCAAGTGGTCTTCAGACTCCTGCTTGGCAGCCGGATCTTGCGTGTAGTCAAAGGGAACTCGATCTTCGAGTAGTGGAACCGGCATGTGTTATAACGCTTACACAGAAACGCTGGAATGGTGGAAGTCTTGATAATCTGGATGCAAGGGAAACCCACCCGATGACGTGAAGTCATTGAGTGTAAAATCGCGGTATTCCTTGTACATGTTGTGGTAACTGGTGCATCCCTGACCACACCAAAAACACAACACCCACAATAATGCTACACCCCCATCCTTTTCAGCAATCTTTCTTCACCGTCTCTAAACAAACCTGGGAAGGAGTACCGGTTCCTCATGGACGACAAGACAAACAACAAGGTTAGATCGATGGTATTCAAAAATTCGGGGTCAAAAGAGACAAGAGGCGCAAAACGAACCCGGAAGCTCATGGGTTTTGATTCCAACACCAATGAGGAGTAAAAGGCAATAGTAGGGCTGGGATCGGAGCTCTTGCGCGCAGCCCTGTGTGCATCTGGCATCCGATTATCGTCGGTTTCGGCCTTCAAATTCATGTGAAGAGGCTTGTCTTTGATGATTTCGTGCCTCTGCATGAGCGACGCTGCATTCCCGGAAGCGAGGAACGCTTTCTGTCGGTAGGATTCATGTGCATATTCGACTCATACGAGTATCTAGAATCTTTCTAGAATCTCCTTCAAGGTTGAAGTCTTCGAATATGATCGTCTCCAAATAAAACTTTTAGGATTTACGGAATTTTCGTGTGGAATGTAAATTTGATGTGATAAAACACTTCTGATTCCTAACTTGCTCTGCATGGTGATGGTATAAGTGAATCCACATACTGTAATTTTTTTTTTATTTATTTTTTATTTTTAAGTGTTTTGCTGAAACTGGTAATTGTTTTAATTAATCCATTGTTTTTGTGATTCGAAAAGTAGCAGATGATGGTAATTTTTTTTGGTTCATATTAAAATGCTCATACCAAATAATTATAAAATAAAATACGATTCTCTCAGGTATCTAAATTGCGTTAATATTCCATAAAGCAAGAGCATGCAGCTTTTGTCTCCAGTGATATTTGTCTTCTGTAATGCTCAATCCAAGTGATAAATTGTTTCTTTGTTGACAAACCCAATGGATGCATTTAGATACATGACAATGCAACTGTGATGTCATGTAGCTCTATCTGAATTTCTTGTTTGATCTCATCCATACATGCTAGCATGTCTTCGCACAATATCCTTTCAATGGTTTTCATCCATTACGAAAACGTAGGAGTAATAGTTCTACATTGATTCTTTTTTGTTTGATATCACATACAATGGATATGAAAATTATATAACTTCTGTCTGCAAATTGTACTTCTCTTGTCCACGATTCCATATAAACAATCCAAAGAAAATGAAAATTGCATTCACATTCATTTGCTCACATGCATGCTATTCCTTCTTGAATTTGTGACGTATTAAAAATAAATGATGAATGGACCAATACCAATGTCAATACCAGAACAAATTAACTCGTATCATCGTTATTGGATACTAATCACAAGAAATTGCAAGTTGGAATGTGTACTGCTAAATATTTTGGTACTTTCAGTTATGAATTTGTTAGAGGGATGGTTAGATACCAACGAAAACATTGAGCATAGAGTATTGATAACGAACAAATGGATAATTTGAGGTGATGAGACACGACCATAATGGATAAATCGCAACGTGACAAGTACGAAAGGTTACTATTCACCAAATTAATTTCATATTGTTTCACGCTAGTTGTTGCAAGCCTGCCGAGGTGGAATGCGCCAATCAAACGGCAGATACATTCTATTTTGGAACCTGAAAGTAAACACTTCTTCCGAAACAGCTTAACTAAACTAGTATTTACCTCCACGGACAGAATGGTAGAACATGGCAGCAGACCAACCATGTAAAGCATGTCTCCAGGCTCTACGAAACGGTTACTGACGAGCACCAGAGTGTAGATAAAAGACGGCTCCAATCATCTGCATACCCACCATGATAAGATTGTAAAGCCTAAATCGGTATCATTGTAACACCCCATATATTGTTTTTCTTATATTTCAACAGAATGCGCCATGGAACGCTTGAACCTGTAATTCTTCTTAAAAAGATTAAAAAAAGAAGACATTTACATTTTCACGAGAAGTTTGCCTCGCAGCATATCAATTTGATTGTGTGATCAAAAGCATTAGAGTGCAACGGAACTCACATTGAGGAACTATTTGAAGCCGCTTAGTGGGGTGAAACCATCCACCGAAAAAGTGAATTATTTGTGCCCTACAGCAGCTTCTGAATGCGGGCCATTGTAACGAAGCTCTAGAAGTTTCTCAGTGGCTTTCAGGAGTCCTGTTGTCAATACGCTCAGTGGTCACAAAATATCTTTTAATGAACGTAAAAACAAATTACCAACTGTATCCAAGGGGTTAAGAAAACCTTCAAACACAACCAGCAACAGAGGAAACTACTGTACCTCCATGTAAACTAGAGTCAACCCCAGCAGCGCGTAGTTCATTTTATAAGTCGCAAAGCCTCCCGACATTCCTCTCGATCATCAAAATGCCCTTTAATCTCTCCTATTATTTGATAAGTCTCATGACCTTTCCCAGCTATCACCTGCAACATATGGTTCTATGCGCTGAGCGGGCACAAGCAGGAATTCACAGTAACCAAAAAATTACAAGAATGTCAATACTGAAACAGTTCTTCAACCCAGGAGAATCGTAAAACCTTCTCTGCAGTAACAGGTTGAATATTAAGAAAAGGACATTCAAGAAAAGGAAGTACAACGAAACCGATTAAGAAGTAATTCTGGGATTCCCCACAGACGTGAGGTGAAACGAAAGGTTACAACACTAATAAGGAAATATGAAACCCACCACTGCATCACCTTCTTCTGCCATGGCCACAGCAGCACGGATTGCTTTTGAACGGATTTCATGACAAAAAAGTCTGTGACCATTCGGAAGAAGTGGATAAGAATTGTCCTCTTCCCACTTGCAGTATTGTTCCATAGACCACCCCACACCAGCTAACATATCATCTATAATATCCACTGCAGACATTAAAGCTCACACAAGAGAAAGTCAGGTAGGTATATTGCAGAACTAAAAACATGCAACCTTTTTTTCAGACAGACTTGATAAGTCTATGGCGATAACAGTGATTGATAGTGAATGAATGCTTACATGGTTTTTCAGTTCTCGGGTTATCAGATGTGATGATACATACATCGCTCTTATCAGCAGCAATCTTGGCCATAATTGGTCGTTTGCCTTTATCTCGATCGCCCCCACATCCCAGCACTACAAGCCCACAAAGCGTGAAAAGAAGATGTGACAATTTGTTATTTGTAAGATTGTAGCAACATCTGAAAAAACTTGATTTACTCTAAAATGATACGAAAACGCGCTGTAAAGAAGCTCATCAACGGAGAGGAAAATGCACCTGTGATGATCCTCTTTGGACCACATTCTCGGACGGTGTCCAACAGCCTAGCGACAGCATCAGGGGTATGTGCATAGTCGACAAGCACAGCAAACGTTTGGTCTTCATCAATCAGTTCACACCTTCCTGGCACAGCATCCACTGCTTCGATACCCCGAACAATATCCTCTAAAGGGGCCCCCACAGCAATACCTACACACAAATACTCAAGTTGAAAACACGTACTTTACTTGCTACTCCGATCCAAAAACGCCAAGAGTTGAAATGGAACAAATAATGTATCACTCTTGGTCTTTTCGTACATGCAGTCTTTTTAAAAGTCGTGTGAGCATCTAAAAGCGCATTTCAATTTAAAAACTGACACAAATTTTCTAAATAAAACGTCACAAGACATCTGAAGTCTTAAATAATTAAAATTACTGCAGAACCATAAGAAGCAGTTGAGAGGAAAGTAACTCACCAACTGCGACAGCAGTGAGGATATTGTAAACATTGTGCCGCCCTAGCAGCCTCGAGAAGATTTCAACGTCCCCCTGGGGAGTCCGCACCAGAATCTCGGACTCAACCAGTGACAGCTTCACCGCAAGAGGGTACACATCTGCACTCTTGTCTCCCATTCCAAAAGTGACAACTGGAACATCTTGATTCCCTTGGGCTACAAAGTATGAGACATTAGGATCATCAATATTCACAACCTTTCTTTGCCGCTCGGGATCAACCATTTTTGCAAAAAGCAGGCCTTTCGCTCTTCTATACTCCTCCTCCGTCTTGTGAAAATCCAAATGATCCCGGGTAAGATTAGTGAACACCGCTACATCAAATTCTATATCCCCACATCGCCCGAGAACCAAGCCGTGCGAGGAGACCTCCATAATGCACGCTTCAGTTCCATTTTGCACCATACTGGCGATGAGATTCTGTAAGCTGAGAGCTTCAGGTGTCGTATGGTCCGCCTCCAGCTTATTCTTGCCGTCGATGCAGTACTGTATAGTACCTAGCAGTCCTACTTGCAACCCCATAGCTTCGTACAAACTCTGGAGGAGATATGAAGTAGTGGTCTTGCCATTTGTTCCTGTGATCCCCACCACGGATAGTTTCTTCGAAGGATGTCCGTAAATTGCACCTGAGTGGAACATGAAGAGGAGGTTTAACACTGAAACACAAACCTTCCAGAAGCGTAACAGAGTTTGATAGGGATGAATACTAACAGGAGATTTTAGTACCGGCGAGTGCTGAGAGTATAACGGTTGTATCCTCGACAACCACAGCAGCCTTCAACCCTTCAGTCAGTGACACTTCCATGCGGGAAATGATTGCCACGGCGCCTTTCTCGATGGCTTGGTTAGCAAACTGGTGCCCATCAGACTTCAGCCCTTTCACGCATACAAACAAGTCGCCGGGAGCAACGAGCCGTGAATCTTGCTGTATTCCAGTAATTTCAACTTCTAGGTCGCCCTGGGATGAAATGGGTGATACTCTCGCTTCATTCAGAAGCTTCCTGAGAGTCATTCTGTATGTTTGATCCAGTAGAGCCTCCTCATGTGTAGAGGATTTCAACGAGACAGAAGGATCCGTCAATTTCGAATCCCCAAACCCCATTTCCAACCTACACCTTCCAACCCGCCCACTCAATCTCCCAGACGGCCTTAAAGGAATGCTACCTGGTTTGTGGGAAAAACAGAAACTCGCGAAACCGGATTGCGAAGATCGGCGCTCGCGTCCAGCGGATGCACGGGTAGAAAGAACAGGAAATTGTGCTACGAGAGGCTTCTGGATCCACTGGAGCGCCATCGCTGCCAAGCTCAGTCGTAGTATGCTTGCAAAGCACACATATCCGCAATGTCGATCCAGCAGCAACAGGATAACTCGTTCAAACCCTTCGACAGTGGAGGTTCCGATTGGCTCAGTGTGGCCCAAGCTCGCCTCGCGCTCACCCTGCGACCTTCACGTAAACCATGGCCTCCGCATTTCGCACACAATTCCAACACGGATCCTGCCGCTGCAACAACAACACCACCACCAAACACAACGTTCGAAACCCTAAAAGGTGGCAAATGCAGTTGATAGCATTAAATTCAATGGCCTCCCACGTGAACCTACAACTTGTTCAAGATAAAATGGGACTTTGGAGCCTCCAATTTTTAGTTTGTTTCGACATGGATTTGAAAAGGTGGAATTTTGAATCGTATTCTTTGGGTAAGATTGAAGGGTTTGGAAATGGTGTTTTGATTGGCATTATAAATAATTTAATTGCATAAATTCTTGATTAATAAGTGTTTTTAAGTTTCTTGTTAGATATTTGTTAGATATAATGATTGGATTTTGTTGTGAAGTTTTTTTAAGATATGTATGTAATTTAGATTGAATTTGTATGGTTAGAAAATTATATTATTAGTTCTAGAAAGAATAATTTTTTGGTTGAATAATTCTTTGTATAATTCTTTGTAACAATGAAAAAATAATATTCTGCATTTGTGATTGTGTTTGTTCAAATGTGACTGAACTTATTCAAATTTAAATATTCATAATATTAAGATAAATATTGATAGTTTCTTATCCTTAATTTGCATATATTTTTCAAAACTTTAATATAAGTCTAATGCTTACTTTTTACATAGATACATAGATGTAGGTAAGTAAGATACTTTTGATTTAATATAAAATAATCACATGGTATTTAAAGCATAATATGACATTTATATATTATAGTTTTAATATTACATGGATTAACATGCAAAACTATTGATGACATAAATTATTTTGTGATAAGTCTAGACTTTAAGTTACAAATAAGTTGAAATAATAAGTTTTTATTTTTTATTTTTTATTTTTTTTACATTGGATTTTGATGTGGTGTCTTATGTCTAATTTGGAAATTTTATTAAGTAATTAATAGTGGCAATAGTAGTAAACTAAAGGAATAAAGTCTAATTGGAGGACTCAATGCCAAACTTGGAACCGCTAAAAAAACAAAGATAGAAAATTAATAACCAACTTTAAGACTAGTTGGAGGACTAAAAGGAAGTACATCAATAAAAGAAAATTAATTTGGGAATTTGTAGTTGTAGTAAGATTGGAAAATAATAGTAACAAAATAAAGAGTTATAATCTATTACAAAATTTAAAAAAACGAGAAGGATTTAGTATAGGGGTTCTATTGGGGGATTGAGGACTAGTTTAAGTGATTAACAAAGAAATATGGAGCCTTACAAGGAATATAATAGAAAATTGGAGATTAGCTTGAGAACTAAAATAAGTGTTTTGAGTTGTAGAAGGAGTGAGAGGAGGAATTAAAGACTTCCTTAGGAACTTGTTTAAACATCTAGATTTATCCAAGAAATAGAATGGGAGATAAAAAATAAAAACCAACTCAAGGATTTGCATATGACCTTATTTGTTAAGGAAGTTGGTTGAGAGGCTAGAAACTAACTTGAAGACTTACATAAGTGTTTGAAGTTGCTAAAGGAGTATGCATAAAGGAACAAAGTGAAAAAGAGATGGGTAGAGACAAGATTATTTTTTTGTTATTTTTTTTTATTTTTAAACAATTGCATATTTGTTGACATATTTATAGTTTAAGATAAGAATACAACATGAACATTGTCTAATTTTCATCTATAAGACATCCCTTATAAACAATTGCAAGACGTGTCATGCCAAATAATTGTGTTTCTTCCTTTGATGATGTCTTTTTTTCATTGTAGTACATTTTTTTCCTTTTTAGAGGATTGGATGTTGTTTTGCACTCTACAACACATTTTAGGTGCCATACATGTCCCATTCACCAACTCAACTATTCTCTCTACTCATCCCCACTCATCAATGGCATTTAAATTTTTTTTGTTTTAAAAGATTTTATCACTAGGGTTTTCTTGTTTCTAGCCATTCTCCTCCAGCTATAGCAAAACCTCTTCCAAACTAAGATTTCACCACAAGATTTTTATCCAGTTTAGGGTTTTTCTCAGCCTGCTGCCTTGCTGGCAGAATATATTTATTTACAAATACTGTGACGATGGATGGATTGAACATCAACTAGGTAGTTTGGTATGCACCACCCGAGAGATGGCATCCGAGTTCAGGGATTAATCTAAGGGTTCGGGGGTGGGGTTTTAGTTTTGGTCTCTTTCGCGTGACGCCTAGTCTTTTTTGCTCTTTTCCTTTCTTGCGCTCTTCCCCTAATTCTCTGACCACTGGCGTTGGCTCGGACCGCTACCTCGAGCTCTACTTTGACTTCTGTGGCTGAGTTCCTAGTTAATGCAGGGGCACAACAAAATTAAATCAACAGAGCTGCTCAACATCCATGAATGGATGAAACAAAAAATTACCTAGTACCTGTCTGGGGGACGTCCTCTCCATCCTCTTCCTGTAAAACCCCTTACGAAGTGAAATCTAGCTACATCGGCCAATCCACTGCAACCATTCCTCAAATTATGACACAGCTCCAAAAAACAGTCCATGACGAATGGATGATGAGTTAATATGGATGAAAGGTGTCCAAACTTCATCGAGCACATTGGCAGGTTGTGTTCACCTTGTCTTCAAAGGAGTGATTGGCTTGACGGTGGTTGCAGAGAATTCCCATTTCGTTTTGTGTAGTTCGGCGAAGGATTTGTGGAGTTGGATCGTCGATTTCTGTTTGTGGGGTTTAGAAGAGAGACTGAAGAAGCGGTCACCATGTCGTGGCGGGGGAAGTTGTCTCAGGTGGCGCAAGAGCTTCGGATTCATTGCTGCCAGACCTCGCCTGCGTCCACTGTCACTAGGTATCACTACGGCTCATTCTAATGTTGCTTTACTTGGGTTTGGAGTATGTTTCTGGATCCCTTCTCCAATATTCTTGGTTTTCCGATCGCTTAGACAATGAAAACGTTGTACTACCTCTCTGAATTCGGACTTAGGGTTTTACCTCTGCGGGTCTGGATAACAAAAATTTTGGGTTGACAGCAAGCTTGCAGTGCACTGAGATTGAAGGTTTTTATGCTTCGATTGAGGCTACTTATCCATAATCTAGTAAATTGTGAGAGCATTGATTTGTGACCTCTATTGTATGAATGCCAGGAATTTTATTCAGAGGAACTACGCTGACTTGAAAGCTCTGAACCCAACGATGCCCATTCTGATCCGCGAGTGCAGTGGTGTGCAGCCTCGCATTTGGGTTCGTTATGGTTCGTATTGCTCTAAATTCCTCCTCCGCATTTGATAGTCAATTAGAGCTAGTTTCATGCTCCGATGTCGACATTTGGGATCTGGGCTGGAGATCATGTGTGCTGTAGTGTAGAACGAAGTTCCAATTTCGTAAAACCTTCCCGAGCTTCAGTTATTTTGGTGAAAACTTGTGATAATGGTGTGACCTTTAATATGCAGATAATGGCGTGGAGAAAAGTGTAGCGCTGGATGGTTTGACGGAGCAACAAATCGATGTAATTCTGGAGAAAATTGTCAAGCAAAGCAATTAAGGCTAATTGATGAGGTAGAGTGCCTCCAAGTAATCATCATCTTGCTATCAACCATTGTTGTTAACCATTTTATTTAAAGCCCCGCAAGGATTATTCTCGGAATTTTGGCCTGGATATCTCACCTACTCAGTAGTTGTCTAGTGGATCATCTTGCTTTACACTGTAAGGTAAGGTAGGGTAAGGTGGTTCGCCTGCAGAAAGTGATTGTGCTTACTTTTACTGTAGACGTTGTAGAAAGCAGCCAACAAATCATCATATGCCACCCTTTCGTCTGAAATAGCTGGTACCTGTTTCTGAGGGTATAATTAAGCTGCATAGTTTTACGTGAAAGTGTATCAAGACCTTCGTACCTTAAATGTCTCTCCTGGAATTCTTTGATATTCAATTTTGCGAAACATGCACCAGATTCCCTTGCTTAAATTCTTTTTAACAAAAGTATATATATATATATTTTTTTTCATTTTCGCTCATGGTTCTACTAACCGGCATAATAGGCATCAAAATGTAAACTGAACGTAAACAGAATGTGTATTCCTGTGTGCAGGTAGTATAGCTGACATAGAGCAAATAGTTGGATGCTCGGAGCCTCCAACATTTTTAACCTAAGAACACGAGGAGGTGGCATTTTCAGTCTCTTTTTTCAAGTTTTCTGAGTTAACCTCTGAGAACATCAATCGAAACCAAGCATCTGTTCAAGCGAATAATTCATTCTATTAGCTCTTCAACTCTTTTTCTCTGTTTCTAGCATTACGACAGTTGTGAAGAGGAGACTCGCCTGTGAACATCCAACACTTCTATGGTTCATTTGCTACTTCGTATTGACCCGTAGTAGCTTCCAGTGTCCAACGACCAAAGAGTCCAAGTTGATATTGAGTCATAGTTTCTGTATGTCCCGCGTGCGCTGATTTTTTTTTGGTGTTATCATCGACATACTTCCAATTTATCCAAACACCACCTCGCTCATGTAAAACATGCGCTCTTCAAAGTGCTTTACCAGTCCTGCACTTTTGTCCACTCATTCGTGCAGTGTCTTCCAGGAGAAACGTGTGTAGGAAACAATTTCATTGTCGACTGGTAGACGGTGGGCGCTTCCTTTATGGGAGAATTGTGATTAAAGAACTAGTGTGTCAATTCTCAGAATCAGCCAAATTCCTTAGACATCTGGCACAATCGAATTGCACTTGCTGTGCCTCCACTTGATAAGTTTTCCTCATCAGTCTTTTGCAGCAGTTCCAGCTTCTACACCGTCTTTTTGCATCATAGTATATCCGCGAGAACGTCGTTGAACGTACCAGTATGACATAGGGGATGGAAGCTCAGTGATAGGGAAATATTGCAGTCTTTCCTTGTAAGAGACTTCGTAACAGGGATCTGTGAGAGATACTAAGGGGTTAGTGCCAGAGTATCAAGGAATTCTGACCTGTTACGATCGACAAGTGACTGAAAATTTTATCGATTTTTATTGTGTCGAAACTGCATAGGTTACGGCAGAAACGATGTGGAACAAAGACACGCAAGATCACATCACGCATACTTGGGAAATAATGGGGATATGATGACTGGCTGATGACGAATCGTCTGTGCATCTTCACTGGTAAGGCAAATAATGCTTGTACGGTTTGTGGAATGACCAGTTGGTCCACAGACTTGCATCCCCAGGTAGCAGATATTTACTCGGCAGCTTCTCTGTCTCTTCTGCCGAACTCAACATGGATCGTAGGTAGGTTATGTGCACCTTCGCAGTAGCACAAAATAATAGTTGCAATATAACACAACGAACGTACATATGGAATCTGCAACAAAATTAAACATGAACTTTATTTCAGCATTCGGCTTTACTCACAACACGGAAAAAACTGCTCGAGTTCGAAGCACGCTCTTCATTTAACACTTCGCTTCAGCTTCCAGGGATTTAGTGCCTAGGTACTGTTCCAATTATGTCGTGAAATGGATTGCCTCGGGAATACCAAAGTTATTGAGGTTCAGTGTTCCACGTATTTCTATGCAGTCAGCAGCTCGTACTTTCACAAGGAATAAGGTTGAAACTGCGTTCAATTGGCTGTATGTTGCAATGATATTAACTCTAAATCACACTGCAACGACGGTCTTATTACCCAACTTGATAATTAATCCACACAGTTCAGCGCTGCTGAAGTCTCTCTCATCTTCCCGAAAGGTTCATTGCGTAAATATCGGGGCTAGCTGAGGTCTCATAAAAGCATCAGCCAGCTTTCCTTCCCATTTGGGTCAGTGCATACGAATAGGCTCAAGCTTAGGCTGCGCAAGAGCAGCTCCAATAGAATCTGTATAATCCAAAAACTCGACGCACAAAAAAAGCTAATACAATCTCCTGCAGATTGCTGTTGAAGACTCTTTTGCGAACCGCAACCCACGCGATGAGATTCTGCCCGTGACCTGCTCCACTCCAGAACATTAGAGGCGTGTCATGAACCTGAAGAGCACGAAATCAATTGGTTCTATCTAAACTTATCCCCTTTCTCTGTCCTTGTCAGGTCGACTTATTTATCCTTCGGTTGGTGGGATAAGAGACGCGCAACGCTGGTGTCAATTTACCCCCTCACCATTCATTACAAATAGTCTAAAACCCCGGCTTCTTAAGTATACAGCCTTGGTCAAACACCGATCGCAGTTATGTTTCTATACCTGTTTGAGAATCTTGCTTCTCGTGGATGAGCGCAAAAGCTTCACATCCAACAGCTCCACTGCATGTCTCCCCCGCCTTCACTACCCATCTATGCGACGCTGTTCATTCTCAGCCATGTAGCGGAACGTTCAGAGCCTCTGGACCTTGTCTTTTGCGATGTACGTCCTGCACGTACTGGAATGCACTGGGGGTATTATTAATTGCAACATATTCTCCACAAAAAAGTAGTCAGAACCTTCACATAGGAATTTAACATGGGGATATGCAAGAGTTTCCAGCTATCCGTCAACGACTTCCGTGACGAGGTGAGTCTCGCACTCAAGACGCTGGGGTACCATCCAAGCAACGCAGGGTCTAGGTACTTGACCCCCAGTCCTCCACACAGGAACTAGCCACCAACTGGCACAGATGGTACAATCACCCACCCTTCATCTGCCGGGCCCATCTGCAATACAGTACATTGATCGTTACACTTTGACGCAGTCGAAAACCTGCAAAAAGTTGATGAAAGTAACACTCACAAAAAAGAAAATAGGGCCTGCCACCTCCAGAGGCTGCTGTGCACCAACATTGAATAATGTTCACAAGTGTCTCAGCTGTCGAGGTTCAAAACTGTCTGACTGATACAGGACGTGCCTCCTCGCGTTTTGGTAACTTCTGATACTATCAGAGTAATGCGTTCGGTTTTGCAACGCTATGCATCGCGAATCTGGATCCAGCCAGATCTTCCTTTTCTAAATCTCTTGGGCGACTCTTCATGCTCGGAAATGAGCCTGATGGAAGGTCCTGCATTGCCTTTAGTGTTGGTTTGTCGGAGTTTGTAATACACCGCACAGTGTCTATATCGTTTGTTGTGTCAAAAATCTCTACTTTTTTCAGAGCATGAGCGGGTGACGAATATGGGGGTCAAGATCTGGAATGGTTTGTGGAATTCAAAGACGCGCGCGAACTGTTGGTGGTTGGGATTTGGGTTTGATTGATGGTGATGGTGATGGTGAGGATTTTAGGGTATACGACTGTCTGCGTGGTGAGTTAAGTGTGTTTTTTTATTTTTAAAATTTTTTTTCCCCATGAAAGTGCAGGAGGGAGGAAAAATTATCGGAGAGAGGAGAGGAAAACTGGCTGCATGGACGTGAAATTGCGCGTTACAGGCGCAAGGTTTGATTGATCTCATTAGGTGATGGCAGTTCTGCTGCTGAGTCTGTCAGGATTGTGGGATGATCTGTAGAGTTGCTGAGTATTCCGCGTGACTTGGTGTGATGGCTTGGTTGCGTGGCGGGTGATGTTTGAGAAAAATTGTGTAGAAAGGTCTGTAGGCTTACAAGATGGTGCTCTTGATTGAGATTAGAACCTGCTTGATTTTTGGGGCTTGGTTGAATATAGCCATGGTGCGAATGCTGAGATTATGAGAGCGAGATTTTGTGGGACGAAGCTTTGACGACAGAATTAGGATCTCTACTTTCCTTCAAATTAAGGACCTCAGTGGATTTTATCTTACGGCGAGGGAAGTAAAGAAATGTGGGGACGGTTTCACGGTGGGTTCGTCTCTGATGATTTGCATTCACTTTTGGTGTCGTTTAGTCTTCTTAGAAAGAAGAGTATAAGCTTTGTTATTGCTTACCGACTATTTGGATCCTTGTCCTCTTGCACCGGTCCTTCAATCAATCGGATTCTCGTTAATCCATAAAGCTGCTTTAGAGAATTGATTTGAGCTGTGAGGGTGCTCAGCTTTGCATCCTGTGTGCTTTGAGTTTCCTCTATTTTTAGTAGGAATGTCGCATAGTTCTGTCTCTTGCATAATGAAAGACTTCTAAATTGGAGTGATTCGACTTCCATCATCGTTCTCTGCAAAACAGAAATCGTGTCTGTATTTCTTGACTGGTCGTTAGTCTTCCTGCTGAAAACTTAGAACGACTCTCAAAGTCTCTGTAAATCCTCCGGCTGTGATCGCTCTGACGGCTGTTGCAGTGCAACGTCCACAACTTCAAAAGTATTCGCCTAAAGAAAATGCTTGCACCAGTTATTAAGTTTCTCCGTCGCTGGTAGGGATTAAAGAGAAAGAGAGTTTCCACACATGTGCTTTCGGTATCGTCAAAGCTTCGAGCGCCGATGACTGGTGGATCCTTTGACTTCCATCACAGCTGCAAATTCTTGACCTGCCTCAGAAAATGAGTATAATAGGATTTATTTCCTGTGTAGCCTTGAAGCCTTAGTGTGATGTCTTAGTGCCGACATGTGTAGGAGTTGCATTGTCGGTGCCATCTTGCGCCATTGATTGGAATGTGTTGCATTTTATAATTTCACGAATTTGAAAAAATCCCTCAAGCATCATTAGGAAGCTTAATTCCCAGAATTCAATTCAATTTAATTTTTTTAATCTAATCAGCTTTCTTTTAGGCTGTTCCTCGTTAACCAATTCGTCCAACGTATATTGGTTTTCGTTGATCCTTGAGTTTATGTTAATTATCATCCTTAGACTTATTCGTCGGTCAAAGTATGCAGCTACTAATAGGTTTATGCAAGCATACGTCTGGATTCAAAAGCTTGCTTCAGGTTTTACTACAGTTGATGCTTATATTTGTCGAACTGCACGTTGTTACCTTTAAAATTAAATATGTTCCACGCAGTTTCACAACTTGTTATTTTTGGTTGTGTGTTGCTTGTTGATATTGGTCTGAATGTTTTCTATAATCGATGACTTGAAACTGGGATGTGAACAGGTCTTCTTGTTTATTCTAATGCCTATGATTCTGTGGATTGTCTTCAGCTGTTTGCGTGGTCATGGGGGAATTGCTATACAAGAACGGAAACTTTGCGAAGACGGTGCGGTTGTCGGGTAAATTTACAGATTTCTCTGGAGGCGGTTTTACAGCCTTGTGGAATCCTCTATTTTCAAAATTAAAAAACATTAGTGATGATTCAAGCAGGGTTGGTTCATAGGATATACAAGTGTTTAGAAGTTGCAACTTTCTTGTAGTTAGAAACGCAGATTCTTTTCTATGAGAGACACCAGTTATCTGGTTGTCCGATGACACAATACATCCTATGTACTATCCAGTTGAGATCGCAAACAATCCATTCTAGATAGCCCAGTGAGATTTGGCTCATCACCAAGTGTGGGGCTTCGCAATGGCTGAAAGTTCTTGGTACTCTTTAATGCAAAGAGTACTTGAGATTTGCACTTTTATAACTTCAATTGGAGATTTTAAGACCCATAGAAAGGAGTGCTCCACCCTCATCAGGCGTGTGAAGCTGCTTTTCCCACTATTTGAGGAAGTCAGAGACTTGAAACTAACCATTTCTGAAGAAGACTTAGCATGCTTCAACGCCTTGGAGGCAGCTCTCAACAATGCCAAGATCTTACTGCTCTTGTGCAACACAGGAAGTAAACTTTATCTGGTGGGCTTTTTTCTTTTCAGACTTATACTGCACGGATGGTAATGAAAACCATAAAGAAACTCAACTTTTGCTGTTCTCATCTGTCTTTGTCTACCCAAAGTTGTGGGCTGTTATTTGTTTAGACATTTCTTATTAGCGACTTTTTTCCCTTATCCTGTCTTACCCTGCAGTAGTTTGTTGTCTTTTTAAGAAAACGTTTGTAGGCCTATGGGTGCTAGTAATATTGTATTAAGGCCCTCTTGGTATTTTTCCTTAATAGGTCTTGGAGCAACAAGAAGTGGCAAAGCAATTTTTACTGCTGGCTACAGCATTTGGACAAGCATTAAACAAGCCGCTTTCTCTTGACATTTCAGATGATGTGAGGGAGCAGGTAAGTTATAAGAGCGAATTAATGTTTTTATAATCTGGCTGTCGTCATGTTTGCACTTCTGAATTTTTGGTAAGTACCTCTGTCTCTAGCAAGCGAGAGTGTCCGTGATTGTACAGAAAGTTTACAATTTCCTTGTGATTATCATTCTCATTCTTCTAAGTTCTCTAGGTTGATCTGGTGCGCAATCAATTTCAAAGATCGAAGAGCCTGGAAGATCCCCTTGACGCACATTTGAATAGTGAATTACTTTCAGTATTGAGTGAAACTCATGACTGCTCGAAAGATGAATTGAAGGGGTTGGCTGATTTGTTCAAGTTTGACACGGCAAGTGCATTGATGAAAGAGTTACAAGCTTTAGATGGGATGAAGTTCTACATGGGCTTACATGAAAGTGTTCCAAGCTCTACATCCTTGGATGGAATTCCAATTAACGAGCGAGAATTTGACCAGCTCTTTGCACTTCTGAATGATTTGAGAAGCCTCTTTCCTTGTGAAGATCTAGAGCAAGACGATCCTGAATTGAAAAAGCTGAAAGTATCGCAGAGGGCTGGCGTGGAGAAGGCTAGCATGCAACCTGCTTCTCCCGACGCAGGAATAGACAAAGGAGTACTAAACATTCCAGATGATTTCAAGTGTCCTATTTCTTTGGATCTCATGAGAGACCCTGTTATTATTGCGACTGGCCAGGTTAGTGAAACCCTCGTATATCCGATTTTATGTGTGTGCATCATTGTTTTTTCTGATTGTGAAACGATGTTGAGCATCCGCAGTTACAATTGCAAGAAATCTATATTAGAATTGCTCTTTAGGAAGACCTTCTAGAAATCCAGATCTTTTCCTGACTGATAACCCACTTATAAGCAAGCCGTGAGTGCTCTATGGGTTGAAGACATAGAAAAGAAGCAACTGTGTTTTTTTTTAAAAAAATTCTTTGCAGTTTCTATTTGAGACTTTCAAATTATGTGAGCTCTGATGCCTCCATTACTTCATGCTTTCGGGAATCTTGATCATACTCTAAGTCAATGTGGGTGCTGCAGACATTCGAGCGTTTGTGTATCCAGAAATGGCTTGATAGTGGGAAAAAGACTTGTCCAAAAACAGGCTTGTCCCTACCCCATACCCACTTGACACCCAATCATGTTCTTCGCAGTGTTATTGCTGAATGGTGTACACTTTATGGCGTAGAAATGCCCAAAAAACGAGCGAAGGGCTCTCAGTGCTCACCAGAAGACAAAGCTGCTATCGACGAGCTTGTCACGAAGTTATCAAGTCCCTTACCCGAGGTACAAAGGAATGCTGCCTATGACCTCCGTCTGCGGGCGAAGAAAAATGTCGATCACCGAATCTTCATTGCTGAACAAGGGGCCATCCCTCTCTTGGTTGGATTACTACATTCACCTGACCAGAAGACTCAGGAACACGCTGTGACAGCGCTCTTAAATTTGTCAATCTACGAAAGCAACAAAGGACGGATCATGACTGCAGGTATTAGGTCAATCATTTGGAGCTTATTAATTTTGATGGGTATTTGTCGCGCCCCCTTGTTTGATTTAGTATCATTCAGTCATATGCTGTTCATGACGAGTTAAAAAAATATGTGATTGGCTCACAGGTGCGATAGAACCCATCGTCGAGGTTTTGAAAAGCGGTTGCATGGACGCCCGGGAAAACGCTGCAGCCACGCTCTTCAGCCTCTCTCTAGTGGATGAAAACAAGGTCACCATTGGAGGCTCCGGCGCTATTCCTGCCCTGGTTGCACTGCTTTATGACGGAACATCACGAGGCAAGAAGGACGCTGCAACTGCGCTGTTCAACCTCTCCATCTTCCAGGGGAACAAACCTCGCGCAGTGCAGGCTGGAGTGGTACCTCCTCTCATGAAACTTCTCGCAGAGCAACCGGTTACCATGCTGGATGAAGCCTTGGCAATCCTGGCCATCTTGGCCACGCATCCCGACGGCCGCTCCGTTATCAGTGCAGTCGGACCCACCCCTGTATGGCTGAAGATCATCCAGTCTGAGTCGCCACGAAACAAAGAGAACGCAGCTGCAATCTTGTTGGCGTTATGCTCGTACGATCCTGAGTATGCAAAGCAAGCGAGAGAGAGGAATGCTGTTGAGCTTTTGACTGCTTTAGCTACTTCACGGGAAGCTACAAACCGCGCCAAACGAAAGGCTACTGCATTGTTGGATCTTCTGCAGAAGCAAGGGTATGAGGATTTCGACAGAAGGGTCGAGGGTCTGCACATATAGCACTGGCTAGATTGTTTCTTGTGCATCGAGTACAATGTTAGCAACCTCCAGTATGTAGGTACGTGGCTAGCAATCAGCATAAAATCATAAAATTAGTCAACATGCGTGCCCATAATCAGGGGTCGTCTTGTATGAGTTTTTGGTAGAGGACTTTGTCCTGTTGTAACCTTGTCTCTTGAACCAGGCACCTACGCCTCACTAATGGATTCAGATGATGAAATGCAAGGGAGCACGCTGAGTGTATTGGGAGGATGTCCAAATGCTGTCTAAGCAATTAGTTGTCTGTCGTGATTGGCTTGAAGGCTTGCAAAATGCTTTCCGCTTCTCCGCTTCGATCTATGTTCCCATGCTTCCGTTTCCACAATGGCAGTACTTGGAATATTCACTTTGAAGGTGTTTCATCTGGATCCCAAAACTTGCACCATTACCTACTATGAGTTTTCAACAGAATTTCCAACACTAGTACATTAAATTTCACTGTGAATAAAAGTCTTTGAGATGCGCGTTTGACTTTTGTTTGGAAAGTTTTTCATTACAATTAACAGCAATAATTGTCTGTTGGCTGTCCTTCACGGAGATCTTTTATTCGTGAAGATCTGTCATGGAAAACATTCAAGTGTGAGAATTTTTTTGCAGAAGTAAAAATTGTAGTTAACAATTTGTAAATCACGTTTGCAGATGATATAGAGTCTTCGCTATTGTCACCACTGCTATTAAATATTACCACTGATGTGTCAGTGAATTAAAGAGTTTGTTCTCCTCTATCCAAGCTGATTGTAAGTCAAACATTGGCAATGTTTGTAAGAGTTTTTGTAACTAACATTGGAACTTGGATATTATCGCTAATTTTATCAAAAAATTATTAGAAAGATTCTTAGTCCATTCCCCTTCTTGAGTTGAAAGAAGTAACTGAACGAACTAACATTCAATGTTTGAAGGTATATAATCACGAAAGAATTTCGAAAAGCTATTTGTTTACTTCAATTATCCAACTAGAAAAAACAATATATATATATATATATATATATAAAACTGATCTCTGTGCAAAGAACCACACAACCCACATTTTGTTCATTGTCTACTGGCGATCAGGCCCAGCGCCTTCGCCAACGAACTCTGCTTCAATCCAGAACTCTCTCCACTTCGTCGATTGAGGACATCGACAAGTTTTCTACCAGGCAAATGACAGAGTTCGGATCGGAAGAGCTGAATTGAAGTTGCAATCCACTGAAAGAAGTATTTGAGATCGAAGATGGGGGGACAAATCCTAGCTTTGCAACGTTCCAACAGGAACTGCGAAGAATTTGGACAGTTTGATACTTGGACACGAAGGGTACTGAGATTCACTTTCTGACGGAGTGTCTGTCATCACCCCTCGCTCGCTGCCAAATTGACAATATGAGTTATTTGCTATGGGTCCACGGTTGACGAGAAATATGCAAACTGTCTCACCTTTTGCAGACGGGGAATCCTGTTCAGTGATTAATCACGAATCGAACCCTTTATAAAAACTCCCATAAGAAAGTGTTCAGAGGATTATCAGCCCATAAGGAGTTGTGTAGAATGTAGACTCGCGTTGCATTGCAATATTCAAACGTTGTGCTCCGCTATGAGTTGTGGAATGACTCGGGCGCAGCAGCTGGTATGATTTGCTGCTTTTGAGCTCAATTGGGTCAGCAAGGAACTGTTTCAACGAAACCCACAGTTGCGGTCACGCTGTTCGGGGCGACAACCCTGTGCGTTGATGCAGTTAGGGCGAGGATTGAACAGCGTGGTTACGAAGCGATGGTGTTTCATGCTGCTGGTACAAGTGGTAAACAAACTACGGAGAATCTGGTTGCCTAAGGCTTTGTACAGGAATGAGTCTTCCTCATGTCGTTGTACTAGGGATAAGTATTGTTTAGTACGTCGCTTTATATTTCCCATTGTCATTATCGGCTCGCTAAGTCGAAGCACTCTCCACGTGTACCGAATCTTAGGTAATCTTATGTACAGCAATCGTTGTCTTGTTGTACAGGATGTGTTTGATGTGACCACCGCAGAGGTAGTGGATTACTTGATAGGGGGAATCATAGCTTGTGGCCCCAACCGATTTCAGGCTATCTTACAACAATCAAATCCCCTTGTGCTTGCTCTCTGTTGGTGCATTCGATATGGTTAATTTCGGTTACAAATCTACTGTAGCTGAGCAATGTGCCCAGCGACATTCTCACATCTATAATGACGCGGTGAATCTGTATCTTGAAGCTTTCGGTACTTTGGGTTGGTTGCTATGAAGAAAGCAACTGAAGATCCTCTTTACAGGGAGGTTACCTAGATTTAGGTGGGTTTGGTTTGACGAATGATGAGCGGTTTGCGCGCGCGCGCGCGCGCGAGAGAGAGAGAGAGAGAGAGAGAGAGAGCCTGCAGAGTTTTTAACGCAGATTGTGTTACGAAGTACTACTTGCTCTCAGAATAATTAAATTTCTTGAAGGTCTGTCGACCTAAAGAGCTGTTTGTAGTGGTTTTAGATTCCTGATGCGGACAACGCCTGAAGAGAATTGAGGAGTTGCAAAACTTATATCATATAAGTTTAACCACTTTACTTCTCCTCTGCGAGTCAGCCCTGGATTCTGAGAGGCAAGCCTTTTTTCAACCCTGAAGCAACAGGTGCATTTTTGGAGGAATTGGAGAAATCTATTCAGCAGACTCCCGAACGGAGTTTCTTCTCAGCTTGACAAACTTTTAATGGAAATCATAAGGTCGAGTTTGGTCTCGAGTTGGAAGATGAGAAGGAGCTCAAAGTTCTTCAGCGATTGCTGAGGATGTGTGATGGTTTCTAGCACGGGATTAATTTTTACTCATGTGTCCTGTTGGAGCGGATTTTAGATGTGCTCATTTTCAGCTGTAGAATGAAGGAAAGTTGTTCCTAACCTTGGTTCTATCTCCAAGGCCGTCTTGTCATCAAGCACATTTACTTGCCTTGTGATCAGGTCAAATGCTGCGTTATCATATCAACGATCAGGAGTTTATGGAACTGCACCGTGCTAATGGTATTTCGCAGCAATTGGACGTTTCCATTCCCTCACCATTCAATATGTAGACCATAAAGTTCAAACTCGTCTGGAGCCCAATTGATTATTCACGAGCCAAAGCAGGTCTACCGTTCTTGGATTTATCAATCGTTTGTAAACAATGACATGATGGTGGATTTCTTTGGGTTTCCTGGAAGTACACATGAAGCTCTTTCGTTAGAGAGGATTGGACTAGATCATGCTGCTATTCTGTTCGATTCTCAGTGAAGCTTTGAACGTGTTGGAAAACCTATTTGAGCTCTTGAGGCATCTGTTTGAGTGTTCAAATAGTAGCAGTTCTATCTATGTCGATTTAAAACCAGGTTTAGTTCTGACGATTGCACTAATATCATACATCCTTGTCCTCATTTTTGTTCGTTTTTCTATAGAAACGTGAAGAACTCGGGCTAATTTAATGCAAAAGCTGAAGAATGAAATATCTCGAATTATACTAATCAAAAGTGCGGCAGCTGAAACTGGAATTTCTGCCAAGTTTGAAGGAAGGAGTGCAGATTTTTTAGTCATCTACAATTCTGGACGCTTTCGAATGGCTGGCCGTAGATCATTGGAAGGAATCATGCCCTACAAAATAAGATTGCCGTGGTGCTCGATGTGGCTTCGGAGGTCTTATCTGTTCGTTTATGTATGCCTCGTCATTTCTATGAGCAATCCCGTCGATCTATCTGACCTTGACAATTCTGTTCTTCTAGATTTGACTGGTAACTGCGGATGATGATTGTTGTGGACATTGATTCAAAAAGTGGCTATTGAGGTGAAGGTGGTGAAAAAAGTCCCAGTGCTTGCAGGAATGTGTGCATCAGACTCTACGCGCCGCATGAATCAAATTTTGGTCACAGTAGAGCGACTGGGCTTTAACGGTAATTAAAACTTTTCCACGGTTGGCCTCATTGATTGCTATTTCCACCAAAAGCTGGAAGAAGTGGGCATGGGCTATAGGTGCTTAGCTTGGATCATTGACCTATTTTCATTCATGGTCTTAAGCGCATCATGAAGGTCGTGAGCTTGGACTTGGCAAAGATTGCCCTGACATTTCCCTGACATTGCCCTGACATTGTCTTAATTGCATCTATGTTAAATGATTCCTCTTGTCCTACTTTCATTCTGTGTATCTGAACTTGCGATATGTGCGCAGTGGTTGAAATAGTCGTTCCGCTCAGTATCAATGAGAATTTGAGGTTGGTTTTTCTTTTTTTGAATTGTGTGCTATCGTTGCATGTTGGTAATTTAGTGCTGTAAATGCACGAATGTTTGCAGTGTGAAAGTCGCATTGATTCGGCAAGGACATGAAATGAGTTTTCTGCAAAATCCCCTATGCTTTTGATGCACAAGAATCGCACGCGATGGGAATGGCTGGAGCTGACATCCTGGCTGCACACATGGGTCTCACCACGACTGGCTCCATTGGGGCAAGAACGGCAGTTCGATTGGAAGACAGTGTGCACCGCATGAAGTTGATTGCTGATGCGGCACTTGAAGTTGATCCAAAGATCATCGTACTCTACCATGGTGGTGAGCATTTCCTCACATTTCAACTTTTTTAGAGCTCATCACACAATCATCCTACAATTTGATTTTTGCGAGTATGAGTTTTGCAACTGCATGATTCACCGGAAGGTTTATTACAAAATCTAGATACTCATGTGAGGCCTTTGTCAGTGCCGTGAACAACAAAGTAACCATGAATTTGTTGCAGGGCTATTTCAGGACCTAAGGAAGCAGAATACGTGTTGCATAGAAAAGATACCATCCACGGATTCTACGGACTATCAAGCATAAAGCATTTACCAGTTATCGAAGCAATCGCCTGCACCATGCAGCAGTTCAAGGGATCCAAATTTCAGAATGAGTTGCATATGTTTAAAGCTTTCTTATATAGCTGATGAAATCGGTAACTACTTTTTCGTTCAAGGTGTTCAGAGGATCGAGTGATAAACGATTACTTGTTCCAACACAAGCTCAACTTGTAAGCTAGGAATTCCAAGTTGGTTTTTCTTTTATTTTTTTCCTTTCTTTTCTTCTTAATTATTAAAATTATGTTAAAATGAAGAGTCGATGACTTGTCTTTTCACACCTCTTCTGACTACCAAATGCTCTTGCCAAGTCACCACTCCGTTTGGAAGTTGAAGTGCTTCAGTTTCTTCCCAAGATGAGTCCCAGCACCGTCAGTATCTGAACGTTCAGTTCCAGTGCTTGGTCACATCCTTGGTTTCGCTGCAATCAAAGGAACTGTATGTGCTGCCAGCTTCTACTGAAATACTTGAACTCAACAAGAGCTGATTGAGTGGGTTCTCCTTGAAGATCTATCCACAGATTCCCAAGTCTTCAACGTCAACAACGCAACAGATCTGGAGGTTGGGTTGACACACTATCATGGCTACACAACTGAATGCTACTTGTGACTGTACCAAGTACCAGCAAATGGGGCTTTAAGTCGGTCCTTCCTGCGAAATAATCTCTCAAGGTGGCTCTCATATCCCCACTGCTGTAGTACATTCTCACTAGGGGGACAGCACGTATAGTCCCGTAGACTCTAGTTGTTGATAAGACGATGCTCACTCGCCGACCTGCTCTGGTACACGCTACAAACATGATCTTCCTGTTTGAATCCTACAAGCATGTAGTATCATCACATGTGTACACCGTGAAAATCTATATGTGTGTATGTGGATGGACTTGTGATTGTCAAGGATTTCCAGGAAAAGTTGACTGTGAGATTGATACTAACAGTTAGATTTATCATTTGTACTTCGATCAGAATGAAGTGGCTGGATTCTCCACCCGTCTCTTTCAAAAGCGGACATCTCTGGACATCTGTTGACCGCAGCATACATGGAGCTGGTGACTGTGAGGCAAAGGCTTTCAAGTCCTAAACTAGCAAAAGTGGCAGTATATTCTGCCCTTTTGACCCTCTACTCTCACTAAACTAATGTTCAAAATCAAAGTGTAAGTGTATGTGAATGTGAATAAGTGCACAAAATGGAATTTTGCATAAAACCCATGAAAGGAAACTTTCCATTACAGATGTTTCTAATATTGTACTATCAGGTTTTGATTTGTTTTAATTGAATTTGTTCCAAGCTTCTTCATTTCTTTTCTTTTTTATTTTGGACTTTTGAGGTGTTGTAAGAAGAACACATATTAGACCATTGTAGGTGCAATCACTATCTGGCCTTGCTTTAAAATTGATCAAGCAATCCTATGTGTAGATCAAAGTGTTGGTTGAATTTCTTCAATAAAAGTCTATTAAAAGACAATGTAAAATTTTGTGTGCAATTTCTAACTAAAATAGATGGATGATGAGGTAAGTGATTGCCATGCATTCAAGTGTGGATTAATATCAAGTTCCTATATTTTATAGGTTTTGATGTTGAATCTGGCTCCCCTTACAGTTCTTAGTGAAATTCTTGTTCACTTTTAAAAAAAACTATTAAGGATTCTTCTTAGATGTATATATTAGAAATAAATAAAACAAAATAAGGAACAGTCGTATTTATTGCCCTTCTTTTCTGCATTTCGACTTTTGGCATAGTTTATTTTATCTTAAAGAATTGATTTACTTAAGAGACTTCTAATATATGAATTCATACATACATACATACATACATACATCCATGTGGTATAGTTGCAGGTGCAAGAATCCAAAATAAAAATTGATTGATTGTGATAGAGCTACTTTAGAGCATCTAATGGGGCATTGGTACTTTAGCTACATTCCCATTTACTTTTAAAGAAAGTTTGATCAATACATATGTTCAAAGTTCATAAATATAAACTAAATTGTAAACTCTATTTCCGTTTAGACTCAAATCAAGAAAAAAGAAAAAATCTTGAAATTTTAAATTCTAATTTTTATTTTTATTTTTTTATTTTATTTCTTATTTATTATTATCATGAACTTATTAAAGAATAAAATAAAACTTTGGATTGAGTTTTGGAATGTTGGAGTGTTAGCATTGTTATGTTTGCTCAAACAATGCTTAAAAATGAATAACAAGTAAAGTCAAACGTATTTTTGGGTATTAAATAAAATAACTGATGGCAAATACAAAATGGATAATTTGCAATCTTTCAAAACAAGGACACTTTCAAATATCCAATGTTGACCTTGTCGGTCATTGTTTAAATTATTGGTTAGTTTTTATTTTGTTTTCCTCTTAAAAAGTTGAATAAAACGAACACATTTGCAAAAAACACAAGAAATAATAAAGCTTTAGACAATGAATGTTTAAATATACTCACACTATCACACAGCAAATTGTGAAGCTTGAAAATATATATATATATATACATACACACACAATACAATATAATATGAAAAATTCTAAATCTCAACATCATAATAAATTTGAATGGTTGTGGTGAAAATGCTTACAAAGACCCCGACATAAAAAGAAAAAGGAAAAGAGAAAAAAGAGAAAATAATTACAATTGCAATTATTGGAGAGAGAAAGAGAGGAGTAATTGAGTTTTATTTATATATTTTTTGTTATCAAAAAAAGCCTACTACTTAATAGTGAGTGGTGTGCATTCACAAGAGAGAACATAACATTTTTAACCAAGCATTCTGATTTGGAAACAAAGAATAAATGTCAGTGTTCAATTTATTTTTAAGAAGTAGGTCCATCTATCACGAGTCGTAACACATGCGCCATTCCATGATTAATGTCCCCTCATTAATCCAGGCACGTTGATTACCCCCAAATTGACAACATGCCGAAGATTACACGACAGTTGAGGACCGGACGTGGTGGAAAGGACAGGTGGAGCACGATGGTAGGGTGTCCATGTCACGGTGGACCCATGGGGTCGGGTAAGGGCGGGGGGGGGCGCACGGGACCGGAGATCGGGTGGGCAGGGGGGATGTGCTGGATGATAGGCCTTAAATCGCTATCGCCGAAACCTCTACAGGACTGGCACTGCTGCTGTTGCTACGCTGGACGACGACGACGACGACGACGATGACGGAGGAGGTGGACGAGGGAGGCCCTAAGTCAACAGGATTACTAACACTAAGACAGAATGATGACGAACAGTGGATTGGCGGCGCTCTCTAAGTCCACATCATTCAATTCTTCGTCGTCTTGCTCACCAGAGAGAGCACCGGGGTGGGGGGCTGGATGATGTGGGAATCTGTGATGCCGCTGCTGCTGCCATGCATGTGCTCTCAGTAGTGTGACCCCGAGGAGCGGAGCGACGATTTGCGGCGTTGCCTGCGGGTTTGTTGCCAGGCCAGGCTTTGTTACTGTCGAGGCGTTCGAATAGGAAGTCCTGCTCCTATTATTCTGCCTCTTATCGGTTGCTTTCTTTCAAACAGGCCGCCCGGTTTGTTCATGCATCTGGCGTCGGCGGCAGAATCCGACCGGTGAAGCGTGCACATAGTGTCTGTGACAGAGACTTGCGGGAGCGGAGTGGAGTGAAGTCGGGGAGGCGGTCGGCGTTTGCGACAGATGCAATGCGTCTTTCGAGAAGGATTAGGTGGTTCGCGTAGCGCTATGGAAGTGTGCGCTTTATGTTGCCTTGTCAGTGCGTCGCCCACGGCCTTCTCGGCATCTTGCCCGACATTCTCTTTTGGATGCGTGTCGGTGATTTTGTAGAGGAAATGCTGGACAGTCGGATTGACATGTAGCGTTGGAGAAGGATTTGGAGTTTGATTGAAACTAGGGTTTGGATTTGCAACAATGCGGACAGCCCGGTGATGGTGGTGTTGGTGTCGGTAGAGCAAGGATAATGACGTGTTGGCTTGACGAATCTTCGTCAAGCGAGGATTGCTAGTGCTATGGAGTAGGTGACTTATGACACCTCTTATCTTTAAGTTGTAAGATAGACGCGTTATCAGGACCTTTGTCTGGTTGACGTTGAGTAGTTTCTCGCCAGTGGATCGCCAAATGCGTATTTGAAAATCTCTACTATTGCGGATCCTCAATGACTTAAAATTCACTACCTTGGGACCCCCTTGGGGTGGAAAATGGGCTGGAAGGAGAGCTTTTTAAATCTTCGTGAACCAGGAACCAGCTACAACTGATTTGTTTACAGAAGGTGTTTTGATTGCCAAAGTTCGCTGGAAGGTCTTATTCGTCAAGGGTTCTTCATGTCATTATGTACAGATGCTTGTTTAGTAAGGGCGTTGGATTCAGTAGGAAAATAAAGAATGATTCACCTTCATTTGTGTGAGCCATTTTTTTTGGCAGCCCTACCGGCACTTAATATGAAGCATATTGATTTTATGTATTGAAAGCATATAGGAATCGATATTGTCAGTGTGTTTCTTACTTATCAGGGCACAATTTAGATTGTTCGTGTGAGATGAGGCATCCCTAACGATAATCCGAGTCTAATTCTCTTGTAATCTGAAGTTGTCTGTCCTTTCTCGATGAAGGCCAGGGGTGATGAAGGCCCAAGGCGAAGTAGGGAAGGAGAGCTTTCTGAAGGAGAGCCATCTTGACAATGGACAAGATTGTGAGGACGATGGTCAGGAAGAGTTGTTCATGCCCGAGTGCCGTATTGTCGTACCGCCACCTTCACATGGTTAGAAGCTTCTGTTTGTCGTCTCGTATATTTTCTTCTCTACCTTAAGCGTTCTCTAGTGCACCGAGTCTTTTTATCAAAAGACTGATAGACCTGAAGCATTCTCTAGTTGTTGCCTATCATGGGATACGCTTTTTGTGTTCACTTACCGTCGTGAAAAAGCGTGAATGAACTTTTTTCTGCTCGAGGCTCAACCTACCCTTGTGTTTATCACTAAAACGTGGAGATTTGCTTAAAAATAGACTGAGAAGAGCTCGTCCTTCGAGTAATGGGGGCTGTTGTTTGTCTCATACATCGTACATCCGCTTATCGTGTTCATCTGTTTCCTTCAGTGATGTATGAGAGAGCTTTACAATTGGAGAAAAAACGAGAGAATATGTTACAATGGGATCCACAGAGCAGAAGACTGCTAGACTGTGTGCTGGAGGATGTGTACACGGTTCTTCAACCGACCAAGGAGCAGAGAGCCGACCGTCGCAACGTTGCCCAATTCGTAGATACTTTCGTAAAACAAAGAATCCAAGGTATGTGGCCTTTAAATTTTTTAGTGCTGTGATGTCCAAGGGTGCAGCGAGCATTTTAAAGCTCTCAACAAATAGTTCCACAGCAGATTTGAGTCTAATTGCAGGTCACTCTGAGACTTATTGAGGATTATTTAGAAGTGAAATGGTTTTTTCTTTGTCAGTGATGCACAGAACTCTTTGACAGACATAACCTGCTTGAGAATTTTTATTTTTAGGGTTTCTTCACATTGTTACAGATGTAACGTGTTCGTCCTGCTTGTTGTGCAGGAAGCCATATTAGAGTGTTTGGATCTTTTGTGATGGACTTATACACAGATTCAAGTGATCTAGATCTCTCCCTCAACATGAGCTACTCACCAGTTGATCGCTCGCGGGGTGACAAAATTGCGATACTGAGAAAGTTGACGCGAGCACTCCACGCTCTTCATCGTGGTGCTCCTGCCACTCTCACGTTCAGTTGTCGTTCTTTCATTTTTTTTTAAATTTTGAATTTTGAAATTTTTGTTTAGAGAAATAATTTTTCTTTTTTCTTTTGTGCCTGAGTAAAACGAGAGATGTGTAATTCGCAATACCGATGTTTGTTGATTTGTACACGTATGTAGCTGCTTAGTGTTGTGATGGTGCCTTCCAGGCAGAAATGGGATGACAAGGCATACTGTTCGCAAAATCGAACCAGTGATGAAAGCGGCAGTTCCTGTGGTAAAATTTGTGGAAGTCCACACGAACATCGAGTGTGATGTCTCCATGGAGAATATGGATGGGGTTCTAAAATCTGAATTGATAGGTATCTTCACCAAGATCGATCTCAGGTATCGGCAGCTCTGTTTCCTGGTGAGCTGCTTTATAAACTTAACACTTTCTTCACGTATGTTTGTTGTAGAATGGCTAAGGGTTGTATTACAAGTGCCAAGTGTAGCAGAATTGATATTCTCTTTCTATGCGGGGTTTTATCGATCTCAGAATACATTTTTCATTTGAAAACTTGTAATGCATGCCGTAAGGCGGGGCACAAGGCATCTGCTGATGCTTTCTGTCTATGGAAAACCGAGCGGGGGTTAAAATCCATGTGGTTCTTTTACTGGACTGCCGATGAATTTTACGTTCGTCGTTGCCTGACAGCTTAAGGCATGGGCAAAAGCCTGTAATGTGAATGACTCAAAGAAAGGCACTCTGAACTCTCTTTCAATAATCTTACTGGCAGCATTTCATTTACAGGTATGTCCCCGCACCTTCAATAGCGAGTATTTGTATAATCACCATGTGGAATGTTGTTCTGGTATCTTATTTAGGCAATTGTTGAAGTTATTGATTTAAATCTTTTTTGATCCTCTAGTCGTTTTGTATCAACTGCTAAACAAGGCCTTGCCAATGCAGACACGTTCACCACCCATTCTTCCCTCTTTTTCCGCCCTTTTAGAAGGTAGATCCCTTCCTCTAGTCCCCATGTGGAATTTAGTGAATCAGTTTCCCATGCTTGTCTTGCTCTGAGGTTGTCACGTAGAGAATAACGATGAGGTATTGACGCATGATATGCGTGGGTGGCTTAGAGCAGGGTTGTTTCTGCGGGAAACAGAAAATTGCATTGCAGCTGTCGGGGAACGTGTGGCCCATTATGTGAAGAGTGGCTTTAGCAGAGACAACAAGGAAACTTTGGGCCAGCTGTTTGGTTCTTTCTTCACGAAGGTTGGTTACTGAAACACTGTATACTATCGTCATACTTCGTGTGTCATAGAATCTTATCCTCGACCCGCCCTCGAGGTAATGATTCTCTCAGTTTTTATATTTTAGCAGTAATGATTTGCTTTTTCCTTGCGTTGTACTAACTGTGAGTCACCCCCAGTTTATTTTAGAGCGTTTTAAGATTTGTTGCTCGACTTAGAGAGTTACAGGCTGGCTAACCCGATAATTTTCTGCTAAGCAGTTTTTGGCTGTGGAGAGCCTGTGGGAGCAAGGTCTTTGTGCTAGTGTGTACGAAGGCAAATGGATCTCCAAAGTATGGGCGAAGAACCACCTTGGTTGCATGTCGGTGAGTACACCGAACAGAAGGATCAGCGTAGAGCACATTATTTCTGAAGACTCGCAGTAGTCATGGAATATATCGGTGGTATCGCAGTCTCACATTACTACTCGAGATCTGGCAACTAGTTCGTAGATAGGTCAAGCCGGTCGTTGTCATTATACCCACATTATACCCAAATTGTACTCACATCAGTGATGTTTTCTGGTGTTTTAGAGTTTAAATCGCTATCTCTACCTGAGCGCTGCAGCGTTCTGCCACTTATGATTACTATTAATGTTCCAGCTAATCTTTGTCTAGTAGTACTTCCTGAAGTCTTATTGTGTTCTTTATCCAGGTGGAAGATTTTGCGGAGAGGTCCCAAAACTGTGCACGTGCTGTACGGGAAAAAGAATTTGACGTCATTCACCAATCTTTTCGAGATACAGTCGCTCACCTCAATGCGTTTACAGGGAGTCCTTCTCAGATACTGGAAATGAAACATATGCTCTTTGGAATTAAATCTTTGAAGAGAACATCCGAAGAGCCTTTGGTGCAGCCAGTGGAAAAGCAATTGAAAGCAGTTCACGGCTGGATGAATCCAATTTCAGACACACCACCGTATGTTGGTCCAGACCCTGTGAATGGTTTTTCGGCTGCGCATCTACATCAAAGTGTGTATTCCAACTGCAATGGAGAAATGGATTTCTCAAGGCAAGACGTCAATGCATTTCAGGGCTATCAAGATTATTCCGGATGGGCTTTACACGGAGAATATCTTCGAGCAGAAGGTAGAGGGATAATTTCCCCAGTTCCAGGGAGACAGAGACCGTATTTTGTAGACTCTGGTTATGACCACATGAGGCCCGGAACTGGCTCCCGACCATTTCCTTTACATACTCATCAATCTCCAGCGGGGTATAGTTTACACGGAGCTCAAGGAGAAGGTCGGGATTTTAACTACGCTGGTAGTGGCCCGGGCATGGTCAGTCCAGTATTCTATCCATTTTATCCTCCTCACCCTCAAATGTACTATCCTCAGACCTCAATGTACAGGTCGGACGCCAGGAGAGACCATGTCACACAGCCAAATCCAAACTGGAGTTATAGCCAGTTGCCACAAGGACACCACCTGTCCCAAACTTCAGTTCAGCGCAGTAATAGGTAAAGAGTGGTATGTGAGGCCAAGTTTTAACCAGATAAAGTATTTTGGGTTTTCCTGAGTTTTTAAAAGAGTAAATGTGGATGCGGACAGGATTTGTAGGTTTTTCTAGCTTGTGCTCTCTTAGGGTAGACAGTCGTGTGCCAGCTCATTTAAGGTGTGATGTTATACGCAACTGGCACTGGAGCCGAGTATCATTAGTTGGGTGTTGGTAGTACCCTGCAGATTAAGTTTTGGGTTGATTAACCAACCTACTTGATGGACACAGAAGCAATGGACCATTTTGGTAAGAGTTTTGATGAACTCGTCAGAACGGGAGACGGGAGAACAGCACGGCTTCTGCGAGGGCACTTGACATGCGTAAGTATGGGAAAGAAGAAACCTTGGTTGCCGTTTTTGGTTGAGCCCTCTAAATACTTCGACACAAAGTGAGTTCTGCAACTTACTTGACATGCATGTTTATTCAGTTAATACAATCAACATATTTTGAATCCTTTTGAGCTTGTTGTTTAAAGAATGCATTTTTTAATTAATCGGTGGTGGTGCCATTGAGAATACATCTTTAAGGATTGAAGAAGCTTCACATATGGGACAATTATAATGCGAATGTGATATTTGGTTTTTAATCTCCTGTCTGATGATATGCCTTCATTTTAAAGTTTATGTTGGTTTTTATTATCATGAATCAGTTATCCGCAGTTTTATTTACATAGAGAAAGTGACATTAAGGATTGTGTAACTTCTAAATTCGATATATGATGTTGTAAATAAAGACGATTCATAAAGAGTGGTTTTCTTTAGTTCTGTAGCATTAAACTACTCAAAAAATTCAATACTGTTTATTTTTTGTTTGCTTTGAGAGCTTGTCTAGTGCAATGTATTCCATGGATATAGCACGCTCATTATTATACGTGTTCAAATCTAATTAAAAGGATGTATTCTCAGTACAGGAATAATATATTGTATTTATAATGATTCAACTATAGTAATTGTAGTGGTTAAAATGTAAACAAATAAATGTAATTATATATTTGCTTTGTAATAGACATATTTTGGAATGTGTAAAATGGAACCTTTGGATGTCAGGAAGTTTTTTAATTGGAGCATTGTACGTATTTAACTTTATCTGAATGTTTTGGATTAAATTCGGTATGTACGAAGCATACTAATCAATTTCATTAATAATGTTGACAATCAACTACATGTTTTTATACAAGTGTGACTGCATATATATATATATATATATATATATATACATATATAATAATACTGTAAAACTCTTCCAAGTACTGCTTGTACTTTGAATGTTATTTTAAAAAACATTGTTATTTTGTACACTTTAAAAGTCGAATTTGAGCATATAAATTAGTTTACTGCCTAATTAAAAGCATAATAAGTTGCATACCTTTTCATGGTTTTTTTTTTTTTTTTTTTTTTTTTTTTGATGTGTATGTATATGTTTGTTTAGAATACCATGGGATATAAAAATGCTTGTTTTATTTGTTCTATTTTCTAGTTGTGATATCTTTTTAAATCATTTTACTGTTTTGTTCATTCTTAATACATGAAAATAAAATCAGAAGTCTGCACATGCAAATTTCATATTCATCGTGAGCAAATTGGAAGTATCTGTTTCAATCTACTTCATGATTTTCAGTGTTTTTTAAGTTTCGAGTAATAATTTCTTCAATTTTCTTTTATGCACACTTGAACTGATTAAGAGTTTTTTTTTTAAGGTTTCACTTGATTATATTTTTTTGGTATATATATATGCATATATGATAATCGCATTAATGTTTAATGATGAACCAGTCATGTTCTATTTCCTTTTCATTAATTTATAGATATCAAAACAAGGTGATAAGTCTCACTTCTGTTGACTATGAACTAATTGATTGATTTAATTCTTTATATTTTATTCTCTTTTTGATTAGTTCAAAAAATATAAACTGATCTCCTAGTAAAAATATAAACCTCCTTCTCAAGTAATAGCTATTCCAATTAAAATACCTTGCATTAAAATGGTTGTCTTGTGCATGGGACAATCTAAATAGTGTCATTCTATTTTTTACTTTGAATATTAATTTATTTACTAGTACTTTTAAATTCATTCAACCAAGGTGAAAATACTACTACTAGTGTTCAACACATTTTATCTTTTGAAAAATTGAAAGACCCTTACTTAATGCAATGGCTACAAAACTGCAAGTCTTCCCTACTGTGAAGGCAACACAATTTATTCCTATTTAACAAGAAGCAGTACTAAATCAACAATCAACTAAACCTAAAAAAAAACAACACATAATTACACACACTCACAAATCTTCACCACCAAAAAAATTCTTCAACTTCTTTAAATACAAAGTACAAAGGTAATCTTTTGATTTAAATAAAACACATGCACAAAACCCAAGAAAAAAGTCAAGAGAAAAAGCCACGTCTTACAAGCATATAATTATACTCTACTCCTCACATGCACTACATTTTGATTATAAATAATAAACAATTGTACTCACACACAAACATCAATAAATAAACAAATAAATAAATGTAAAGACATCCACTCACACATGACTTTTTTTAAATTAAAATAAAAAGTACTTATCTCTTCACAAAACAATTTCATATTGCATGGAAGTTCCATATATGAAATAGATCTATTCAGTATCTACTTCACTAAAGTAAAAAAAATATTGGTTTGTATTTCGTTCATCCATCCATCCATCCATCCACTCATCAATTCACTCATCCATCCACTCATTCATCCATCCATCCAATCATCCATACACTCATTCATCCATCCATCCAATCATCCATCCACTCATTCATTCATCCATCCACTCATCCATCCATCCATCCACACATCCATCCAAATTATACTTGCTACCCCAAAAACAAAGCAAGAGTCCTCTCCATGTTAGTATCTTTCAATAAAGACTAAAAAAGATCCCTCGAATCAGCAAAAGAAAAATGTAAGTCTAAGCGAAAAAAATCGACCCGGACAACACATATCGGCCAGCGTGGCAGTCCACAGCCACGTAAGCAGACACACTGCCGCCTCGGAATCGAAACACAAAACAATCAACAACAAGAGCACCGAAGCAAGTGCAGCGCACTCCGCATCGACACTTGTGCCCCCCACTCCCTGCAGGCGTCGCCGATCGGACGCACTAGGCCCTCGGCAGATGCGCACCACGATTGCCCTCTCAGCTCCCCAACCGAGGACCGCATTCTGCTAGACGGAACAATCCCGGAACCTTTGATGCGCAGTATGCGAGCTTTCTGCGACAGAGTCGAGATCCCACCACAAAAACCTGCGCGAGGTGGGATGATCTCCGGAGCCGTGACTAGCTTTCGTGATGACTGTCACATGTGTCGTTTCCAGAGCAAGTCTCGCCATCTGGTAGGATACCCACTTTTGCTTGTTTCGGTGGTGGTTCATCATCGGGTTCTATTGTCTCTTCCACGATCGGACATGTGGAAGCTTGGAATTGCCGGTTTCGGTCCTCGGGAGATGGTCTCGGCGACACGCTCGGGTGCGCGAGCTTTTCGTGCTGTCTGAGTGATTGTGAATCAGTTGGTTCAGTTCAGTGTACAGAAACGGAGATTTTGTTTGCGAGAAGGAGAATTGGTTGCCAGTGTGACCCCTGATCCCACCAGGTTTGTCGTCGAGGAGTCTAGTCTTTTCGGCGCTGATGGTGTCGTTTGCTCTTTCCTTGTCTTGCTACTATTTGGCTGGTTGACTTCCATGGTGTTGGATCGTTTAGTGGTGGATTCGAGCAGGGTGTCAGGGGGTTTTGTGATGAAGGACATGCTTTGTTCGCGGATGACAGGTCAGTCTACCTCCATGTTGGATTGTGAAAGGAGTTTCTAGCTTCTAGAAGACTACGCTGACGAGTTGTGTTTGCTGTGAGCCATGAGGGAAGAGCGATGGTGCCGAGGTTGATAGGAATGACATCATTGGTGCTGTGAGTTGCTTGAGTCGTGCTCCAGATTAGACCTCTGAAGGGGATTTTGGAAACAGTCTCCGTTGTGGAAGCGCCAGCTGGGTTCAAGGGTAGAGGTACCACAGCGTAGAATTTTTTTTGCGAGTGGTATGGTCCCGATATACTAGACCCCCGAGGCTCAAGCAAAGTCCACACCAGAGGTCGCAATGAATTGGTGGATTGAATTTGATAGGAACGACAGACCTCACATGTGGAGATGGAAGGGGTCGGATCGAAAGAAGGGGTTAGGCTCTCCAAGTTGTTGCTTCTCTTTTACTGTCACTTGCTCATCACTCTCTCCGCGGGAGAGCAGACAGAATGGATTTCGCGCTCATCTTTCGCATCTTTGAATGCGAATGGCGTGGACAAACGAGTGCTCGACACCATCAAGGATCCATTTCGCCTTCGGGGATATCCTCGAAGCCTTCGAACGCGAGGGTTCGGTGGAGAACCTCACAAAGAGGCTACAGGAAAAAACAGTGAGGAGGTGACACCAGCATCACTAGACAACGTATACAATGTGGACGAAGTAAAGCAATTTCAGGTAACGAAATGAAAGCTGTGTGGCAGTTTTTTGAAGTCGAGAATCGTAGTTAAGAATTTGTGCCGTAATTTTCCACCAGGTTTAGTTTTGCAATACATCTTCGTGGTTGCGAGCATGGAATGTGCTGTTCTTCGGCAAATTCTCACGGAAGGATATGACCTCACGAGTGTACAGTTGATTTGAACTCTCCCGTGACACTTCCTCTGTTCTTGTGGTTGCAGATGATGAAAACGGCAGGTTTAATGGTATCTAAGCCATTGTTATTTAGAAACTTGCTCCAGGTTCCATCTCCCTCTCCGCAGGTCGTAAGTCGACGCACTCCGGTGTCAACCATAGTTATTGCTGTTGTAGTGAGCGTAGTTGCAACACTTATTCTAGCCTTGATTGCATTCTGCATTTATCGCGAGCGCTTGAAACGGAAAAGCTTGGCCAACGACGAGAGACCTCTCGCCTATTCGGGCTCACGTCTTGGGAAATCAGAGTCGGATCAGTCGGGCTTGTATGGTGGTGAATCTCTGCCAGTTCATGCTCCTGCGGCGAACCCATCTTTGAAAGACAACATCCATTCAGTGTCCAAGAGGCTACTAGGTTTACAATCTCGACCCACTTCGAAGGTTGGTAGTGAGCTCGGTGACAACGTAAAGAAACCGAACCCTGACCTGGACACAATACTGTCGCATGCTGGGGTGAAGTTTAACCCTAGCTATTCAAACTTGTACGATAACAACTTGACAGAAGCGCGGTTTTCAGATGCAGCGCGTAGCAGTTTGTTTCGGTATCCTACCATGCCTCCCTTTTCAAAAATGGGACTCGATGGTGGAGCATTTGGAACTATGGAGGGAGGGATGTCCGGCTCCAATGGTGTACCAGTCAAGCCATCGCCTTTTCCCTTGGAATTAGACCAACCCCGTCATTCAAGTGCAGCTGTGATTCTACCAGAGGCAACTCAACACGAGGTTGGAGATTTCAAAGTTCCTCAAAAGAGCGATCTCAAACCTCAGGCATCATTTGTTCCAAAAATGCGCGCAGAGTTCGAAGAACTTGGCAGCGCAAGTGTCAACCAACCTCAGCCTAATCGCCGTGGCCAGAAACCAAAGTTCGACGAGGGTATGGATCCATATCCAGTTGGATGGCAACGAAACTCGATGGGGTCGAAACACAAGAAACCCGATGCTCCGATCAAGTCGAGTTTCATTAGTGTTCCAACCCCAGGGCCCCGTCCCTTGCCTGCACCACCAATCGGTACAGCTCTGCCAGAAATAGTCTCAGAGATTCCGGAGGCTGCGTTGCCAAAGTTGCGGAACTACATGCAGCAGTTTTCAGCAAATGGTGAAGATGACGACTCAAATAGTGGAGGCTGGTCTACACCAACGTCTCCTTTGTCACCTGAACTGGGGCGTGTCGGCTCCATTCGCCCATCTAAATCTGTTGAAAAAACTGGTGAAGGAAAGGGGTCAAGAAGGTGGTCAGACAACACCAAAGCATCAGACTCCTTCACCCGTGGTGGTGATTTACCTGCAAAGGAGGATTCTTCTACTCTTCTGCAAACACCATCACCACCACCACCACCACCTCCGCCGCCGCCGCCTCTGCCTGGAATAAAAAAAGGTCTGTCTCCGAGTGGTAAATCCCCTCCATCTCCACTCACTCCACGTCCTGGAAGCCAAGTTGCTGTATGCCCTCACAAAAGAAAAAATTCTGAGCTCTCGCCTCCACCTCCACCCCCGCCTCCGCCTCCTGGAAGAAAAAGCCCTGCAACTCCACCCCCACCCGCAGGTAGACCCCCTCGTAATTCATTTCCTGGTGGAAGGGGTGGCATCCTGCCGACATCTTTCACAGAGGATTTCCCACATCGAGAACCTCCAAAGCAGTTGAAGCCTCTCCACTGGGACAAAGTGAAGGCCACCCCAGAGAAAGGCGTTGTTTGGCGCGAGTTGAACCAGTCATTTGAGTAAGCCTCACATATCCATATGCTTGAATCCTCATTCAGGTTTTGATTCTTTTTGCGGCTTGCGGTGTCTAAGCGCTTGAAAGGACCCTCGACGACTTAACATTGTTTTATGATTAGTGTTTCCTGCTATTTGTCAAATAGCCAGAATCGCCAATCAGAGCGGATATTGACAAGGTTAGTGTTGTGTGTCCAGGCTTGATCCGGTTACACTGGAGACCATGTTTGGAATTCAGAAGACGGGTACTACTAAAGTATCAATGAAGATGGCTTCATCCTCCGGAAAGGACCATCAGGGGATACTCGATCCAAAGAAGGCTCACAATTTTGGTATTCAACTTCGTGCGTTGAGCCTGACAAGGAATGAAGTCTGTGAAGCTTTACTTGAGGGTAAGCTCTTGCTGAAAAAATTACTAGTCCCTTTAACATTGTCGTCGCGAATCGTTGCATCACGTATTTCACTGAACTGAGTACAAATATGCCTGATCTCTGGTCCTTTGTACCCTATGCTTGAATGGATGCAGCACAACTGCTAACACTGAGCTACAAAACCGATGACCTGAGCGTTGATGATCACTATGCTTCAAATCCTTGCAGGCGAAGGCCTAAGTGGTGAAATTCTCGAGATCTTGGTCAAGGCAGCCCCTTCAGAGGACGAGAAGAAGAAATTCCAGGAATTTGAGGGAGACCAGGGGCGTCTTAGTCCTTCTGATCGTTTCATGTATGCCCTCCAGAACGTACCCAACGCATGGTTGAGATTGGAAGCGATGTTATACAAAGCGAGGTACAAGGAAGAGCTTCAAACTGTTCAGGAGACTCTTCAAACTCTGAAGGTAGACGTGCATCCTGTTTCTTTCATTGATCTAAGCCACTATATCTGTGACGAATTGATCATTCGCTGTTCTAGATTTGGGTAGGTTAGTTCAATCCATGTGTCCATGGAAGATGTAATTGGAAATCAACATTTTTACTTGTGATTGTTGTGAAGGCTGCTTGCAAAGACCTCAAGGACAGTCGGGTATTCCGAAAACTTCTAGAAGCAGTGTTGAAAACTGGAAACCGCCTCAATATGGGTACGTTTCGAGGTGACGCTCAAGCTTTCAAACTGGACTCTCTTCTGAAACTTGCTGATGTGAAAGGAGTCGACAACAAAACAACGCTACTTCATTTCGTCGTGGCAGAGATTAATAAATCAGAAATTGCTCGGTTAGCTCGATTGTCTGGCAACGATGGGGACGGGCATGTCTCATCCAAGGCTGCAGACTCTCCACGCTTGTCTGACTTCTCTGCAAGCATGGAAGCAGCCATGAAGATGCATGACGATCAATATGCGCCTGAAAGAATGCGTATGGGAATGATCATGGGGTTACCTGCGGAACTATCCGCAGTAAGCGAGGCAGGCGGCTTCGACTTGAATTTGCTGCAGCAATCGGTTCATGACCTGGCCAAAGGCCTCCAGGAAATCAAGTCTCAAGTTCGAGAAGGGAAGTATACGAAAACAGAACCAGGAACAAGCGTAAGAGGACGATCTGTTGATCTTAGTAAGGATACTTTCCAACAGACTATGGAGAAGTTCATCAAGGATGCCGGTGCAGACGTAGAAGCAGCTCAGGAGGAGCTTGGCGAAGCTCTGCAAGCGGTGAGGGACACCAACAGATATTTCTACGGTGACGAAGCGGCAAAGAATGATTCCGACCCTCTTAAACTCTTCAGGATCCTAAAACAATTCCTCATTATGCTTGAGAAAGCTTGGAAAGATGTCATCAGGGACAATGCTAAGCTGCCATCTCCTCAATTGAAAGCATGAGGGTGAAGGTAACGGTGAAGGTGTAATTGTATTCAGTCTAAGTGCGCTAGGCCCAGTGTGTTATATAGTCTCATTTTATTCACTTTTACACAAAAAAATTGATCATATATTTGAATTACGTGTTCATGGAAATAGAAACTTGAGCATGATTTCTTATGCAATGGAAAAAATTGCATTGAATGCCGATTCCAACTGATCTATCGTCTGGCAGTTTCTTCTCGCCGCTTGTACATATTCATTTCCTTCGGATGATTTGGCTACAAGCCTGGACTTGTGTTTTTGGAGTATGTTTAAGCAAAGCTGGACAAATTGCACCAGGTTATTTGCAATACAGTACCTTCTTTCCCAGAGATAAGCAGGTATGTTACAAGATTTCATAGGAAAACAAGACCAGCTCGCTGACATTGCTTAGTTTCTCGTCAACCTTAAGGGTTGTTTGACCTAATTGCGATTCCCTTCACTGTAGATTCTACGTGTGCATTGGCTTTCGTAACTGCTTGATATTTTTCTGCAACGTGAACTCTCGAAGTGAACTATTCCTGCCCTCGCAGTTGCTATCTCACCTGACGAATTGTGTCGAGCGCGCTGCGGCCTGGACCGAAAAGACCACCGAGATGTAACACAGACACGCACACACGCGCAACCTTGACATCCAACTCCTCTTGCGTGTGCGTGAGTATTCACCTCCACATCGCAATCGAAATCCTCCACAGGAGCGATGGAGCTCACAATATGAGTCACTACCAAGGAGCTCCCAGACTGCTGCTTACTGCCAACACTCCTAATCGGTGAGCTCAAAACCCGCGCACCATTAGGTTGAGGAATTTTGAAAAAAATAAACACACTTGTCCCGAAATTTAGCCTAGATTTGGGAGTTTGACCATACGGCAATGGTTTAGGAGCTACTGCCGCATTCAACGTGAACTATGGACCATCAAAAGCTTCACCAACTGCATTACAAACCCACTATAAGGGATTTTTGCATTTTAATTTTGAGAGAAAGAAAAAAAGACACATCAGAAAATGGGAGAGCAGGAAAGCAAACACGATTAATTTACAAGAAATTGGCGAACTTGCCATGAATCTTCAGACTGCTACACAAGCGACCTGGCATTGGAATCGCCTGTAATGAACCATCATGAAGTGACCCATCAGAGGATACCTCCACGGCACCGTTCTCGCAATCGGATGCCGACGTCTCACTCGCCCATTGACTTTGCGACCACCTGACGCGCCAACCCGAAGACAAAACCATACCAATCATCTGGCGGCACTCACGAGTCACGCTTCAAGGAGCTGTAACGTGGGGAGACTCGAGGAGCCGGTCCACATCCAAGCACAGGCACAAGTCAAACGGGGGCTACGCTTCAAAATCAGGCCAAGGCAAAGCTCATGCGTCGTTTTCGATGCTCCGACACACACCGATCCTTGCAACCACGGTGGTCATCCCCTCGTCGTCATCTCGGCTCCGGACAGACAGACTGCAGCCTTCTGGCGCCGAGAAGAGAGCTGGACCCCACTCTAAGTAAATTCCTTTCCACACGGCGCTAGCATTGCTGGTCACGCGCAACAAGCACAACCAGCACAGTAACTGCGCGGTGCCAAAAATCTAAGCGCACCAGGTCGTCGTCGAGGTTCACCTCGAAGAAAGCCGTGAGGGACCGCCGAGGGACGCCGAGGGACGCCGATAGACGTATGCGGACGCCAATGGACGGCGAGGGACGTCGGGTAACGGCAAGGGACCTCGGCGCGTCGAGACCTTGACCCGAACGCGCGTCCGCGGTGCTGAGTCCAACGAACTCGTTGTGTGGTGTGGACCCATTTTTTCTGTCTTTATGGTTTGTTGTGTCCTTTTTTCACAACTTTATATAGTAATGCAAATTTGTACCTGCTCTTGAGCAAGCGAGTCAATAGTGTTAGGAAGTTCAAGTTGTGCAATGTACTGCGTGATGTTTGAAGAAATAAAAGCCAGTGTGGCCAATTTAAAAAATTCATTCAAAATCACTGTGATTATAATATAAGCTTGTAATAGATTCTAAGAGATTTTTTTGTATAAGTTTTTTGTTTTGGAAAATCATTTGTGGTGTTGAATGCTGAATTATTCTGTTATGTGTATATGTGTAGATATATATATATATATATATATATGTAACTCTACAATTTTATGCAAATTCTATGGCAATCATATAGTTAACTAGAATCGGAATATTTTATTTGATTGCAAATTTTATAAAAACAATATGTACTTTAACAATTCAGTACTATTCAACTTATTCAATTTCTATTACATGATGAACTTAAAATTAAATTTTTTTATACTAAGCAATTGGAAATGTTTTAAATTGTAGGGATATGCGTGTGTGTGTATATATATACATATATATATATATATATATAACTCATCACAACTGTGACTGGTGTCAATTGTTTTTACACACATGTTGAGATTAAAAGTGAGCATTTTATTCTATTTTTATTTTGTAAAACAATTCTGTGAAAAGTGCAGTAAATGTTTGACCAACAATTAAGTTATTCAATCTTTTAATATATTTTTTGGTAGCTTTAAAGCAAATGACTTCATCTGAGGTTGGTGATTGAATCAAAAGGGTTCAGATCCATGAGAACATATTCAAATGAAAGAAAATCACATTGATTTTACAGTATTTAAATGTGAATTTGTGTACTCGATACCTCAAGCAAATGCCTAGACCTTTATTGAACTGCTCATGAGCTACAATGCATTAATTACCACGTTAAGCAACATAATATACCTTTTATTCAGCATTTGTAATTCACAATGGATAAATATCTTAATGCAGATGTCATAAAATACAATGTGTATATATATCACTCAACATCAAATACATTATGAAACAAACAAAAACTACTCAACAGCACCAATCAAAAACCATCACCAGTTCACTTCACAACAACTCAAAGGCCACTAAGTCTCATCCCAAAACCTTGATTTCTACACTCATTTTCTAACCCAGTTCTCAAAAACTGAGCTTATCCAACAACTCTTTGCATGGTTTCGATCCAGTGAACGACACAAACAATTCCATCGAACAATCAAAGCAGAAACACAAAACATTGGGTTCATTGTTAAGAAACCAGATCCTTCCTGTTGCTGAAAGCAGTGAAGAAAATAAAATTTTGCGGCAGCTTACAGTGATTGCAGAGGTTGGATGTGAAGAGCAGGAGTGGGACGGTGAGACATGGCGGTGAAGGAAAGCGAGAATTGCGAGATAGATTGCGAGCTGGAGCATGCAAGCAGTTCACACTGAGAGGCTTTGGGTGAGGAAGGTGAGGAATTTTGCGTCAACTGGGCAATGGGTGGTGGTGGTGTTGTTGTTGCTGCTGCGGGTGTTGTTGTTGTTGCTGGTGTTGGTGATAGTGTACGAGGGGGTAGAGGATGCGAGGGAGCGGGGGAGGGAAGGAAGACAGAGCCGCAGGGGGTTTGCACGTGTGGGGGCGGAGGAGTATGCACTGTCAAGGCTGCTTCGCACAGTGGGTACACATCCTGGTGCTGCCTCGCATCCCCCTTTTACCCATGCCTCCCTGCTTCGTCTCTCGCTCCTCAGGTTGCTTGCGGGTTGGCAATGCGCAGCTCCCGAGGTTCTGCAGCAGAAGCAGAAGCAGGCTGTGTCAATACCCCCCACCTGGCTGCTGGCTGGGTCCAGGAAAGGCTGCAGCTGCTGAGGGTCGTCGTCTGTTGCCAGATGGGGGGGACGAGACCCCTGGTGCTGGTGGAGGTGCAGTTGCTGGAGAGGGAAACACTCGCAGATTCGTAGTCATCAGCCGGTGGGTTTTCCTGACTGCCTGCCATGTCGCGCCGTCCTCCTTGACATATGTGTCTTTGCTCCTTTAATTTGCTTTTGCTCGGTCGCTGCCGCGTTTCCATGCTGTCGGTGTTTCTAAGTCGTTGCAATAGTGGCTCTGTCGGTCAGTACCACGTAGAGCAGAATAGTTAGGCACATGCAGGAGGGAGAGGGAGAGAGAGAGGGAGAAGAAATATGGGTTTTCGAGGATACGCTCACGCCATGGCCAGTTACGCTGCACAGTCGAGCTTGTGCCCTCTTGAGTCTAGACCAGTTTTGATCGGCGATGCCCTTTGGATTATAATCACAGTCAGAGAGTAGACCTAGTTCAAGATGCTTGCTCTTGCTCACATTGTTGCAGTTCTGAGAAGAAGCGTCTTATCTTCTTCCTCAGACGTATCGTTCGGAACATTTCAATCTGTTTCCGAGTCACAAGTTGGAGGTGGAAGGTGGAACAGGAATTGAGAAAGAGAGAGAAAGAGAGCGCAAGTAGAAGAGGAGGAGGAAGAAGAAGAAGAAGAAGAAGTCGCTCTCTTGAACTTGAAAAGGCACGGGTACATGCTTTAATTGTCACAGTTCGAATAATTTTTCTAGCGTCTCAGGGTTGTTACAGGTTTGCTTTAATGGTTTGCTAAACGTATGCTCTTGAAACATTCTTCCTGTTTCTTTCTGGGAGGCGCTCTTACTTGAACCGGTAGAAAAACAGCCTTGCGCAGCCATTTCTTATCGTGCATGTGTTCTGGGTTTTTGAAGCAGGGAAGCGGGGACAGGGTTTAAGCGGCTAGTCGCTTTTAGAAGTTTGTTTGTTTATGTTGCATTGTTCGGCATGATTGCTCATTGAAGATGAGAGCACTGTGGTGTACGAGGTGGTGGTGCTTGTGAACCGATGAGAAAGGGCTTTGGTTGGTTGATCAGATTTGAATTCAGGGGGAGAGAATGGGGTGCTTGTGGTCCAAGCACTTCGAGGCCCCTGTGTCCACTCCAGCAATTCCAGAAGTAGATCATATTAATTCAGGTTTTGAACAACAATCATTCTTGCTCGTCTTCGTCGTTTTGTCTCAGAATGTCTTTCATGTGGCATTGGCATTGGCATCACCAACAGTTTCATCAGTACTAACAAATATAAATTAAAAGTTATGTTTTAACTGGATTGGGGTCCTTGACACAACAGTCTGTTACTGCGTATTCTGGGTACAACAAATGTCGTTTGTCAGTACTACTGTCGGCAGATGCGGGTCCGCGAAGCTCAATGAAGTGGACACCAGGGATTTGGAAGTCGTGATTCGATACTATATTACAATCATTAGAAAGTATAAATTTTAACGTGGTTTCAGCAGATGCAGCTACTGATTATATTTTCCAAGACCAGATTAAGCGGCAGTATAAAGGGCGGTTTACGTTAGTGTTCAAGACTAAATTAGCTGAGAAACTTCGATAATCCCAACTCAAGGAACGGCTCCTCCTAGTCTTGGAATTTAAACTCGCATGTTGGGTTAACTTTGGTGCACCGTTCACCTCGATCCCAAATCCAAAACATTGGATGTTTTTTTTCTTTTTTTTCTTTTTTTACTTTTTTTTCTTTTTTGAAAAGTTTGGTCTTGGACCCTGCTGTAAACCTTCATACCGTCGCTAAGGTGAATTGGGCGTGACGACGTAGGATCTAACATAATCATTGCACTGTAGGCGCCGAGCACGGACGACGAGTTGAACCAGAAGAAGTTCCAGCGTTCAGAGAATTCTCTTTGGAGTCATTGAGAGCGGCCACCAATTCCTTTAGCAGTGATCAGATAGTTTCAGAAAGTGGAGAGAAAGCACCTAATTTTGTGTATAAAGGCAAGTTGGATCAAAGGCGTTTGATTGCCATCAAACGCTTCCCTAAGGCTGCCTGGCCTGATGCCAAAGGCTTCGCGGTATACACTTTCTCCTTAACAATCCAAGTGATCACTCCTTGCTATTCTAGGGAATTCTACACGATGGGATTGTCCTAGCATTACGTTAATTGATCGAGTCTCTTTGATCCTCTCATCCTTGAGTTTGTATTTAATATCATTATAGTTGATGACAAGTGCTTAATGTACGTGCAGACACCATGCTTCCAAGGTTTGTAAATTACATTCTTTTAGCTGTGAGTTTTATTTGAAGCATTTGGATGGAGGGTTTGCAGGATGAAGCATGGAAGGTGGGTCAAGTTCGGCACCAGAGATTGGTGAATCTAATTGGGTACTGCTGTGAGGGTGATGAGCGTCTCCTTGTCGCGGAGTATATGCCAAATGACACTCTCGCAAAGCATTTGTTCCACTGTAAGTGTCATCTTTGTTGTGCGGGAGGTCTGATAACTAGACAACCTTTTCTGTCTTTCAATGATGATTCTATTCTGTAAGAAGTGTGTTGCGCTAACATTTTCAGGTCATTTGTTCTTAGACGAGGTGCATCTTTACCTTTCCTGGTGGATGATGAAATTTGTTGATTTTCCATATTCTCCTGTTGCAAAGATACTTATGCTTGTATTGCCGATAATTGCACAGGGGAAAAGCAGCCAATGCAATGGGCGATGCGGTTGCGAGTTTCTTTGTATATTGCACAGGCTTTAGATCATTGTGCCAATAGTAATCTACGTTTGTACCATGATCTCAATGCCTACCGCGTTCTGTTTGATCAGGTATCTCTTTTTGTGAGACACGCGAATGAATTAGACCAAGTCATTGTTACGAATCTTACCCCTCAGTCTCTATATTCCAAAGAAGAATGAGCTTGTGTGCTCCCAGCACTTCTCCTTTTTATTTGTGTGGTTTTTCTTTTGAACTAGCTCTACTTAGTATGTGGATGTTAACTGCAGTCTAGAAAACGGTTAGTTTATTTATGGTTATCTGCAATTTATCAGGATGGAGATCCACGTCTCTCCTGTTTTGGGCTCATGAAGAACAGCAGAGATGGGAAAAGCTACAGCACCAACCTGGCTTACACTCCTCCTGAGTACTTAAGAACAGGTATCCCACGTTTTCTCCATTTTCTGGATCGAGTATTTGAGCAACTTGGAAGTTAGCAATTTCTATAATGTTAAACTTCCCGTTCGCTGCATAATATATGTATGCTTCTTTTTGGTACGTGACAAATGTCTTAAGAGGGTTTGCAGGGAGGGTGACGCCGGAAAGTGTCATTTACAGCTATGGAACGGTTCTGCTGGATTTGTTGAGTGGGAAGCATATACCTCCTAGCCAAGTAAGAGCACCTCGTAAAAACATAATGACTTTTTATTTTTCTCCGCTGCTGGAAATCATAAGTGACTGTGAACACACTATACTGACGTAATGAAGTGAGCAAAGATATAATGACAGAAGCGCACTGTTACAAATAAGACCTTTGGTACTTATACAAAAAATCTCTTGAATTTAACTGATTTCCGAACGAAAGCTTCTTCCAGCTGCTGACGATTTCATAATGCAGGCTCTGGACTTAATTCGTGGCAAGAATATGTTCCTGCTCATGGATTCATCCTTTGGAGGACAGTTCCCAAATGATGACGGCACAGAGTTGGTTCGACTCGCATCTCGCTGTTTGCAATTTGAACCTCGAGAGCGCCCGAATGCAAAGATGCTTGTTAGTGCACTCACTCCTCTGCAGCGTCGAACAGAGGTAGGCTGCTACAATGATCAAGTTTGTTACAATTAAAATTTAACTTTTGCGGAGTACTCTGAATGTGGGCTTCCTTGAATAACGTATTGTGGTTTTATTCAACCTAAAAAAGTAATCTGTTTCTGGCTTCTGGAAGAGACGATGTAGAAGAATAATAAGAGAAAGAGTTGCATGTTCTTTCTACTGATTTTAGTGATAGTCCAGCAGTTTTTGACGAGTAATGTGCTCAGGAAGGAATGAGGATGCTCAAGGGTTTAGCTTTTCTCCTGCGTGGCAATAACCAATGGAAACTACTGAACAATTGTGTGTAGCAAATCCCCTCGTACACGTTGATGGGGATCCAAAGAAGAGATCGTCAAGCTTCGCCCCCTCTTCTGTTGTCACCACTGGGCGAGGCGATTTCTCGAAATGATCACACAGCGGTGCACGAAATTCTCGTGAAAACTGGGTACAAAGATGATGAAGGTGCAGAGAATGAGGTGCGCTGGTCTAATCCATTTGACTCTATTGTATTAGATATCTCTGAGGTTCTCTGTACAAGTAATACGCATTTCCAGTCACCGAAGTTGATTCATGTTGGAAATTACACCTTAGTCTCTGAGGTTGTGAGAAAGACATTCACATCCTCCTGTTGTGCACGATGTGCATCACGTTGCAGCTTTCCTTCCAAGTGTGGACAAAGCAGATGCAGGACATGCTGAATTCTAGGAAGAAGGGCGATATGGCATTCCGTGACAAGGACTTCAAGACGGCCATCGATTGCTACACGCAGGTTCGTTCTCGCCCGAGTACTGGAGTACCGCAAACTTCGATAAGCTTGTCGAGCACCAATCAATTTGTCGTGTTCCTGTCTCAATTTTTTGCATGACAATGTGAGGTGCTGGTTTCAGTTTGTCGATGTAGGCACTATGACTTCGCCCACCGTTTTCGCTCGTCGAAGCCTAGCTTACTTACTCAGCGAACAAGCTGAAGCAGCCTTGCGTGATGCCATGCAAGCCCAGTACGTGCACCCCGAGTGGCCAACCGCTTTCTACATGCAAGCAGCAGCTCTCGGCAAGCTCGGAATGGAGACTGATGCCAGCGACATGCTGAAAGAAGGTGCTGCACTCGACTTGAAGAAAGCCAACAGTTTCCATCGTTGAAGCGGGCGAGAGACTTCCCATTTCCCCTTTCTCATTGAATCTCTTTTTCCCCTCATCCCTGAACCCATGAAGCAAGCTCAAGGTTTTGTGGTAGATTCCACCACAGATATGGGCCCTGCTCTATCTCGGTCTCGAACACGAATGACATGTTGGAACACGCACTGCGACCAGAAGCGCGAGCAGAATCAGATTTTCTCGGCTTGACCAGAATCAGGGAGGTGAGGAATGAGTCTCTCTCCCATATGGGTCGAGAGTCTCTCTTGCCCAAGTGTGAATCAGTCATGGCAGGTAGAAGGCAATGTAATGGTGAGAGTTGGGGTGTAAAATAAGAACTCTGGGGTGCTAGATTCATGATCCGCTCTGCCTCATCTCAAATAAGCTTCGTTTCTACTTCCTTTTGTCTTCGTTCTGTTTTTTTTTTCCTTTTCTATCTTGTTTACTTTCTTTCTTTCTATCCGTCTTCTTTTGTGTTGTGTTTGTGGTGGTTTCAATGGTGATGGAGGTTGTGAGCTCTCACATGGATTATCCTCTGCCACCTTCAAGACCGTCCTTCTGGAACTATCCTCTTTTTTCAAATAATAGCCATGACGACATTGTTGTTTTTATTTTATTTTATTTTTGCAAAATTTTCATAAATAGAAGAAAATTTATCTTTTTTTTAGTAATGATATCACAAATTTTGTATCGTTTTTAATTTTAATTTCAATTTTTAATATCTTAGAAGCCATTTTTTGTAATTTGTATGTATTTGTGGGAATATTGTTTTTATTCATTCATAGAATTCAAAATCTGATGTCCTATCACAATAGGATTGAACGAGTTAAATTATATTTATTCCAATTTCAGATATAAACAAACTGTTGACAATGCTCCTGAGTAGTTTCTTTTATAATTGTATTTGTATTTGATGTACTTGTTGTTCAATAGGGTTCGCTGTTTTTATAAAAAAGCTTGTATGTGTGTGTGTGTATATAGGTATAGATAAAATAATTGTGTATTATAAGATTTTTCTGTAATTAAGTCTTTAAAAATTACAAAGCGTAAAAACAGCTGATTGACAGTGAACAAAATATGTTACTGTTTTTCGAAACTTAAATAAATGAAGACAAACAACTCTTCTTACATTTGTCTTAATTGATGAATTGATGTAAAAAATTAGTGTAGTTTTTCTTTCAATTTCTTAATCAACAGACTATCTTCTTTAAAATGATTCCCTAAAGAGCGTTTTTCATTCACCATCAACTATTCCTTTCGTTAAGAAAACAGCTCTCAATATGCGGTAATCAACAATATCACATCCATTTAGAATTCTTAAGTAGGCTTTACATGATGCTAATACAAAATATCGTAATGCTAATACTCACAAAAAAATCAAAATCAAAATCAATGTGTATAGTACAACCATGCTAGTTAAGCAAACAAATTCAATGAATGCTGTAATGTTCAAGTTTAAGAAATGCCAAGGGATTGAACTTCCCTTTGCTGAGGAGTAAGAAAGCATGGCGTCGGAGCAGGAGCAGCAGCAGCAGCAGCAGTGGGAGAGCCCAAGAGCCGCAACCAGCGACGCAATGGCCGCAGCGGCCACACAGAATAGCCTGAAGCATGAAATCTGAAAGCCTTCAGATAATTCCGTAGAGCCCGAATAGCTGGCCAGATGAGGCCGCTGCACCTACCCCTCACCCACGTTCTGCTTACAAATTTGCCTCTCCCTGCATCATTCTTCGTGTGGCTCCCTCTCCATCGCACAAACGATTGCTCGCTCACTTGTGGGTTCTTCTCACCTCGCTCCCCACCTCTAGCTTTCAGTCTTCCTTTCTGAGCAAGATGGTGAGAATGCCTGGAGCTTTGCTTGCTTTCGTGCTAGCCTCCGCGATGTTGATATGGGATGTGCACGTCACTGCCCTAACCATTCCTTCGGGTGCCACTTCGATTCCAAACTTTGAATCCAATGTTAGTGAACTTGTTTGTGGTTATTGTAGCAAAGGAATTGGGGTGTCGGGTTAGAATACAGGTACCGATGATCAGCATTTCATGCATGCTAGGCACGAGTGTTGGATTGGTAGCACCGACGTGGGTTCTAGACGTGGCTGCAGCTGCAGCTACAAGGGTAAAATCGGTGGTTTGTTACGAGAGTGTCGATGTGGTTGCAGGTCGAGACAAGGACGCGTGGCCTGAGCTTCTTCACGAGGACTGGGAAGTGGCCAAAGCCACGTTGGAGTCCAGCGGGTTTGTTCAGAATGTGTACGTGCAGCACCCCGGTGGATCCAGGCCTTCTAATATTGGCAGTCCTGCCGATGTTTGGCTCTACACAGACGGCAGCACCACGTACGAGATCCCTCGACGTGGGGTCTGGCATCCTAACCGTAATTCACCTCTTTCCCTAATCTCATCGCCGGGTCTGATTTTGTAGCAACTGTCTGAATAGTTCAAGCACATCATACTCTATCTACATTAAACCAGTGGCACCAGTGCATCAACTAGTGAATCATCACTTCAGTTGGGTCATGTCATCTCTACGCGCAGAATCAAGTCAATCCTGGTTGTAGACCGAGATGAGGTCAACACTAAAACCTTCGGTAAACTTAGTTTCTGTAATGTGAGATCACGACTGATGAACTGACCCTCGTTTTGTGCCGACACGACAGGGCTGGTTCCAGGTTGGCCGGAGCTGACCGGCACCTTCTACACCTCAGCGATTGCGAGAATCAAATCAGATTATCTCGGTGTGACTGTTGTATACAGCCCCAAGGGCTCACCAGTTTACACAACCGAGATTCGGATGGACCGCGTCATCGTGAGCATCAACAGCACCGATGGGAGGGTGCTCGGGGTACCGTCGGTCTATTGAGAGCTCGAAGCAACTGATTCACATTCACAGACTGAGAATGCATAGTCCAGAGTCATAATCCTTTTTTTTAAAATTAGTTTTCCTCATGCACACCTTCTTCGAGACCTTGGCCTTGTTCTCAACTTCCAGGAATAAAACTATTTTCCTGTCTCGTGTATGGTTAACTGGTTTTGCTGCTCGACTCACACACAGAATGGCTAGAAACTGATCGTGAATTTGCATGAATGTTTATCATTTTTCGCTTCGAGGTTGCTTGCTCTGGTTCAGCCTGATTCGACGTAGATCTTTTCCTTGAGATGTGTGAATGCTGTGATGCCATGTTTCTACCATTGCCGTCAAATGTTGTGGTGCATGCGGTGGAGTGGTGCACAAACTTCTAACAATATTGAAATGGTGCATAATCCCATAACATGAGAAAGATGTGAATGGAATGTGATAATAGAGGAAGAGCATGAATTTCAGGATTGATCAACCTTGGACTTGATGGTATCAATTTGAGTCTTGATGGTAGGAACACTTAGTGAAAGTGCAATAACTTGTTGGGTAATGCCCATCAATGTTCTGTAGTGATTTTTCTGTAGAATTTCTACATCTCGATTTGTTAGTTTTGTTAAAAAGAATTACAAGCTTATTACTCATACAAGTTTTCAACATATCTACATGATTTTTTTATGTCTGTATATATATGTATTTACATATATATCACAATTCGATGTAATAAGAATATTATGAAGTATAAATTTTATTGGAATTTGAACTTATTGCTGAATTTTAATGATTGTTAACTAATCTAGCATTGCATGATTTGGTTTTCATTTTTTCAATCTAAATTGCTTGAATTTAATGCACCATATCCTCAAATGAGCTTGCATCATTTATTTATCTGTCTGTATATGTGTGTGTGTGTGTATATATATATATATTTATATGTATACTAAATTTACATTTTCATTGCATACAATAATAAAAATAGATCTAAAAACACGTATGTGTGTATATATATTTCAGTAATTTCTACAATAAAAAAAATTTGTAACATAATTGCAATTCTTAACATGTATAGATCCTATAATTGAGATATTTGGTTTTTACAATTTTAAACTAATTGGTTAAAAATAGCTTATCATATTCTATATAATAAAATAGCAACTCAAAAAGGGTTTAAATTTTTAAATGCTAAAATAAATTGAAAATATTTTTACAATTCTAATTTTTGTTTATGCATTAAAAGATTTAGTATAATATAATAAATTTAGAACTATTTGTTTTTTACTTTTGCAATAAATTTATTTCTTCTACATTAAATTCTTTAGATACAAAACCATATTTTATATATAATTATTAAATTTTTTAATAATATAAGAAAAAAAATTAAATTAACTTTTTAAGAATATTATTGAAAAAGATTTGGTTCTTTGCTTTGCTATTATCCACAATTAGTTTCTCATATGTGTATATGAAGGTTTAGGTCTATTCGTGAAACAAATTAAAAAAATATAAACTTCCAATCTAAAACTTAAGCCAAGTTTAATAATCAAATCATGTTTAAGTATCAAGAAATACCATGCACATTAAATATCAATAAAAAACTATGTATTTTCATTGAATTGCATCACAACCATACATCAATAATTCCAAAATTCACCATGCCAAATTCTAATCTAACATGTTTTTTCCATCATTTTTATTTGCATTATTTTTGAACATAGATAAAGAATGACTTTACATCATACCATATTATCATATTATGACAAATTTAAATGAATTCAACTTGAATTTGGCTCAAGCTTTATAAAGTACATAAAAGCTTGTTACAACCTACAAAGTAAAACACTAATTATTCATGTATACCACCATGTACAAGTGTCTATAGTTAACTTTGTGGACCTCCAATGTTTCTGTTTCCAATGTTACATTTTAATCACACTTGTTCTAATCCTTCAGATTTCATAGTAAAAATAAGAGCTTTTAGACCAAACACCCAACTAAATCTGTGCATTAAAACCAAATGATGGCTATAAACAATAACCAAAAATAAAAATCTAACGGGACAGATGAATCATACCAGAATACAACGTAGATAGTTGAGCTGTACTTAAAGTTTAGGAATGTGCTCCATTGTAAATAATAAACATGTTTAAAAGAATTGCATGTTTTGGAGAAGTTTTTGTTAAAGGAAGTACTGAAAACTGGGTTTGGTGTCCGTGATTTGGAAGTTACAACTCTTTTTCTGTAGAAACACGAGAATTAGAACTCTACAACATTCCATTGTGCTGCAGGAATTGCTGTGAGACACGAGGGGTTTTGTCGAACTTAGAGTTACGGACGCTTCGGAGCATGGGTGAATCCCCCATCGATAAGAGCTCGGCCATCCATGGAGCAGCATTCCCTTGGTTGGATCACAGCCTGCTTCGATCAGACAAATAGCAGTACCGCATGGTTCAGTGCTTGCTTGCGGCTCTGGACATCCAGTCTGACTTTCTTCGATTGAAGTCTAAGATTCATGACTTTGCTATGCATTGGGGGTGTCACCGGTTGGGCTCACAAGTGGAGATCTGCGTCGACAAGTGTTTGAACAGGGATCTTGCACCGAATAACTTTCATGGCGTCCACGCCGCAGCAGCAGCAGCAGCATCTGCCGAGAAGCACTGATCACATACGTAACGCCCGACTGTATTCAACTGTATAGCCTCGCCAGCGATGTCCTTCGCAGTTCAGGTATCGGTAAGTGTATTCAGAAACAGGCACTCCCAGCTTTTCCAAAACTAGTAATGATGCACAATATAGAGAGGATGAGATGATAAGAATTCTCATCTGTTTATTGTATATGTCAAATCTTTGAAGTTCATTGTATTGCAGTTTTTGAGAAATATATTTTATAGATTTTATATATTTTTAGATTAAATTATCTGAAACATAAAACTTGCAAATTATACTCCAAAAATTCCATAAGTTTCAGAATAAATAAATAAATATATATATATATATATATATATTCACTTTTAAAAAATGATTATGATGATACTTATATCAATGATTCGAATCCCTAAAAATTTATAAATATATATATACACACACAGCTTTTAATCCTTTGAAACTCAAATTTAAGTGGTAACTACAATTTTTAATTTTTTGCAAATATTTGTTACATGTTTGATAAAAGTAATTGCAATAGACCTGAATTAGTATCAAAAAAATTTACTTAAATTATTAACATTTAGACCACTAAAAGGCAAATAAAAATAATTTTAAATTTAAAAATAACCCACAAATGCATTAATTCCTTTTTAAAAACTTATAAAATTTTTGCACAATATTACACAATACAAAATAAGATAACATGGAGAAACAAAAAGGCTTATTGGCACTTTTGCCACGGGTTCTATTTCATGAGTGGATGTAACCCACATCTTACATTTGCTGGTAGTTATTTGTCATTGAAATAATTTATGATTGAATGAGGCACCTGCAAATTAAATTTGCTCAAGGTATGTTAGCAAACATCATAAAATAGAAAATTCAAAATCACTACAATAATAACATAATATATATATATATATATATATATATACATACATATATAGATGAATGAATGAAAGAAAGTATAAAACAGAAAGTTTTTTTTTCCTTGTCTTTTTTTTCAAAGATATAAATTATGAGACCAAATTTTATTTATAAAAAATTTATTATTTGAAATCTATCAAGTAAAGATTGGCTAGTATTAACTAAATCTCACTTTTTTTTTTTCTTTTATAGCACTAAGCATGTATTTGTCTATCAAAGCTTTGGGGATATTATACACATATAAGAGTGCATATGTTTTTTTTCCATGATCCTTTGTGTTTCTCTTTATTATAGTGTTAAGTGTTGGTTTGTCTCTTGTGATGCCTCTTCTAAAGCAATTTTAATATCCAACTTCTCCTTTATTTATTTCTTATTCCAAAGCAAGGACCCCATATAAATATTAGCATATGTTAAAGTATAAACTCATATATCTTTAATATTTTGGTCAATTTTAAATAAATAAAAAATATGATATTATTTTTTCTTAGTAGTTTTTTAGCAATTTTTTTCTTGACTTCTCAACTTTCTCTAAAAACTACCTAATGAAAAAGTACATTCCATCTCATCTTTTTCTCTTAGTACTTTTAAACTAATTTTTTGAAGAATAAAGCCAAGTAAATAAAGCTTGATTTCACACATTCAATATATTTAAAAATTGTGACCTCTGACCTTTTCCTCTCTGAGTATAAAGACACCTTATACATCCCATAAAATATAAAGACCCTGTACACACCAGTCGCAGCACACGGTGTCTCTTATGAATTGAGGTTCGGATGGTGGCTGGAAGCTTGATGAGGGCTCCTATTGTAATTGCAGACTGACTGTTTGTTTGGAGGTGCACATGCCCACGGAACTGGACCCCCTCGGCGCACACTCTGAAACGGCGATAACCCTTGGAACCCGAAGAGGCAGGCCCCGTTCATGAGACACACACCTCCTCCCCCGATCCTACCACCACTTCTCCGCTGTGCTCTCTGATACCTTCTTGAGATTGAATCATGCTTTCTACCCGACGAGTTGGCCTTGCAGAAGCGGTGCACTTCCAGTTGTGGTCCCGTGCCGTTCGTCTCAATCCGTATCTGATGGTGCTGTGATGGTGGAATGTACTTCTTAAGCTTTGCTCGCACCTTGTGGAAATTGTTGTTATGATTTTGATTAATCCACGATCGTCTACTATTCTGAAAGAGAGGTTTCGTTTTCTGTATGAACTGTGCCTGTACTTATTCTCTTTACTCCATTTCCAGTCATTCGTGATATTGAAGGTGAAGCTGTAGGTCTATCTTTTTTTCACCGTCGAATTAGCGACGTTGATTATGTTTTTTTGGTAGTGTGACGCAAATGGCAGAGTTAATATCGTCGAACATGGTTGAGTAGACTTGTGACGTGAATCTAGTGAGTTTTGAAGAAGCTTCATCGTTGCCCTCCATTTGCAATTTAATAACACGAGGCTGTATGCAGCGTTCTGCAATATTGATTGGCGTGTTCCTCTGGAAACGACGCAAGTGTGCCTGGAAGCACTTAAGCAGACAAGTTATGGCATAGGTAATGTTCCAAAGAGAAGATATAAGTTTGATTTTCTAATTAATTTCTGTGGTACTGCACTATCCTAATGGTCTCTGGTGGTGCAAACGGAAGCTGAGCAGGTCACCTTTGCATTACAACATTACTAAATAAGGGGGCAGTTTCCGATCACAAATTGGAAACTAATTGCCCCTGTATAAAAAGCCAAGAAGAGATTCGTAGAGGGTTACAGCCGTATGGAGCTCCCGAAGCCTGTGATACTGTTTCTTAATGAGCTGGAAATTCACCTCAAGGAGAAGCCCTTGATGATATGCGCCGCAACATTTGTCTGGTCATTTGCGGTTTTCCGAAACTTCGGCTTCAAGCTGGTATAAGTTGTGCGATGAAGATGCCGAGTGCTTCATGAAACAGGATGCTGGACAACAGGCTTATGGTGCCGAACACCATTGAGGAAGACCACTCAAAAATCTGCATCAGAAATTCCAACAACTTACGAAATCGTGAAGGACCAATCTCTAAGGAACCACTCGCAACAACCAAGATTGTCTCTCCTGTATACGAAACAGTGCAGTCACTGATAAACATCGCGTAAGAGTCCCGACCGGTGAGCAATTCCGAATGAAAGCCTTCACCAGTCCAGTTGACCGAGCCACGAGTCGGTTCAAACAAGAAGTGCTCATCACAGAACTCTCTGTATCATCAAGAAATCGCGCCACGATGTTTTCCAGACATCACATTCCAAAGGCTCAGAGTCTTTGCTCCTGCTTGGCTGGTAAACAACAACCGATATCACATCGTCAACGTCTACAAATACAACCGGCATGTTCTTATACTTAAGCTGTGCAAGCACTGCACTCCGCGAAAGACAGCTGAAATTTCCAACCTAAAGATCAGAGCGAATAGGGCAAGCGGCACAGAACAGGTAAGATTAAATCGCATAACCAGATCGCATTCAATTCTTAATGCTGTGCGATCGTAGAGGATGCATCACCACGAGGTCGCTACTCTCGTGTGCAATGGAGCTTCCAGCCTCTTTTTGTGGCCAAGGGAGGGTTGCATTCTCGGCAACGTTGTGCAATGCTCTCTAAGCTTTCAGGGAACGGAGGGGAGGGCCTCCGTGTCTGTGAACAGGGACAACCGGTCCGTGTTTCAGTTGTGCCAGTCTTAATGCCTCCTTTATGCCATTGTCTCTTCGTGTAAAAAACTTCATACAAGGACTGGAAATATTTTTTGCCTGATGTAAAATCATGGATAGTGCAACAATTCACTTGTGAATGATGGAAATACATATATATATATATATATATATAGGTTGGTGCTATTTAATTTTTTATTTGTATATTTATTTTGTGAACTGGAAAGAAAAGAAAATAAAAATAAAAATAAAATAAAAAATGTGTGATTCTTTTTTAAAGATAAAATATTTATTTATTGATAAAAATATATTAGTATTCTACAAAAGAATTCTAAATAATTTATTAATATTATGGTGGAGTTGTTAGTCTTTTTAATAATTTAGAAAATTTCATGCTCTTGGTAATGTATCCTTAGATAGACCATACTATGGATTACTTTTTAATCATTTCAAAGATAGTAAAAAGAAAAATCTCTCCTTAAAAGTGTATTTTTGTAAAATTATATATATATATATATATATATATATATATATTTTTATAATGAAAATTTAAAATATATAATATATAAAATTTAAATTTTTTTTAAAAAAAAAATCTTCTAATATATCTTTTAATTATTTTTTTCATATATAAATACTTTTTATATAATATTGAAATAAAACAAACTTAACTTGGTTGTAAAATTTGATGTAGATAATTTAATTATATTAAATACTATTGTGACAAAGTTGGGATGGTTTAAAGCTTAAATTAAAGAGAGATATAATTTGAACAACTTTAATAAATTATATTTTTGTCTTGGAGTTGAATTTATGAACAATTGCATCTACCACATCATTACCATAAACCAATATTATTACATTTAAAAGACTATTGTAATGTTGTAATACAAAAAAATTGAAACTTATAACAACTCATCTTAATGTCTATCCTAAATTAATAATACTTATGAAAGAAAATTTTGAAAAGATTTGAGATGAAATAAATGGTATTCAATAGAAGGTTGCAATAGGGCCATGATAGACTCTTACAATTGTGGTAAGTGCAATCAGCCAATATGTATTAAGAGCTAAATTTATATGTTGGTTGGTGGTGAAAATTACAATATACTTTTATTTCATAGCTTTTAGTTGTACCTAAAAACATAAAATTATTAAAATAAAATTATTTTGCAATGTTGATTGGATTGGTTACACAAACAATTAAAGATCCACATCAAAAAATATGTCTTTTGATAGAATAAGTCAATATACATTAGGATTAGCATAATTTAGATAATTTATTGTAAATATTGGATTTATTCAAAGAGAAGTAACGTTTGTCATATATAGTAATCAAAGATGCATGTATTTGCAAAATAATCTCAAATATTATTCATAGAACAAAGGGATAAATATAAAATATTTCTTTTTTTGAAATAACATTGACAATAGATCAACATGTAAAATATTATAAATAATAACATATAATAATTAATATGTTTATGAAAGCAAGAGAAAAATACTAATACCAACTATAAATATAATTATTAAAATTAAAGACTTTTAAACATTTATAAAATATATAAGTTACAAATAAATTAAATATAAGATAACTTTAAATTAAGTTTTTTTTTGCAGACATGAGATTTTGAGTGAAATAAATCAACTTAATTACAAAAAATTTAAATTAAAATTAAATACAAAAAAATAAATTGCAACTAAAATTTTAAAATGTACTCACTAAGATTTGTTACAAAAGGATTTATCTCATATATTTAGAATTAAATTGATTGATACTTCATTTATTAAATACCACATTAATATTTCTTCTACATGATCATTCAACAAATTGATTGCATTGCCATGCCAAATCATTTCATTATTCCCACCACAATAGCACACACTCTTTCTGACCTAATTAATGTACACACAGAAAATGCCTTCGCGTTAAACGGAAAATAAAAATAGAAAAGTCAGCTTCTTGATATTGATAAGATAAAACCGAATCAACTTGAAACGTTTTGTAAAATATCACAGAATAGAGGATGTATTCGGCATTTGGGTTCCAGATTAACCAGAGCACCTATGTAAAACCAAATAATATCTGAGAAGACAAAAAGGAATCGGTTCATTGCCATCATGCACGAGATGCGTTGAATTAGATGCGTAAGACTGATTGTCATCCTTCAAACTATGAATCCAAGTGGCATTCCAAAGCAAATTCATGGAAATGTTGAAAAGAGACAACCAGTTAACAGAATCATGACGCCACATTATAGAAGGATATTGAAACTGGGTTATGCTAGATCAAATCATGACGCCATATTTGATTTACTGAGTCATTTTGTTACAAGGATGATAAAGCTGCGAATCCACGCGTGGACGGTCTTGCGAATGGATCATTCTCATTGGCACTCCCTCCACCTGCACCTGAAGAGGTCACTGCAGGGTTTGCTTCTGCATTATCTGAAGCTGACGCGTTTCCAGTGGCATTCACACAATGCAGTTGTAGCCAGCGGTCCATTTCCCACAAGCAATGCATCACACTCTCACGCCCCTGATAATCATGACTCTCAAGTGGCAGAAGAACAAGCCTCGTAAGCGCTCCGTGTCCCTTCAATGCGCTAAAGAATCGCTCCGACTGGCAAGCAATAGAAATGTCAGTTTCAGCATCATTTCAAATTTTTAACTCTTCTGATAGAATTTTCAACTATTACATGCATTCACTCTACACCAACAGGCTCTAAAGTAGAGCAATGCCCCAGAAAGCATAGTGAGCTCTTCAAGTGTTTCAAAAAATAGCTACAGTTGTGAGGCATACCTGCATGGTCATTGTGCCAGAATTATTATCCTCGTCACCATGAATCAGAAGAAGGGGTTTTTTGACGCGATTCGCATACATATATGGGCTCATCTCGATGTAGGTCTTCTGTGACTCCCAGAGAGTTCTCTCTTCTGCCTAAAAAAATAAGATAGTGACATTGCTTAGAATTTCAGATATCAAATTACACGAGCTTTGAAACGCAAGAGCAACTTATAAAGTTACTTAAACAAGAGAATTTGTGAATAGACCTGAAAACCGAAAGGTGTCAAGGTTCTGTTGTAAGCTCCGGATCGAGCTATTCCACAGGCAAATAAATCTGGGGCATGAATCAAAAGATTGGCTGTCATGAAGGCTCCATAAGAATGTCCTCCCACCGCAATCTTGTTTGGATCAGCAACCTGCAGGTTATAAATCAAGTAATTAATGATAAGACGCTCAGCAACCGACTGAAAAGTAGTTCGAATTTGGCGGAATGGAAGTTGCAAAGACCAATCATTTCAAACGCCAGGTTTTTAAATCCACCGAACAAGCACAGTTCTGAGAACAAGATACATCAAGACATACCCCGCGCCCGACAACTTCGTCCACGGCAGCTTTTGCACTTGACACCAGCTGCTCAACATACCTGTGAAAAACTTAGAATCATTGATCCATGGCAACATTAACTTAAAGCCAAAAAGAAAGTTCAATTACTTTGATGTACACCTGCGTAATCCAAGAGTCGTCATTACCACCAGGTTAAAAGACGAAACCGTATACTCACGAAAATCAAATGTATGACTGGTATCAGATATGTACAATACACATAAAAATGGACGTGAATTATGTCCTGCACACCTTTCATTGGGCTCTTCGTCACCTTCACCAATAATTGGCATTGTTGGCCCATTAAGAATAGCAAATCTGCGCGTTTCATGTGTTTTAGCAGTCATTACGTCATGTATACCAATAATGATAGTCTCTAAAGCTGAGAATGCATCCGATACTCCTATTGATATGCTGTAAAACGCTACTCAAGAACAGGATTTAATACACTGATTCACAAGAGAATGGCCTGTAGGCTTCACAAGAAAATACTTTCGGTCGAAGTTTCCTCACCCTCTAGCTAGCCACAGAAGCGGAGAAGTAGAAACTATGCCAGCAAAGGAGAACGGAGAACCCCTCATTTGGCTCGCATTATCTTTGCTTTTGAATTCTCGAGGATATGCCCAGATTAGCAATGGAAGTTTGCCTTTAGCTGAATCATAACCGGGTGGTGTATACAAAGTTGCAGTCAGTTGGACACCATCAGACCTCGCATAACGTATTATCTCCTTGTTCAGATCTTTTAGTTGGGGATAAGGGTGAGGAAAGTTGGTAATCTTGGTCTCCGTTTTCGCGGGCCAACAGACAAAATAGTACTGGTGCGGTTCTGTTTGGGACTCTCTTGCTATAACGATTTTGAGATTGTCGAGAGTCAAATCTTCGTCACCTTTCGGAGCCATTAAGAGGGCCACCGTTTCGTAATACTTCTCTTTCACACTCTGCCAAATGCGCTCCTTCTCTCCAGTTTCTCTGGCATAAAAATGTGAGTTAGATATTCAAGGCAGGTGCTTTACTTGCATGGGGAAGCCAACTTTTATTCAGATCAAGATGAGAAGGTCCTCAAAGAGCAGTTGAGTAAAATAAACTCTTCAGGTCGTTCACAGAAGTTAATGCGAAGCCACCAAGCATGATTGTGAATGTAATAACTTAATTAAAATCACAGGAAGCTAGCTTCTTACATATCAAGGAGGTCCAGGAATGGAATATTTCCTGCAGGAGTCGCACCACGGCCATCCAGCAGTAAGCACTTCTTACCAGCTGAATTCCTAACTTGAGCTAGCACGTATGTTCCGAAACTTGATTGGCGGCGCAGCGGACTGCCCGGGTTTCCATACACATCCTCGGTAGATCGATCAAACAAGATACGTTTCTCCTTCTCTGGATTACCAGGAGTAATAACCCAAGTGCGAGTCTTTCTAGTCTTGTACCAACCATCGTAAAGTAACGCAAGATCATCGTCCAACCAACAAATGCCTCTGTACATTTACAATTTTCTGTAAGATATGAGACAACTTTACAACCTTCACATTTCTATGTTGCTTAACAAGTAGAATAACAATGCAATGTAGAGGACTTTGGAGAGTAATCGAGAACGTGTTATAAGTTAGTGTTGAGCAAACATACTGGAAACGAAGATCAGTCTCTGCAATCACTTGAGGAAACCCTCCTTCTGCTGGCTCAGTGTACACAATATCTCGGGGCGACACCTCATTTTTGGGATCACCTCCATCTTGTGCTTCCACCCTAGTAGTATCACCAATCATTTTAAACAACCATGCGTTCAAAGTGTCTTCTGACGACATTTTGATCAGCTTTCTATCACGAACTCCGTAAGCACGAAGCAGGGAATGAAACTGTGCTGAGCGATGATTATTGGCTTACCAATAGAGAGAGGCCAGCTTATCATTTCGCCAATTGACTGTGCGGCGACCCTTTCTTGCACTATCAAAAGAGATTGGAATATCCTCCGCAAGCGGCAAATCACATATTTCTTTTACAATCTCCCCACTTGGTCGCCATACCTCAATCTTTTTAGGAAATCTACCGAAATGTACAATAAACGAAAATGGCCGATGAAGGTATCGAACCAGTAGAAAATGGCCATCAGGGGAAGCTTCAACATCACAATACAAAGCTGGTGGCCCAATTGGTAGTGCTTGTCCATCTATAGAGACAATCACTATCTGCGACGTTGCATAATATTCAAACAAGTTCTCATCATGAGAATCCTTCAACAAGTCCTGATATGTACGATTTTGCATCACAGCCTGCCCTTCGTTCGATTGAATCTTTGGACCAAACGGAGTTGGGGGTTTCTTGGGAGGTGCACCGCGACCTTGAGGGATAGTGCATACCACAAGACGCGTATCATCAATCCAAGAAAAGCTGCACATTGAGAGAAATGTCCGTAAGCCTCATCAGTTTCAGTTGACGGTGCTTAACAGAAGAGTAGCACAGACATTAAATATGCAGGAAGAAAACACCAGTGTCCAAGGATTTAACTGGTCAAGGACAGTGTTGAGCGCATATTCAGGGGCACCAAGGAGCTGCCTCGCCTTCCCGGTTTCAGCATCCGCAACCCAGAGACTGGGCAACGTCACTGGACCTTCGCCCTGAAAGTAATCAGTACAAACAAAGGACGTTTAGAATATACGTATCTGATAGTGATCAAGTAAAAGTGTCAAGTTCATCAAAGCAAAACACAAGTTGCAACTTAAACCTAGTATGTAATCCACTAATAATGAGTATCTTCTCCAACTTCACTCTCCTGTTACGTTGCGGGGTTGTTTGAGAGTATCACTATATATGTACGTTACATCAGGACCAGGACAGCATTCTTAACCTGATCCGGTTCTCGAACACTGAACGCAAAGAAACGGCCATCTGGTGACCTTCAGCAAACACATTCCGTCAATTAAAAGTTAATCGATAGGAGTAAAAATAGACTAGCGATAAACAAGAGACTCTACTCTATGCGAAAAGCTTGTAAAACACGAGGAAACTGCAGTAACAGAGACTAACAAGCAACCTTACCAAGAACAGTAATTGATTCTAGACCCTTCCGGAACTCCAGTCATGACAAGGTCCTCGGCTATGTTATTGTCACTAAGCACCTTGCGAATATGAATGCCTGTATAGAAGGACCTGTATAAGAGCTTTGTCCCACAAAAATCAAGAAGAGTCGCACAAGACCAGTTTCAGAATCATAATAAAGTTCATACACACGAAAGAATAGAAAGGGAATCGTCGATGCTAATAACTTCGCAAGAAAAATATACTCACATCCGACTCTTCGTGTTGTACTCGGGATCGATGCGAATGCCACCCAGCTTAAGCTCTGGCCTTGCTATGTCCGACAGCGGTGCTAACGACCGTCGCTGTAAGCAAAGAATAATCTCTTTCGTGGGAGAAAACATGAGGGTAGGGGTTGGAGGTGCATCTACGATTTTCCTGATCTCTTCTGGTGGAATCTGATATCCATTGTCGGCTGGTTGTGCTAAACATCATGCGAAAGGGAAATCAGTATCAAAATAAAATGATAAGTGAACTCGAAAAACCAATATTTCACAGGGAAGACCCAAGTCCAAGGGGAAGAAAGTACATTCAAGGACTTTTAGTACAATAAGCAAAACACACAAATGTTAACAACATTTCTTAAATACAACCTCCATCATTCAACATCGATCAGCTCAGTCCTGGGAAATGAGCAATTAAGTCCAAACTATCGATAGCATAAATTTGTCCAAAGCTATACCGGTTTACGAATATAGATTCACTTACACACTCAACAAGAGAACGTAGGAAGTTATCGCCGCATGTCATGTGTAAAACTAGAACTATGACCTTGAATGAAATGAACCAGAATAAGATGCAGCCCAGAAGTTATAAAAAGGAATTAGGGATAGAAGCAATAAAAGTCTTCATTAGTATACATTAGTAAAAACCACTTGCAGAATATTGCCTATGACTATATCACACCTGCTCTGTTTGAGACAAGTGGATTCGTTTGGGCGAATGTTAACTTCCCCTCTCTTTTTTCCTTTTCTTTTTAAGCCTCTTCGTTCCCTTTTCTGCCTCATTTTGCGCACATATATGCATGATGAAACGCTTTCTTCGTTGATAAATCTACTTTCCATCATAAAGTCATACCTGCAGAACTGGCGATTATTGTAGCGGCACTTTTAATTCTCTTAAAACATTGTGAAGGCAGCACACATGAAACCCTTAATTCAATTACAATGCCGTGGCAGGAGAAATTTTATAAACAAAATCTAAAGGCTGCTAGATGCATTAATGGCAAAAAATCTACAAGAGTTTCCGACAGGTTCCAGATTAATAACAGTTGGATTCAACTGGGACCAACATGGTTAGTTCCTAATACCACGTGCACCCCCAATCCAAACCTTCTTGATGCTCTAATACATTACTCACACACCAGCGTAGATGCACCGTTAAGAACCATAACTAGGTCGAAAGCGCCTATAGTTGATTTTCGAATCCAGAAGCCGCACGCAAAGGAAGTATATCATAAATCCTCGCTGACAAACTACTTCTTGAGCAATGCACCTGAAGATCACTCAACACATGCTGCCTAATCTGTACTTTTTCTGCTTAGTACACTATTTGTTTGGTAAGCCTCCGATGACCATTAAAAGGAATAGTGGGGAAAAATCTATAACAGATTCAAACCAACATAGATTTGGGATGATTCGAACAATGAGGCCCGATAAGCGATCAGAAGTGATGCTTTACATGGTCTCAAACGCCATTCTGAAAGAAGTAGGTTCAATCAGCAAGTACTATACAGATGAATTTAAGCTCTTGATGCACATATATCGTCATTCTGAACGAACTCCTAACAATATCCAGTTATAATATCGAACGGGAAAATCTAAAACCAAGTCATTGACCTCATTAAAATTTCGATCCAAAGACCATACTCACTGCTTTCATAATTTGTTGCGCCTGTAGCAGATCCAGCCGCAGACTCTGTGCCTGCTAATGCAACCAGGTTTCGTACATCGTGAATTCCCATCGCTCTGATCTTCACAAACTCCCAAGTTTCAAATTCGAAAATAGGAAACCCTTGTTTTTCTTCCACTATCGGTTCGACAACTCAAGGGAAATCCTCTGCAATCTGTCAAGCACAACCGCACCAAACTTCAATACCGAATTCAATAATAAAAAATAACTTCAGTCAAGCGTCACTGGCATTCTGTTTCAAGACATCCGAAACTATTCAAAAAATAAAGAGAATGAGCAAATTCGGCTACGTGATAATAAATTCAAAACGATCTAGAAATTCAAGTGACAAAAAGAAACTGCTCGTAAACAAGAGAATTCCAAACACAGGGCGCCTCAAGCTGCGAGGACCAGGGTTTCAGACACGCGAAAAATCGACACTAACGCCACACACACACACAAACACATACACTGCTGCTACTCCTCCAAAAGCTCGAATCTCGAGAAGCAAAACCAAGCCACAAACAAATGCTGCCAAATTCTCTCAGCTTCAGTCAACAAAACATGCCACAAACCGAATCTCCACGCATGTTCTGCACCGACCTGCTCAACGATCGCCGGCACGCCCTCGCAGCAAGGTGAAAGGGAATGCTTCATGAATTCATAGAAAACTCCTGCAGCGGGAAACGGATTCCTGGATCCAGAAAAATATAAGGCAGAGCATTAGCCTCCAGCTACAATAGCTCGGCCTCGACAGGATGGAAAGATGCCCTCAACCCTACAAGCCGTGTCGTGACAGTTGACGGCATCCCATGGTGACCGGTCGTACGACTGCTGGTCGCCCACGTCGCAGACCACTGCGATAGTGACGGTGACGGCGATGGATGAAAACTGCGACGGACGATTGGCGGTGAAGTATGGACGAACGTTGCCCTAAGAGTGGACACCTGGCTTGCTTCTGTTGCACTTTGTAAGACTTTTGGACATCATATGTTAAATTCAATGTAGGTGAGGGAGATGGGTCTTTGCTGGAATTGCTTTTAAATGGTGTCAATGCCTTTGAGATTTTCAAGAATATGATTACAATTATCAATATTACATCAGTGCATTAGCAAAATTTGATTTGAAATAGGAATATTTAGTTGGTTTCAAATATTGCAAACTTTGGAGAAGGTGTTGGACTTTTTTTTATGTTAAGTTATGTGATTCAAGTGTAGCAAAAAAAATTTGTATATGATCTCATATATATTGTTTGTATGTTGCTATTACTCTCAAGATATATGAATAAAAAAATATAATTTTTTATTATAACAATAATTATTATAGATTATTTTTTTCTATAAACAATATATTTATATATTTCTATCTATTAATTTATTAATTTATCGAGATGGAATTTAAAAAATAGGAATAAGTTGGACTTATTAAGATGTTGCTAATTTTAAGATGTGGCTAATCAAAAAGTTATTGATGTTGTTTTTGTTATTCAATCTTTTCTTTTATCTATAGCAAGATTGATAAAAAAAAATAATAAAATTGAATTAGATGTAGAAGTTACTAAAAAGATGAGTGAATCAATTTTAAGATCATAAAAAGTACAACATTTAGAAATTCTACATATAAACTTCCAAACTTTACCTACAAATGTATATTATATAATAGAAATATTATCAATGGAATTGAATCTAGAATAAAAGATTGTGCCCTATTTGCTGATTGTTTGTTGCTTTTAAGCTTGGAGGCAATAGATGAATAGCTAGTAGAAGGTACAATATTTCTTGAAGTAATAATCTTTACTTCTTAAGCCAAAAGTATAAATTGAAGAAACTCCTTACATAGATAAGAAGATGCAATCTATCAAGTATATGTCATAGACATAAGATTTATTCTAATAATTATCTAGATAAGATGGATAGATAGAAGTAAGTAAAAATAGATTAATTTATTAATATCTTACAAAAAAGCTTCTTAGAACCTTCATAGACGCAGTTTTATCTTTATGCATGTTTTTAGGTGATTAGTAGGTTAGAAACTTGGCCAACAAGTTAGCCATGTCTTGCATATGTTACTAGCTTATGGAACAAGCTAAGTACATGGCGCACATATAGAAAACTTGTCTTGTAAGTTTGACACATGTCTTACAAGTTGAATATGTATTAGAGGTCCTATAAAATATTGCCATGTAGCTTTTAGATAGATAGTATATACAGAGGCAACAGTGAAGCCTTCTTTACTCTTATCAACACCTTTCTTATTTTTAGTCTTGTTTCAAGAGTCTCTAGTCTCCCTATCTTTTGTAATAGCCATTCTAGTTTTAATTGTATTCCATCTTTGAATGATTTTTTATTCTTTTAAGTGACATAAGAGTATATTGATATTTTATTCTTTTATGATTCATGTCTTTCTCAATTTGATAAGAATAAAGATTTATTATTCTTATTTTGTATTTAAGTAAGTGGATTATCCCACTTCTATTGTTGTATTTGAAAGTTGCGGACTATCCATTTTTAAACTAACATTCTTTATTTTCTAACCTTGATTTTTTCTTTGAAAAAAAATGGATCACCACTCTTTGTAGAAATTTTTTATTTAATATTAGAAGTTGTATATTACTTTCCTCTAATTTGAATTGTGAAATTATTAAGTTGTCTAAGGTGAAAGGAAAGATTATAGATGCTACACTTAGCAGAAGTGAGAATAGATTTGTAACTATCATAGATCTTCATGAGCTTATTAACACTCTTAAGATGGAAATTTCACAAATCACTAATATCAATCATGGAAGCACTATTTCTATACTTATAGAAAAAGTCCAGAGCCTATGTCAAAAAGTTGTACACTTAAAGGAAACAAGTAAATTGGCCTCACAATCAAATCCAGGATGTTTTGCTTTTATAAATATGAAAGAAAGAAAGTTTAATATACCTAAGAAATTTGATAGAACAAGATTAAAATTTTAAGGATTTCTGCAACAAGTCAAGCTGTATCTAAAATTGCATCCTTTCTAATATCCTAATGGATTTGCTTAAGTTGGATTCATAGGCATATTTCTATTTAAAAGTGTTCTTTTTTATTTGCATCTTTGATAGAAAAAGATTTTATTACTCCTTTACGATTTGAATTTATTCTTCAAAGTGTTTACGATTACATTTAGAGAAAGTGATCAAGAGAGGATAATAGAGACTAAGCTCTTATCATTATAGCAAAAATCATGGTCAGCCACAATATATATTGCAGAATTCTAGAACCTTGCTTACGATGTGGAGTGGAATGATAAAGCCTTAATTAATCAATTTCATTATGGATTGAAAGATAACATCAAAAATTTGTTACTAACAATCCTAAAAGCAGACTTCTTAGAATAATTTATTATTCAAGCCATTGCATGCGACAATTGATTATTTGAAAGGCATCAAGAACATAGATTTGGTTAAAGAAGAATGAGTCAATTAATGATAATAACTTTTAAGTTTTCAGAAACTTACTTGACTAAGCCAGAACCAATGCAAATTGATGCAATACATTCAAAACCTCTCACCAAATAAAAAAAGATTCAATGTTGTTAAAAAGATTTGTGCTTATATTGTGGAGAAGCTAAATACATTGCTTAACATTGTCCAAAGAAGCAATACAATCACAAAATGAGGAATATGGTTGCTAAAAAAGATAATATGTCGAAAAACAAGTTTCTCCAACTATAATAGGGACCGTGCGATTGGAATCATATGCAACACCTTGTAAAGGTTCTATTTTCTTCTCAGATTCCTCACCTTGTTTTATAATAGATGTATTTTTAGGATTTAAAAATTACAAAGTCTTTACTTTATTAGATTCAAGAGCCTCGGCTTATTTTATAGATAAAGAATTTATTAAAAAAATATATATATATATTTTTACTCAAGAAAACTAAATTTATGTATGTAGAAGTCATAGATGGTCATTCAAGGTCTTTTAGAGATGTTACTTATGAAACTGTTCCTTTAGATGTAGCAAGTAAGAGATATAATAGCATAATAATATTTAATGTGATTAGATCTCTTTCTAATCTAATTATTTTAAGATTATTGTGATTAAAAAATAATAATCCTTAAATAGATTAGATTTCTTATAACCTTAATTTTTTTTATAGTTTAATCTAAAAATTTATTAGTCAAATAGACATACATAAATCTAATACATCCAAATCTTTATTTGTAGGTGCAAAAGCTTTCATACATGCAGCAAAAGAAGGATCATTTTTTGTTATATATGCCACATCTATTTCTAATGATAAAAAGACTATAAGTGATATTCTTAGCTAATATCAAGATTTTAAAGATATTTTTGAAAAAAAATATATAAATGATTATTTAATCGATCTTCAAGAAGGAGCTCAATTACCATTTAGACTAATCTATAGTTTATTACAAAATGAGTTGACTACATTGAAAGAATATATTGACAAGAACTTTGCTAAGAACTTCATATGTCATTCAAAGTGTCTAGTAGGAGCCTCTATCTTATTTGTGAAGAAAAAAGATGGATTGTTGCGAATGTGCGTAGATTATTGAGGATTTAATAAGATTATAATAAAAAAATAGGTATCTTTTATCTTTGATTTTAAAACTTTTTGATCAATTGAATCAAACTAAGATCTATACAGAAATAAATCTATAAGGAGATATAACTTAATCCGTATCAAAAAAAAAATGAATAGAAGATTATATTTGAAACAAAATATGGACACTTTGAATATAACGTTATGCCTTTTGGACTCACAAATGCACCACTCGCTTTTTAATATCTCATGAATGATATTTTTTGTGAATTTTTAGATAATTTTATTATCTGTTATCTACTTGATATTTTAATCTATTCTAAAAATATAAAAGAATATAAATTACATATTTGTCATATGTTACAAAAATTTAAAGATATGGGATTATAAACCAAGATGGAAAAGAGTGCATTTCACACTACTCAAATTGATTTTTTAAGATATATTATTTTGAATGATGGACTTAAGATGGATCTTAAAAAAGTCTAGACAATCATAGATTGAAAGATCCCAAGAACAATAAAGGATGTGCAATGCTTTTTAAAATTTACTAATTATTATTAAATCTTCATCAAGAACTTTTTTCAACTTGCAATTCTACTTACATGTTTAACTTGTAAGGACAAACTTGAAAGGAATAAAGAAGCAAAAGCATCATTTGAAGCTTTAAAAACAACTTTTATTTCTTCACCAATCTTGTATTGTGTTGACTTTTCTAAGATATTTTTTATAGAATAAATACATCACACTTTGCTTTGAATGTAATATTATTACAAATAGAAATAAATGACAAACTTCACCCAGTAGCTTTTTATTCTAAGAAATTTTTAGCAACAGAGATCAACTATGAAATCCATGATAAAGAACTTCTTACAATTGTGGATTCTTTTTAAAAATAGCATCATTATCTAAAAGGCACTTATAGTCCAATCTTTGTTATTGTGTTGTGATTTAGCTACCATGTAAAAATATTATATATATATATATATATATATATATATATTTATTTATTTATTTATTTAATATATAATTTATTATAAAATTAAATGAAAGTTATATTAATAGATTTTTATTAATTATAAAATATAATTAGGTTGTTAGTTTAAAAAGAATTTCTTTAAAAGGACTATTATTGAAATTTATATAACCTTATTTTCTTTTGATAGTGATTTTCAGATTGATTTTATATTGATAATAACTTTTATATATTTTAAGTCACTTTTGTTAGACATTGATGATTCTTGAGATCTTATTTATTTCTTTTATTTGGTATTTAGAATATATATTATGTAAATCTTATTAATAAAAGGATTGAAAAGGAATTTTTAATATCAAAAGGAATAGTTGGACCATCCATGTGGATGAATGGAAATAGATGATAGAAGTCTATATTCCTATTGGCCAAAAATCATATCCAATGGACTTCAAGGAGACTACCTAAGAGCTTATTAGTAATTAGGATTTGTTTTTTAAGAGGATTGGAACATTAGAGACTAATATTGGTAAGTTTTGATTTTTGGCTATAATTTTGGTACAAAATTTGTGTAATTTGGATTTATTATGAAGGAGATATAGGCACTTAAAGTTAAGATGTTGAAATTGTATCTACTATCTCTCTTTTAGGCATAACTTGCACATATAGAAAGCAATAGGAGATCAACAACTAAGATTAAAAAGAACACTTTCTTGGCTATATTTTTTGTATATAGCTTGATAAAATCCAAACTAGGATGAAGGAGATATTGGGAGTTGAAGTTAGTACTTGTAATTGAAGGATAGTAAGTGACCCCGCTTAACTAATGATTATATTTTGAGCTATATCTTAGGCAATTTAATAATTTTTTGGCTCAAAATTTTTAAGAATGTATATATTTATGTCACAAGACTATGTGCAAAATTTTGTAGCATTCAAATTTTGGATTTGTGAGATATAAAATAGTACTCAAGTATTTCTAAACTAGGATTTTAAGCACTTATTAGGATTTTTAAGATATTGGACAATCGGGAGCAAATCTATTGTTGATTTTTTTTTATAATAAAGCTTAAGAGTATTATCTACACTTTAAAGAAAGTTTTATAGAAATTAAATAGTTAGATCAAGAATTATTGAATTTTAAAGTTTAAGAAGAAATAAATCTTTATGGGTGAATAAGCTATTGAAGGTTTTTGTTACAAATTTGAGTTTTTTGTACAAACCTACTTAAATACAAGAGGTTTTATCAATATAATTTTTTTTTGTAATACCTTTGTATTATTTGTTCTTTTTATCAATGACAAATCATTTATTAGAATCTTACCAATAAATTATAAAAAAATTCTTTACAGCAAGGTATCCAATGTATTCCCAAATAGAAGATTATGCCACATGACATTATATGTATATATAGATCATAAGAATCTTGAGTATTTCATGTCAATATATGTGTTGAATCATTGTCAAGTTCTTTGGGCCATGTTTGTCAAGATTCAAGTTCATTATCACTTATCAACTAGGAAAACAATAAAGTTTATTTAATGTCTTTTTTAGATATTTTTATCTTGCATAAAAAGAAAAAGATTTAACTTTTTATTAACAAAAAATAATCTTCTTAAAACCAAAGTAATTTTATCTTTGAGCAATAAAATCAACATTGATTGTTGCTTCAATTTTTTTTCAAGCAAGTCCAATTAAGTATATCTTCAGACCTTCTTGTTCATGATATTAAGAATGATTCATGTAAGTCTTATAATACTTCCAAGTTTGAGTTCAAAAATAATTTATTCTATTTTGAAGAATGCTTATATATTCCAAAAGATGAAGCACTACTACGTGCTTTTGAAACTTGTCACAACTTCCCTACAATAGAATATTTTAGATATAATAAGACTTTAGAGCTAATATCAAAAAAAATTTATGGCTTCAAATATAAAAAGCTATTAAAGAATTTATACAATTGTACAATATTTGTTCAAGATTAAAAATTCTTTATTATCAACCTTCTAGATTTTTTCAACTATTATCTATACTAGAACAACTTTGACCTTCTGTTTCTATAGATTTTATAATGGATCTTCCAAATTCAAATTTATATGATTCTATATTTCTAATTGTAGATCATTTCACCAAGATGGCATATTTTGTACTATGTATAAAATCTATCTTAGATGAAAAAATATCTAAATTCTTCTTTAATAATATCTATTATTATCATGGATTATCAAAAGATATTACATTAGATAAAAAGACTCAATTTGTATCAAAATTTTAGAGAACTCTTTTTAAAATATTGAAGGTAGATATAAAACTATCTTCAACTTTCTATCGTCAAACTGATGGATAAACACAATAGGTAAATCAAATTTTAGAGCAATATTTAAAATGTACCATCAATTATCATTAAGATGATTCAACAATTCTTTTACCATTGATCAAGTTTATTTATAATAATTTGATATATTTTTTTATTCAATAAATTTTAATCTTTACTAATTATAGTTATCATCTATAATTTGATGTTTTTGACTTATCAAAAGCTGATAATTTTATGGTAGAAGATTTGACAAATCAATTATTAGAGTTACATGCAATAATGAAGGCACAATTAAAAAAAGCTTAAGAACGACAAAAGATCAATACAAATGTCTATCACAAGAAACAACCTCAATTTTGGATAGGCAATAAAGTATGATTGTTTTGTCATAATATCAAGATTATTTGTTCTTATGACAAGTTGAATTATTATAGGCTTAGATCATTATTGATTTGTGAATAGATCAATCTAATTATTTATTAATTATATCTACCAAAATCTATAAAGATCCGTCTTATATTCCATGTGTCACTGCTCAAGTCATACAAGATAGTAGATATACAAGGAAGAAAACAAATACCACCACCTTCTATAAAAATAAACAACAATAAAGAATTTGAGATGGAAGAGGTTTAGATTCAAGGTGGTGTTGAAATCGGTTGAAATATCTTATATATTGGCATGGATATGATATTAATGAATGTACATAGGAGCCATCTAAGAATCTAACAAATACATCAGCAAAAGTCAATGCATTTGATCAATAAGATCCATCAAAATTAAAATAAAGAGTCAAAAAAATCTTTGCTATAAAACAAAGCAAGTTCAATAGATATTTCATTTTATATTATTTTTTTATTTTTTATTTTTTAAATTTTTTTAATGCCAAAAAAATGGAGAATCAACAATTAACAAATTCAATTTAAAAGCTATTGTTTGTTGATTTATCAAACGAAGCATTACAACAACTATCACAACCTTCAAGACAATAGAATAGAAATGAAGATCTTCAAGAATGACATATTCTTCCTCTTGATGGCGAGATACAATATATTTTATATCAAGACCTTGAAAGAGACTTTTGATGTTTGGTGATATTTTTAGAGATAGGAACTACTCCTGATGGTGTTTCAAATATTTTCTTTGAAAGAAATTATGAAGACTTCAATAATGATCAAATATGAGGGTGGTCCTCCTGCCTTGATATGAGACACTATCGATGGCTGAGAAGACCTATCAACTACATTCAAAAGGAACAAAAATCAAAATATGTGGCAAACACAATTCGACGTATTTTGGACTTTTTTAACATATAATCACCATTCTTTGTGGAACTTGTCTTTAAAAAAGGGATAATATCACAGATATAAGATTTTATTTTAATAATTATCTAAATAAGATAGATAGATAGAAATAAATAAAAATAGATTAATTTATTAATATCTTATAGAGAAGCTTCCTAAAAGCTTTATAAATACAATTTTATCTTAATACATGTCTTTAGAAGATTGATAGGTTAGAAACTTGGCCATTAACTTAGCCACATATTACACATATTGATAGCTTATGAAACAAGCTAAATACGTGGCGCACATATATGAAACTTGTCTTGCAAGTTTGACATGTGTTTTACAAATTGGACACATGTTGGAGATCTTATAAAACGTCGCCATACAACTTTTAAGTAGATAGTATATATAGAGATAAGAATGAAGCCTTCTTCACTCTTGTCAATGCATTTTTTTGTTCTTAGTCTTATTTCAAGAGTCTCTAATCTTCTTATCTTTTGCAATAGCCATTCTAGTTTTAATATTATTCCATTTTTGAGTGATTTTCTATTCTTTTGAGTGACATAAGAGTGTGTTGATATTTTGTTCTTTTATAATTCATGTCCTTGACAATATGCCTCAAGTTTCAATCTCCATGGTGACAATAGTTGCTCTTTGTCTTCTTATATCATATTGTTTGAAAAATCTAGGATTTTGCTTAGACTACTTTTACATTTGGATTCTCCTTGAACTACATTCTTTTGAACTTTAAATCAATATATTTAGCAAACATGCTAAAATATTTGAAAATTATCAAAACTACTTATTTGGATGAATATTATTTTTGTATATTCATCTTTTCCAACATCCAATATAAAAATTGATTTTTAATAGAACAATACCTAAAGACTCATTTGAAAATATGATTGAATGAAATATATATAATATATTGTTAATCAAACATGTAATTATAATTTTAAAAAAAATTAAAAATAAAATATATATATTATATATAATTATATTTATATATATGTCCTTAGATTCAACATTAAAAAAGATTAACATTTATATTATACATATATACAAAAAGACATATCATATTAATTTATTATTATCTCATATTATTTCACGCCATGTATATTAGAATAGACTAAAACAGAATTTAGTACAAAGGAAGAAGACATTATATTCTTTTTCAGAAATATATAATTTTGCCAAAAATCTAATTACTTACTTTTGTATATAATACTTAAAATCATTAGATTGTTTCTATATGAATATTTCAGACCATGTCACAAGCTGAAAACATACATTCACCACATTGACTAGTAGTCCAAGTTTACTTCAAACCTAAATGAATACAATAATTATTAATATATGTGCATGAAATGTCCACTACATTAAACCTTCATTTTATAGTGTAAAGTTAAAATTAATACTTAGCTTATGGCGTTGCTTGTAGTCTAACACACTCACAAGAGAAAGAAGCTCTCTCAACATTATAAATCTTTTATATAGAAAATGCATATATATTTTAAAGATAGTAGTTTTAAGTGATTAAAATTTAATTCAAATATATAATTACTTCTGAAAAAAAATAAAAACATCAACAAAAATTTGAGCTATGTTTGTTGTCGATGGACGGAAGTTGGTATGGTTTGGATACAAACGTTTGGATGTAACTACAATTGAAATGATGACGAGCTAAAGCAATTTACTAGGGTTCATCTTTCATCTCTAATCTTAAATATATTTCACTTCACGAGAGTAACTTCCAGAAGTAGACATTGGGCACAGACACACACAAACTGAGAGAGAGAGAGAGAGAGAGAGAGAGAGAGAGTGTGTGATAGAGACCCACATGAACACACGGAAGGCAAACATGTAATCAGCAAATATACAATTGCAGCAAGCACCGCTGTTGATCTTGTCACCTGCGTCCGAAGCAGTGGTCATCAACTTGCTATACACGGCAAACTGTGAGGGTAGATTGCTACAATGCTGTCCGTTAAGTCAAAGCCTCTGCCATTGTCTTCCGAAACGAGACTTGTTGCTCATAGAGTGACCTAAAAATCTCGTACTTCGCATTGTGGTAATTCTTGAGTCGATCATCTTGTGAAGGCTCCACCACCTAGCACCACAAGTATAACGTCCGGATTTTAGTATTGGGATCGGCTTCAAGGATAATACAACTGAGCTGATGAGTTCAAACCGCACTTCAGAATATGTATGACTTGGCAAGCCAGGTTTGCAACTTGGGAGTGTGGATTAAACTTCAAAATCTGTTGCTCACCAGACCAGGGGCATTCAGTGCAACCATGGCATCTCTGACGCTGCTGTACTTTTTAGCAGCTACTGATCCAAGCACTGCTGCGCCAAGCAAAACGGCCTCGTTTTCTCTAGGCAATGCAACTGGGAATCCTGTCGCATTGAAATGATAAACCAACGTGAAATTTTAAATTCAATTGCGAGCGGTAAATATATGTGCACGAGTTTGCACTAAAAGGGTTCAAAAGATTTGTACACCAATCAACTAGAAAACATGACACTGCTTTAAATTCTCTACATCATAAGTATCGTTACAAGAATTAAAAGAAAACAAAGGAATCGGCTAACTTGCAGGGAGTTGGATGACAGGGAATTCTTAAGTAACATAGCTGTTCGGCAGGCGCGATTAACATATTTCTTGACACCAAATGAAGTCAATTTACTTGGCAACTATGTACTTAGGAGGGAATTTGAGAGACTCCGAACAATTCTTCACAGTTACATCGATGTAATCAACACAACACCACTGAAACAACAATCTCAGAGACGATCATCACTTGATAAACATCGTACCTACTATGTTGGCATGCTCTTGAATGTACAACTTGTTCTTTGAGAGGCCACCACAGGCCAACAACGTATCAATCTGCCAGGAAAATGCAATAACATGAGCATAAGACCCCTCAAAAAAAATTTCAGTTATTCCCATCCACTTTCATGCTTCTACGTTCAGAGGATGGATATACAATCAGAAGAGTTGATCAGAAACAAGTGAATGAAAGCAGGCTGCGCAAATGCATAGATGATGCTATCATTTCGATCGAAAAAACTACCTTAAGCCCATTAGCATTACAATGTTCCACTAAATGTTTTGTCCCATAAGCGATACTTTGAACTGTTGCCAAATAAAGGAGAGCAAGATCCTCTGGACTAGCATCCAAGGATAAGCCGCTTACAACTCCCCTAGCTTTTGGATCTGCCAATGGGGATCTGTACACACCAACGATCAGGATTCCAAACATCGTTTCCCGAAAACTACTAGTTTCATTTACTGTTAAGTAGTATGGAAAAGATTAAAAAGATTGAAGCAAAAACAGAGATTGTTCACACCTGTTTCCATTGAAATCAGGTAACACATGAATGTCTTTTGTCAAGGCACTTTGAAATGGCACATTTTTTTCAGCTGCAAGGTCCTCCAATATACCATTCAACGCATCGTAGATTGACAGTTCTGTCCCGAAGCAGTCCATCCATAAACAGTGAGATGAGTGTCACCACTAATTGCAGAAAGGATGCTGGAGAACAATTGCAACTGACGTACTCGACAGAAGAACGACCACCCCCCTCGGAAGGGTCTGCATTTAAGAAGCGAATGCAAGGATAGAACTATGAAGTCATTGGGACTGGTACAAAGATAAAGCTCACTCTGGTGAGCAGCTCGGTTGGCAAGGGCGGGAGCAGCAGGATGGGTCTCAACAATGTGATCCAGAAGCGCCCCAGTCGCACTCTGACCTCCTTCCGTAAGCCATAACTCAGGAACCATAGCTGCATTCATCCAGATCGTCAGCAATGTAAAATACAAAGACATCCTTTCATTAACTCTGCGCCTCTAAAAAGTCCAGAAGCTGAATGAAATCTGAGGGATGTCCAGAAGCCTACAAAACTATAATTCTAATGAAGACAGGTGTGTAAAAGCTATATGTAGGGATTTTCGAATTCTCTATTTCAAGAGGATAAATAAAACAAATACCTGACCAGAAGGGACCCCAGACACCAGGGATAAAATGTCTCTCATGTGAAACAACCATGTGGCATGTTGATGTCCCGCACACAAGAACCATTCTTCGACACAAAGCATCAGTACCATCACTAGCACCTGCAAATTAATATTTAAATCGGACCTCAGTAGCCATACAAGCCTCCACGTTGTGAGAGTCCAGTTCAAGGTGATGCATCAACCTCTACCTATACAAAGGCTAGACATTAAATTGAAAATCCAAAAATGCATTCTTACTCAGTACAGTATTTGATTAGCTCATGCTAGAGGAGTGTGTTTCAATTCTATTAGACCAACATGATAGTGATATACTTTTACGTCTATTTTTTAATAGAAATTGATTATTCATACTTCCAAAGCTCGCAGGTTTCTATTCATACAATACTTATTAGAACTTACTTCTAAATATGATTTCGCACATGCATAGATCCAGGGTACTTATCAAATTACCCACCATAAATCGAAAGTGCATACTAGTATCTACTAACTGGTTAGATTCGTAAGAATATTCACCCGATACTGCTCCAGGGCTTCTTGGGATGCTCTCAAGAGTTCCAATACCACCTGCATGAGCATCGATTAAGGATGTCCCAACTGGTGTTCCCTCCTTCAAACCAAGTTCCTACAAGACACAGTATGTGTTAAGTAGTTCTTTTGGTTATGGACATACCAAACGACTATCTTAAAATATCTCCGTCAGCCTGCAGCACCTCCAGTTTCTAAGCTTCTGGAACGAATGCTTCTGGTAATGACAGCCTATTTCAGAAATTCTAAGAATTCACCCCCATCTCTTATTTCTATAATTTGAGCCAAAAAAACGTGATCATTTAAAAGAAGAAGGTGATTGTACAGCTTGCAAGGGTATATCATTGCCTTAATCAACTCTTACCTGGGCGGCCAAATGAGAGAGGCCAAGACCAAGCGGGTGACCAGGAAAAGCCACGTTCCTTCCTAAAAGGCATGCAAGCTCACAAGTCAGACTACCAAGATAACCTAACACAGACAAACATTACAACACGAATTCACAACTGCATGTAGCCAGATTGCTGTGTATAATGCAAATTATAAATGACCTTATATGTTGATTGAAAACTTTGCCACCAATAAGCATGTCAGGAGAAAATGCAAGAAAGAGAAAAGCAAGGAACAAATAGCAGTACCTATTGTGGCGTACCCCGATTCAACGAGGTCACCAAGGCCAATCTCTTGCCAGAAAAGATCGTCCCATCCACTAGCTTTCATTGCCACTGAGTCCTTACTTGACATCTGTTCTAGATGAGCATGCCCCAAGTAGGTCCATTTGCATACTGTTGTACACAGACTTCGAGTATCGTCGCCAGTTGCCCTGTTACAAACCCCTTTGTTTTATGAACGCTACCTTTTCATGTTTCAAGTACTCTTTGTGATGTACAGGAAGCGATGCAAAGACACTCTGCCACATAATTGGGAAATGAGTACTGTCAAACTATGCTCATAACTGCTGTAAATTTTACTTCAGCAAATATTAATTTCATGTTTAATTCCGTATGAACTAATTGAAATAAAAATGAAGTACTTTTTGAGGAGTAAAAATCTCCCGAGACCAAAATGCTAAACAGTACATTTACATCCTAAAGTACTTAGTAAGTTTGCAATTAAGACAGTTACATTATGACCATATAGAATACATAACGACATGGACATGGCTTCACAGATAACGACATGGACATTCGAAAAGAGAACTCAAAAGCCTTGCTCTAAAACCTGAAAGTTAGCCAATCACTCAAATCCATCCACCGAAATGCTACGGCCCAGGATTCTTCTAGATTCTCTTTGACCCAGAGTAGCTGCAAGATAACAAGAATTCAGATTAACTGAACTATAACTTCGTGCCAACATTCCAGCAAAATCTCAAAAAGTGTTGCATTAAGTCAGCCAAAAGGCAAGAAATGTGATGCAGAATTCTCAAAGCCAGCTATTTAACTTTCGTTGCAATTAGGTGGAGGGTACCAAAGACCACTTCTAAGAAGCAGCTTCGATTGCAGAATACACCAAGCCAGTTGCAGCTCAACATTCAGCTCAGCGATCATATTGACCTAGAATAATGTATTGTGAAATATGCAAAGGGTTGTTACCTTGGGTGCCTGATGTTCGGGAGACAGAGAACCACCTGCAAACTGCAAAACTGGAGACTTCGAGGCATTAATACGTTCTGCCTGCTCTTCTGCTCTATGGTCCATCCACACGATCACATTACGCCTTGCATCACCCGTCTTTGAAACTGATACAGGCGAATCGTCGGTGCCTATCGCCACTGTATGGAATTCACGAATAGGTTAGCAGACCGATACTCAAAACCTCTAACCTCAATGTTCGGAATTTCCAGCACTGAAGAGTGTTTGTAACAGAAAACGAGCGCTAATCTAAACTTTATACATTAAAAAAGAAAACAAATCAAAATCAAAACTATTGGCACTAGTTTGTAACGTGCTGAGGTCAAAACAATGATACTTTTAAGACTTGCTAAAAAGAGCACACCGCGGATCCTCGTCACATTACACTGCAATCCCATGCAGCTGGATGTCACATGCCCCTTGCAATACAATCTAACGTCGTTGGGCAATTCTGGTAAGCACGAACTTACCAAGAGAACAAGTAGCTGAAAATCCAATGCCACAAATGTCATAATCGTTAAGACGATACTTTGCGCATACTGACTTTACTGCGGTGCAGATAGCTAGCCAGATGTCAGTGGAGGACTGCTCGACAAATTTCCCGTCCTTCCAAATTTGAATAGGGCTGTTTGAAGTCCCCACTAATTTTCCCTCTCCATCAAACACCCCTGCAGGTACGATCATATGTCGTTAAATTCTGGGAGTTGATTACTAAAGAACTATTGCCAAAAGCAGACACAGCTATGATACAGTATCTTGCCGAATGGCCCTGTTCGACGTGCATGCATCATCGTTGCATGGAAAATAACAGTCGCCTTCAAGCAGTGCAATCTGCGGCACCACAGTTTAGCCACTAAGATCGATCTGAATGCATTTTGACCATTTCAACACACAGAAACAGCAAACTAGAACACACATTGCGGATGTCAAAGAAATCGGTCATGTTAAAGGGTAATACGCATCTACTTCAACTAAGATCAGCACAGCGTCCTCATTTCAAAAGGTTGCTAGTACACACTATTAACTATGAAGGATCTTGGCAGTACGATCCAAAGCCATTCACAAATTCACCTAGTTTAAGAAGACAAGTTGCGTGAACTGCTTGCAGTAAAGCCTCACAGGGCCTAGACATTTACAATGCGAAACAGAAACTTAAGGTGATGCTCCTATCTTTAACAAATATCTAAAGAATACTTCGAAAAATATACTCCCGGGAAGGACGAGGACGTGGGTGCTAGGGTAAGGCATCTGGACGAAAAAAGCAATCGATCAGCTGTTCAACTACCGATTGAAACTTAATTGCAGCTCACAACTTGTCTCAGCGATTTTGCTGCACCAGTTCATACGAGGTCAATACACACGCCAACAATTATGAACCACTGCTTCCACCAAAGAACACTTCGAGCTCACAAGCTTTTAGGTTTTAACTTTACTACTAATACCTCAATGAACCTAGCTGCACAATGTGCCAAATAACTCCAAATTGTAGGACGGTCACTACAGCTCACGACTCTAGACCAATACTAAATCCTACAAGACCGATACAAAGACGAAAATACATGTGCCAACAAGGAACCGTAAATTTTCAATTAGCTACCTTCTAATCATTCAAGAAATCTCACAAGTCGCCAATTCAGCCTCCTAACACTCCAAATAGACGCCTCATCAGCCACCATCTGACTAGGAATCCCACAACCCAAACTCAAAAACCTCAACATTGAACTATAATATTTTCCCACCAAATTACTACTCGCCCAACCCACCTTCCAAACACAACATTCCTCCCATTCTCCCAAATTCAACTAGAAACAAAACCACCCACATCCTCACAACACACAGATATAACCCAACTAATCTCCGCACACTCTCCAAAATCCCAAATCAATGTCGAGGATTTTTTTCCGAAATTCGCATCGCCAACCTGCTCGAGCGCTGCCAGTGCCCACATCCACGCCGAGAAAGAGCTGGCGCCCATCGCTAACGCTGCGTGACGTGGTGCGATCGTACTTGGGCTGCCGGATGGGCGAGGAGCTCCTCAGAAACGGCGAGGATTCCATCATCTTCGAAAACCTAGTTGAGCAATTCCTGCACGGCTTGGTAACGATTGCAACGCAATCGTGCAAAATTTGGGCGAGCAGCGGGAGATTTTGATCGAGTCTCGAGGACAAGAGAAGGCCGTGCACAAGAGCTGCTATTACAAAGCAGTGCACCCCGAAGTCTCATCCATCGCTGGATCCGAATGAATGTATTCCAGGGTCCAGGTGGATGAAATAATGTAGTTTTCTGCTCATTTATGATCAGGGTATACGGGCCTCGTTCTCAGAGAGGGGGGGGTACTAGTTCCGTGAAGCTGGGTATAGGGTTTCGACGCGGGCTTCAATCGATGTGATCGAGTTTGGGAACGGATATCTCGTCAGGGCGGTATCAATTGATTCAATACTGCAGTCGATGTTTGTTAGTGTCGAAGCAATTGTTATAGTGGCCTAAATAGTATTAAGTAAAAATAAATAAAAAATAAAAATAACGTAATTGAAGAGGTTGGGTCGATACAATTGTTCTACCAAAATGACACCTGTTCATTTTAAATGGCGTTTAATTTGTACAGTTTAATATGACAACTTATGTCGTTTGATGTGCTGTTAAGACTTTAATATTTTGGAATAAGCAGTTGCTCAACTTCACCCATAATAAGAAAAATAAGAAGAAAAAGAAATTAACTGATTTTATGATTTTTTCAAAATGAGGCATCAAGTAATATGTCATAAAAATTGTTAAAGATGTGAAAAGAATATTTTATTTTATTTTAAGAAAATTAAGAATTGTTTCATGATGATCATACCAAACCAAATAAATTGTTCATACTAATCATCTTGTCCTCTTTTCTTTTTGTATTTATTGTTGAAATCGATAGCTCTTTAAAATAAACACAGATAGTACTTTAAAATCATTAAGAAAATATTCTCAATGATTTTTTTTTTTTTTCTATAAAATCATTTTAATTGTACTCATAAAATAAAAACTCATGTTACACAATGATTTATACATGGTACTTATATTATTGTACAAGATATTGAAACTTTGTTGATATTGCATATAATGAAGCATTTATTTTAAAGAAACAAATATAAAATACAAGGTTATTCATTTTCAATTTAGGAGAGGCATTTTTGAGAAATCGTAAAATACCAGCTTCAAAAAAAAAATATTTAGTTTTGTGTTCATTTATATGTGAAAGAATAAATTCAGTACGTAAAATTTAGTTAAACACAATTAATCATAATAAATATAATAAATTCCATTAGGTATTAGTACTTTGTACACAAATATTTAATATAATAGGTATTTTGAATTTTTGACATTTTTGTTGATGTAATGATCTACATAAAATTACAGTTAAACTTTCATTTCTACCATAAAGTTCATTTCATAAATTTATTGTATCCAAACAAATCATTACTTTGTATAAAATATGTATTTTATTTTTTAAATCTTATAAATGTATAAAAAAAAATATAGTTATATATGATATAAAAGTAAGTTGATTTATTGATTCTTTTCATAATTTTTTTATAGACTTTATAATGTGATTAAAACATTAATCATATTCTACATCACCAACAAGAATAACAATAATTAATATGATAATAATTTAACATAAAGTATTTTAAAATACTATGTTAGTCAATATCTTCCATTACCTGGTATATTCGCATTTTTTTCTTACAGACAATTATGTTAATTCTAATTTCAAATTTTGAATTTATATTTTAACATGATTCGTTTTAAATATAATTTCATTAAAGTTACATAATAAGCTTTATATTCATACTCTTGTAAGATGAAATTTTTTGTCTGCACATATATAATGTATTCATGCAAGCATTGAATATTCTGAAAATTATTGTCCTTTAGAAATCAAACATTAGGATATCTTAGTATGTCAAATACAAGCATTAAAACAGATTTCATAAAATGCAATTGCTGAACACAATGGTATTCAGCCAACATAGAAATTTTCAAAGATCATTTCAACAACAACTCTTACTACACTCTAAGCAATTTTTTGATACTTTTTCCCTCCCATTTCCACACTCAAATTTTGGACAATCTGACTTAATAAATTCAAGTCCAATCATCTCTCATCACCTTTTCAAATTTTGTACTTTTAAACAAAGAGAATCCACCATCGTTTTGACTAAACAAAACCCTTTCAAATCAAAAGATTGTGAGGATAAATTATTATTCAAAAGACAAGAAAGTCATTGGAAGAAATCACCTTTTGATGTGAGAGAATCCATTTGTCTAAATTCATTTTATGATCAAAACATTATTCGACATAATTTGGAAGAGAACCAAGATGATGATAATAATAGAAATCAAAACCACTACAAACTCAATGAGCTTGTTTATAAAGAAAACAATACTAAATACAATCTATTGTGCGCCAGCAAGGATTTACTGAAGATCAATAAATTTAATGAACATGCAACAATTAACAGATATGGGTACAAAGATTTAAGCTTTAGAATGAAAGCAAACAAAGTATTTCAAATCCATTCTTATAATTATTGCACAAGAGTTGAACCAAAAGATGATCAAACTAGTGTACATGGAAATAAGGATGAAGATGCTAAAAAAGGTATTGAAAAATCAAGAGATATTACAAAAACAAAAAAAACCATGAGTGATGATGCAATACAAGCCGCAGCACAACTTGAAAGTTTAAAAGCTCAAGTGAGAAAAATCCATGAAGAAATGCAAGTAAGGAAACTTGAGAGTTGGTCACAAAAATTTCATAAATTAGCCAGCAAAATTGGACGAATTTTGTACAAAATTGGTCCTACCACAAAAAAGGTTTTATTTATGAATAAGTGAGTCAAGTATTCCAAAATCCATAATCCATCACATTTTTATATGTAAAATTCATATGTAAAAATACATGTCATAATTTGAAATTCATGCTAGTACATTTAATTACAATAGCATCCTTTATTTTATTTTATTTTTAATTTTAATGTTTTCAATAATGATGCTCATATTGCTATTTCTCTCTTAATTTAAACGGAATAGAGAAGATTGGAATACAAAAATTGTTGGATGGAAAAAAATTATAAACCTTGAGTTGCAACATTATTGGATTGGTGGAAAGCTTTTATGGGCAGATTTGAAAATCTCTGCTAGGTTACTTTATAAAGTGGCTGGAGGAAGAAAATTGAGTAGAAGGGAGAGAGCTCAATTAAAGCGCACTATAGCGGATATCTTCCGTCTAGTTCCATTTGTGGTCATTGTAATAGTACCCTTCATGGAACTTTTGCTCCCTTTTTTATTAAAAATATTTCCCTCTATGCTACCTTCTACATTCCAAGACCAAAACAAAGAGCAAGTAATAAAATTTCCAAGTGTTTTTTTATTTTATTTTATTTTTGCTTAGATGTACTATTTTTAAGAGATGAATATTCTTTTACTATACCTAATTAGTACACTCATTATGAAAATTGAGGATTTTTTGTAATTTAGGATAATTTCTTTTAACATTTTAGTGTGTGATTTTGTGAATTGAAGGAAAAGGTAAACACAAAATTAGTTGCTCAAGTGCAATATGCAAAATTTCTCAAAGAAACTGTTCAAGATATGGCTCAAGAATTGAAAAAATCTCCAAGTGAAGAGCTTCGGCACAATGCAAGTGAATTAGAGAGTTTCATGGACAAGGTGAATTGAACATGTGTTATAGTTGATCATTTTATTCTATTGAAATTGCATATAAAAAATATTTCAAACTATGTCAAAATATTATGATGATTAAAAATAGAAATAAAATTTAACAAATACCACATCATTGTTGGTATATAAACTTCAATTGAAACATTTTAATTTTAAGTTTATGTGTCCCATGTATTTTTAGGTTCATAAAGGAGGAGATGTATCAAACAAAGAAATAATTGCATTTGCAAAGCTCTTTAAAGATGAATTAACACTTGACAACATAAGTAGGTATGCAAAAAGAAAAAAAGAAAAAAAAAATCATATTCTATATTGAAAATTGGCTTGTAGCAACATAATGTCAGCTTTACATAAAGAATTAAATTTTAAAATTTCAAGTAATGGTGGAAATACAGGCCACGTCTTCTTAGCATGTGCAAATATATGAATATTCAACCCTATGGCACAGATGCCTATTTACGCTTTAGCCTCCGCAATAAACTTCTTGAGTAATGTTCTTCTTATCCAATCTTCAAACAAAATCCTCCATTCACATTTTCATATTACTATCTAAACATATAAAAACAGAATCACACAATATTGTATTTATATATGTTTATTATTATTAGTATTATTGGTCATAGTATTGTCATGTGAAGCAGAATTAAAAAAGATGATGAGGCAATTGAGAAAGAAGGGATTGATTCACTCTCAGAAGCAGAGTTAAGATTAGCTTGCAGAGATAGAGGAATGCTCGGTATTCAATCCATTCACAACATGCACACCCAGGTAAGGTTTGAAATGAATATAAATACTTTAAAAAAAAACTATATATATATATATATACATTGAAATTCAACCCCTATGTATGTTAAGAATAAAATCGTTTACAAATAGATTTTTTTTCAAAAAATTAATTTTTTAAAATTATGGGTTCATGTTTTTTTAAATATTTGTTTCAATTATTATTTTAACAAGGATGGGTTTCAATTAAAAATGATGGTAAGGAAGGCAGCTACGGGATTGGTTGGATTTGTCCCTCATCCATAAAGTCCCTTCCTCTCTCCTTATTCTTTCAAGGTGACATCTCCATCTCTTCTTCCTCTTTACTTAGTGTATATTAATAGTAACACAAGTTAAAACAATTATACACATACACATACACATACAAGTTTGAATTATATACATACATAAGTTTATGTACATATATATATATATATATATATATATTTGACCCAAAAACTAACTAAAGTATTTGATTGAGTTTTAATATTTTGTTTTTTGTGATGTGTTGTGTATGGAAGGGCTTTTTTGGTGGCGGGGAAGATTGGTCCATTAGATGCAATGGAAGCCACATTATCATCTCTTCCAGATAATGTAATTACCTCTGTGGATGTATCATTTAAAGCAATAGAGCTTGAGTTGGAAGAACACAAGAAGAAACTAGAAATCTTACAACACCAAGAAGAGCTCATCAAGGTAGTCTTTTTTATTATTTTTATTATTTGAAAGTTCTTATTTCACATTCATTCATACATTTATCACAATTACTTCTAAAAAAAGTAGGTTTTATATTTTGATTTATTTTTGTTTCTTTTGAAAAGGTTTCTAGTTCATGATAAATAATAGTTTTTAAATTATAGTTTATTTTATTTTATTTTATTTCTGTATTTGATTTTATATATATATATGACATCGAATACATAAGTAAAGGGTTTCAAGTTCTGATGTCATTTTATTGAATATCAGAAAGAAAAATGAAGAACATAAAAGGAAAAATCAATCTCAAAAGTCCAAGTTTAAAGAGTTTGATTAATTGTAACCTCCCAGAACGACTTTTAAGATTTTATTTTTTTCTGACAGGTAAAACTCTTTATATACTTAATATTGATAATTTAAAACATTTAGAACATTTTTTGAGGATGAGCATGTACATATCATGGGTTTGAATTTTTTTTTTTGGATGTTATGTATAGATAAGTTAACAAAGGTCATGAAACATCAAGTTTGAGGCTACAAATCACATAAACTTACATCAAACAAGTTTCAGTCTCTATACCAACGTAAGTTCTTATAACATTATTGTATGTTGTACAACATTCACTTCCATGTTTTGAATAAAATCATATTCATTGTCCAATTTTTGAAAATCAATTTATAAATTAAAAGGAAAAATGAAGGTGTTTTTCAAACTTAAAATTCTTGAGCAGTGACAAAAGCAGGAAGGATGAAGTAAGCAAGTGAATTCTTAACTTCAAAGTGAAGAAAAGACCTAAAGAAGTATGTTTCATTTGATTAAATTTTCATGAAGTCTCTAAGGCTTTTGGAACAAGGATAAAAGCTTTTATTTCAAAGTTTTGTGTTAAGTTAGAATTAATATTCAAATGCTTTTGTGGTGGCACTTTTTAGTCCACATCTATTAATTAGCTTCATACCATGTCACTTCATGGCCATCACAGCTTTTACTTTTGTTTATTTATTTATTGTTTGTTTGTTTGCATTTTAGGTCTCAAAATTTACTTTTTGTTTTTTTTAATGTTCTTTGGATACAAGTATTTCTTTTCTATACATACACACAAAAATAAATGTATATATATATACATACTTCATTGTAATGTTTAAAAATTTATAATCTAATATGTATATATCTAACATGATGTTAAATTTTTTTGTTAATTTATTGAAATATATAAAAATATATATCACAAGTCACACAACTGAATAATATTTTTTAGAAAACCTTAATTTTTTAAGATTCTATGCATTCATTTATTTGAAATTTTATTTAAAACAATCAGATGCATCAGAAAATGAATAACTTTAAATATGCATAGTATAGAATCATTCTTATATGTATATATAATGTGGCTCATTTGAACAAGTCATTATAATGCATTTTATGAATTTTTTTTGAAATATCCTTGTCATATCTTTCACAACAATCAAACAAGTTGTAAACAATTGTAAAGACTGATAATTCTTGCATTTCCATCTTCAAAAATGAAAAAAATATATATAATTTTTTATTAGAGATAAAAGTGTTGTATTGGTCAACAAATATATGCACTTTGTATGACAAATTAAATTTACTGCAACACATGTTTCACTGGCCGTATTGATTTTCTATTCACACAACATTAAATAATTTGGTATTAAAAATTATTTGAGTAATAAACCCTGATAATCTACTCCCACTACATATATAATCCATCATAATATAATATATTATTTTGATCTACTGTGAAGTATTCGCTAAACTTTAAAATTAAAATGAAAATAAAAAACTTGTACATGTTAAATCATAGTGTTGTACATATTTAACAGAATAATTCACAATACACATAATAAATTTGCATATCTTTTACACTAATGTTTCATATCATATTTGGACATACAATGATGAACCGAGACTTGAAAAGACAATTTCCAAAGCATGGACTTATTGAAAAAAATATTGTTTCCTTACTTAAAAACCTATTGGATTTATTTTTCCCATAACTAAAAGAACTGAAGTTATTACGTTTTTGGAATAATGTTTTTTCTCATCAAGAAAAATAAATTAAAAATTGAAAAATAAATCGTAATTAAGAAATTAATCAATTTATAAGTGAAAGTAGAAATATTTTATTGTAAAAAAATAATCTTAAAAAAGTAATAGTATTTGCATCACTTCATAATGTGGTTTGTGGCTTTTCTTTTTTATTTTAAATAAAAGTTGACCCAAATTTTTTTATTAGGAAGAACAAAAAATTCTGTGCAAAAACAAGATTTGTGTTTATTATTATTATTATTGTTATTATTAATGTTACATTATGTTAATCTTGTCCAATGTTAGATGAGCTTTGTATCTGTTCCAGTAAAATAAAACATATAAAAAACATCAAACTATTTTTTATTTTTTATTTTATTTTGGATAAGAATCATATCTAAATTATTTATTATCAAAAATTATAAGATTGTATACTATTAAAATCTCACTAATACAAGATTTTATTGTAATAAAATCATATAATACATCTCCTTAATTAATAGACAGACAAATAATTCTTTATTCAAAAAATTGCAAACAAATTTTTTGTTTTGTCAGTGAAATGTACTTCAAAGCAAATACAATTAGAAATTCAATTGTAGGAATAAAATCAAGTATCATTTTTTATTTCAACCAAAAATACTAAATTTTATTAATTTTCTTTTGAAAACACATGAAACTTTAATTTATTTCTATTTTATCCTTTTGAACACAAAAGAAAAATATATGCAACAATTCTATTACGACCTAATTTTAACATGGACTTTGCAAGAATAAAAAAAACAAACTTATTTATCAAACATGTGTCCAATTTATTTTATCTCAATTCAATACACAAATGGCCACATGGGTATATAAACAACATTAAGGCAACCCAGTTCATGAATGCACAATAACTAACAAAATGGAAACTCCACAATTCAGAACCATTTCTATGTCTCATGGGCACCATATGAAGAGGACTACCAATAGGAATGGTGGGCGGCTACGATGTAGGAGATGGACGCAGAATCGGACGGCCGAGATTGGGCTAAACCCTTCGAAGGCAGGAGGGCGTTTCTGAAACCCTAAAACGTCTTCACAGTCCCCAAGTTCGTTCTCTCTTTGTTGCTGCGCCGTGGAGGATCCCTTCAAGCTCCTTCAAGGTCGTCGTCGTCTTCTCCGTCGGAGTGCGTCTCCTGTTCTTCGCCATCCCCCACAATGACAGCCCAGTCTGCCGAGGAACTCGCCACCGAGCTCGAGCAGCAGAAGCTTCACGTACGCTCTGGGCCTTGATGTGTTCTGTGAAACTGTGGCTTCCGTCTCGGAAACATGGCTTTCGGCTGGTTGTATAATTTCTTCTTGTAAAATATAGAATTTTAGGCGTTTTTTTTTTTTTTTTTTTTTTTTTGGCGGTGGTGAGGTTTGTGTGACCTTGTGTCAGCCTCAGCGGATTTTCTTTTGGTCTGTGTGGACGTATGGTTATTGTTCTCAGTCGAGCTTTCATCAATTTTCGTGATGGAACCGGTAGTGTTGAGCTTAAGTGTTGAGGTGCTGATGATTGTTCGGTAAAGCTTTGTTTAGAGTTCGCTACATCGTTTGTGCCGGTTAAGGTTGTGCCATCATGCCAAAAACCCTAATCTCTACTGGCATTGTACATAGATGAGAACCAACTTTGCTTTTTTGTCTTTACGTGCATCCTCTTTCCGTGTTTCCGTTAATTAAGGGAATGTGGATTAAATTTTGGTCTCTAGTTTCTAGGTCCGTCAGAGCAGCGACTGGCTTTGGCCCAAATTCGAAGTAGGTGGTGTCGCGACGGGGGTTTGCAGTGCTGAATTCTGAAGTTCATATCCGAATATGCATAAATCATTTCCAATTATAATTTGCATTTTACAATTGAATTATCGATAGTGAGAGGTTACCAGTTAATTTATAGCGTGGCCACAGTCAATTGAACGTGATGACCGATGTTACATTAAGCATGTGGAGTTGGCTTGGTGCCAATCATCAATGAAGAGTAAAGTCAACGTACCAGCCCTTGGGATTGTACTTATTCCGTAACATGTGTCGCTCTTAGATTGACAGTCAGTAGTTCATGGCTGCATAAAAAAGTTTTCTCCATTGGGTCTGTAGTCCTTGTATATTCGGGTGTTATCATAATATATACCATTCTGAATTCTCAGTAATACACACTCATTATTTTTGGATCACTTACAACGAACAAGACTATACAAATTCAATTTTTGAGGAAAGTGTGTTGGCACCTGGACATCTCTTGTATATACAGTCGGATGACCCCATCATTGAAGACGGGAAGGATGATGATGATGAAGATGAGGATGAGGACGAGGATGACGAAGTTGCAGACGGAGAGGATGGTCTTACTGAAGGTGGAAAGTCAAAGCAGAGTCGTGCTGAGAAGAAGAGCAGGAAGGCCATGCAGAAGCTGGGTATGAAGCCTGTGACTGGTGTCACAAGGGTGACAATCAAGAAAAGCAAGAATGTATATTCTGGCATCCCTTTATCATCTGTTTATTTCTTTGTTACTTCGTGAACCTTGCTTCATGCATCGTGGATGTTGTCTGGAATATATCTTTGCGTACTTTCCTAAGGATTTTGCACGTCCTGAATTTATATCTTCGTTTGTTTCGCTGAGGTTTATTCTGTTCCCACATCGTTTAAAACATGATGGCGTAGGGTTAGTGGAGGGTCTCATCCAATATCTTTTTTGGTATTAGTGCTCAGTCTTGAGACGCCTAGTTTTTTACTTCAATTCTGCTTGACTTATGCAATAATAGTTATTATTGCTGGATAACAAACTATTATTGAGTTATCCAGTAATTGGATAACTCAATTCTGCTTGTAGCTTATGCTTTCTTTTGTTTTGGAATTCGCAGATTCTTTTTGTGATCTCAAAGCCCGATGTGTTCAAGAGCCCTGCCTCTGACACCCATATCATCTTTGGAGAGGCCAAGATCGAGGATTTGAGTTCGCAGCTGCAGAGCCAAGCAGCTGAGCAGTTCAAGGTACCAGAGGTGGCAAACGTAGAATCTAAGGTTGACCCCTCTTCTGTCGTCGAGGCTGAAGATGATGGTGAGGTAGATGAGGCAGGTGTGGAGCCAAAGGACATCGAGTTGGTAATGACGCAAGCAGGAGTTTCTCGTGCGAAGGCTGTCCGGGCCCTTAAGGCAACAGATGGAGATATTGTTAGTGCCATCATGAACCTTACAAGTTAAGGGTAGGACTGCTGAAGAGCATGCATGCAGTTTTGCATCTTTTTGCACTATGGAAATGCTTTTATAATGACAAGTTTTTTACTATCCCTGTTACTCCTGCTCTTTTCACATGCGCCTACCTAGCAATGACGGTTTGTTAGTGATTGACATTTTCGATTTTGTCCTTAAAGAATCCTATCATTTTTCAATTCATTTTATTTTATTTTTTCATGATTATGTGCAGAGGTAAAACTTTGATTTAATGTTCATGAAAATAAATGTAATAGATTGCCTCTGGAAGAACAAGATAATCTCTTAATGGAAATTTTCATAGAAGCTCAACCTATTTGCTGCTAATCAAAGCAGCGAAAAACGAACCGGATATTTGTTCGCCTCGCGATTGTTTGTGGTTTTAGTGACTTTGTATCAACCACTCTGAACTTGCTTATGCATTAGTGTGAGTGTAATGTTGAATGAAAGAAATGTTTGCTGTCAAATCGTATCTCAGGTTTAAGATACAGTGACTTCCATTAACTTAAAATCTATTATCGTAACATGTTCTTTCTTTCGCATGGGGACCGTTGATACTGTGAGACTCTCCGCTAACAGGACGAGATAGGTACCCATGTTGGTTTGTGTTATTCGAATGGCTTGTCAAGGATGGTCGAACACTTGTGACCCGATCAGACGTGCAAGAAAGCATCTAAGCAGGTGTGTAGCTCTTATTGGTTGAATATTCCGAAGCTCCACTCAACAACATTGATTTGGTTCAAGCACGCAAGAACTTTGATCCACTGTTAGAGATAATCACCAATTTACCCTCAACGGTTTTAAACGGATAATTGAATACTCATCTAAAATCAATTTCAGGTACTCGACACAGCCTAGTGAGAACAGGAAGATGTGACGCAGACTCGGCACAAATACAAACGAGATATTTCACAACACGTTAGACTGAGAGAAAGAAGCTAGTGACTGTATCACGTTCATGTACACTACATCTAATCAGCTTTGTTGTATCCTCTGGACTTGACTGGATACATTTCTGTGTATGAGAGAAGCCAACTAAAATGGGTCCTTAGTACGCCGCTGGATGTCGTAGTGTTGAGCAGGGTGTTCACTGCGAGAGTCTTCAGTTGGGTTGCTTCCGTTCGGGAGGCTCCCGTATGAGTTCCTTCATGGCGCCGGTGAGAACTCATCCCCTACGGTCTTGGCGTCATTGGACGAAAGGACAACCACCTAAGCGGACAGCACTTGTTTCAGACTCCATTGTGCAATGAGCTTGGGAAATTCGCAGCGCGTTCATCTGCGTAAGAACACTTCGCAATAACTAGCTTTGTGAATTCGAAGGAAAGCTTGAGTCTTAGAGTGCGCCCAATCCTCAAGGTTTTTGCGGTCACAATTTGTAATCGAGGGATTCAGCAGGACCCAAAGGTGGAAAGCCGGTTTGTGCCGCTTGATCTGTTTAGGTTTACTGCTGCTCACTGGTATGAGATTTTCTCCTCTTGTATAGATGATATGTATTTTAACGTAAAGTGTGATTAGCATTGATAATCTCTGAAGGGGCGGTGCTTTCGATTTTAGTTCAATTTACCCTCGAGAGACAAATTTCAAATGCGTGTAGAATGTTGGAATCGCACAATTTCTGCCATTCACGGTTAGCATGTCTCAAGAGGGCCGCATTATGGGTATCCTGATAGCTCAGTAGTACCAGTTTCGTTCATCCCCTTGCAAGTAATGGGCAACGTAGAACTCGATTTATTTATTTATTTTTGTTATCACCCTCTGTTTTGTTTCGCTTCGTTTTGTTGTTCTTCTCTACGATTGTTTAGCAACTTGTTGGCTCAAATTCAAGCACGCTCTCATTTGTTGAATTGCAATCGTGCAGGAAATTCTTAGCGGTAAGGTTGATAAGTGAATCATCATAACTCACCAGACATGTAGCTTTTCTGAGAAACCCCGCATTTCAAACAGATGAAGAGAAATGAATACTTCGTTTGAAATTACCTTACTAATTTCAACGAAGCCCACCTAGTTCCGTGAGCTTGAACTCCGAAGAAAAGAGCGATGCTTCCCTTGTTGAACAGAACATCAAGGAGGTCAGCACCTCTCCAGGTAATGTGCTTCAGCTCAGCAATTGGTATCTTCGTCACTTTCTATTACTCTGTTGATTCTTAATGGCATGAACCCTAAAAAGCTTCCTCCACACGATATACCAACTGATTCCAACGAGACTGAACTGCTTCAAGCGAACAGATTGTGGGGGGCGGCGGTAGATTGTCCCATATTGTATGTAAGGGTATGGGAGCACATCGGAGTATAAGTACGGTGGGGTCTGAAGTCTGAAGTATACCTTTCTCGGCCTTTTGGCTAAGATCAAGTGTAGTATCTGTTCTTATCAGTTTAATATCTGATACGAGGCTCATCGAGCCTCTTGATATTAATCTAATTTTTCTCGGGTGCGGGTCCATCCGGCAGCTTGCTGCCCGGACCCGCAAGCGTCGCCTTAGTATTGCACTACTTCTTTGGCTGGCGCAGCCCTCCCCCTCTACCCCAGGAGGGACCCCCTCAACACAAAGTTTCAAACAGGATAACACAGTCCCATAACAATTTAGGAATACTGCTGAATTTTTTATTGTCTTGTTGGATTGGGGTCTTGCTACGAAGTGAGATCTCTGAACCGAGTCCGAGTACCTGTTTCATGGCCAGTGGTCATTTGAACTCTAGTCCTGGTGTCTATTGGTTAGAGTTGCAATGTGGATTGTGTGTATTCTGTTTGTGAGTGTGACTATGGCTGCTAACCAAGGCTGCCCAGATAACCATTACCCAACTCTTTCATGTGGAGTATTTGAACCTTCTTAGGAAGGGCAAGTGTTGGTGCTTGGATCAAGACTTTCTCAAATAAACTTAGACTTCTGATAATCTTTCTTTACCCCAATCATTGATTTATTTGTTTTAGTTTTGAATGATGAATGGAATTTTCCCCATTTTTTAGGTTTCTTCCTAAATTCAGATTAAAATGGAGCAAGAATAGTGTAGTTTGAGTAATCTTTATAAATAATGAAATCATAAAATATATTAAAATGATATATAAACAAAATATTTAAGAAAAAATGTCATAAGATAAACAATTTTTTTTAAAAAAAATAATAATCTGTAGTTAGTTTTATTTAAATTAATTAATTAAAAAATCCAAAATCTTATCAGTAATGTTCTATTTTTTAATTATCCAAGCATGAATATACTATTTTTGGTAAAACTATCTCTTAAAAAATACATCTTATATGGAAAAAGATATCATATATGAGCCTGCTATGACTCATATATCATATATATCATATATAGGCTCATATCAAATATGAGCCTACTACAACATTACTTTGCGAAAAAAAGACAAAAAAGAACATCCTATTAAAACTTAATATTTTTAGTAGTTAAATCATTTGTAATATAAAATAATTATTTTAATTTATTTACATTAAATATTTTCAATCTATTATAATCCACATATATTACTATGCTTATTTATAGATTAAAAAATATTATATTCTTTTTTTTTAATTTTAATTTTTTTTTAAATTTTAAATGGATTCTTTTGTAGTTTAAAAGATCTTTGTTTTAAGCTGAAATCTTTCTAATAAAATAGATATATTTTTAAATATATTAATTTAAAATTAAATAAATGTATATTTATTTTATAATACATCAATTTCACAAAATAAATAACTAAACAAGTAGATGAAGCAATATTTTTTAATTCTAAATGATAATTTGATGTAAATGTATATTACTACATTGATGTGTATTCTTTTTAATAACTCACCTATTATTATTGCTTTATTATTTTTTTACTTTATTCTTCTAAATATAATTTTAAAGTGATGCTTCTGTATTCATATTGGCATGCATTTTTTTTATATTTTTATATAATACATAAGTCAAATTGTAACTCAATTTATAATGTCTAATATGTTTGGTAGTTGATGGCAAAAGACATTGTGCTTTTATATGAGACAAGTAAACCTACTTGTTGCCAACTTACCTTGAGCAATGTAATTAATTAAAAGATGTTGGTACACCACATCTACACTTTTTGGATGGATTGGTAGTCTCAAAACCAATATATAATAGCTTGGGTTTGCTTATGTTACAAACAATATCAGATTCTTTTTTGTTTACAAAAGCATCTTGCAAAACTTATTTTACCACATATTGACCACCAAATTCTTATACCGAGTTAATAAAAGAAGACCAATTCTTATATATATATATATATATATATATTGCATATTCAATCATTAAAGTAGATAGTTTACAAAGATAGTATTGGTCTACTTTCTTTTTGCAATTACTATTCATTAAATATCCTTTTTTTCAATATATTTTGGCCAAGGTAAATTGCATAATCTATAAAAGATATTTTTAACATTTAAAATTTAAAATTTAAAGCTTCATTGATTAAAACAAATCAGTTTATTTTATTAAACAAAAAAACAAACAAACAAATATCAATAAGTTTTATTTGATGTATTTATACTTTGTTATTAAACAAATCATCACCATATTAGCTCCAATTAGTTGTTGCAATCCTCAAATCTTTAAAAATTTCTTACACACAAGGAGAGGATATGGAAATGAGAGGAGGAGGTGGAGATAGAGATAGAATTCAAAACCAACATTACAAACAACGACTAGTTTAATAGATGATTCTTTTGTAAAGAACACAAATCATTTTTCTATTCTAACTATCTAAGCTATGGCATCAATTAGTTGAAGGTTTTTGTACTAAGTAGAATTGATTATGTAGGCAACCATATTCTGCATATTAACATCCTATTATAAGATTAAAAAAACTGATAGTTTATTGTTTTAGGTGAGATGAAAGATTTAAATGCCATGATATCAGCATAAGTTTGTAGGTTGCTATTGTGGAAATTTTTAACATATTCTAAGAAATGAGAGACTATCAAGTATAGATTAGAAGAATGTCAAAAGATAATACAAATCTATTTTTCTTGTATTTAAGACTACATTGGATAAATTTAGATGTTAAGAATTTCTATGCAATAGTAATGTGATTCGAAGTGTAAATAAATATACATACAGAGAATAGAGAGCTTCCAAAGGAAAGATATACAAATTCAAGTTTTACGTATTGTTACTATTAGATTGGAATTGGCTTAATTGATGCCAAAAAAAGAGTTGTAAGTTTGACAGGGCATTTATGCAGACTTAACAATTTATCGTATTAAAAGTGGCATTTGGTGAGCTCATACTAAGTGTTCTATTCATGAACATTAGTAGGTTGATATGTGTAGGAGACATTTAAGTAGAGAGCCTTACCTTTGCCCCCACCCTGTCCTCTTCATGCTAGGGCAGGACCTTGTATACATATTCTAAGTCTTTATTGGGCAACATTAGCTGCAGGTTGAGATACAAGTGCCATATGAATAAATTGCAATGTTGCGAGACCTTAGATTGAGGATCCAGCACAACAAACAATGATAACCAAAGTGTGCTCCTCATTTTCGATGCAAATGATTGTGCACGGAAAGACTTCATTCGAATGATGAGAACCATTATTTCTAAAGAGAGAAACTTAGGAATTTTGAATTGAAACTTAAAATGTTGAACGTTTGAGTTTTGGATTCGAATTTGTGCACATACCATAAGCAACTACAAGAAACAAGGTATCTTCAGCTGAACGTTGGTTGGCTTGCGACCCTATAAATATTGACAAGTGCTATGGATAACAGCTTCCCATCTTCTGATAGGATAAGGAGTGCTCATACAAGAGAGAATATGACGACGGCTCAAGACGACGAAACAAAATGCCCGGAGGCTCTTCTTGCAAATGAACGCAGCATAGAACTCAGACTGAACACCGAAATGGGCGGAGAACTCCAAAGAAGTTATTATATTCCCCTCAAGCAAGAGACCATGGATTAGTCAGAATCCATACATACTCTTGATTGAATAGCACGGTAACGTCTAAGAAGCAACTGTTTCCGGTGAAGCAACTGCCGTCGGCAGTATGCGATGCGCAGCTCAGTATTGTGGAATAGCCCGCGTTCTCCGGTCGTCCTGCTGTTGACAAGAAGAACATTTCGTAAAGAGGAACGAAGCACCCATCATCTCCGCTCTTCTGCAAGGCAATACCAAAATACCCAGACACACATTTCTCTCGCAAGACCGCCTGCAGCACTAGCCTACCCCACCATCCATGGTTAAAAGGCTATGAAAATCCCTAATAATGATGCCGAGTAAGTTCTCCATCTTTCCAGAACGCTTACAACAAATCACTCCTTCCGCCGCCTCCTCGCCATCAGGGTGACAAGGAACCACTGCAAGTCGGCGATCACTCGTTCATTACAGGCTTGTTCTCGTTCGCCTTGGGAGCCCGCTGTTGGTTGCCCGACTGCTGGATATCAGGCTTGCGCTTGTCTGCCGCGCCCTTCTGGCTCAAAAAGGACCGGAACAAAGCGGAGTTCACGTCGTAAATCATCTTTCCTGAAAACAAAAACTTGGCACAGAGCACAGAAGCAACCAGCAAGGTGTCAATATGAAAAATACAACCTAATCGTGGCTGCGCTGCACAGAGAGAGATAGACACAGAGAGAGATAGATATGGCAGAAAACTGACGGGGGGGGGGGGGGCTTCGAAATGTTCTGGAGGAAGGGCTAGGGTTTCGCATCAGCCGAACTGTGCGTCGAACTAGGCTGGTGAGGTTGTGGACGTGTTCCATGTGGAATCAGTCGCTTCATGGCCAAAGGGGTGCGATTCTGACAGTTGCGATAAGGTTTTCATTGGACCCTGCATTCCATCCTAGGGCACACGTACTCGTTTTCATTGGGTGCCTAGTTTTCTGATATGAACAGAACTGAAAGAGATAAAGTTTTGTAGAATTTCAAGGGAATCATCCTGTTGTGTGAGTGCTTTTCCTAATACCAAGACTCCCTATTTGAAGCAAATCCTTAACCTCGGAAGTAATTACTTTAGGTTAACGAATAAGTCCATCGCTTTAGGGAATAACGGTCGCTGTTGAAGCATTACACTACATGTGCATCAGAGTAGAAGTATCGAAGATCAACAGTGTGACTACAAAGTCAATGTTGTGTGAAGTTCAAGAGTCGAAACAGATGTCATTCCCAGATTGTGCCAAGTATGATTACAATTGCCACTTTCAGATGGCTCTACACAACAAGGCGTCACACCCATGTTGAGCATCATGTAGGGTCCCAGTTTTAAAACTGGATATTTGTTTGTCACAAGGGTCGTAAGAAAGCTTTCTAAAGAGTGATTGACTTCAATGGCGATACAGCCCTCTCATTCATGTTGTTTGGCAATGTTAAGCCTATGCTGCTCTGATACCCAAACAGAATTCAAACCTTTATTTTACTTCCTTCAAGAGACACTGAATGAATAAAAAGGTCACGGATGTAAATAAACCTCTAGCTCTGGATTTTCACACCCCATGCGCGCTGGTAGAACGGAACAAACTGAAACAAAATTTACAGAATTTGGCTCTTCACCCGAACCATCCGTTCTTGCGGGTGAGTTGACAGAGTGCTGGCACATCATAATACAAGCACCTAGGACCTTGCAATCTATGTGTAAGGGTGGAGAGGAATCGTTGACCGGAAATTCAAACAGGAACTCTGTAGCTGGGGTCGTCCATGATGAGCACAAACAAATTTCCTTTGTCCCCCCGTGAGACACTGTTGCATCCAGAGTCCAATCAAAAACCAGTTAGAAATTCATATCGGTGAGATCATTGCAAAAATGGAAATAAGGCAAGTATATAAAGTTTAGACCACCCATCACATGATAGTTGAAGGATAATAGGCTCCATGGATAAGGTGCATTCATCTCAATGATAAAACTTGAGCCAACTTACTGTAGACTTACCGCAATTCCTCATCCAGATACGTGATCTCAAGTTCTCCTCGGGCACGCCCCGGAGCCTTGACACTAATCTGCAACAAATCATGTTTAGGAAAATGCAGTGACCTCTATCAACACAGAAAATCCAAGTATTTGTTCATGAAAGTTGCAGACTGCTAAGCAACAAATAGAGTGCAGGTAAATAAACAAGCACGAACAGCGAGGAGTATACTCACCAATCCAGCAATTTTGAAGAAATCAAAGTTCACGATTACTTTCTTGGAGTTGACAGGGTCTAAGTTTGCTGTGACCTGCATAAGAAATTGTAGTTGAGCTAATCGTTTCTAGAACTGCTGTGTTAAGTTATTTTTCTCATGCCTGGTTTCAAAGTCAAAGCTGACGTCATGCAAAATTCAGATTCATATCCAGATTATTGTCGGAGCAATTAGATATGGGGATTGAGATTTACATGAAGGTAATTGCAAAATTAAGCATAAGATAACTTTCACGCATTGCTTCTTAAACTTACTTGGTTGAAAAAGGGCCACGTTTGCAAGTTCTGTGCTCTCAAGGTGTCTGCATTAATGGCCTGGTAGATGGTGCCATTAGGTCTCAGAAGTTTAGGTCGCTGCAAACATTCAGGAGATGAAACCTTCAGCGCTTCTGAAAATAACATTCCTACTCAATCAAATGGCTTTCAGGAGAAACCATTGGTATCTCTCCGAGTTGAGCAAGAAAGATTGACATTTCTAACTAGAAAAAAGTATACAGAATGCACGCAAACATCTAATAAAAATGCCAGACCCATACATGAAAACAGAATTCAAAAAACTTACGTTCTTCTTCAAAGTGCTAGCAGAAGTTGTGTAAATCAATTTCCATTTCCCATTCAGAAACGGCGACTTGAGAGGCTCCTTCGTTGGGTTTAGAGCTTCCAGTTCCCGAGAAATCTATACCCACCAACATATTGCTCAAGACAATACCATACAACATAAGGACACACTCACGGCTGGATCATAAAAAGGGTCTCACGGAGGACTCAAATTCTTCTCTAAGCTGCTGCAATTTTTTCTGAAATACTAGAAGAAGCAATCTATGGTCGGATTTACATACACATGAATATCCACAGAGGTGATCTTTCCTGCTCTCTCTCTCTCTCTCTCTCTCTCTCTCTCAACAACAATCACATTCACGTTCGCAGACGTAATTTCCAATTCCGAGAGAAACTAAACACTTCGGCAATCTGTTATCCACACACCTTGTTTACACGATCAATTTCTTCGTCACTCGCTCCCGCGCCTCTATCCAGAGGAGCTATGGCGTCCAGGAGCTCTTTCTTCACCTCTTCTTTATTCTTCTTCTTTTGTAGAAATGGAAACAACGTACCTCGGGTACTCCCTGTCTTCACGTTCGTCCTCTCTGTCCTCAATTCCACACCATTTTCACTTTGCACCCCAAATCCTACAATCGCTAAGTGACCGCTTCCAGAGAAGAAACTTTGCGAGCTCGGTACGATGTCCCTAGCATTCTTCCCGCTCCTCCGGAAGCTGACGGTCGTGGCGGAAAGCCCACAACGAGGCGTCACACCCACAACACTCAACATTTTGCTCTACTACTCAAACCCCTACAAAAAACAAACAGTAATTCATACAACCACAACACCAATAGCCGGCTAAACTGAAAATCCACGAACTACTACAACTGTACCACGTTACAAATGCTCCTCCAACACCAAATTAGCGTGGATAACGAAAATTGCCATCCCGAAGTCCATTTCCCCGATTCAAAACTCCCTCAAAATGCATGCAGAAAGGCTGCGCTCCGTGCAGCCACTTCAGAATTCGACACGACCAAAGCGAGAGAAGAGAAATCCATGAGCAGCCATACCTCGTGGCGAATGCAGCCCCTCACAAACTGGCTCCGAGGATCTGCGTGGCTGGTCGTTGCAAGGCCCTGAAGCTGCTTCAGCTGCTAATGCTGTGAATGGGCGTGCGCGACGACGAGAGCGTCGACGAGTGTGAGATTGCGGACGAGCCAGCGGCATGGCACCTCTGCTTGCCCCTGACCAACGAACGAACGATCGAACAAACGGACGGACGAACACAAGAATGGATGAACGGATGCTCGCTTGACGGGAATCGTTGGCTTCCTCTCCGATATCTATGGTTGGACTGGATTTTTCCACACAGTAAATACTGTGTGGAAAAACTAGATGTAGATCATGTCCGAGTTTTTCTTGGGCGTGTGTGTATGCTTGCATTGGAGATCTTTGCTTTGGGGGTGTTATGTTAGAGCAAGTTATTGATGTGTAGTGATATGATATACAATATTGGGTCGTAATGCTATTAATGTGACGGAGAACACCATTGCTAATAGTATGATTAAGAATCATAAAAACATGTTTTTATTAATGCTATAGAAATACAAAAACTTTATTGAAAAAAATAAAATACAAGGAAAAAAAGAAGAAGAGAGACACACACACTTACAAAATTAATGAAATATATATATATATATATATATATAGAAACACATAACTGTACAAATGAAACAAACAAACAAACAAAAACAAAAAAAAATGGATTCTGATTATATAAATCTTATGAGTCTGTGGTATGTTGCAAAAAATTGTATGTACAACATGCAATGTTTCATATAATATTAATAAATAATTATTATTTGTAGAATAAATCCAAAAAAAATGATAATCATAATTTTTACTCTTTCAATTTTAACATCACAATTACTGTGAGATATTAAAACAAAAATACTATGGTTTAAATTTCAATAATGCAATATACATATTGCATATTAAAGCAGTAACATATTTTTGATTGTTTATCAAAAAAATTCGGAATTTTAAAATTTTTATAGAAATTCCAATTGCCATCTACTTTTTGATTTTTTTTATAAATGTCAAGAAATAAGATGTTCCATTACTATATACTCATTTTATACTTGTTAGGTGTACTTCATTTATAGAACCATATTGATTTGAATTTTCTTAATTAAATTTTATTTTATAACAATTACAAAAATTTATGCAATCTGGATTATTGCTATATTTAAAATATATATAAATTTTGCAATTATGGACTTTGATATATAAATTAATATATTATTAATTTGACTACATTTATTTCAAGTTATATATTTAAAATTTTCATGTTATCATCTTCTTTTTTTTAATATATTTATAAATTACATAAATACTATTACGGATTATAACAATAAAATAGTGATTCATATTTTAACTTTGTCTTAATAATCAAAATATCTAAATTAATATAAAAATAAGAAAATATAATATCATTTGGTATTAAATTTTTTAAAGAATAATTTTGTTATTAATTTATATTTTAAATATCCATATTTTTTAATTTTATATAAACTTCTATTGTTAATAAATTTTCACATAATTAGTCTAATATAAAATATAAAAATAGACCATTAAATTAAAGAAAATTATATATATGTGTATATATATATATATATATATATATATATGTGTGTGTGTGTGTGTGTGTGTGTGTGTATCAAATATCCCTTAATTATTGCAACTCAAAATTTCTATGTTTATAAAAGATCAATTAGTAATTGATTGAAGTGTTTGTTAGTAGGATAGAACTAAAGCATCATCTTTAATGAATAGTAGTAATAATTTACAAAAATATTTTAAAAAGTTGATTGTAGAAATTCTATAAAAAAAATATCAAATTATAATTTAAAATTATATATATATATATATATATATATATATATATATGATTTTTTTATTTTCTCCATATCTATATTTTTACATGTATCATATTAAAAATATAATACACATTGTAGTTGTATCTTAAAATGTGTTATTTATCTTTTGGTATTTACTTTTTAATCTTCTACCAATATTTTCATTGTTCCATATTCAAGGTATAATAATGATATAAATTTTCTTAGAACTAAAACCTAAATCTTTGGCTCAAATACAGTTTTATTTATTTATTTAATATCTATATTGGACACTTCAATGAGACTTGGTCCGCATGGGCAATTCTTAATAATGAAAGTCTACAAAGTGCATTGGTTTTAATCCAAGAAGATGGACTGTAAGTAACATTTATATAGGACTACTAATACTTGTTGTTATAAATAGATACAAAAGGACCCAACCTATATCCAAATTAAGCTACAAGTTCTTGGTTGATTGGACTTCAACAAACTTAATAATATGACAAATTATTCTATCTTATACTCTTAAATATTTGTTAATGTCGATAAAGTATTCACATGTTAATAATAAAAATCTTGTACAACGACAAAGAAAGATTTTTTTTTTAGATAATCAATCAAATAAATATTTTCTCAAGGTGGATTTGTTTAACATTATCAACCAACATTAGCATCACTTTGCCCAAATCAATGATTTTTCAATCCAAATTTTAATTTGGTATGTTAGCATTATAAAATTAAATCCTATTATCTCATTCTTACAATGTAACCTTATAAATATAATCTTGTTAAAACTACCATTTTGATGATATTCCACCAACAAGAATATTAATAAGGTGACAACAAGCTTTAATTTTACAAAGGACTTCCAACTCTTTCATGTGCATCATAATCTATTTTTTTTTTTAAATCAATGTTGCTGTTCTGAATACAAACCTCCAAATTTTACGACAGCATATGTTTATATATATATATATATATATATATATATGTGTGTGTGTGTGTGTGTGTGTATATTTATATCTGTTTTTGCACATAAATACACATGAAGTGTTAAAATGGTGCTTGCTTGCGGTGCACTCAGCTCACAAAGCTTCAGGAGAATTCCACTGGGGACCCAAGCCCGAGTCTTCCTTTGAATGGCTCACGGCCATAGGATTCGAGGCCTCCAAACCCTAATTCTGTTCTCTCTCAATCACTCACTCCCTCTGCGGACTTGTTGAGAAGCCTTCGCCATCGCTGTCGCTCAGAGCTCGCCCCTTCCCTCGCACTATTCGTTGATTTCACAGCAGCGTTGCTTACTCGTCATCTGTTTCATCAGCCATGGTGTGTCTTCGCCCTCTCGCTTTCTCCGTTCGGGGCTCTCCAGTGTGGCTTTGTGATGTTTGGGGCCTTTTCATTGCCGGTGATGTGTAGGTTGATCGCTGTCTGGCGGACATCGTTACTGAAGGTTGCGAATTGTGGGAGGCTGTTTCCTTTTTGGATGCTTTGGAAATTTTGTGTTGTATTGATTGGGTTCGGATTGCGTGTCGTGGTTGTTGCAGGACGGAGTTCAGTTGCCTCATGATGTGCTTGGTTCCCACGACTCGCTGCGACACGGTTTGCCTGCGTTCAAGAGTGATGTGTTGCCTGTCCATCCCGTGGAGGTCATTCAGCGGAGTGTAAGGTTTCGACGCCTGAGCTGAAATTTTTCTTCTTGTGCAGTCGAGAGTTGGGGTAACTGATCATGCTGGACATGGCGATCGGGAACTTCGTTCGGTGGGCTTTTTTATTTTAGGAAATGATCTTTGTGCTAATATGGCTTACGTGCGGATACTTGGAAGGAGAAGGTTCGGTCAGCTAATCTCCTGATAGTATCCCTGATTTTGGATTGAGGAAGTTTAGGGCAAGTTTGGGACATTATCAAGATTGAGGGGTTCTGTAGCGCACCGACTTAATCGACAAAACTCAATAACGTCAATTATTTTGTTTGTGGGCTGTTACAGATGACATGGTCATAAGTTTTTAATAGGTCTACTATGTCTTTTGTACCAATTTCGCTAGTGCTGAAGGTGGGAGGATTGCAGTTATCCCGAAGTTCTTGGGTTTCGAGATGTGTCAAAGTTTTAACTAAAGTTTGTGTGTGCTGTATTGTGAAGTCTAAAGCCATGCAGGCACAGACGAAGCGTACCTTGCTTGAGAGGGCTTATGGTTCAGCGTTTCCCATGAAGATGGATATTGAACGTCAAATTCTCACACGGTAAGAAACTTCACTCGCAGCGAACAGTCAAAAATGCTCACTGCGTTGAGCACTCTGTTCGTGTTACGCAACACTTTTCTCCAGTTTATTATAATTTCGAATTGTGGTAACCTCCTCTGCAAATGATTAGTTTAACCGTAAATTACAACCTTGTCTGTGAAACCAAGCATGTAAATAGTTTACAAATTTTCGAATTTCAGCTTCGGATCAAATATGTATTTTGCTTGCACAGATTCCAACGCCCAACCGGCCTTATTCCTTCGTCTATGCTTGGTCTTGAGTCATTGACTGCAGAATTAGACGAATTTGGATTCGAAGACTTTTTGAATGGTGGGTATTTTTTTCCACCCTTGTAACTTTGGAAGCCGTGTGGTTTCAGGTGTCTAGAGTTTTTTCAAATTCTCTATTCTAATAACGCTTATAAGTCTGATACCTTGATTAATACCTCGAATGAATGGTCCACAAATTTATATAATCTATCGTCTAGTATGCTTTCTGTGCATTGTTCTGACTGGAGGTCTCGTTTTCTTCCAGATCCAAAGGAGTCGGACACATTCGTCCCTCGAGATATGCATGAAAGCATGGAGGTTCGTCTTGGCCTTGCAAAGGGACCCGTTTCACGCATGTTCTTCTAATTTATCTCATAGCTGTCAATGAAGGTGATAGATATTCGAGCAAGGCGATAGAATTGTCGAACAGTGTTGCATCATTGTTCAATCCTTGTTTATGAAGAGCGACTTGCAAGTTGCAGCTCTAATTGATTTGCACATAATGTACATACGATTAAATTAATGTGGATTTAATTTATTCATGAACAATTTGTTTAACTAAATAATTTTTATGTCGTGCTGACTTATCAAATTATTTTGGGAATAAGCTATTTTAATGTTATATCTGCATATTAACGTAGAGATTACGTACTGAACATTTGATCATTATCAATGAATCGTGCAACCTTATATGTACAATTCAAATTGCACAATTTGTATTCTGATCACGTTTTTACATTTTGTAAGAAGACCTAAAGTAACAGTGATATTTACATTACATCATCAAAACGAGTGAAGTCTTAACCTGTTGTTTTTGCGTACTACACTAGTGCTCATTCTTGTGGGCAAATAATGTCATTTCATTTCAAATGAGACTTTTGTTACATCTGATGTATTCAAAGTTCATACCTTTTAGGTTAAGGAAAGTTATTCAAGCCTGTGTACAAAACTCTATGTGAGAATTATTTACATGATTAATTCTATTAGTAAATGTGTCTTGATCACTATAGAATAAAGTGGTAAATTTTGTGGGATATGATGTAATTACTATTTTTCGGTAGTAATCACAACATTTTCATTTTCATTTTTATTTATAAAACAGATGTTTTTATTATTAAATAAGATTAATTATTCGATTTCCCCTAGAAACTGTTGTTTGTACATTTAATTTGAATATCGAGTCATTGCAGCTTCCAAAATAATTCTAAACCATTTGAATAAAAAAAAAAATATTGCAATATCTATTGAATTTTTTTGTATGTACTGTTATAAGTTGAAAAAGTAATGTTGAACATTTTTTCAGTGTTTTTCGAGATTGACATAACACTTATTTAGCTATTTGAAAACCATATCAATCTATTTCAATCAATAAGCACATATTTTTGAGTATTGGAGTTGCAACAAGTGATGAAAGCTTTCGCATTCTTATCATCCATTTCATTGGATGCCTTTCCAGCAAGTCAATATGACCATGTGTGTGAGATGAGAGACTGAAAGACCTTCACCTCATTCCCAACCAACACATAAAAATAACTTAGGACTTCAGAGCAGCATTGTGAACCTCACAAGAAATGACCCAAAAACATATGCTTATCTTTAAGCAAACTGTTTTGAACTGTGGATATAATACATAGGAGGCAGCAATAAGAAAACGTGTGCAGCTTAAACTGCTTGCTAGAATTTGACACTATAAACAAAATTAGCTTACTTGGCCCAAGGGGTATCCGATCATGTACAACGTTGCTTAATGAAACTTCAGTACTTATCACACCTGAACATTATCCTCACTGTGAGCCCACATTGATGGTGAACACGTCTTCAATCTCCAGAGCCAATTCGTTGCGCCTCATGAATGGCAAGGTGAATGGAGGGTTGTACTGTAGCATCACCCACAAAACTGACGTTAGCATCCACAATCACTCACTCAAGGCAAGCATCAACGAACATAAAACAATTTAGAGAATAAAAATAAAGATAACAAAACAAAACAAAACAAGTGTCGCAGAGTCAAAATGAGGAAGGAAAAAATTTGAAAGCTCTAGTACCTGCGCCACTTCGGGCTGTGCATTAGCTTTGACACGCACCACTGGATCCTTGAGCAGTGCCCTGCGCAATGCTTGCTCCCGCCGCTTGACTTCATCGTCTGTTACGAATCCTGAAAATACAACCACTGCTACTTTCTTCCCTGGAATGTTGCGAATAGACACTGATAAATCCTCTGGCACTGGCGGGTCGTTGTTGTACTTGGCTGGTAGCACAAAGGACATTCGCCATTGCTCGTCTCCTGAGCCCCTCTGCACATCCTCACCATCAATCCTCATTACCCTCGTTTGCCCCACTGCAATGCCGTCTACTACCAAACTTTTTCTGCTTCTATCTGCAGGTGGAGTAGAATTGGTACATGAAGTGAATGGTTTGGAATCCTGGATGTATTTGTACCTGTTGAATCACAGGAGTGGTCATTTCCATTTTCTCTCCTCTCGACTGACCTCTGTTTGTAATCACAGGTGTTGTCATTGACATCTCGGACCGCCTTGAATTCTGCGTTACACAACTATGCTTGTCAACATGCTTGGAAAAATTAACTGCCGAACTTGACAATTATTTTTAATTCTTGCCACTTGTAGATTTTCATTACTTCGAAATCAACATTAAGTTAATAGAGTTTTCTTGCAGTTCCAGAAATTCACATGAAGAAGGTATTACACATTTAAGGGTTAGCTACTTCAAATGTGTCTTTACCTTGCCAAAGAGATAAGCCGCAAGTGTGTTGAAGGCTTGACCAGAGCTGGCGAAATCAAAGCCATTACTCCCAGACATTGTTGTCTCGGCGACTACATATGGCTGATCAGAAACACCCCAAGCACATTCACCAGAAATCCCCCGTCAACACAATACTAATATACGAGCTTCTTCCTTTTCAATTTAATCCCCGGTCATAATATAAAAAAACATAGATTGTTATAGGTGAGACAACGATGTAGAACTACTTTTGGGAGGTGATGATGGTTTACCCTAACATCTCGGATTTCATAGTCTGCTTCACGCCGAACGAGATCATAGGGTATGGTCTCCAAATCAGGCACTGGAACAAAGCCCACGGAATCTCAAGCTAGATAAATAAGATATTGACATTACAAAGGTTGACGATTTGTTACAGATTACGTGCTTCACAGCAACATCAACTAAGAAAGCCAGGAAAATATTGTGAAGCGTTCTGTAGCTGCTTACCACTCATTAGAGCCTCCTCCAAGTTCCTTGCGTCGGTAGACATTTGGGGATTGACGTATTTAGTAATATCCGAAATCAGACTCTGTAGAGCTGTTCGAGAACCATAGAAGGATCAAACTCATGGGTAAATTATCTCTACGTATCGCTATTGCCACCCCACCCATGTGGAGTAGAGTATGTTCGCAAGAGATGTAGAAAGGTAACAGGGGAGAAGGGCTTACAGCGTTGAGACTGCGCAGCAGCCGTTTGAGAAAGAGCCTGCAGCAGCGAGAGACGATTGCTATTGGCTGTAGTGCCGCTCCTCATCACCACTCGCATGGGGTTCCCTCGTGAACGCGAGGACCTACCTTTAGCAGCTCCGCGGAGTGGCAGGCTCCCAATGCCTGCTGTCGTCGCAGTTGCGCACTGCATCGTCTCCATTCCTTCCCCCCCTTGATGCGACTCAACTCAATCTACTTTAGTGCAATGCAATCGTGCAATCGCTGCCTGCAGGATGGACGCTCGAATCAGGCGCGCAGAGTAAGCACCTATATTGCTTCTTAGATTTACCACTATTTTCCTTCCCTGTCCAGCATAATCTAACACTGAACCAGAATTCGTCCAAAACCTTCGTCTAACTTGCAAAAAGCAAGAGACAACTCAATGCACAGACGGTCGCTAAATTCAAACTCCAACAAATTGGAGTGAGCAACAACATGCAACCACATGGACGTATAGGGCGACGAAACAAAAATTGAGGTGGAGCAAAGGCGAAGAGATGGTAAAACCTACCCACCTGAAGCAATATGTGGGATGCGCAACAATAAACAATGAATACCGGGAACTGTAAACGAGCTCGTGGAACTTCCTGCTGGGGATCGATTGAAATAGTCATTCTCGTAGCTTTATATCCGGCCTCAAGCTCAGCAAAAAGTGCGGTGCAGGAGAGAGAGCGGTGGGCAAAATGTGAAGGGGACAAAACCCACCACGTGTTTCACAACAAAAGCTGAATTACACTCCCTTCTGCTGGACTGGTTCACAATTGGTGCAAGGAGGTCTCTACGCGGTTGCGATATGCGGTCCAATCTCCATCCGCAAAAGCTTGTGGAGATTTGTTGAGAAAGGTCAACAAATAATCCAAAAGTGTGATCTTGTTGTATATGTGTTTCTACATGCATATATATGATCCCGAAGTTTCAGAACGTGAAGGTTTAAATGTTGAATGGAGAAGTGGACAGTACGATTGGCGACGATGGGAAGGAATGAGTATGGTCAAGCAACGCAATTTTACAACTCAAAAATTCGGACTTCACAAGTCATATGGTCCAGAAACGACATGAGCAGCATAAGTGCAAAAATTAGAGCTTAAGACAGTGGTGCTTGCATTATTTCACATCTGATACAACGTTGTTGAGCATACAAACTCGTTTATCATCAATAACACAATACAGTATGGCTGTCGCCTAAATCACGTCCTGATTTTGCGATTACTCCTTGCATGCATCTCGACAAAGAATTTCTTCACAAAAAGAGTCGTCTTTACTGCTGAAGTGTAACCCTCGGATTTAAAGATAAGACAAAGAAGAGAACCAGGTAATAGAAATGCATCTGTTTACAGAGTACACGCGTCATGCTTCTATAGAACGCCTTGATTTTTAGCCCAAACTAAATAATCTAATGAATTTAATAAAACGTTAAAATTATTCACAGTACCTCTACCAACAAGATTACAGAACACTATGTAGACTCAAAGAGGTCCCGCTCCAGACGATGGTCCAGGCTTCGCTCCTGAAGGAGCTGCTGGTTCAGGCTGATGCAAAACAGACAAAACACGTGTAATAATCAATCGATATATGACCTGAAAAGAGTAATACAAATCAAGTGCAAATTTGTGTCATTCAAAAATTCAAGAGGCAAGCTGTGGTGTGGAGTACACGCCAAGTCTAGTGACGTACCCAAGTATTCAAGCTGGGACTCGCAGTGGAAGCATATCCAGAAGGTTTGGAAAAGAACTTGGAATAAGATCTTGTATTGTCCGCATGATCATTGGGAGGGCTATTGAAAGTCCTTGGAGAACCACTCTGATCTTCTGTTTGAGCAACAAGTTTTTGCGGCTTTGTCCCCTGCTCACACACGATTTTTAATCAGCAAGAACAAAACTTGTGTTACATACTTCGACGAACTACAGTTTGGAGATTGTAGCCACATTCACACATCTTGCCGCACTCAAACATAGAACAATTTGAACCATTCGAGGATATAATATGTGCCGAATGATTAAAACTGTTCGTAGTATCGACTCAAGCTCAGATTTGAACAGCTTCCTTATATTCCCCCGTTGACTAAGATTATCACTGTCACCGACTGATAGATCGGCTCGATTGCAGAAATCATCTGATCCGAGGAGTGTTCTCACTCACCTGAAAAATTGCTCCCAACTTCTTGAGCGCCTTGGCACGGCTCAGGGCAACCTCCCTGGGTACAAGTGGATCGTGCAAAACCTGCGCACATAAATGAGAAGTCAGTATTCTCATTTGATAATGAGATTTACACGGTTGGTAAATTGATGAAATTGCGCAATTTAGCGGAGGCAGAGAAGTGCCCATTTCTTTCAACTTGTATCCCATCAGACTACTCCGCTTAAAAGTACTCAACACATTACTTAAAACCCGCTGCATCCATCATACACATAAACTCGATAAGCGGTGAGTGAGGAAAGTAGGTACCCTTTGGCAGACGTGTGCAAGCGTATTCTCGATATCAGCTACATTTAGCTTCCACAAATTATCAACCATCACATCCTTGTTGGATTCAAGATACGCCTCGACTCCCTGCTCCATCTTACCTTCCTCAATTTGTTTTTTTAAATTCGCTTGTAACTGCATTAATTGAATAGCACCTGCACGCGAACCGCAACATTTTAGGTGAAATTGAAGTGGGGGCGAAACACTCGTACTGATCATCGAACAAGAACTGCACTTTCTTCTTCAACGTGCCTCGCAGAAAATTGCTTAATGAGGTGTGTACTGTTCAAGAATTTATGGCGAAGAAACCAAACCAAGCTCATTTCAACAAGAGTCACCAAAACCTTGTGTAAACACGGAACTTTTAAAATAGCAATAGCAATAGCAATAGCGATAAAAGCCCCGTTGCACTCCAATCATATGAGTTCTCTAAGCTAATCTTTCCTTCAATACACATAATCCTCAGTCTAAACTAGGGTTGTGAATTAAAACCTGAGGCAGCGGTGACATGAGATTTGATGAAATGGCCTTTGCCACGAAACCACTCCGTCAAGAATGGCACTCCCAAAAAGTAAACGTTCTTCCCAAGCTCTTTAGCAGCTTGCCTCTGATACACATATCCAATTGTCTGCAACATGGGTTCTCCAAAAGCTGCACCAGACCCAGGTTTAGAGCAAAATACACCACCTAACTATTTACCACATTTCCAACTCACATTCTGATTTCGTAGAATCGACCAAGCGCAGCACTAAGACAGATCTCAGACGCCAACAGCAACTAATGTAAAGAATATTTGACACCAGCTCTTGAACGTACAATTGTCCTTAAGGCTTTCCCTCTCTTTTGTGGCCCACTCGACAAATTTCAGCTTGTCCCCACTGACATAGGTTTCAATTCGCTGAAGCAAATTCTGGACAAGCTTATCTTCTCTCTCTTTTTGAATCCCCTGCATAAGACACAAACAGAACGAATGTTGTTAAAGGAGACTGCGATTGTCAAACCAGAGAACAATTACAAACTAGTGCCATCTAGGTACTATACAAGCCGTTGATAAGCAAGACGAAGCTTTCAAACTAGTAGGAGGTGATCACCTTAAACTTTGCCTGGAGTTGCCCTACATCTACCGATTGACTACCACCAAACGTGTCCATTCCAGTCATTGACGCGATTGCCAACTGCCACAAGAAGCAATACCACGAGGGGCAAACAATCAGTACAGCGCAAGCTTCTACTAAATCTTGATTTACTTTTATATGCAATGCAGCTATCCATCACACAACTCAAACTCTTCTGTTATGGGGAAAAAGAGTGAGGGTGTCTTCACTCAACTGCTTCGGCTTAGCAAATAAAAAACAAGGAAGATTGGTTTGTAATACCACATCAAATCTTACGCAAAACCAGTCTTTCCCAGATGATCTTAACCCTACTTATATTATGAACTCCTAGCGAACACACAGATTGAGATAATATGATGAGAATAAGATTATACCTGACCAATATACTCTTCAAAAGCATCGCTACCAAATAGCATTCCAAAAATTGCTGCTGGATCTACCATCGCCTCTCTGCAACTCACCAAAAGCCCCGCTAAGCTCAACATCATCCCATTTTTCATACAGTAATTGCAGCCAGGGGCGTCAAACCAAGACCTACATTATTCCAGAATGCAAGATCGCGTGTGGATAGACAGAATTCAGGTCATGCACTGCCAATGGCTATACGTGATTAACACCGAGTGCGACACAATATTAATTTGACAGTTGGCATCAGAAAATCGTTTTAGTTCAATTGTTTAATTATAGTAAGAGCGATTGTTTATTGGAGAGAAACGTACTGAGACACGCTCACTTTCCCAAGCTGGTCGTAAGATGCTCTTTTCTGTGGGTCACTGAGGATTTGATATGCCTCACCCAAGACCTGCAATAGACAAGAACCTCGTCAGTTAACACCACTAGAAACCATAATGTGAAGGAATTCCCGGTGGGCCTTTTCAGATAATACTCCGATGATTGACTTCCGCATCAAAGGACTTGCTTATGAATTGGCTTCAAATGCTCACAATTGAGGTCTCAGGTGCACTGAAAACTCTCAGCTCTTAGCTATACTGCCATGACCTCTTTCAAGCAAAAGTATTTGAACCTGTCATAACAGTATAATTTGGTATTGTAAGCATAGTATCACAATTCGATATTGTTTGCTGTTGGCAAATACCTGGAAGTTCTTAGCTGCTTCAGGATTATTGGGATTCTTATCGGGATGCACCAGCCTTGCCTGTTCCAAGAAGAGCGACGAAAAACTGGTAAAAAATACAGACTTTGATCCTTCTGCACTTCACCTTTTACACGAGAAAGTAAACTTGACAATCATTTGACAATCATAGTAAGGTATGTCCGTTTCTTAATGGGCATTGCACAGGAATATTAAGGGCAAAGAACATTGCATACTAGAAAACCGCTATACAAGAGGATACAATGACGTTCGAAACAACCTTCACATAATAGGCTTTCTTGATTTCGGCCGGTGTAGCCTCGGGTGATACCCCAAGAACGTCATAGTACTCCTTATCCTTCACCATCTTGACGAATCAGCCAAAATTTAGATAAACCCCAATTCTAGCTTCGCACCCTGCAGATACACAGCACACAGGTGGCAATGTTTGAAAACCACGCTCAATCTCAGTGTGCCCTAATCCTAGGCCTAGAGTCAGGTGTGATGCGCTGATGTTGGCTTGCTCGTTTCCAGATTTACCAACTTCAAACTCTTTGACGCAAAAGAACTCCAGATGCCAGTTTGCAAACGCGAGCACTAACACTCCTCAAGGACGAATCCAAATCATTACCTGGAACGCAGTTAAAACCACTAAAATCCACTCAGAACCAAGATTCGGACTAGAAGATGCAGCTCGCTACAAACCCAGGACTAACAAACACTTCAGGCAACAGTGGACGAGGGAAAACCCCGCAGACGTCGTCTATTAGAGCACAGAAAAAAAAACACACACAGCCCGAGTTATCAACAGCATATCTTCCTCTCTCTCCACTCCATCGCGCAATCACACCTCCCCCGTCCCATGCCATCAATCACAAAACAATCCACCGACCAGTGAACGCGCAACCACCCACGCGCCCACCCAACCAGTTCAGCACTCACCACGACGGTGGAAGCTTCCGCACCCAAAAAAAAAAAAAAAAAAAAAAAAAACACGTTCGTGCGCAAAACTTCAACCTTTTGCCAGCTGCAACAACAACTCCCCACCCGAGTTCACAGTCTTGTACGCAACAAGCTCTACTATACCCGAAAGCAAAACTAGTGGGAGATCAAACGGCACCCACACATGCACTGAGTGAGCACTGCAGGTGCTTGGAAAGGTGGCATCACCACCTGTCATTTTTGTGAACTGCAAGCATTCCATTAGCAACAGAATTAGCATCAGGAGTAGGAGCTGGGGTGGGCCAGAAGATTCGCTCTTCCCTCATCCAAGTATCATTCATCCATGTGTGTGTTTTCATCGGTGAGCTTCCAAGTGTCCCTGCCGTCTTGTGGGGATGCTCGCCACGTGGCGTGCCACGTTGCATTCCAGTTCCAGGCTGTTTATTCCGAGGCATGGTTGTTGTTGTTCATATCTTCGTTGAAGTTTGGACTGTGGGCTCTCATCGACTCATTCCTTTCCAGAAGTAAAATGGGCTACGCTTGTTTGTCTTCTTCTTCTTTTTTTTTTTTTTTTTTTTTTCTGTTTTTCTCTTGTCCTTCTGTGTCTTTGTACTCATTTTTATGAACTTGGGTGGAGCTTCCTTTGGGCCCAGATCCAAATTGTCAAAGTTTTGAGCGCAAGTTTTCAGGCCTTTTGTTTGTCTGTTGCAATCCTTTGGTAGTTTTTGGTCGTTCCAGACTTGTTAAGATTTAACAATAACATGTGTTTTTGTTTTGTTTTATTTAAACAATTGTCAAACTTTGCTCTTGCTTTGTGATTCTATGCACGTGATGGAAACTTTTCAAAAACTTTTGGTTGATTCATTTTCTCAAAAAAAAACTTAGAAAGTATATATATATATATATATATATAGAATTAGTGTAACAAAACAACTTGGCTTTATGTTGTACAATTAAAGAAATATTATTATTTTATATTATCATATGCTTTAAGTATTCATCATTTATAAATGATAATGTTTAAAATCTGAATTTTCAGAACAAAATTGTTTTACACAAATTGTTGATGGTAATTTAAAGAATTTGATTGCATGAGTCTAATGTGGATATTGATTATAAGTTGTGAGTAGTGGCTATGTACTATAAGCAATATGCCTTCATTATTCATTAAATTCAAATACATTTCAATCTCTATAAATATGACTATTCTTATCAAATATTCCTACTATTGCAGTTGTTTAGGAATTGAACTCTTATTCATTAGATATTAAAAAAAAATATCTAATTTGGTTATAAGTTTAAATATGTTTTAATTTTTTAAATCAGTATTGTAATACATACATGATATTTTTAATTTTTTTTCAAACCAACTTGTCATTAGTTAACTTAGTTTAAGGTAAGGGGTTATTAGCTACATTATTTGAATTTGTGGTAATTTGTACCTAAAAACCAAGATTAAGAAGACACATTAAAAAGAGATAAAATAGCAATTAGTTTAGAATAGACCTAAGTTGACAAAGTAGATGATAGAAATCAAACCTTGTATGACAACTCTTCTAAAAAGAAATCTATCAATTTAATTGGCATAGTGAATATAGATTACATTTAGGAAGATAACAATAGGTTGTCAAAGCACAACCTTAATATTGGCAAGAAAAGAAGCCACAAGAATCAATAACATATAATTAGGTAGGATTAATGAGAATAGCATGGTAGATAAAGATAATAATTATAAAGTTAGATAAAATGGTAGAAAGCTAAAAATAGCCAATAAAATAATAGACTAAATACAATAGAAGGCTTAGAAATTCTTCAAGGAGGACTTTTACATTATTGTAAATGAAATGCAACAAAATCTTATTAAAAAAGCCTATTACAAAGAATTTTTTTGTTGCTTTAAATCAATAAAAGTTGTGCAATATGCTTCAATTACTAATATCAAAAATCTAATATGATTTTTAAGATATATAAATATTATCAAACATCAATTATAAGTCAAATATAAATCATTGATCTTATATACTAAACTAAAAAGAATATAATATATAAGAGATAACTTGTTTACAATTTTTTCTTTTGAAAATAGAAATAACATATGATTTTAATACAAGTACAAACTAATTAGAATTCAAATGGAATTTTATCAAATAATTTACGTCTTAAACAAATTGTACAACTACTAACCATATAAAATATCAGTTATATACAAAGCTTTGTTTTTATTTTTATTTTTTATAATTTCTTAGCTACTAAGTTTTTATTGATTTATGAATAAATCTTATGTTTGATATTATGCATAATTTTTAAATAAAATTTAAATTTATATATGTCTTAACAATTCAAATTTCATTCCACCTTCATGTGTATTTATTACAAGTCTTACTATATTCTTTTTAATCCTTTAATTGCATAAAATTGGTATCTAATATGTATTTTAATCTTTAAGCTTTTATATATTCTATTATTAAGAAATCTATGTAATAAATATAATTAAAATTTTTTTAATCTAAATTATAAATAAGTCTTAGTTCTATCATAATTTAGACTTAATTAAGACTAACTTTAAATAAAATCCTAAATAATCCTTACCAAATTCCATATCTAATGAAAATTCTAAATTTTATTTTAAGTAAATTCTAAATTTTGAATATCTTAAGCAATCTTAAATAAATCCTAACTTTAATCCTAACTTAGCAATTTTTACTTCTAACCTAAATCTAATTTCAATCTTTATGTATTTTAAAATTTCTTCTAAATATTGTAATTAAATCTTCATTCTATATCTCTCAAATCTCAATTCTAAATATTTTTAAATAATCTATTTACATAATCAAGTATTTACACCAATTTTGTATATATCAAGGCATTTAATGATCCACAATAATTAATTTTTCCAAGTTAGACTTGTTTCAATAATAAATATTTTTAATCTTTAGTTAATTTTGTAATTTTTTTAATTTTGTTTCAATAAATTGTAAACTATATGTCTAATGAAGGTGAAATTTTGTAAGACTAAAGCTAATTCATCTTGCTCAGTAATCATAAAATTTTATAATTGTACCTATGTCAAATGCCAAGATCTAAGACTTCAAAGATGCCACTTTGAATCTGCAAAGCATTATAACTCCCTCAAATTTAATGCATTCTTACATTACCACTAAAGGAAAATCTTTTGATTAAATCTTTCAAATGAAAGATTTGAACAAATTAAGCTATTTTAATTTGTAAAGAACACACCAACAAAATCTTGTACCAATCTAATACATCCATATACAAATCTAAGATCAATACTCTATTACTTTCAATAACTAACGTAAAGTTTACAAAAATTGCAATATGTGCACAATCCTCCACTTTGTCCCTGCAGACTGTGGGAGGGGATAGCAGACTTCGGTATCCCTGAAACCTGCTCTTCCTCTGAACTTGAAGTGGCTTGGGGACCATTTGATGTTGTCCTTTCGAAAGAGAGGGTATATTATAGACTACACGGACGCAATTTTCATTCTACGCCCACCTTGATTCATCTTCTTTTTAGCTGAAGATGTCTCGGCTGAATCTAATTCGTGTAAGTGCATTGCAACCGTCAGGTAGAGTTACGAATGTAATGAACATTCCAAGCTCTACTTGTCAAAACCATTCAGTACCAGAAACACCTAGTCTCGACGGCATAAGATGATTTAAATTCTGAGGTTCTTCAAGAACCTGCACAGCAATTCCATTGTTCATGTGACAGCTCGCAACAACTGGGCTTTCAAGTGGGGTGGAAGTTTGATTATTGATTTTCTGTTCAGGGAAGGCCACTTGAGATGCAAAAAACACTAAACTATAGACTGGCATGTAGCAAAAACCACAAATTCAATCTAGTTTTACCCAGTCCATTCGTCCATTTGCGAAACTCCCGTTGCCTGCCATTGCACGTAAGCCAGGACGTATACGCTCCCAAAAGACTAGATTCCGCAGCAATTCACAACCTGCTCCATATCAAAACTAGAATCAAATCCTCCACTGAGAGCCTCGATCAAGATCGTTTCATGTAGAGGAAATCGCATCTCTACAACATTCTTCCACTACGACTGCCCTCTCTAAAACCTTCGTGTGTCCCAGTATCTCTGTGTTGCTACAAATATCCTCAAGAAACATGATAACTTAACTGACATCACCTCCGACATCACTTCCCCATGACCCTTTGATTAAGTTTGGCAGCCTCCGTTTATTTGTGCAAGATAAACATTGATCGAGAAAAGATTTGACTCACTATTTTGATTCTTACAAAGATTAAAAATTCCTTTAAAACCACTTAGATTTTATTTATTTATTTTAAACCACTTGTGGTGCTAATTGAGAGGATTATTTTTTGTATTGCTTCTAATTATAAAAGTCCTAGTTTATAAATAGTTAGAGAGATAGCTAAAAATATATAACTTAATCAATGTGAAATGTATCAGATAAATAAATAAAAACTATGTATATAGTCTATTGAGTCTTAAATATTTAATTCTAAAATATATTTGGCCAATAATATTTGACCTAATCAAATATTAATAACTCAATCATATTAATATTTTTTAGTAAAGTAGATAAATTCAATTTTTTTAAGCTAATTAGAATATCACTCAATTATATAAAATTTTCTTTTAATAGCTATTTTTTAGATAAATTCAATATTAATTACTAAAATATTAAAGTTTGGCTATTATCAAACACCATTATTTTATAATATTGTATAAGTATTAAAAACTAATAGTATTTAAAGATGATTAAAGATGTCATTTTAATTATAAAATATCATTCTTATTTAATAAAAAATATAAGAGAAAGCTTCTAATAGTAAAATATACATAAAGATGATTAAATATAATAGCTATTATTTTTAAAAATAATATAATATTAATAATTTGATGTTAGATACCATAACTATTTTAATAGCAAAAATTTAACACAAAATTATTTTAACTTGGATAATAATTAGTGATAGTAAAAAATGATTGTAAATTTTTTAAACTTTCAATACATCTTTGGTTTTATATATATATATATATATATATATATATATATGTTCATGTTTTGATCTCAAATAAGCATTGACAATGAGTTTTTTTTGGACATGTACATTTATATTGATAAAAAAAATTTAAAACAACATGATATCAATAAAAATTAAAGTTTATATTTGGATAGTGTATAAAAAAATTAAACAATTAAAGAATTAGAAATAAATAGGTTGATTGGATTTAATCAAGTTTTCTTGGAATAAATTAAATATAATTTATTATTTTTAAATTTAAAATCATAAGATTGTATATTTTTTTGATGTTAAATTGATAAATGCCTTGTTAATTGATTTAATACAAAATAAACAATCTTGTAGTTTTAAATCCAAAAACAACATGTAGAATTTTGATCATAAAAAAGTTTTTTAAGATTAAAATATTTTCTTGTAATATTCAAGAAGCTATACTAAAAAAAATATATATGTTAATTAATTGAAACCATTCTAAGTTTTCAAGTAGTTAATACTGTCTAAAATTCTCAACCAATTGAAATTATCTAATTTTTTTAATTAAAAAATCCTTTGTACTATTTATATTTTAAAATAAAAATAATATATACATAAAAAAAATTTATACTACCTCACTAAATAGAAGTAAATAAAAATAAATAGAATTATGTTTGATAGATAATTTCTTTCTCAAGAAGCATCAAATAAGTTTCTTAATTATAAATTAGATTTATAGAGGTAAGAAGATATGCCATGTAGTTATAAAAATATTTCTTAGAAATTTTCTACTTTTAAAAAGTTACTATATAAGTATCTTAAATCTTAGATGCTTTACCTACTTGTTGTTTTTAGGAAGCTTTTATATAATATTCTTATTAATTAATATATATATGGGAGGAAGCTTTAAGTTATTCTAAATATTATCAATGTATCTTTTATAATCTAATCTTAATTTAAGATCTTCTAATTTTTATATTTAATAATAGCTATTCTAATTTATTTTTAGTTTATAAAAATATTTCTTCTTAATTATTTTTTTTAGTTTTTATTTAATTATATATGAATATATTATTTTTTCAAAAGTCTATTTAGATTCATATCTTTGGTTATATTTTATTATATAATTGATTTTCTCTTCTATGATTATACATGTAATAATTTTTATATTTAAATCCTATACAATATAAAAATATTAGTCAAGATTTTGTAAAAAATAATCTTATCTATTTTTATTTTTTATTAATAAAATAAAATGAAATAATATTTTATTATATTTACTAATAATTATGCACTATATTAAAAATATAAGATATTAATGATTGGTCATTGATTTTAATAAATATTATCAATAAAAAGTAGATACAAGTTTTTGTGTATTTATAAGATTTTTATATAGCTCCTATATGTATTCATTAATATCATATTTGCACAAATTTATAAGATATTCTAATTTATTTTGGTGTTGCCTTAAATCCAAGATTTCTTCTACTTCAAACTCTTGATTTTTATATATTTTAATAAAAGATAGTGGTAATTTTGTTCTTCTTGGTATATTGATTATAATGTAAGACTTAATAAGCAATATATAAAATACATGGTAAATAAACAATAATTACAAATAATAATCACTTAGATTAGTTTATTTTTGAATAACATAAAGATAAAATCTTTGATATTTTAACTTATCATAAAGTCAATTAGTCTTCTTTTTACAACATAATAAGCATATCTTATCACCAACTTTAAATAGAGGTTGTTTTTTTTCCTAAAAACATCCACATTAGCTTATTATTGTTCTTGAGTGTCTTATAGCTGTATCTTTATCATTATATAAAGCTCTATTATTTTACTTATCAAATCTTTTATTTTTAAATTTTAGATTTTTAAAAAATTAAAATATCAAATTATAGATAATAACTATAATTAATAAAAATAGACTTTATTAAATAAAAGAATATATTATATTATTATATTAAAATTTCCTAATGGCAAGAAGATTATCCAATTATCTAGGTAATAGTGGATGATTCATTGTAAATATTGCTCCAATATTTAATTTATACTTCTTGTTAGTCTATTAATTTAAGGATAAAAAACTAAAGATAACTTGATATCAATCTATAATATGTTGAAAAGTGTTCTTTAAAACTTTGATACAAAGTGAGGTTTCCAATCAAATATTATATCAATTTGAAGTCCATAATATCTATAAATACTATAAAAAAAAATATTAATTATTTCTTTAGTGGTAATGGTATTTATATAAGATATAAAATGTGCCATTGTGGTCAAACAATCTACCATCACAAATATAAAGTTGTTAAAAATTGAAATTAGAAGACATGTAATAAAATTTATCAAAACAAATGATCAAGGTTATTTGGAAATATGTAGAAGTTGAAGTAGTCCATAGGGTAAATGATATACAATCTTTGCTTAAGAATAAGTGTCATAAGATTAAATAAATGATTTAATAACTTTTTACATTTGAGGCCAATAAAAATTTCTTAAATTAAGTTCCAAAGTTTTATTGTATTCAAAATATCTTGCTATTAGAAAAAGTCATGTTGTGCTTGAAGTACACGTAATTGTGTCTAATCTTTTAGAATATATAAGTGCTTTTTGAAATCAAATGTTCTAAAATTATTATAAATATTATTTTTAATATGAAGAACAAGAGAATCTATTAACATATATAAAACAAACTTCATTATAAAAAAAAAAAAAAAAAAAAAAAAAAAAATTCTACTAGAATTGTTGATTTAATAGTTTAAAAATGCAATTGCTTTGGTTTTGAAATGACAATTTATTGTCAATTATATGTGGCATTCTCTTCTTTTGGTGTAAAATAAGAATGCCTAGACAAAGCATCTAATAAGTCATATTGTTTTTTAGGACAATATGTAATATTAAATACAAATTGTGACAAAGATATGTTTCAATGGACTTAATAATAATATTAAGATACAAGCTAACATGAAATATTCAAGGTTCTTGTAATGAATGCTAATTGTGATTGGATTAGAAGAACCTTCTATATAATACTGCTACTCTTACAATGAATCCAAAGTAGCAAGAAATTCTTTGTTGTAAATCTTATAGTTAATCTTGGCTATTAAGAATTTTCTTATATAAAAAATATCAAGATGAAGTCTATTATTTGTATCCATTTGTAATATAAGTGCATCTAATGCAAAATTTGATACTTCTACTTTTATTAAAAAAATTATTTATTAAAAAAATTAATAAAAAATAAAAAATCTAAGAGTTGTAATAAAAGATGTTTTCAAACCTTAATATGTTTGTGCATCTTGATTCCATTCCAATTTTATTTTTAAAGTTAATCATACAAGTGGAGCAATAACTTAAGAAATTTTTTTTGATAAACATTTAATAATAATTTACAAACCTCAAAATATATTGAACATCACGTATAGTTCTTGAAGTTGTTTAATTCATAATAGTTTGTATCTTCCTGAATCTATTTGCAAACCAATATTTGAAATGATATATGCCAAAAATTCTACTTGAATTGTATAAAATATGCATTTCTTCATCTTAAAAGATAATCATATATTACTAAGTTTTTGTAATACAAGGCAAATATATTGTCCTTGCTCTTGTGTATTCTTGGAATAAATAAGAAATTTGTTCAAATAACATACAAAAAAATTATCTAAAAGATTACAAAATATATCATTCATTAAATTTTAAAATATTTTTAGAGCATTTGTAAGTCTAAAAGTCATGATATTATATTCAAGATAGCCATACCTAGTTTGTAATGCAATCTTTTATTCTCTTCTTTTTTTTAAATGCATATCAAATTATAGATTTTTTATAGATTTGTTTTAGTATAAATCTTGGCTTCATTTAATTGATTAAGAAGCCTTGATATTAAATGCAAAAAATAACAATTCTTGATGGCCAATTTCTTAAATTTATAATAATCTATACATATTTATAAAGATCCATCTTTTTTGTTTATAAAGAAGAATGGTGCTCTTGTAAGACATTTGAATTTTGGATAAAATTCTTTATAAGATTTTTATTAATATGTTTCTTTAAAGTAATAATTTTATTTTGTAACAAGTTATAAATTGTTCAAATGGAGGTTGAGTTCCTTCTTAAATGTCAATTGCACAATCATAAGGTTAATGTCTTAGCAATATATTAGCATTCTTTTCAAATATATCTTGATATTCTATATATTACTTTGAGATTCTATTGCAACCTCTACTTTAATGAAAGCTTGATATTACATAAACAACAAATAGATGTTCTTCTTCTACGGCTTCTATAAATGCCCTAGCTTCTACAAATAGAGATTTAAATTTTTTAGATATAAAACATGCTATAATTTTTGATATTTTTTTTATAAGGCAAGAAAAAATTTGAGGCTTTAAGATACATAATCTATTTAAAGATTTTATATTTTAAACCATGATAATTCAAAAATAATGAGATTGTTTGGAGATTTTATAATAATAAATACTACTAGATATTTATAATCTTTCACAATTACTTCTATTGGTACAATTTTGTGGGTGACATTTTTTGAAGCCAAAGATTGTCTATCCCTGACTTTTACATATACATGTTTGATTTTTTTATATTAATAATATCTTATGGTATTTATTATTAAAAAGATAATATCTTATGATACTTTTTATTAAAAAAATAAACAAAGGCACCAAAATCTAATAAAACAAAGGTAGAATAGTAAGATATTTTAGGTCCTAAATAAACTTATATTAAAAAGCAAGCAAATTTTGTAGTCTTTAAAAGATAATATACTTATATATTACTTAAGAAAAAAGAAAGCAAGAAAAGAAGACATGGTTACAAGATAGAAAAAGACTAAAATGACTATTGTTAAATAAAAAAATGTTAGCAAGTCTTGAATTAAGACATAAATATAAAAAATGCATTGACAAGATTGAAGATGGCCTCATTCTTGTCTACATATATATTAGCTATCAAAAAGGCCTTGTGGAAGCTTCCTAAAGACTACAAGATTTGTAGTCTAAGTGTCAAGTTGAACTTTGTAAAAATAATAAACTTATAGGATAAGATTCAATAGCCACATAGCATATCTATAGGAATCTAAATACCTAATTCATATCTAAGGAACTTCCTTAGAGTTTGTTAAATTAAATATATTTTATAAAATATTATATTTTATATAATTATAAACTTAGAATATTATATAATAAATATAATACTTGGTTTTCTATCTAGATTTCTTTGATTAATAATTATAATTCTTTTAAATTATTATTAATCTTAAAAAATTATAATTGAAGTTATAGACCAATGGCTCAATCAACCTTGAATTTTTAAGATTCCTAATTTAATAGAATAATATACTTGTTATAGTTGGCTATCTAAAAAGATATATAATATGAATTTTATTATTATATTAAAGTATTAAGTTACATCAAATCATAAGTATTATACATATATTTAAAAAATTAAAATATACCATAATTTTTTTTTTTTTTTTTTTTGACTTGATTGTCTAAGAGCAAATGGTTGATGAAAGAAGGTAAAAATAAGGTATAGTATTGAATATAATATAACTTTTTGGAAGAAGACCAATACTTCTTCAAACTTATTTTAGACTAGAATTATCAATGGCTAAAATAATTCTAATATAATACATATTGGAAGTAAAAATATATATATTCTTATATAAATTAAGATTTTTTTTTTTACATCAAGTACTTTTATTGTTGTCAAGCACCATAGTCTTCATTGATAGTATTGGTTTTAGTCTTATATTATAAAAAGTTCCTAATGGATAGAATACACACCTTATACAATAGCAAGAATAATAATAAATACAACAATTGAGTTTTTATGAATCTTTGATAAAAATAAGGTATAATTGTCAATATTATCAATCAACTTAAATATTTTTAAGATCCCTTTTTAAACATAGTAATTGTAAGACTATTAGATAAATTGTCAATATCTAATATAAATTTAGTACATTATCTTTTACACTCTAAACTTATAAAAAAATTAAGATAAAAGTTGTTCAATTCATATCAAGATCTAAAAAGATCTAATTAGAGTGAGAAGGCTAATTAGAAATTTTTAATCAAAAAATAAAAAATTACTTTTTTTATTATAAAAATATATTTTAAAAGATTATTTATTCTATTTAATATATTATATTATTTTGGTATAATCTTAGTTACTCACAGCTCACAATTACTACTCTTAGTAAGTTTATGCTCTTATTTATTGTTGTAATGTTATTTAAAAAAAAAGACATGTACAACAATTAATTTCCATTTCTCCTATAAGCATTTAAGGCTCTATTTTTTTAATATATTACTTCTAAAATAAAATAAGGGATTCTCATATATATATATATATATATATTTGTATCTACCACAAAAACTAACCAAAAGAACCATATCTCAAAACTTTATTAAATACTTTATTAAATTAGAAGACTCTAAAAGTTTTTAATTTAAAATTTTGGTTTCTCTTACAATATTTCTCATCTTTTTTAAGCGTCTTTAAAACCCCTTACAGATTTTTAATAATTTTACAAAATATTCTTAAAATATTTGAAGATTTAAAAAAAACAGAAAAAGCACCGCTAAAATTTTTGGATGACAATCTTTTAGATTTGCAAAAGAAGTTTAAGAGAACAGAAATTAAATTCATTCTTTTTTTAGTGATGATTAATCATGTCAATGTTGTGATTTATGATCCTTCTTTTGCCTTCTTGTAAACCTTCCGAGCATCTTAAACAGTTTCAACATTCTTAAACCTTACTTCTCAACGTTGAAGGCAAAGGTGCAGAGAAAGAAATCCAATTTAAACAAAGCCGTAAGGAAAAAAGTAATCGAGAATATAACGGAGAAAGTAAAAGTAAAAGTAGAAAAGGATCGCAGTTGCGGAAGGGAGGAATTGCAGCGCGAGAGGAGGCGCCTCCGCCAAGACCCAGGAAATGGAATGCAACGAACCAGGGAACCAACACCGAGAATCGATCAGCCTCGCAGCCACTCCCTCAGCCATTGCAAGCTCTTCACCCACCAATCTACTATTTATTCCTTCATTCAACAGTGTCCTTTGCCAGCCCTCGTCTCCCACCCCAGTGCCTCGATCATACTTCGCGCTGAGAAAAAATCAGCAATTTTTTCCTGCACTGAGAATCAATTGCGCAGGAGATTACGCGGCGAGGGAGTGGAAGGGCAGAAGGGCGAACGACCGGGACGTTCTTGGATTCAAGCAGCCGTGAGTTTTGAGTGAGAGCTGTGGTGGGTCATTAGTATGGCGCGCATACCTTGCCGCCTCACGCTGCAGTTGCTCCGCCGGTCATTGCTTGCGCCTGCTCGGCCCGCTGCTCCCTTTCCTGTACGTGTGAATTTGTGGGTTGCAAGTGGAACTGGGTTTTTCCGTGCAGGGCATTTGGAATTAGGGTTTGTGGGTCGCGCTGCAGGAATGGTGTGATTTGGACCTGGGCAAGAGCGTTGTCGCTGAGAGGAGGGGAGAGCTTGGTTTGCGTTCCATGGATTTTGGATGATTGTGTTCGTGTGATTCGTTTCGTTTAGGAAATTTAAGGTGTGGCAACATTATTCAAAAAACTTGAAACTATATTATCATTATATTATCATTCCCGATTGTAGGGTGCTGGTTTCGGTGTGTGGCTAGTTCATTTGTCTTAAAGATTTAGCCAGAACACTTCAAATTCTTTGAGTTTTCATGTGGAATTTTGGCGATTATGCGTAATTGAAGTAGTTTTCGAGGTATTTGCCCGTTATTCTGTTTATAGTTGGATTTGTGCACAAGGTACGAGTTGCACTGCAGAGTGGTTGTGTTTTTGATCCATTCGCGGTGTCTTTTGGGTGAGGTCTTTAATCACATACTTGGTTTGTGCAGGAGGAGTTGCGCAGTGAATCATCATTTAATTTTTTGACGAGGGAAGCTCATTTTCTCTCTCGAGATCAACTTTCTCGTGCTGGAGTAGGTGCGCTGCATGGACATTCAGGTGCAGACTGTTTTTTTAGATTATCATTGCGTGTTCATGAGTGCGTGTGTAGCAGCCACTTCTTCTCGCTTGAGTTTATCGCAGTAGTCGAAAGGACTTCAACGTGACAATGGACCTTAAAATTCTTGACTGGTAGTGGCCAATATTTTACCAGCTGAATATTATTGATGCTCTTGAGCTCGTAAAGTTCAGTATTTTCGTGTAACATTCCATAGAAATGTTTTCATAATCAATCCTGTGAAATATGTCCTCGTACTACACACGTACAACAAAAATCATATGTTTAATTTTAACTTTTAAAATAATTTTTGTAACAAAAAACAGCGTTACATACAATCAAAATTCCAGGGTTTGGAGCTGGATGTGGATCTTAGAATTAAGTCATTGCGATATTAGTTTCTCAGGTGTTTGCAATCATTCCTGTGGTGTCCGGATCGGTGACGAATGGCTTCAAACGACCGGCAGGCGAGGTTTTCATGCAACAGGTATGACACTGGAACTAAATAAAATAAGTCGTTCTCTACAGATTCTCCCATGGATTTATCCCCTCCGTAGGATCTTTTGACTTCTTTTCGTTCTCTGTGTTTTGGGTCAAAAAGCACACTTCAGCATCTAATATTTTACGTCATCAGAAGTTAAGTGTAGTACTGCATAGTTTACTATTTATGCAAATATACGTGTTTGAGGGCTGCAGGTGTCCAACATATGGCTCGACAGAACTTTTATGAAACATTAGGGTTGCAAAGAGGTGCCAATCCGAAGGAGATCAAATCTGCGTATTATAAGGTACTTATCCTTAACAGGACGCTAGTAATAGTTACAAATGTTTGCATACGTTAAATTGATTGCTAGAGTTTAGTTGGCTTGTTTGGTTACTGCCATAATCCTCCCTGGTGCGGAATGGGTGACATCTTTTTAATTTGAAGTAGATAAACCAGGGCTTTTCAATTTAATTTTATTCTTTTTGAAAGGAAGATTTTCTTTCTTGACTAAATTGCAAGTATTTGAATGTTTGTTGTGTTCGAATTTTCCTTGCTGCAGTTGGCAAAACAGTGGCATCCAGATGTGAACAAAGGAAATGCTAGAGCGGAGAGGAAATTTCAAGAAATACAACAAGCATATGAGGTTTCAACTTTGTTGTCATGTATTTAGTGAGCAGATTTGACATGAAACGTGTATGACATCGTGGATATAGGGACTTTTTAGTTGATTCAGTACGTGATGAGATAAAATTGTGTTGGGAAAAAAGTTCCTGATCTAGACTTGCAATTTTTTTCAGTCACATTCTAGGTACAATTGATTTTACATTCGTTTAGACTTCTGTGCGTACTCTCCTTGAAAAATTTCATTTAACTGATGCAGTATTTCTTGCAACTTTGTAGATTTTGAAGGATGATGAGAAACGATCCATGTATGATCAAGTGAGTTTTCTTTTGCATTTTCATCTTCTCATAGCTGAGAATCCGTACGTTATATTTATGTTGGATTCAGTCTCGCTGGGATTGTTCATATAGTTATTTAAATACGTACTTTTAAATATTTGTTCTTCGGTATTGTTGTTTCCACATTTCATGTTCTGGCCATTGACTCGAATCTTACCGATACTAGTTTAGTACTCACTGTCTGCTCATGAGTATCTTTTGAGTCTCGCTCTCTGCTACCTCAGGTTGGGCACGATGCATTTGAGCAAGCAGCTGCGGGGGGTGCTCCCGGTGGGGGTGCCGGATTTGGAGGGTTCGATGAAACCATCTTTGGTGATGCTTTTGGCGGAGGCATGGACGAGGTAATGTTGCAGCTGATTCATGTTTTTACCTAGTAAAAAGCGATGCCTTTACCCGGAAGCACGGCGTGTGGTGTTGTACGCATGCTCAATGTTCCATTTTCTTACTGTTTCACTTAATGTGATCATTGGATGTTGCCCGTGGACAGATGTTTAATGGAATGTTTGGAGGAGGCAGAGAGAGTCGACCTCATGTACAGGTTAGCGTTCTGCTTTTTCATATAGTTGAGACAAAATTGACTTGAAGCACCATTCCCGCTATGTGCTATTACTAACATAATTTTCTGTGTTCGTGATACGTTAGTATTGTTCATTTCAAAAACGAGATTTGACATCGCCGACAGCGGTTTTTTCTTGGTCCTGTCAGGTTCAGGTGGATCTGACTTTCCGAGAGGCTGTCCAAGGTTGTTCGAAAGCGGTGAACTTTCAGACAACTGTGCGATGTCAACCCTGCAGTAAGTCACTGTGATTGTTCTGACTTGAACTCGAAGTTGTTCTGTCATTTTTTTCTCGTTATTGCTGCTTCCACATCTGAAGTCCCAATTTAGTCGGTACCTTTATTATGAAAAGTGTAATAATTCTGTTTACACATGACTCAACATGGACTGCTTACTTTCGGCCAATGACAATATGTTACCTCCTTGTCGGATTAAGATACTTGCTGTTAGTTGATGTATTGGTACTTCATTTAACACTACATAAGTCCAGAATGTACATGGTTGAGTTTTTCTCGAGAGTTCTGACGATCTTGTATATAACATAATCTCTGGTTGTATCTTTTGTTTGGGTCACGGTTTCTGCAGGTGGAAGTGGTTTGCCCCCTGGAGTGAAACCCCAGACATGTAAAACTTGCAGAGGGCGTGGCAGAGTGAGTTCCCGTGAAATGCGTTTCCAAGTATTTGTGTCGCATGTACTATTGTTAGAAAGCTTTTAGGCAATCTATGTCATTCTAGAATTGTAATATTTTTTTAATGAACTGGGCAGTAGGTTATTATTAACAAATAGTGTTGGAAGTTCCTTTAGTTAGACGTGTTATTTCGGACGTTGCTCTTACAGAGGGATCATTGTCCTTACCTTATATGTGCAGGTTGTGATGCAGCAAGCCTTCTTCGCCTTTGAATCAACTTGCTCAAAATGTGGTGGTTCTGGTCAGATGGTCAAGGTACTTTTATAACAGTTAATATATTTCTTGTTAAAAATAATTTTAATGAGGTTTTTACAGGTCATCTTTACTAGCTTTTCGGATGAATTAGGTGTACAGAACTAACGTTCATTATGAGCCAGGTGGCAATTCCTGTTACTGTATATGCATTGGTCGTATCTTGTTGAATTGGGTGCCTTGTGTAGGATCATTGTCGTAACTGCGATGGGGCCGGAGTTGTTAAGGGACACAGAGAAGTCAGAGTAGATATTCCTGCGGGTAAGCCTGCTATAAACACTCTTAGTTTTGCCTGATTTTATTTAGGGTATTGCTAATGCCACCACAATTTTTGCTACTGCCACCACACCCCGCTATCCACATGCCACCCACACGCTTTGTCAATGCTAAATAAAAAAGTATAATATTTTTTCCAATTATTTATATTAACAGAATAGAAATTTTAACAAAATTTCTAATTAGAAGAAAAAAAATTAAATAAATATGTCGAGTGGGTGGCAGTTTGTGGTGGCAGTAGCAAAAACTGTTGTGGCATTAGCAACACCCTTTATTTATTGTAGAGAATAATCTGTATCTTCCAAAGACTAACCTAGGTAGTTATTTGAGTATGGCATAGTGATTTAGTAGTCTACATCTTAGGTTGCTTTCGTTTTCATCCCTATCGTATTTAGTGATACGATGAAAATTTGGCGTAACTTTGGTACGGTTATTGTCTTGGGTACCAGGAGTGGAAAGTGGCACAACTTTGAAAGTGCATGGGGAGGGTGGAGAGGGACCCAAAGGTGGCCGACCTGGGAATCTTATGTTGCAAATTAGAGTAAGCATCGAGTACTTTTTTCTCTTACTTTTACTTAACTTCTATTTGAAACGAGTTTGACAGAATGAAGAGTTTGAATGTAGCTCCTGAAGCGTTGTCTCTAAATCCAGTTAATAACAATTTATCTCCGATCTTACGAAGGTACAACCTGACAAAGTGTTCAGAAGAGAAGGAGCAAACCTTTATGTGGATGTTCCAATTTCTTTCACTCATGCTATCTTGGGTGGTTCAGTTCAAGTCCCTACGTTGACTGGCGATGTGCTACTGAAGGTTAGGTGTCTTTACCCTCTGTTTTTTCCTAATTTTTAGTGGTACTGGGAATTTCTATTTTCATTTCTTCATTTTCATCATATTCCTGTCATATTGTATATAGGCTGATGTGCAAAAGACTGAACGAAGTTTGAGTCTGCAGTTCGGTAAATTTCTTCAGCATCTCATTCATGCTAGTTTTGGCTCTCGTTGTGCAGATTCGGCCAGGGACACAGCCAGGACACAAACAAGTTATGAGGGGCAAAGGTATCCTGTTCTGGTGCTGGATGATGAATTCTGATTAATATTGGTGTAATTCACTGCTATAAGTTTTGTCTGTTTTGTGGCATCTACTTCTGTTTGGGGGTGTGACAAATTTTCTTGGTAGTTTCCTGTTAAACTGACCTCTGCTTATTTTGGGCAGGTGTAAAAGTTTTGAATTCGAGACATTATGGTGACCAGTATGTGCTAATTAACGTGACTATACCTACGTATGTAATTCAACCTTCAGTTTCAATTGATGATTGCATGCTCTTTATTGTCGTCCGGTTTCCGTTCTACTAATCAATAGTGGCGAAAACTGATGTTGAGGGTTGGCTGAATCTAAAACAGAAATATCACACAGAGGCAACGACAACTTATTGAAGAGTTTTCTGGGGAAGAAAATGCAGAGCCTGAGATAGCTGCTGCTGAAGGCAGTGGATGACGCCAGGTCTTTTCAAGCTTTTTCCGGTGGTTTAAACCAGATTAGATGTTGGGTACAAATGCTTTGTATTGTTTCGAAGCCTAGAGAAGCTCTTCGCGGACCGTTGCTTCTCCGTGAAGTTGTCGTGGTGAGTGCAACTTGGAGGAAATAATATTTCTTTTTCTCTATCCTTCTTTCTTCTCCTCTTTTTTTATTTATTTATTTATTTATTTATTTATTTGGGGGGGGGGGGTTTTTTTAGTTGGTTTTGAATAATGCATTAAGTTTTAGTAGTTGAGTTCCTAATAATTTTTTAATTTTGAACCAGCACGATAGTAGAAAGCTGAAAGAGTTGTAATAAGGAGTTGCTGAAGTTTTACGAAACTGTTCACTAGTTGTGGGCCGAAGTGCCCTGTGGTTGTAACATTTCTGTCGTAGTGTCTATCAAGTAATCGTCTGGATTGTGTTCTGTGTAGCCAGTGTTTGAAGCAGTACTCTTTTGGAGCTGATACTTGTTGCATTTCTACAAGCACTCAGCAACTGTGGCTCTTATCGGAGAAATTTTGAAAGTTTGAGGAGACATAGATCACATCTATTTTTGATCTCTATGCAGGTAGATAGTCAATATTATTCACATAATTCAAGATAGGGACATGGTAGCAAAGACGGCAGCTTTAAGTAAATGCTTAGTCACCTCTTTATTTCTTGGGGTGCTAAGCATGAGGTTGAAAACTAGTTCAGCCTACTGGAGAAATAGATGCAGTGATTATAGGTGGGAAAGATTCAAGTTGCAATGATGTTCGACGTCTGCTCAATATGGTTTGACTCTGAATATCAGCATATTTGATTGCTTTTGCTAACACTCGTCACGGATCCACGAGCTGTTCTTCGATCTGGTTATTACGAAGGTGTCTGATAGTTGAGCAGACGAGTACTCGTCCATATTTCATTGAGCCATTTGTTGGGTAGTGGTTTTGTATCGATCTCCAGGTCTGTCGCAATGTACAGATACCTGTGATGACGATCTTTCCGCTCTGTTAGGCTCTAGCACAATATGATCTTTAATCTTGAGGCATTCTTTGTTCCTCGTCAAAGTAGCAGTTGCAGCAGCATATGCAGTAGCATGCCGCTAACTCTGCCAGGAAATTCATTACCATGTCATCACCAGAATGAAGGCAAAGGTTCCTTTTAAGGTGTTCTAACAAGGTTGTCTAATCTATTACTGGATGACACGACACAATGCACATGACATAAATTAATATTGTGGTTTAAATTGTTAAATACAAAGTTGACTTGCATTTATTTATTTATTTATTTATATTTTTTTCCCTTGGCATTATAATTTTAAAATGGCACACTACCTAGCATTTGACTTAGTATATAATTCAACATATTATATATTAATATGACATTTAGTCCATGTAATTATTATGGAATATATAATTGTAGGACATAATTTTAAATATATTTATATGTTATAATATATAATTTAGAGATATATAAATTTTAAAGTAGAGGATTTGATACATGTTAAGGACATAAATCTAGACAAAATTATTATTAAAAAAAAAAATCCATATACTACTAAAAGTGAAAGAAGACAATGAAGAAGACATATAGATATAAGATAGAAGTGAACTTGAGTGGCTATTGCTGAATATAAAGAAGTTAGAGAATCTTGAACCAAGATTAGAATACAAGAAAAATGTTGATACAATTGAAAATGATTTTTATCTTACCTTCACATATATTAGCTAATAATAAAGCAGTGTAAAAGCTTCTTAAGAACAACAAAGATTGCATATTAAGCATCCAAATTATAAGGTGTTTTTATTGTGGCTTTCTTAAAATAAGAAACTTCTTTAAAAAGTTTTTATAGCCACGTGACATATGTAGAAGAATTTGTAAATCTATTCCACATTTAATATATTTCTTTAAAGTGTTTTTTTGATAATGTTATTTACTTAATAAACTTCTACTTATTTTTATTTGATATTATTTACTTCTATTTATTTAGATAGTATATATATTTATAATATTACCTATCATTCAAAGAATAGATTTTACAAAGAGAGATTGAGTTATTTTATAAGTTGATGAAGTTTAAGATCCATCATATTGTGTTTGATACAAATTCTAATTTATGTTAAAGACATGAATCTAGATAAAATTCAAAAGATATTATATTCATGTATCGTTGCAAAAAGAAAAATCTAAAGAAAGAAGAAATAAATATAAGATAGAAAAGAACTAGAATTACTATTGTCAATCACAAAGAATCTAGAAAGTCTTGAACTAAGACTAGAATATGAAAAAGACATTGACAAGACTAAAAGTGGCCTCACTCTTGTGTCCATATATACTAGTTATTAAGAAGGCCTTATTAAACCTTTCTAAGAACTACAAGACTTATGGTCTAAGCATTAAGTTGTAGGTTGCTTCCAACCTGACTTCCTAAAAGTAAAAAACTTGTGGAATAAGTTTAAATAGCCATATGGCATATCTATAGGAATCTAAAGATCTAATCCATGACTAGAAAACTTCTTCAAAGTTCCTTAAAGCATTTTCATATTACGTGTTGTCTTATTTGAGAATGCACTGAGCATTTAGCTTTGGAAGGTAAACTTATATTTTACAATTAACCAAGAATCTAATAATCTTAATAAAATATTAAATAAATCCCAATTAAATCCTTAACAATCCTAATCAAATCCTAAAATAATCTTTAAGAAATCTTAAAAGAATCATTAAGAAATCCTAGTGAAACTATAAAAAAATCTTAAAGAAATCAAAAAAAAAAAAAAAAAAAAAAAAAAAACTTAAATAATTCTAAAGAATTTTTATTTAAATTATAAAGGAATTTATAAAAATCATAAAGAATCTTTAAATAATCATTAAAAAAATCTTAAAGAAATCCTAATAAAATCTTAGCTAGTTTTTAAAAAATCCTAATTAAGTCCTAATTAAATTTTAACCAAATTTTAACCAAATTTTATATAAATCTTAATAAAATCTTAATCAAATTCTAATGATTTTTTAATCAAATTTTAATAAAATCCTAATATAATCCTTACAATTCTATTAAAATTTTAAAAACCCTAATCAAATCTTAATGAAATCTTAAAAAAATCTTAAATAAATTTTAACAAAATCCTAATCAAATCTTAATGAAATCTTAAAAAAATCTTAAATAAATTTTAACAAAATCCTAATTAAATCAAATAATAAATTTAAAATCTTAATAATTATTAAATTAATTTTTGATCTTCATTTAAAATTTATACACTTTTTGATCTATTAGTTGACAACAAACATACAAAATTTGAAGGAATTTAAACTTATAGATTGAAAGAAAAAGCTCCTAAGCTGCTCAAGTATTGGTTGTTCTCTTTTTTCAACCTTGATATCAATTTTTTAATATCAATAGTTCCTTTTTGCATTGTTCATATATTCTAAAATTTTAAAAAATTTTAAAAAATTAAATCAACTATCAAGTTAAAAAAAACCAATCAATTTAATTGGTAGATTGCTCAAGATCATTGAAACCCTCACTAATCCTCAAAATCTAATTTCCAAGATCCTAGCTCACTTATATTCTAATAAGCTTTGATCTAATTATTTTATTAAGTAAAATTTCATAATAAATATTTAACTCAACTATATTGACAAATCTACAAAGTTTCATCTATAGATCTGCTGTAATATTTATAAAATTCTTCAAAATATAAATCCACTTTATTTTTTAACAACCAGAGTCATCCGAATAGAACCCTAACTTTGCAAAGCTTTTATAAAGTCATTACAAATTCAAAGACCTTAAAACCAATGCTCAAAGAAATCCTATCAAGTTTTCTTTCCAACTTTGCTTTCTAATCAACAAAAGAACCTTCTATCTAAAGGTTTTGTACTTTGGAATTTGGTTTCGACCTTAATTCACAACCAACCTTCTTCAGGTATCAATCTAAGATTTTTTTAGGTAATTTTTATTAGAAACTACTCTTTGCTTTGTCTTATTTATGGTTCTATAAGGTAAATAAAAGTTTTTTTTTTTTTTTTTTTTTTTTTTAATGAAAAGATAGCATTAGTATTAAATATGTTACAACATGATAGCAGTTAAGTTATTTTATATATTAATGAAGTCTAAGATCCGTCAAATAATATTAGCAACAAATTTTAATCTTGGTTCTTTGCAAAGGTGGTTGATAGGTCCCTTCAACTATTAATAATGTTCCATACCAAGGTAAGAAGATTACCTTGTTATTTGATTATTGTTGAAAATTTTATAACTATTTTTGTTATAAATAAAAATTAATTAAATTAATATATTTACATATATATATTTATAATAAAGATAATTAAAACATTTAATTATAACTAAATGTAGCCAATTGTCGCAATCAAAGTATCCATTACCAATAATATTTTGCTGAATGACAATAACAAATATCAACTATTGAGGTAGGATTTTATAAGTTGTTTATTCTTAAGTATGTGCAAACTAACCAAAGACAGAAAAAATTTAGAGTATACATTAATCAAACATCTAATTAGGGACCAATTCCATCATAGAATAAACTTTAATAGGATTAAATAATATATTTTATTATATTTAGGAGTCTCCTTTGGACCAATCAAGCATTGTTGTGATTAAATAACAACCAAAAAATTAAAATAAAATAAAGCTAAAAATTTAAAAGTTGTCTTACAAGTTGGATTTGATTCATCAAATGGCTAAGTCTACAACAAAGATAATGTCTAAACTTCATCTCCAAAAGATTGATCCAATTAATCTATCATATAAAAATGTGAGGATTAAGCTTAAAGAAGATCTGACCTTAAATAGGATGTGGGACATTATTTGATCTTGTGTGAGGAATTAAAATCCATCAAATAGTGGAAGAATAATTACTAAGGTAGTACCAATAGAAGTGGAGTCCACCATTTTAGGGAGATCCAAAGAATGGGGTTTCTCCTTGATTATGGAGACATGTGCTTGTAAGAATATAAGGAGTGGATTACCTCTAAGGGAGAAAAACTTGATGCTAAGCATTTTAAAACTCTTTATAGAAGATTCATATGATATCTAAGAAGGATATTAATTTCTTTGTATCAGAGACGAGAGAGTTGGAAGGATCTTTAAGTTTCTCATTCTCATCTTTTATCCTAAACAATGAATTAGTTAAGACTCAAACAATGAATTAGGTGGTGTTAATACTTCATACCATCCAATAAGCTGTGGCCACTACATAGTAGTGTCAATTCTTGAGGATATATTTGTTCTTGTATCATCTTTATCAAAAACATAAAGTGTTGACTTTGGAGGAGAGTGAAGAATAGAAGAAGTGTTGACTTTGGAGGAGAGTGAAGAATAGAAGAGACAAAGTGTTGCTTATTAATACCAAAACACAAAAGTGTTGCTAATAACAAATGAACCAAACTACTCCACAAAACAAGAAGAGACCAATAGTGTATCCAAAAATGATTGAAGGAAAAGCGCCAGGGTAGAAGCAAGCCCTCCTATCAAGATGACACAAGTTGACATTCAAACAAAAGAAGAGACACCTATATTGAAGATGAAGTTGACCTTGATTGAGAAATTAATCCTCCTTGCAGACATCTTCATACATATCTAAAGTGCCATTACTCACATTGATTTAAAGTACTTGAACATAAACATAGAAATTAGACAAGTAAAAAATATGATTAGAGAATTAATAAAACTAAATAACATTCTTTGCTTAGCTGGAATGTTGATAAGAGAAAGAGAAGAAAATAGAGCCATGGAACTCCAAATACAAGAGTTGGAGGCCATGTGGACTTCCAAAATGGCTCACTTGTTTTTTTAAAAAAATGATTTTCTGTTCGTCGCTGTCAGTGTGCTCTGTGGTGTTCGACTTTGTCTCGCCGCTGTGTTGATGTCGGGTTGCTGCTGTTGCTGAGCCAGTGAGACTCTTTTCTGCTCCTCTTTGTCGTTGTTTTGTATTTTCGTTGCCTTATTGTTGAGCTGCCGTGAGCTCTTCCCCGCTTTGTCTTCGTTGTGTTGTTGCGAGTTCTCTTCTTTGTCGTGCCTTTGCGGTTCCTGGTGCTTGTCTCCGTCGTGTTGCTTTTATCGACATCGTCTTGCTGATCCCGACTCCGTGTTGCTGATTCCAACTTCGTCTTGTTGACCAGGTCCCTTGCCTCCCTCGGTCCTTCCTCCACAGGTCTAGTCACAATGCAAGCTGTGGTTTCTAGCCATCATCTGTATGTTTGATTGTTGCCTCTCATTGCATTAGCTCACGCTGCACGCTTTCGTGGTACCGGTGCTGTGTGTGTGTTGACAAAATGCACTTCCTACCCTGTCTTTACAATTTTGGGTCATAGATTTGAAACTTCTAGTCTATGATAGACTCAGTTGTAGAAATTGTTTTGGGATTGACCTTGATGTTGGATGGGTGTTGCTGCATCTTACTTCTTCTTCTCAGTGCTTGATGCAATGTCCTAGGTTCCATAGAGACAATACAATGAGTATGTTGCCTTAGATTATTGATTGAGTTGCTGAAAGTGGTGGTTGGTAGGGTTGATTTTCGGTTCGCAATTTTCCTAATTTTGATATTGTCCTTGGTTATTGCAAAGTCTTCCAAGAAAAAGAATTTTTTTTAAAAAAAATAAAAAATAAAAAATAAAAAAGTAATAAATTAAATGAAATAACAATAATAATCAAAATGTAACAAGTAAAATTTAAAACTGAATAATAAAAAAATAATAATAAAAAATAATAATAAAAAAATCTTAGTTAAAACAGAAGAATAAAAAAATGATCAAAGAGGGAAAAGAAGAAAAACTATCAAATAAAAAAAGAAAATAATCAAATCAACTTTGGATTAAGTAGAAATTATAAGGTGGCTTGAAAATCAAAACTTTGTAGGTTATTAAACGGATTAACTGGTGTCTCTTAATATACAAATTAATAGAGATGACTTAATAAATCAGACACAAATGTGATAAATTAAGTAGTTTTAAATAACCAAATTTTATTTATAAATATGGGGTGAAATAACCACTTAATTAAAAGAGGGATTATTATACCTCACAAGTCAGAATGGAAACATGTCAAGGATTGAAGTTTGTTTGAAGGCCATGGTTGCAATAATGTTAATTGCAGCAAAAGAGTTTAATTTACATCTATCTCCAAATGTTTTTTTTAAAATTTTTTTAGAAAGAATTAAAATGGTTATTGCCAAATATAAGGAGATTAAAAAGTTTTAAACCAAGATTGGTATACAAAAAAGGTGTTGATTAGAAAGAGGATGATTTCAATCTTGTTTCCATATAGATTAATTACAAAGAAGGTTTTGTAGAAGCTTCCTACGAATAATAAGGCTTGTGGTCTAAGCACTAAGTTGTAGGTTTTTTTTAACACAATTTCATAAAAATAAAAAACTTATAGCACAAGTTTCAATATCCATGTAGGATATTTATAAAAGTCTAAATTTCTAATTTATGCCTAGGATACTTTTTTAAAGCTTCTTTAAGATGTTACCTTCTTAACATGTTTTTACTTATTTTTATTTATTCCTATTTATTTCTATCTACTTCTATTTATATAAGTAATATAGATATTCATTATAATCTTCAAAAAAAATAAAAGAAAGACAATCAAACAAATACATAATTTAAAACTTGTTATAATTTGTTCACTAGATTTTTATTTGATAAAAAATAAAAGATATAAATAAAAAATAATATTTTATATAGGTAATTATTTTATCTTTCAATAACATATAAATCCAAGTTATTATGAGTAAATTATTATAATTTAAAGATAAAAAGTAAAAAAATAAAAAAATAAAAAAAAAAGAAAAAAAAAGATTATATCTGAGGAAAAATTTAATTAAATAGTTAAGGATTCAAGCCTCACCAAGATTCACAAGTGGTATTTAGGATATTCCAAGGGGCCACAAGGACTTAGTCTTATCCTCCTACCTACATCCAAGGTGTTACATTTCATATGGGATATATGCACCTTTCTTCTTACTACTATTACTACTTTAGTTGTTGATCACTATATTTTCTATTAGTAAAACATGTTTTTTTTGCACTTTTAACTTCATCATGGTATTAAAAAAATACTCAATTAGCCTAGGAACTTTGTAAGGCCTTCAAATCTTACTCCAATTCTTTGTATTGGCCTTCCAAAGTAATAAAATCATTTTTACCAAAGTCTTAAAAATATGTCCTAAAAATTCCTAAAATATTTTAAATAAAACTTAAATAAAATTTAAAAAATCTAATAATATTTATAAGATGCTAAAATCAAATTAAGATTACTTTATCCTACTTTGGTGATTTTTTATAGTAATAAAATCAATTTAAATCAACTAATAATCCTATTCTTTGTGTAGATAATTAAAAAGTTACAATGTTTCTTTCTTATGCTTCTTCTATCTACTACCTAACATTTATAAGTTTGTAATGAGTAATATATGTGGATAAAAGACCAATTTAGACATTGGTTTTAATAACTAAACCCTAATTATTACAATTAAGAAAAAATACTAAGTCAACTAGGATAATTGCGTCTAAGACTTATTAAAACTTTATTTTTATGATTTTTACTTAACAATTCTTGTGACTTATAAGACTTTTTAAATCCAAATAAATACCTAAATGATCAAATAAATATTTTAATCTTAATATTTTCATATCTAATCAATATTTAAATATTTATTTTATAAATCTATTAATTAAGATATAGTGATAGAATCCACATAAAAATATAACTTGATATAAAAAAAAATTATTGAAAAAAACTATGTTAAACAAATATATTTGAATTATATATTGAATAAGATTTAAAAATAAATCAAATGAGTAAAATTAACTTTAATTCTGTTTATAATTATAATATTTCAAAGTTCAATAATTTGTTGTTTGAATCTAAAGTGAATTGTTTTAAGTAGCTACTTTCTACAAAAAAAAATCTATTGAAAGATATTAAATTATTTTATTATATGAATTTTATATTTTAGATTTAGTTATTTAATCATTTATTATTTTAAAACTTCTTTATTTTAATTATATAAATTCAAAGATATAAGGTAAAAGAATAAAGTAGATTATATAAAATAGTAGTAAATAGTAGAAATTTGAATATAAGTTTTGTTATTTTGGATCATTCATTATATTATATTTGACCTTTGAAATTCAAAATCTGAACAAAATCAAATAGAAATTATAGATTACTTTATAAGAAACTAAGAGTAAAGAAATACATTGATTTCTATATTTTTTATATTTAATAATAGAATATATATTATCTTTTAATAGTACTTGATTTAAATAAATTTAATAAAAATAATATATCTTTTTAGATACATTGATATATCTTTATGTTAACTTATACATAAATTTATTAATATAAGTTTTTAAATAATATATATGTATATGTATATATATATATATATATATATAATTTATTAAACTCTTTAAGATTTTATTTAAAATGAGAAATATTTAATGAATAATAGTTTTTCTAATATATATGACTTGTTTTATTCAATTTGAGTAGACAAACATGAAGAATTAAATGTATCTAAAAATATAAAGTATCAATTACATTTACAAGAATATAAATATGAACAACCTTAAAGCATACATCTTAAGCTTAAATAAAGTCAAGATGGCGAAACAACTTAACCCTTGTTACTGAAAAAATTAGAAGTTACTTTGCATTAAAGAAGTTGGCATCATAATCCAACTTTGATATATTTTACTAATACAATTATTTTAAGTGCATCAAGTGACACATCACATTGCTACAAAGTTTCTTTTAATCAAGGTTTTAAGGTTGCATAAAGCTCCAACATGTTGCAGAATTAGATGATAATAATTTAGAAACGATGCCTAGATTTGGAACGAAAAGAGTTGAATATATGTTTTCATCCACATAGATGAAAACCCGCATCTTCGTTGGTGGGCCTGGCTGCACTGGATTCACACAAAAGAGGCGAGCATTTCCAGGTTTAGGATTTGGGAAGGGCTGCATTCGGATTTCCGCAGCTGCGTTGTCGAGAAATTTTCTGGCTATGGTGCAGTCAGCAGGGCTGCCATTGCAGCTGCAGCAGGAGCAGCACGAGGACTCCAAGCCTGCTCGTGTTTCCTGCACGTCCAAGTTGGATGCTCTCTGGTTCTGTTACTGTGAGTCCCTTTCTCTTGATACTCAACCACGTCGATTAGGTTGCAATAAGTTTAAGCGATTGGGTGTACACGTATCTGGTCGGGTTCGTTGCTGGAGAGATTCGTGTTTTCTCTGCCTTTCATTCGAACGCCACAATTAGATGCACGTTATGTACCACCTGCCAATTGTATACTTGCTGTGAGGAGATATGGCGCAAGAAATCGCAGTGCTTGTGTATGGATGGTTTCCCGTTTATGATTTAGGGCTTTCTCGGCATCGTCCCTCTGTCCCTTACTTGAACACTCTGTCTCATCTCAGCCCCTGTGTGAAGTTAGATATATGAGCAGCGGATAAAGTTAGGGTTTAGGGATCTGTGAACACGTTATCGGAAGGTTGCTGTGTAACAGCTGCATCGTTATTTTTTGAAGCTTGATCGTATTCTTGACTGCCGATTCGGACCTACTCTTTGCTTTTCCGCTCTTCCTCCATCCTGACAATCGTGAGATTGTTGCGCAGCTCCTGTGTACCAGATGACGGAGTATTACCGGGAGGGCTCGTTTGACAACTGTCGCAGCAAATGGTCCGAACTATTCGACTGCATCTCTCTCAAAACTAAGCCGGCTGATGAGATCAAGGTATGAAACTGATGGAATTGTATCAGGTCTTTAGTAACGAACCAAACCACGTAAACCAAGAATTACACATTAGAGCCCAGGTTTCATTTTGCTGAAGTTTTCCTGTGCGGGTATTGGGGTACGATTCCAACACTGAATCCATAATTCTAGACTTCACCACCAAATCTGTCCTACATGGTGCTGTAAATGAGTTTAAGCGACTAATTTCCTTGCAGGTTATACTGGAAGAAAGAGGGAAACAAAAACCTCACATCTGGAAATTCCGAACCCCTGAAGAGGCGTCGCAGCGTTGGAAGGAAGAGTTTGGCCATCTTCAAGACTAGATCATTTTTTCCCCTACTCTTTATGTACATTTTACTATCTCTCTTCCTCTGATTATTATTCTTAAAGGTAAGAAAAAGTGAGTGATAGGTCTCTTATTCTTTCTAAAACTGTCTTTTATTACTCAGACCAGATTACAATACTGCGACCTTGCCCTTGTTGCATTAAATTTTGGTTCTAATTGCAGGAATATTTTGTATGAAATGAGCTTACTCTCGGAGGCTTATAATTAGTTTGACGTAGCAGTAGCTGGTTACCCAGTAGAGATGGGCCTTTGCAGTAGAATTTGCTGTCACATCTTGAAAGGAAAGTTTTGGTGATGATGAATTGAAATGGATACTGGCGTGATATGAGTATGAGGGTGTTTTTTTGTGCACAGGAGAGACATAGTTGAAGTATTTAGTAAGGAATTGAAATCTGCACTACTATGATGTTTTGTCAGAAGAATGAGTTCTTCAAGGTCTTAAATGGTCGATTTCTGTTTTATTTGAAAAAGACGTGAAGAAGATGCTTCAGTGATGTGAAGAAAAATGTCGAATATGATAGTGTTAGAAGTTGAGAGTTGTCTTTTAAATGCTTTACAGAGCATGCGATGTAAAGCATGGACTTTAATAAATTTAACAACAATGGCAATATCAAATATAATTTAGGTGTATTTGTGGGTTCATCAATAGAAAAATCCGTTATTATTTGGGATTTAGAGTTGATTAAGATTTGTTCCTGAATAAGAGTTAATTTAGCATTGTCCATGTGTAGGGTTTGTTTAGGATTATTAAAATATAAAACTTTCTGTTTGTTTAAACTAATTAGGATTTGAATTTGTCTAAAGTTCAAAAAAATTAATTAGATGGTCCAATAGTGAAGTAACTTAAAAATCAAGAATTGATGTACGTTTTAAATCTTGATCATATGTATTTATTGTACATTGTGAATCAAATTATCCAATTATATGCCAATTTGGATGGTGAATAAGTATCAGAGGCATCAATTGTTAAATTAAATTAAAATTATGTTGAAGCTTTTAATATTTGTTTATTTTTAAATTAAGAAATAACTATAATTAATCAAATATTTGATATATATTTATTCATTGTTATAAATTAATAAAGTAAATTATAACCATTGTATAAAACATGCAAAATAATCAATTTATATATGACTTAAAATGAAAAATATAAAAAAATTGCAAAGTACAAAATATTTGTTAAGCTATTTAAGCCATTTGTAAGTATCTATGCTACAACTTGTAATTGACTTGCATCCAAAAGCTATAGAAAAGAACTTATTATGAATTTAAAATTGTATATAAGATCATTGCAACAATTGTTAAAAATACTTGGCAAGCAATTGTGTCCATTTATTTGAATGAAAAGTTTTTGCGTTTTTGACCTTGTTTAAAAGTTATATTCAAAAAAATTGGCCACATTCAAACATCTTGCCGCATCCAAAAATAAAAAAATTTAAATTATTTGAAGATATAATACATATCAAGTATTTCAAACTATTCGTAGTATCAACCTATAATTTACTATACAATTGGATGAGAACTATGTTAGTGGATTTTAGTTCATTAAAAAATATGGTTAGATTATTTTTTTGAAAGAAATCTATTTAAAAGAGGTACTATTGAGGTTTGCACAAGCTCATTTTTATTTATTTATTTATTTTTAGTGACTTTTAATGTTGATTTTATATTGATAATAATAATATATTGATTTTTATATATTTAGAATTATCTTTATTATATATTGGTGATTCTTAAAATTATAATTTATTTTATTTATTTAATATTTAAAATAAATATTATGTAAATCTTATTAGAAAAAAGATTGGAAATAAATCTTGGTATCAAAAAGAATAGTTAAGCCATCCATGTAGATAAATGGAAATAGATGATAGAAATGTCCATTCCTATTGGCTAAAAGTGTCAAGGACAAGGACATGAATCATAAAAGAATAAAAGATACTCTTGTATTATTTGAAGATGACATAGTATTAAAACTAGAATGGCTATTGCCAAAGATAAGAAGACTAGAGGCTCTTGAAACAAGACTAGGAACAAAAAAAGTGTTGACAAGAATGAAGAAGGCTTCACTCTTGTCTTTATATATAATATTTATTTAAGAACTACGTGGCAATGTTCTATAGGACCTCTAACACATGTCCAATTTGTAAGACACATGTTAAACTTATAAGACACATGTCAAACTTGCAACATAAGTTTCATATATGTACGCCTTGTACTAAGCTTGTTCTACAAGCTACTAACATATGCAACACATGGCTAGCTTGTTCTACAAGCTACTAACATATGCAACACATGGCTAGCTTGTTCTACAAGCTACTAACATGTGCAACATGTGGCTAACTTATTGGCCAAGTTTCTAGCCTATCAATCATCTATAACTATGTATAAAGATGAATCTATGTCTATGAAATTTTTAAGAAGCTTTTCTATAAGATATTATCAAATTAATCTACTATCTATTTCTACTTATCTATATTAATTAAATAATTATTAGAGTAAATCTTGATTATGATAATACCTCCCTTTCTAGAGGTGAATTCTACAAGGAGCGGTGATTACATGTTGAAAAAGTTTAAGATGCGTCAAATTATATTTGCCACATACTTTGATTTTTGCTCCTTTTGAAGGTAGTTGATAAGTCTTCTCAGCCATCGATCTAAAGAAGCATATATTGTTCTTGAAGATATTCATCTCTATTTTGTTATCTTGAAGGTTATGATAGTTATAATGTCTTATCTAGTAAATCATCAAACGATGGTTCTTGAGCTGAATTTGCAAGTTGTTGATTCTCCATCTCTTTTGACATGAACAAATTCAAAGAAATAGCAGACAATGATATAAAATAAAATAAAATCTCTTTTAATCTACTTGGCTTTATAGCAAGGATTTTCTTAATTCTTCATTGTGATTTTGATGAATGTCATTAATAAAACGCATTTTCTTTTGTTGATATATTTGTTAGATTCACTGATATTGTATCTATATCAATGTACAAGATATTTCAGCCAATTTTGGCACCGTCTTGAATCTTAAACATCTTCCATCTCGAATTTTTCATTGTTATCTACTTCTATAGGAGGTGATGATATTTGTTTTTTTCTTTGTATATCCATTGTCTTATATGGCTCAAGCAATGATAAATAGAATACATGATGGATCTTTATAGATTTTGGTAGATGTAATCAATAAGCAACTGGATTAATCTGTTCACAAATTGGAAATAGTCCAAGCCTATGATAATCCAACTTATCACAAGGGCAATTAATCTTGATATTATGACAAAGTAGCTATATCTTATCGCCTACGTGGAATTGACGCTATTCCTTATGATAGATATTTGCATTGATCTTTTGTTGTTCTTGAGCTTCTTTTAATTGTGTCTTCATTGTTGCATATAGCTCTGATAACCAATTCGCCAAATCTTCTACTGCAAGATTATGAGCCTTTGAAAAGTCAAAAGTATCAAGTTGTGGATGATAACCATAATTTATAAAGAATGGAATTTATTGAGTAGAGAAATATATGAAATTATTATAAGCAAACTTTTCTAATGGCAAAAAAATTGTCCAATCATCTTGATGATAGTTGATGGTACATCTCAAATATTGCTCCAAAACTTAATTTATTTGTTCTGTTTGTCCATGAATTTGAGGGTGGAAAGCTGAGAATAGTTTTATATCCACCTTCAATATTTTGAAAAGAATCTTTTTAAATCTTGATACAAATTATGTCCCTCTATCTAATATAATATCCCTTGGTAATAAGCCACTTCGTAAATAATCCCTGTTGCGATTATGGTTAGTAGATATAATTAAGAATTGTATTGCTCTTTTATTATCTTGGCTTCTGATATAAGCACATGCTAATCCATCATCTAATATCTTGGTTTCTATATTCATAGTAATAATATATAGTTGTTCAAGAATTACTGGATAAAATATATTATTTTGAATAAAGAAATTTTATTGTGAAGATACATCTCCAATTTTCACCTTTACATCTAGACAAGCACCATAAAAATCTCTACATGTGTTATTTGCTGCTTGGATCATCCAACCATGTTCATTGTCAATGGACCACCTCTCACATTTATAAATGTCTTTGGACATAATATTAATTTCAGATCTATGGTCAATAAGAGCAGCTATTGGATCTACCAAGTGTCCCATCTTCATCAAAGTTTTTGTAGTGGTTCTAGCCCAATGCCTCTTAGAATAATAACTAGGACTCTTTTCATCAATCTTATCCTCATCCAAAGAAATTTGATCCTTTTGATTGATATAACATTCAATCAATTTCAACTCCTCTTCTTTTGTTAATGTGGTATCCGAAGCATTAGACATTACAGACTCCCTTATCAATTGCCTTTTTTATTTGATAGTGTTAATAATGACATCATAAAATTCTTTCTTTACAATACCTAGAATTTCTTGCAACGTAAATTCAATTTTGACATTCAACATCTTTTCTTCTAGTACCTCTTTCAAATTTGTAATTGCCTCAATATCTAGTTATAGTTTGTAGACAACAAACTTATGCTTTTCTTTGTTTTTACTTGCTTCCATCTTTTCTTCTCATTTCTCCTTAAGTAGTGGTATATTTCTAAAATATGATTTTGATAGTCTATTCCTAAATAATCTACTATCTTGTGGTATAGGTACTTCTTTATTTTGTGTTGTTTTTTCATCTCTTTGAGATCTCTTCTTATTATTTGGTTCATTAAGGTTTTTTTCTATTATATTTCTTTCCCTCTTTATGTCTATCAAAGCTTCATGGTGGAATTTTGCCAACTAAGCATGTACAAATATGGTATCGACATGGTCATTCCATCTCATAGCATTTCTAATTATTCTGGCTATATTGAATAATTCTTGCCTTGTAATTTTTTTCCTATTCATGTTGGTGATAGTATAATTCTATAAATCTCCTATCTCTACATGTTTGTCAAAAACATCTTTCTTCTCCCTTACAATCTTAATGCTATCTTGAGAACAATACTTTAGATACTTAGAAATATTTTTTTTTTCCATCAAACTAATCCAATAAATCAACAATAGATTATAAGTCTTTGGTAGCCATTGCCTCTTTGTATTCCACTACTTATTGTTGTTGCATATAAAAAGCAAACACTTGAAACATTTGAGTTGTAGCAAGATCAAGCTGGATTGGTGATATCCCAATGCAGTTTCTATTACTACCTTCTTATTTTTCTACTAAAATAAAAAGCCAAAATATTTTTTAAAAATTCTCTGCAAGATGTTTTACGTCAAGTTCATCTTGTTGTCGTGTGGCATGATCTTCTATTTGAGAATACACTAGATACTTGGTTAAAGAGAATTTACTTGAAACTTATTGGTAAGAGTTCAATAAGTGATTTGTTCTTAATAAAAAAGACAAATAATACAATAATATTATAAAAGTTAATTTTTATTGATAAATCCTTTTGTATTTAAGTAGATTTATACAAAAAGGCTCAAATTGCCACAAAACCTTTTAATACCTTATTCACCCACAAGGACTTATTTCTTTCCAAATTTTAGAGTTCAATAACTCTTGATCTAGCCTTTTAGCTTCTATAAAACTTTCTTCAAATTGTAGGTAATATTCTTAAGCTTTACTATAAAAAAGAATCACTACAAATTTATTGTTGATCGTCCAATATCTTAAAAATCCTAGCAGGTGCTTAAAATCCTAGTTCAAAGACACCAGAGTACTATTTTCTTCATATCTCACAAGCAAAAATCTTAATGTTGCAAAATTTTTTAATATAATCTTTTAACATAAACATATACACTCTTGAAAATTTTGAGCCAAAAATTTATCAAATTGCCTAAGATATAGCTTAAAATATAACCACTAGTTAAGTAAGGTTACTTACTGCCCTTAGCTTACAAACACTGATTTCAACTTCTAATATCTCCTTTATCCTAGCTTGGATTTTATCAAGCCATATATAAAAAGTGTAGCCAAAAAAGTATTCTTTCATATTCTAGTTGCTAATCCTCTATTACTTTTTGTATGCATGAGTTATGCCCAAAAGAGTGATGATAGATACAATTTCAACATCTTAACTTTGAGCGCCCATATCTTTTTTATAAAAAGCCCAAATTACATAAAATTTGCACCAAAACCATATCTAAGAATTCAAACTTGCTGATCCTAGCCTCTAATATTCAAATTCCTTCGAAAAACAAATCCTAATTCCTAATAAGCCCTTCAGTAGCCTCCTTGAAATCCATTGGATATGATTTTTGGCCAATAGGAATAGAGACTTCTATCATCTATCTCCATTCATCTACATAGATGCCATAACTACTCCTTCTTATACAAAAATCACTTTCTAATTCTTTTTCTTATAAGATTTATATAATATGTCTTCTAAATATTAAATAAAAGAAGTAAACAAGATTTCAAGGGTCACCAATATCTAACAAAGTTGATTCAAAATATATAAATTTATTACTAATATAAATTCAATCTCAAAATCACTATCAAAAAAAAAAAAAGATTGTATAAACCTCAATAATAATCCATTTAAATAAATTCTTTCTAAACTAATAATCTAACTACATTTTATAACCTATAAAAGTTCACTAATATGGCTCTCATTTAGTTGTGTAGTAAATTGTACATTAAATATATATGTACAATATTTTTATATGGTAGCCAAAACACAACATGACACCATTGTTAATAGACTTTTAGAAGAGTGTAATATAATCATGACTTTTTTGATGAACTTGTTGAATTTATATAATAGTCTTATCATGGCTTTGAAATCCATCCAAATCAAAGACCTCACACTTGACTATGTAACAAATTAATTTTTAATAAATATATTTTCACTCTTAAATTCTATTAAAAAAATCTTTATTTATCATAAATTTAAAAATAATATTTCATCACTTAAACTTTATATTGTTAAAAAAGTTTTACCATTTCTTATTTTGAATATGAAATATAATCTTTTTTTCTTTCTTTATAATATATTTTGGAATACGTTATATTTTTTTATTTTATTAAATATTTTTTATTTCACAAATATATTTTAATGTATTTTTTTATTAAATTTAATACTTTAAATACAACCACTATAAATAAATGTTATTATGAATTCAACTTAATACCAAATGTGGAATATATAAGTATTTATGTATTTGTATCATATTTTATAAGTATTATTTTTTACCATAGAATTTAAATTCTAATAGCACATAAAATATCTATTTAATTATAATTATTTTTATAAAAGAATATTAAATATAGATTTTTAAATTTTATTGAATTAATATTAAAAAAATATTCTTATATCTATATTATTAACTTCTTTTATATTTATTTTTATAATATTTTATTTATTGAAGATTCAATGCATCATTTCTAAATTATTTCTTATTGTTTACTAATTTATTCAACCATGATTATTTATACTCTTTATTTACTTGTTTAGTAGTAAGATTATTTTGAAAATAATTAATTATCTAATTTTTAAGTTTTTTATTAATTCATGGAGCTACTTTATAGAATTAATATCCTTACATCCATATGTCATCTCACCATTTTTTCTAATATTGTCACTATAGAAGTAAATTATCTTACTAATATGTAAGTACAATATCAATTGATAAATAATAAATCAAATAAAACATCTTCTCTTTTTAGATTTCAAATGATTAACATCTTTTCAATGATCCTCTAGTCCATATGCACAATGATACCTACACAATTTTATATAAAGTTATAGTTATTCTAAAATTATAATATATATATTATCCAACATAATTTAAAATTTTGATAAAAAAAAAAAAGGAATTAGATTATATCATGTTTGTATCAATAAAGAATTGAATTGAGGGCATTTAAAATTTGGATTTCCTTTTAAGGTATAGTTAATGGAATAAACAAATAATTATTCCATAGTAATTATATTTAAAAACTTTATCTGATTGAATTATTATCTAATATTTAAATTTTATTAAAAAGAAATAATATAATAAAATTTGATAAATTATCAATAAGTTGATTCTTTGTTATTTATATTTATTTTAATCCATTAAAAAAAATAAAAATAAAAAATAAAAAATAAAATAATAGTATAAATAAAATAATAAAAAATTAAATTTAAAAATCATCTTGTCTCTCACATAAATACTTGTAAATCTCATAAGAAGTGCATGGTATTTAGCTATCTTATCTCTTATATAAATAAAGATTATAATTTTTGCATATAAATAGTAGTAGAATAAAGAAGATACAATGATGGCCTGATTATTAGGGCTCTTTAGATACATGCATATATTGGATTCTTATAAGTATGTGTCTGTAAGATGGTTAAATATCATATATTTTTTTATATAGAAGAAGGCGTTGCTTCAAAAAAATAATCATCAATATTATAGGTGCCATTGCTTTTGGATATGTAGTTGCAAGCCAAAGTCTTCTATTTAGAAACAAAATTGTTGAAAAAGTGAAATAAGAAGTTGAAGATTCATGGTAGAGATAAGAGCCACTAAAGAAATGAGGCAAGGAGTTGCCACTAGGCTAGAAGTCATTGAAAAAATATGATAGTCAGTTGCAACAAAACTATTAATTGCTGAGGAATTGAGAGAGGATGTTAAAAATATTGTTAGATTTGGATTGTTAAAGAAGTGAGGTAGGAGGTTGGAGACTCATGATAGGATTAAAAGTTTTTAAATAAATGAAACAAGAAATTGTGATTAGGCTAGAAGAAATTGAAGAACTAGGGGCACCAAATATAATACACTCAATTCAAGAGACAATATGTTAAATAATAATAAAATATGAAAATAAAAATAAGAATGAGTTAAAATAAGAGTTGAATATACTTGAGATATTTCAATGGTGGAAGGTTGTGAAAAATATACCAAGATGAAAGAATATATATTGGACCTAATTTCTAATTATAATCTTATGTTGATATTTTAGATTATATCTAAAATATTGAGCTGCTCAACTTCAAAGAGATTTGATACTTTAGAAAATAGTCCAATATTTTGAAGGTAGCTCAAGAATTGGTTGCTTGTCATTGAGTTATTCTTAAAATAATATAGCTATCCAATATCTATACTTGACAATTAAGCACATATGGAGCAAAAAAATAAGACTGTGAGCTAGGTATCTATCCTATAAAATCAATCTTTATGTTATTGGTGAATTTTGATTATTTCAAGATATGATTTTTTCAAATGAATTGCATAATTTTTTCTCTTTCAAGCACATAGATAATACAAAGATATTGATTAAAAGAGACCTACAACACTTAGTAAATGCCATTGAATTAAAATTTAAAAGGATTTTATCACAGACACACAATATAGACTAGAAGTCTAAATAAGAAGTTCAAGAAGAATTAGATTAATCAGATGAATACAAGAACAACACCAAAGAGGTGAATTAGAATTCTAAGAGATGTGTTGTTGAGATTGAAGAACTCTTCAGCCTTGACTCTAATATATACTCCTACCTTGGAAGCTTCTTAAACAACTTCTATCAATTAAGAAGCTTCTCAAGTAACTTCTACCAACTAAGAAGCTTCTCAAGCAACTTCCTCCAACTAGGGAGCTTCTCAAGCAACTTCCACCAACTAGGAAGCTTCTCAAGCAACTTCTATCAACTAGGAAGCTTCTTAAGTAACTTCTACCAACTAGAAAGCTTCTCAAGCAACTTCTATCTACTTGAAAGATACTAGAAGGTTCTGAGAGGTTCTAGAGAGTTCATGGAATCTTCTAAAATGTTCCAAAAGGTTCTGATAAGTATGTCCTTGACATCACCTCTTCCTCTAGCTTTGGGATCTTCAAGAAGCCATTTGAGATGTATGCTCACAAACGTAGAAAATCAAAGATATGGCGCATAGTCTCTATAATATACTCCAATTGTTGTTCATGAGGCAGATGATTTATAAGTCCTTGTAGCTACTAATAATGACCAATACCTTCCACTTGAGACCATGTTTGAACTTTTGTGTCTTCATTGTAGAAGCGGCCTGAAAATATCGTTTTGCCACTACCTTCACGAGCTGGTTCAGCTTCAAAGACAATCACGAGTGACTAGCTATTTGATATTCTTCGACGTCTTGTTGGTTCTTCCAATTCTTCACCTTGAGCTTAACACCATGAGCTACTTAGTTGAGATGGCATCACTAATGCAATATCCTCATTCCCACTAGCCATATCTAAATACACTCTGAGATTATATATCTTGAAACTATAAGAAAGCAAAATGCAATAAGTTATATTTTGATAAGACCAAGATCCTGCTTATATATTCATTCGAAGAAGGCTTTATCTTCACGTTTCGTCAGTGACTGACTTTTGGTTTATCAGGATATTGTCGATGAAATTCTTGTACCTTTTGTGATGCATTTGTTACATTTTTTACTAGCTCCCAAGTGCGCTTGTTTATATCATAGCCACGCCATTGAATTAAATATTCTAACTTTCTTCGTCTCCAACATGAATCAAAGACTTGTTCTACCTCATATTCCACGTGGTCCTTGATTTCAATAGAAGGTAGTGGTGGCTGTATCCGTCTTGGTAAAGTTGATTTGCTATAAGCTTGTAGAAAAGAAACATGAAAGACTGGATGTACCTTCATAGATGTGGGTAGTTTCAGCCGATAAGCCATCAATTTGATTTGCTTCTGAATGCACAATGGTCCTAACCTCCTATAATCCAACTTATTATAAGATTGAGTGGTCTTGATGTTTCATTATAAGAGCAAAATCTTATCTCCAATTTGAAAAGCAAGAGAATCCTTCTGAAATTTGTCTATAGAAGCTTTGTACAAGTCTTGAGCTACTTGTAACTGAAGCTTCAAGGTGGTCTGGATCTCCCTTAAATACTTTGCAAGATCTTCAGTTGCTAGATTTTTATCTTTGGATTTACCCAACAAATCGAGTTTTGGAAGATATCCATAATTTGCAAAGATAGGTGTTTGTTGAATTGAGGCATGGACCAAATTGTTGTACGCAAATTTTGCCAATGGTAGATATGTAGTCCAATCATCTTGTTGATGGTTGATCGCACATCGTAGATATTGCTCCAAGATTTAGTTAATTTGTTTTGTTTGACCATCAATTTAAGGATGGAAGACAAAAGAGAATTTGATATTTATCCTCAATATATCAAAAAGCAACCTCCAAAACTTCAATATAAATTGAGGCCCTCAGTTCAAAATAATGTCATCCGGTAAACTATGATACTGATATATATATTGTCAATAAACAATCTTGTTGTTTCTTCACCAAAAGTTATCTTTCTGCATGGAACAAAATGTGTCATCTTTGTAAACCGATCTACCACCATGTAGAGAGCATCAAATATTACAGAAGGTGGCAAATCTGTGATGAAGTCCATGGATACTGAAGACCATGGTCGCTTTGGAATTGGCACAGGTTGTAAAAGCCCGTAAGGGCGATGTCAAAGATTCTTTGATCTTGAAAAAAGGTCACATGATAGTACAAAATTCTTCACTACCTTTCCACATTTCGAGCCATCAAAAGTCTTGAAAAATAAGCTCTATTGTTTTGTTGAATCCGAAGTGACGTACGGCCGGAAAGTCATGTCAAGATTAAAAAGTATGAAGTTGAATTGATCCTTTCGGAATGTATAGTCGATTTTCAAAATATAATAATCCATTTTCAATCTTGAACTTATCTTTGTCAAGGCACTGCTTCACATCCAAGACTAATGAGTCCATAGCTGATGCTCCACGGACTTGTTCTAAAAAATCAGCATCAATTGGTATGATCATGGAAGTGGTACGGAGGCAAAATCGTTCTAGTTGTAGCAAAATTATGCACTATTGATTAAATGCTACATCTCTAGCCTTGGGTGCTAGATATGATCTCCTTGATAACGCATTTGATAATCTTTACTACCTTCTTGGCCAATATGTGATGATGAAGTCGAATCGGGATAATGACATGTTCCACCAAACTTGGTGACGATTCAAAATTCAAGTTATTGTGAAAAATTCTAAATTCTTGTCATTTATATATACAGTCACAGGATGTGCACACCCTCTAATAAATGATGCCACTCTTAAAAAGAATCAACTATCACAAGCAGTTCTTTATTGTAAATTTCATAGGTGATTTCAATTGTCGAAAACTTCTTTGAATAGAACGCAACCGGGTGAAATTTATCATCCTTCCCCATCTGTGATAATACAGCTCCTAGCACAAAGTCAGAAGCATCTGTTTCCAAATAAAAGGCTTTTATAAAGTCAAAATGTACCAAGATAGGAGCTATCATAAATGCCAACTTTAATTCTTGAAAAGCCTCTTGTACTCGGATACTCTACTTGAGTTTGTCCTTTGATGTCAACTGTATTAATGGGATTGCAATTTGTAAATAGTTCTTAATGAAAATGTGATAGAAGTTGGCAAATCCAAGAAAACATTGCACGTCCTATACCCTCTTTGGTACTGCCCAATCCGTTACTGCTAAAACTTTATTCTGATCCATCAACAATGCTTCATCCAAAACAATATAACCAAGAAATTCTGCCTTGGATTGATGGAATATGCATTTCTCTAATTTGGTATATAATCCCGCATCCTGAAGTTTTTGTAACACCAACTTCACATGACCTTCATGTTCTTGAATATTCTTGGAATAGACCAAAATGTCATTGAGATAATAAATAATAAATTTGTTCAAATACTCTCAAAAAACATCATTCATCAAATGTTGAAATATAGCTGGTGCATTGGTCAATCCGAAAGGCATGACATTATATTCAAAATATCTATACCTCATCCAAAATGTTATCTTCCATTCATCTCTTGCTTTTATTCATACAAGATTGTAAGCTCCACGAAGATCTATCTTGGTGTATATTTTGGCTTCACCAAGTTGCTCCAAGAGTTCGGATATTAGTGATAATGGATATTGATTCTTCATAGTCATCTTGTTCAAGCCTCAATAATCCATGCACATTCATAATGAGCCATCTTTCTTCTTCACAAAGATGATAGGTGCACCTATTGGAGATTTAGAATGCCGAATGAAGTTCTTCGCAAGATTCTCTTCAATGTAATCCTTCAATAGTGAGAGCTCATCTTGTGATAAATTATAGATTGGGCTAAATGGTGGTTGTGCTCCCTCTTGGAGATCTATAGTACAATCGTATGGTCAATGCTCTAGTAGAATGTCAACATTCTTCTTCTCAAAGACATCCTTGAATTCTTCATACTGCTCTAGAATAACCAAAGTTGCATCTTCTCAAGCTAGTTTTACAAAGATGACAAGAGGTGTATTATGCTTGGCTTCCTTCATGAATGTCCTTGCACCTATGAACAAAGGTTTATTTCTAAACATTATCTTGGCAAGTTCTACTATTAAGGATTTTGTTGGAAATGTCACTTTTTATAATCTCCAATCTATCAATGGATTATATTTATCAAGCCAGGATAGCTCCAAAATGACTAGACATGAAAGGATCTTGATAATATTAAACATAATGTTACTTTCATGATTTTCAGGATGTACCTTCAACAGTTTAGTTTCATGAGTAACATTGCCAGAAGACAAAGGTCGGCCGTCTATGACTTCTACATGGACAAGCTTTGATTTCTTCACAAGAAGAATTTTGTGAAGCTTGGCAAACTCTTCATCTAAAAAACAAGCAGATGCTCTTAAGTCTGGTAGAGCATCGATTTGCAATTTTTGAACACCAAGAAATAAAAGTATTATAATGCAATGAGAAGGTTGAGCTGAGAGAAAGGGACCTTCATTAAATTGGGGTGCTGAGATGTCCAGCCGCACGGTCCCTATTGTAATGGGGCATCCTTGTTTTCTAACATGCTTGTGCTCCTGAGTCTTGTTATTCAAGGCGTCTATTTTTTAGGACAATTTTCGGTTTTATGGCCTGCTTTTCCACAATATAAGCACAAATTTTGCTCAAATCGTCGCTTCTTTTCTTCAACTGTGAGGGGCTTAAAACGTATCGTATTGATTTGCATATCTTCTATTTTAGATTGAGCTTCTACACTCTTGATAGGCGCAGCCGAATAGAACTAGTTTCCTTGTAGATACCGTTGTCGTATTACATGTTGTCTTGGTTGGGAATGCACCAAGCACTTGGCTGTAGAAGATAAAGTACTGTTTGCAAATACTCAAGAAATCTTAATAGGTTTCACCCATATATAAGGAATATAATTCGAGCTTCAATTCAAAAGTGTTTAAAAATACTCCTCTTAGTAAAATCAATCTTACATATACCCCATTTATCTTATTTCCTTTACTATTAAGCAATTTTTATTTTTGTTCATAAATCCTAATCCTAATTAGTGAGCTTCAACAAGCTATAATTTTTAATTGAACCGTCCCTTTAGTGTGAAATTTTGCACACACATGCTGGTATAAGCCTTTTACATGCTCAAAAAAACTTAGTCCAATCCAACTTACAAATTGCAAGAAAACGCCCAAAAAGCACACTAATGATGCTCGGCCGCCAACTTGACGATTGATGCAAAAAATCCAGTGGTGATTTCTCCTTCTTTCACCATTAACTTCAGCTCAAACTTGGTGTGTAGCTCAACCTACAAGTCTTCTATCAGCATACCAAAAATTACGTTGATCCAATTGATGGATCTTTACTTATCACAGAAACCCTATCCAACCTTAAACTGCCAACTTCTGACAACCCTTTGTATCAAAACGCAAATATCTCCTAATTGCATTGCTAGATTAATACAAAACTTTGTATACACTTAGCACACCCAACAATCCAGACAATATCAAATTTTGAACTATAGATGCTTCACAAATTTTACAAATCACTCAACAATGCAAGCCATCATTGTCTTATATAAAAACCCAAATCACCAATACCAACCCTGACTTTGAATAGCAACTGCTAAGTCCTCCAAAATCCTATGGTTGCAAGCTAAATGCTCCTAGAACCCCTTTCAAGCTAGCTATCTAATCCTTATCGCCGATCTTCAAATATCCCCTTCTTTTGCCTTCGGCGGTTGTTTTTGTCTCTAGAGGTCCGATTTCGACCTTGTCTCATATCTGGTCTTTCCTTGGGTATCAATTCAACTAAATTTAAGGATTTTAAAGTTAAATCCTATTTTCAACTTAATTCTAATATCAACTATAATAACTATTTTCCTTTTCTATCCTATTCTAATTAACTTATGGCTTTTCAAAATCAGTAAAAGAGTTTGTATAGCCTAGAAGAAAACTTTAACAACTAATTTTTATCTATTAGCTATTAAAACAAGAAAATAATCTAAGAGGCTTCCGTAATCCTTTTCTTAAGTATCTTAAGTTCCTATTGAACTAAGATAATGAAGTATTAAATATAAATTGCTCTTATCTATACCTTTCACTATATAAACGTGCTGCAACACGACACCGTATAGCTCTAGAATAATGATCTTGACATCGTTGAAAAAGCTGATTGTCACACTTTATCGCTTAGCTAATTGTTTTATTGAGTGTTTGAGGATCAAATAGACATAGCAATAAATCCTTCACATTGTCGTACTGTAATTACTTATAGTATGTAAAAATTAGTTAAAGTATATTATATATTTATGAATCTAGATGTGTGTTAGAATGGTTAGTAAGTTAAATTAAAAATGGTTGATAGAAGAAACTTTATTTTATTTTATTTTACCTATTTAGTTATGGTATTTAAAAATTATAAGATCTAAATGTTTAGTATGAAGCCTTGAGAGAAGGTGGGGACTTAAGGATGAAAATTTAAGCTAGTAAGAGGCTAATTGGGAGGGATGAAATCAAGCCATGGTCGGATGAAGGCAAGGAATAGGGAACTTCATCCCTATTGGTCGAATACCATGTCCAATGGACTTTGAGGAGGCTGCCCGCGACCTTAACAAGGATTTTTGGCGACTTCAAAAAGGGGATTCGCAATTTCAGAGGTAGGGTTGTAAAGTTTAGGGATTTGGGTATAGTTTGAGAGGAAATTTTAGGCAATTTGGAATTAGGGTGAAGAAGTTATACTTGTTCAAAGTTAAAGAGTGGATTTCATACATATTGTCACTATTTTGGGATTTTGCGGAGTTTTACGGAGGCTTTTGGAGATTGGACGGTGTGGTTTGAAAGCTTGATTGAGAAATTAGTGACAGTTAGAAGCCCAGCGCTTTCTTAAGGCAAATTCTCTCTACTCCAACATATTGGTGCTTCCACTGAGAGAGCCTTGAGGCATTAGTTATTCAATAAGTGAAGATGGGGGATCAAAATCCAAGTTTTGGATTATCCGGGGGGGTGGCTGCTCAAGACCTTTTCAAGGCATTTGCCCAGTTTATGGAACAAAGGCAACATGTTGATCACCACCTTTGATTTGGCAGTCATACCAGAAGTTAGAGAAAGGGTACACGAATTACATGAAGGGGTTACATCATGGAATAAATTTGAGGAATTATTAAAGGATGAGTTTTTTGAGGAAGACTCTGAGAGGATGACAAAAAGATTATTTTTAGAATAGATTGAACAAAGGCCAGGGAATCAAATGGCTCCAAATAAATTAGTCAGGGAATTTGAAATAAAATTTGATCAATTATCAAGGTATGAGAAGGAGCTATTGGAAACTAAGAAGAGTGAGTTATTCTTGCAAGCAGTTGATGAATATTTGGAGGACAAGCTGCTCTTTCATATGGCAGATAGGATATCTGAGAGTGGATTTACAAATAACTGGAGGCTGATTAAAGAGACAGTAGGGCTTGTGGCGAAGCAGCAAAAGATTAAGATTCGGGGGTCATTATCATGGTTGGAGCCAATATCTGCAATTCCAAGTTCAATACCATTGCAAAAGACAAATAAGGCTACTCAAGATGATGCCATTGAAGAGCTGATTAAGGGCATATAAGATCTAAAGGTAGAAATGACTGAGTTGAGAAGATCTCAAATGCCTGTAAGCAAGAGGAGATCTCCAATAAACAAAGAAGCTCAAGATGAACAAAAGCCAAAGAAGGTACCTTCTTCTCCTTATCTTGGAGACATATCATTATCAAAGGAGGGATGGAAAAAAGACAAAGTGAAGGAGAAGGATGATGCCAACAATGCCAAAATTGAAGCTATTATGGCAGAAGCATTGGAAACTCGCATACCTATGAATGAAGAGGAAGAAATTAGCCAATTATTTGCTGTCAAATGTGACTCTATGGTTAATGATGGCTACCAAAAAGAGAAAAAAAATTGGCTTTAATGAGACTCAAGAAGAGAAAGTTGAAGAAATAGAAGAATTTTTCAATGGAAAAATGGAAAATGAGGTTTTACAAATATTTCCTGGAATGAATATGAGTAATACAAGGGTTATTATGGATACAAGATGTATCCAAAATCAAGGTGAATTTGAATATGGAAGAGTGCAAGGCTTAACAAAAGAAGCCCAGACCATCCAAATTCAAAAATGTGTGATTGAAGAAAAGAGGGATAGAGTTATTCATGAGGAAGATATTACTGAGCTTGTAAGTAAGAAGAAGTCTCCAAAGAACAAAAAAGCTTCTCAAGAGACAAATTCAAAAAAGGTATCTTCTTTTGTTCATTCTGGTGATATATTATTATCAAAAAAATGGGGAGAGAAGGGCAAAGAGAAGGAGAAAGGTGACACAAGCAAGTTCAAAGCAAACAATGAAGAAGGTGATCTATATGAAGCTTATCCAACTGTGAAGATCAAGATTGGAAATATGGAGGAGGAGCAAAACTTCTTTGTGCAAAACTTTGTTACATATCCGGTAATACTTAATCAACCTTATATTATAATTATTAAGATGGAGACTAGAATCTTGGATGATGGTTTATATTATGCCAACATTCATAGTTGTGATGGAAAGAAGATTGTGCAATTTCTTTTTATAAAGCCTATTCATGAAAAGCACAGAAAGCAATTAAGAGAGATGCCTTTAGAGCCAAGAAATACTTTTTTAGGTTTTTAAAAGGCACCCATGTAGGATGGAGGTACATGGGTGCAAAATAGATTATCTCCAAACTCCAACATAGAAAATTTTGGTTTTAGATTTTGGATTTGATTGGCAATAGGTTTATGAGTTTTCAAAGGATTGAGGATTTGAATCTTGTAAATAGAAGAAGGATACAAAAATAAGAGAAAAATTTAAAAAGAGTGGGTTTAATTTCAAATGATGAAGTTGTAGTAGGAATAATAGAAGAAATAAGTTTAGAAGATGGTTTGGTATAAGTTTAGGATGAAGATACTATAGTAGGGATATACTCAAGAAAAGAAGCTAAGGAGCCAGGTTGGAAAGAGAAGTGCAGAATTGGACATTAATTTACTCAAGAATCGTTGGTTAAGCTGAAGATTGGAGAGGGTGATTTTTTGGCACATACTAGAGGATGTGCAGGTTTAGAGGAGGTGGATGTCGTACTGTAATTACTTACAGTATGTAAAAATTAATTAAAGTATATTATATGTTTATGAATCTAGATGTGTGTTAGAATGGTTAGTAAGTTAAATTAAAAATGGTTGATAGAAGAAACTTTATTTTATTTTATTTTACCTATTTAGTTATGATATTTAAAAATTATAAGATCTAAATGTTTAGTATGAAGCCTTGAGAGAAGGTGGGGACTTAAGGATGAAAATTTAAGCTAGTAAGAGGCTAATTGGGAGGGATGAAATCAAGCCATGGTTGGATGAAGGCAAGGAATAGGGAACTTCATCCCTATTGGTCGAATACCATGTCCAATGGACTTTGAGGAGGCTGTCCGCGACCTTAACAAGGATTTTCGGCAACTTCAAAAAGGGGATTCGCAATTTCAGAGGTAGGGTTGTAAAGTTTAGGGATTTGGGTATAGTTTGAGAGGAAATTTTAGGCGATTTGGAATTAGGGTGAAGAAGTTATACTTGTTCAAAGTTAAAGAGTGGATTTCATACATATTGTCACTCTTGTGAGATTTCGCGGAGTTTTACGGAGGCTTTTGGAGATCGGACAGTGCGGTTGGAAAGCTTGATTGAGAAATTAGTGACAGCTAGAAGCCCAGCGCTTTCTTAAGGCAAATTCTCTCTACCCCGACAACGTCATCTCTGAGTTCCCAATAAAATTGACTCACCAGCGCTTCTTCTCTCTACTTGATATCACAAGTAAGTTGTTTGAAGTCCAATGCATAAACAAATACAAAATATGATCCTTGACATATAGAACGAATCTTGGTGGTTGCCCATTAAGTCTTATCATACTCTCCAAATACCTCCTCAAATGCTTCTAGAAAGGTCTCAAAATTATTTGAGATAGAAGACCTTTTCTCAAATAAGGGGACAAATTAAGACAAAGCTTGTCCAATAAGCAATGTTCCCACTAATCTAACTCACGACTCCCTGGTTGAATAGCGTTCCGATTGCAAGAATGTTACCAATCAAACTTGGTTTACAAAACCACAAAATTTTGATCGGGTACCATCAAACTTCTCTAGGAGATTGACTTGAGGCTCTTGATGATCACATCTAACTTTGACTTCGAAGATTCTACCATGTTAACATCTTCTCTATTAGCCATGCTAAGTAAAGAAGAAAGAATCAATATTGATTCAAGGAAGGATAATCTACAACCCTTAGAACACTCAAGTATCTCCAAGGAGAGGGATAATCCATTCTCTACCTCAAAGAACTTAGCTCCAATATTGATTGAAAGGCAATCTCGACAAATTGTCATAGACCCAGAATATAGACTGGAAGTCTAAACAAGAAGTTCAAGAAGAACTGGCAAGAATTAGATTAATTAGATGAGTACAAAAACAACACCAGAGAGGTGAGCTAGAGCTCCAAGAGATGTATTGTTGAGACTAAAGAACTTTTCAGCCTCGACTCTAATATATACTCCTACCTAGGAAGCTTCTCAAGTAATTTCCTCCAACTAGGGAGCTTCTCAAATAACTTCCTCCAATTAGGAAGCTTCTCAAACAACTTCCACCAATTATGAGCTTCTCAAACAACTTCTATCTACTTGGAAGATACTAGAAGATTTTGGAAGGTTCTATAGAATTCTATGAATCTTCTAAAATGTTCTAGAAGGTTCTGATAAGTATATCCTTGATAGATTTGTAACATTCACATTTAATAAGAATACTATTTAATAATTGCCTCTATAATGGTTTTTTTCTAATTTTCTAATTTATACCATATTTAAAGAATTTATAGTTAATAAGCATCTAATTAGAGCAAAAATAGATTAGTGAATATAATATATATTTATTACTTATATTATAAGTGGCAAATCCTTCCAAAATGTGTTCAATAATAGATTAACAAAGCTACAAAAGGAAATAGGTAGTACAATTTATATGGGCTATAATACTGGAAGAAGATATCTTTTTTTTTAGATTGAAATTAATAAAGATAAATTAAAATTCTTATTATAATCTCCATTTAAATCTATAGTTGATATGTATATATTTTACACATGGAATTTTAATTTTAATTTTGAAGCCATCTAGAACTTTGATGCAATTATTGATATGAAAGATATTAAAATAGTAACCTAAATAATTTTGAAGGAAGCACTAGATTAATTCTAAATTGTTACATCTCACATTGCAATAAATTTAGGATAAATTTTGGATGAAAAAACAAAAAATAAAGATGTTATTTATCTAAGATTTTATATGGCTCTAAATGTGGAGGCAATATGGAACCTTGAAATAAGTGAAATTAATTTAATCACAAAATAAAAAAAGATTATTTTAAGGAGAATATTAAATCAATCCAAATAAATTTTAAATTGATACATCTTTTTTCTTACCATCTTGTAGCATGTCATATATTCTTCATTAATTTTAAAAAAAAAATCATCTTCCATCACCACTCTCTTAATTTTTCATCTTTAGAGTTTTTTTTTTTTTTTAATTCACAGTTGTATTATGCATCCTTAATGCAAATATAATGAATAGTCAAATTAATTGAAATTTTCTACTTTTTTTGTGACTTGATTGAAGAAACTAAAATATTAGCATAGAATAAATGGAAAGTAGTCAAAATGTGATACAAGACAATAAGAGCAAATGTAAATTAATATATAATTTATCTATGTCAATTTAGTATTTTTATATTTTAATTGATTACAACAATCTTTTAATATATTATAAATTTTACTTGGTAATAATTCATTGCATCAAAGATTGCAAACTTCTCAATAAAATAAAGTTATAAAACATATCAACTACACAAACTTTTTTTTTACAAAAGAAGACTAAAAGATACAAAATTAAAACCATACTTTATTTTGATGATTAATCTTTTTTATTTTTTCTTTTATAATCTTTTTTTTATATTCTTGTAAATTATTCTAAAATCTTATATTATTTGAACATTCTTAAACCTTGCATTTCAATATAAAAGATAAAGTTTGAGAAAAAGAAATCCAACAAAAACAAAAACATAAAGAACAAAACAAGCAAGAATATATTAAAAATAAAATAAAATAAAATAAAGTGAAAATAAAAAAGACTTGTAATTTTAGCAAAGAAGACAAAGAAAAGTATGACACAGAAATATTTAAAGAAGAAATGAGTTCCTAAAATCAATCATTTGTCTAATTCTACATTCTAACTTTTTTTCTTAATCTCATCAATTTCTTCAATTCTTTTAATTAAGTCTAATAAATTGAAGATATAAGCTACACCATAATGATACCATTAATAATATACCACATAACACCCCTACCAAGACAATTAATCGATTACTTTTATTTTACATTCATATTTGTTTTGATGGACTCTTTTCAAGATGAACACACCTCCGATGTCAATTGCGTCCTATTCATTTGGAAGTCACTTTCGAGTTGAGCGGCTCGAAGCTTACCACACCAAGAATCAAAAGCATCGCTCAAATCTGGCCATGCCTTACGACATTTCAAACACGCTCCAACCCATATTTTGAACACGGCTTCTTGATCCAGCATGGGAAGTGTTTCAACCACCGCACCAAAACTCAGCTCAACGTTCTGTCGTAATTCGTAGGTTCTCCCAAAATTGTCGTTATGATCGTTGCCGAGCTTTGCAATAATAGGCAACCATGTTGAGATCAGCGCTAATCGCACACTTCTAGGTGCAATGACCTCACCTTTGTGAAGAGCTTGCAACATACGGACCAAAATTTGAAACAAAGTCTCTGTGAAAGGGTTTTGATATACTCTTGAAACCATTAGTTGGGCAAGCTCTTGCTCTTCAGAAAATATCTTTATGGACATGTCGGCAATTTGAAGAGAGAACAACTCATCAAGTAGCCATCTCAATGCTGAACAAGCAAGGGTCACCTGTTCATTTGTGCAATGTGAACCAGAAATCAGTATGTAATTCAAATACCATGAAATTTTAACATAATTGTGACAGCAATGTACATATAGAGTGAATTGTAATAAAAATAGATTGTTAGTACAAATAGGATGAAATGATACCATACATTGAATACATGAACAGAATCAGTGTATAATTATTTTAAAATAGTATACATTTGTTTAGATCAACATCAAAAGATGCTACAGTGCGTCATCTCATATATTCAAATATACTGTAAGATCATATTGTATCAAGTTGCATATACGAAATAACAGTATCCTGGAAAGTGAAATAGACTCCGAATTCATGAAGTTATGAGAAGGAAATATAAACAAAAACTCAAAACAAATCACCTGATGAGCATTCCAGGAAAAGAAGTTTGCAAACTTCCTCAATTGAGATTTCAATTGACCTAAATTCCCCTGGAACTCTTTCAGCAAAGCCAGTTCATTAACTCCACCAAAGGCAGACGACGCAGAAGGGTGGACATTGGCAAGAAGCACACGCTCCGTGATATCGCGCGCTTTCGAAGGGGCACCATTCGTAACCAAAGCCAGAAGCTCTCCAAGCACATCCTTCATCACGTCGACTGGCTTCCGCATGGCTCCCTCGGGCGCAGACAACCTGGCTGCCAAATCCGGGGACGACTGCAAGTGCAGGCTCGCGACGCATCCACGGATCGCCGCCTCGTTCTCGAGCGTCCAAGGAACGGCTTCTAAGTACCGCATGCACGCGTCCACGCAGTCATGGAACAACAACTCGGCCGCCACTTCCAAGATCCCGAGCGCATCTTGCACGTCGTCAAATGCTGTGTGCTTAATACGATCGGGGACATACAGCAGCTGTATGCATCGGACATAGGTGCTCGGATTGACGCACTTATCCAAGGTGATCTCTAACGGCTGGCCTTGGCTCATCACCGACCACCTCTCACTCAAGCGAGTTTCGAAAAACTCGCTGCGTCGCAACGCTTGCGAATGCAGCAAGAGCGGCGGCAGAGGGGGGCCCAGGACGGGCCTGAGCACAAGGATGACGTCCGCGGTGCCTTCGTCGCCGTATCGAGGCGAGGCTCCCTGCCCGGTCGCCATAGCCTCCAGAGACCGACGCGGCAGGTATGGTGCTGCGTTCCATCGGGCCAGGCGGGGTCGCTTTCGTGGTGGCCGCACTGACATTCCAGACGGGCACAATCTCGTGGCTCCACTGCCCTGGGCGATGGACCGACACGGTGAGGAGCCTATGGGCCACACCTCGTGACCGTGGCGGGGGTGCATGACTCCGGGCGGAGAAGGTTCTGGTGGTACGATGGGAACAGACATGGGAACGTTGCTGTTGGGTTGAATTCGACCATAGCCACATGGATGCATCTGTGGAAATATTCTCCCGTTCCCTATCCCGTTCCCGCTCGTCTGTTTCGGGTTTCTTCTTTCACCAGTTTAAAAAATTCTTTATTCTTTCGTCACAGCATTCTAAAAGCTACATTTGACGATGCTACAGTTTTTTTTCTTACTTCCTAAAAATTATTAGTAACTCATATCTTGCTCTTTTTAGGTTTTTTTTTTAAAGATTTTGTACATAAATCTTATGACTAGAAAAATAAAATGAATACCAAAAAAGAAAAGAAAATCAAAATCTACCATAAATTTAATAAATCACCCCAACCTGGTATGTGTATATATATATATATATATATATATATATATATTATTAAATTAACTTTAATATTCTTGGATATTTGAGATGCCAAGATTTTTTTTTCCACATATTGTTCCACTTTTTTTTTTTTCTAGTCAAATTGATGATTTTTATTATCTCCAATCTGAAAACAGATTTTTTTACTTATTTCTTAGAATAATTTTTTTATAAAATAATCCTTAAATGAATTACGATTGCCACTATTATAGATGGAATAACCTTACATTTTAATTTAGAAACTTATACAATCAACATAAACACTTAAACAACCACATTAATAGATGAAAGAATATTTTTCCTTTTGTCAAGTCATGAAGAACATATTGTTGCCCCCGTTTTGTAATTGCTCTTGTTAATATTTCCGCAAGTAATATGCACTTAGATTGCATGAGTGATACAGACTTAGAATTGATTCAATTAAGGGTATCCTTGAATATTTTAACTTATCTGTAAAGGTAAAGTTTTTGAGAGCATATGTACCAATTCTTTAGGTTGAAATTAGGTCAAAAGAAAAGCTCTTTCATTGTTGTAAGATCAAAAAAGTGTTTTAGGGCAAAGAGTGAGTTGGAAACATGAGAATAAAGACCTTCATGGGGCACATTTCATTGCAACCAATGAAATTCCTATGTTGAAAAGACACGATGTGTCTGAATAGCCACATCATCTTATCAACCAATTGATTTAAGGCATTTCTTAAATTAAAAAATAATAGGTTCGGTTTTTTTTTTAAATTTCTATTCAGGATTGCAACAATGTATTTCAAAACATTTTTTTATTTTGATCAAAATTGAGCACAAATTTTAAAAACTTAATAAACAAATCATTTATATTTGAAATGTCAACTGAAGATATATATATATATATATATACATTTATATACATTTGCAACATTAGCTTTCTCTAATTATTATTTTATAATTTTTATTAGTTCTAATTGCAAAATAAGAGATAATGTTCTGTTGAAATATTTTGTAATCTTATTAAAATACATATTTTACATTTCAAAAAAATTACGGAATATTGATTTTTTATTTGAAATTTATTTATGATATGAATTTGATCCTCATCTAATTTGGTTCAGCCAGGTATGGACAAATTTATATATGAAGAATGCAAATTTAGAGGATTGAAAGCACCATTCGTGTTATAAAGTTAATCCAAACCTCATCTCGTATTTTATGAGGAGTGTATTATTTACATAAAAATGAAAATGAAAATCCAAAAAATTAAGATAATGTATTAATGATCAAACAATAAGAGCTGGAACATTTTTGGAAATAGTGTAGAAATAATTTACCACCTGATCTCGCCTATGCAATATTTTCTTCATCTCTTCCACAGAGAGATGGGATCCAAGCTTTTCTTGTAAGAGGGACATTTCTAAACCTCTAAGTGCCACTATTGTCTTGTGTGATACTTTCTGCATTGTTCACACATTTTCTATCAATACATTATCACAGTTTATCTATTCTTCTAAAACTACTTAAATGATGCAACATATACACAAGATTCCATTTAAAAGATAATTAAGTAATACTTTTTTGTTTGTTTAAATTATACATACATACATTCATACATACAGTGAAAAAAGAAGAGTAAGAAGAAGAGAGATGAATTGTGAGCACCCCTTTAATATTATTTTTTGATATAATTTGAAAACAAATAAGTATTACTTAATTATCTTTTCGTACTTGAACACCCCTTGAAGAGCTCCTAGGGTTCCACATAGGATGAAGTTTTTCATTTCCTACACTACCATGAGGATGGTCCAATAGCATGGGGCGCCGCTTTCCATGCCTAACCCAATGTAAGCCTTCCATGAAATATCTTCTTTCTCGTGGAATGGATCCCACAAGAGCATCCAACACATGAACATTACTCACAAAATACACTGATGATTCTGCATCCCATTCCTATTACAGAGAAATAAAATTACCTTTAATATTATTTTTTGATATAATTTGAAAACAAATAAACTGTAAATAGTATAAAAACATTTTTCACCCACAAAAGTAATGAATTCTTTTGAATCAACTATGACATAGAAGAAAATTGTCCACTAAAATATGTACACAAAATTTCATATCATTGGAAATGAATTTGGAAGCCATTTTTGGAAGCAACTTTTGACAATGGATGTAGTAGTATGTGGCTTTTACAATGCAACACATCATATTTGTGTTCAAGATTTTTAAACTTAAAATTTTTAATAATGTAAAAAAACGGACCAGAATGAATTGTTTTTTTTAAAGAGATATATTTTATTTATTTTGGGGAATAAATCAGAACCTGAGGGCCTACACGAGTTAATGTTTTGACATTGGGCACAAAATGAATCACTGTTCCCAATGCAAAAAAAATGCCTCCCACTTGAACATTCTGGCGCATCACTGCTGGAGGAACCATATCTGTGTCTAACAATAGTCCTAACTACACCCCAAATCACACACTAAACCATCAACCTCACAACAAAGCACCTCCAAACAAAACTCCTATACTTTTTTTCAATATAAAATAACACATCCCTAATAATAATAATAATAATCATAATAAATCCGAACAAGCTATTAATCTACAAAAACACATTCTAAAAAGTGCACAAAAAATCATCCATATTACCCAATTCTAGATATGTGTAAACACGTGGAGAATGAAAACAAGAAGCATTGATGGCCATACCACTAAGACACCCACACTATACAAGACTCACAGTGCAAAGGAGACAGAGGAGCCTCAAAGCACCAGAGACCAAGGCACGGGAGACTGAGGCACACGAGAGTGAGGCACTCGGGTGTAAGAGAGAAAGAGAGTAGGGCACCCGGGAGTAGGAGTGAGAGAGTAAGCCACGCACTTGGTATGCGACCCAGTCGGGTGAGGCGGAGGAGTAGCGGTGGGTGTCCGCGGCGATGTAAGGCTTGAAGATGGCGTGCGCCACGGACCCATCCTGGTTGAGCAGCCGGATCACGTACACGGGGCGAAATGGAGTCGCCCCGTAGCCTTTCTTCACCTCGAACGCCTCCGTGATCTCCCCATTCCCTAGCTGCTGCACAATGCTGCTGTGCGCCACCTCGTCGTCGGTCTGCGCGGCGGGCTTCAACGTAGCCACTCTGGACATGGTTCCTTCGCTGTAGTTGGAGAACACGTTGCTGGCCTTGGCCTCCAGTGATGCGCACACGCAGGAAAGTGCCTGCGCCGCCAAGATGATGGTCTTCTCCTTCATGTGCTCGCTCGGGTCCAAAACATCCCCTTTCACCGTTGCCACCAGCGTCACGATGCCCGTGTTCGTGTCCTTGTTGAACTTCACTGTTGATTTCGTGTACGTGACTGCGTCGTATTGTGTGTCGGAAGGATTTTGAAAAGCTGGGGCTCCGATTTCTTGTCCATTGGGCGTCGATTTCACCGAGTTCGTTTTATTTCCATTTTGGCCAATTCCTGGTGAAGGAGGCGGGATTCCACAGCATGTGTTGTTTTGAATGATGCCTCCATTTGATGTTTCGATTGTTTGTTCTTGACCCAAGAAAAAAGAGAAAAAAACAGACATGGGAAATGCGGTTACATACATATGATCAAACGATTCATCGGGAGATGGTCATGCATATTATCACACAATAACCGTATCGAACGATTGTACTCAATCAATTAGTTTCATAGGCATGTGACGGAAATTAGCATACCATCTTCACACGTCGCACGAGGACTCTCAGTCGGAGAGCTTGAATTCTTCGGTGACCTGGTTTTCACGCGAAGAAGAATATGCCTCAATTTCTCGATGGACGCCTTCGCTCTATGCTCGATCTTCTCCAGGTTCAACGCTGTATCCTCAACATTCTTGCGATTGAAATCATCATGTTCATGCGGGGAAGTGCATTTCCTGGATTCCGAAGGCATTTCCTCTCCAAAAAACTCTACTATTCCGGAGGTTTTAGCACCATGTGAATTTGCCCATCTACTGTTGTGGTCATTGCAATTCCCTTTCGATACATCAAAGTTTTTAGGGTTTTGGACATGTGCAGAATGCGTTACGCTTGCGGGGCTGTGGGTTCCTGCCTTTGTTCGTTGCAAACACGACAAAGCTTTAAGTGGGCCTGCAGCTTGTAACAGGGATGTGGAAAGGGCGAGGGTGGAAGACACAGGTATGCCAGGCGGTTGCAAATTTCGGTTTGGGTCAAACGTGGATGGAGGAACAGCATAGGACGAAGACGAAGAAGAAGGTGACGGAGAAGATGCTGCTGCTGTTGCTCCTGTAGCTAAAGAGTGATGAAGTAAGGTTGGATGTGCATTTAGCAATGTCCTCATGCTGATACTTGTCTTTGTCTCCAGGCCTCCAGCGGCAGCAGCAGCAGCCCCACCGCAGTTTGTTTAAGCTCATTGTTTGCCTGCAATGCTCATTTCCAGTCATGCGTTTGCAGTGTATATACGGAGAAGCTCACTTTCTCATGCTGTGCAGAAGTTTTTTTTAATGTTTTGAGCATTGTTTCTTGCATGGAAATGATGGGTCTTTATTAGTACAATAGTAGAGGAATGTTGAAGTTTATGAATTGAGCAATTGTAAAATAGTCCTTAAAAATAACTTGTGGGTTAATGGTTCATGGTTTGTTGGCATGTTGTTGTGAACTTCAGGAGGATATGTGTTATAGATTGATGGAGGGATGTAGTGTTGTTTGAATGTTTTTGTTGAAACATATTCAATTTTTTTGTTATCACCTGTAAATTTTTGTCTCGTTGCTCTCAAAAGTATGGTGTGATGGGGTTTTTTCAATATATATATATATATATATATATATTCATATCTTTCCATTTTCACACAATTACATTTTCTACTCATATGTGGATCAAAATAATAATTTGATCCAAATCAGCTCCTAAAAATGTTGTAATTAGGTATGTGATTGGACATAGCTGTGAACATGATTAACATACTATAAAACATCAAACTAAAAAACTTTAAATAATCTTGAGTTGTGATGGGACAAAGCAAATGGGAATGCTTGACAATCATGTTTAACAATGCATAATCTAATCAAGTATCATTTGGACAAATGCCTAAATAGAATTTGATACATAAATAATAGCAAATAATAAAAAGAATTGAAAAATAAACGTATTATGTATTTTTTGTTATATTATCATTAGGTACATTTTTCTAATTTTTGGTACTCTTATAATTTTTTTAATAGTATATTTATTAAAAATCGTACTCTCAAATGCTGTTAAATATTTTGAATTTTAATACTAAAATATTATCATTGTGATTCTATTTTCAAAAGTGTAATGATTGAGATGTTAATATATTAAGCTTTGTCCCTGGTGTATATATATATATATATATATAGACACACTCATGTATTTATATATTTATATATGTATGAACATATAAAAAATTAAATTCTATATAATACTAATTTAAAATAAATAAATAAATAAAATAAACTATTTTTTAAATGATTTATCATAAAAAATCATATATATATATATATATATATATATAAGTGCACTTATAAATAATTATTAATTAATGTATAAATTATGTTATGGAACAAATATATCATAAACTAAGCATAGAATGTGTGTATATATATATATATATATATATATATCATATTTATAGAAGAATTACATCAAATTTAAATAATATTATTATATAAACATAAAATAATAAATCATCAAGTGCTTGTGGTGTTATTTGTATGATGAAATTAATTTTGATACACATAAATTTATAGATATTTGAGATCTTTCAAAAAGTATACATGATACATTATATTAATGAATAATGCACATAGTTAATTACAGCAATATATTATAATAATCATGTTAATGCATTACTACTTAAAATACTTATTATATATTTGGTTTGATACTATTAGCCGAATTTGCAAGAATCCAATTCATTAAAAAGAATCTAGCTTATTTAAATGTATTTTCTATTATTTATTATGTTATTTATATTGAAGAATTATGCGGCAGCTATGGCTGCACGCCTGCTGCCCCCCTGTCTTGGCGGTCAGCAGACGGCGGCGGGCAGGCTGCCAATGACTGCCATTGCATGGACGTGCATGCCGGGAGCGCGCCCACATGCAAAAGGAGGGACGTCCAACCCAAGCAAACGTTGTTGGAGCTTGAGGAATCGTCGAGCTTGGTGCTGGATTTGCATTTCGAAAGATTTTCTGGCAACTACTGGCTGCATCGATGCTGAGATTTCAGGCGTGAGGAGTGAGGATCACAAGTTCTGTTTGTTTTCTAGTAGATCGACGGCCGGAGGCACCATCTGCTGCCGGATTGGTGGCCTAGCAGCTTTAAATCACGTGCTCGGAACATCTCATCTGATTCGAGTCCCGAGTCTTAATTTATGCAATGGAATTTGAGTGCACAGATAGAATCCTGCCAGGAATCCGGGCTTTGCGTAACCCAGTTGCTAACCTGAATTTCATTCGCTTCTCATCTCAGAAATCTGTGTTGGAATTGCTGGTAGAGATCGCTGAGTGAGCGATGAGTCACCGTGTTGCCGCAGGTGTTTTGAGCGTGGATGTGGCGGCGTGACCAGTGACTGGAACAGATGATGCAAATTGTATGCGACGAGAGTGGGTGATATCTCGACGGGACTGATGAGTGTTGATGTTTCGTCACTGAAACTTTGCATGCTGAAACTGGTTCGTGAAGGGGGGTTTTAGACTTGTGGAGGGTGTTATAGTTGCGGCAAAGGCTATCGGAAAGCTGAGTCCTTGCCCTGCAGCAAGGCACCGCTCATGCATCATATTTTCGTTGTCCGAATTTCTCTGGAAGTCGTAACTGTTTTCTAGAATAAGCTTTCCAATGCTCTTGAGTTGATAGTTGAAATGCCCAATATTGGATTAGGATCTGCTAGGATGCATCTTGAGATGTGTTTGCCAGGGTTCAAGTTTCCTAGCTTTATTGCATATGTTTACACCATATTCGAGAACATTATCCAATGATGTGTAGCTTCTGAGATCAGATTGGATCGTGTGCATGGAAAACAGCCCATACACAGACCATCGTTTACAAGTTTTACTTTTAAGCTTCGTCTGTAAAAGGACGTGTTCTCTTCGAATGACCAATTCTAGTAGTGATAATAAGACCAAAGTCCAAAGTTAGGCAACCTTGAGTTGTGACGGAAGTCTCTTCTGTTGTTTGGCTGCATCCCACTTATACATTGCTTTGGAAGTGACTTTGGGACTTCAAAGTTGGTCATCATTTTTGATATCGTTTCAACAACAATCTTAAGTGTTGAAGTTATTCCTTGTCTCCCATAACCCTTCTGTGTAGCGATGATACAGCTCCTGTACATAATAGATGGTATAACTGTGTCTTTGTACTATCATCCATTCGAATTTCCTTCTTACCGAAGGAGAACTTTGTGAGATCTATAATTGTAGCTACCGGCAACGTTCTCCCTGCTTTTCAAGCCTGGAGCTTACTCCAGTCTTTTTGTTCAAGTAGGCAAGCAGGCAGCAAGCTTCAACCTTCAAAGTTCAATGAAATCGTGCCAATACTTTCCTTAATAGAAGATTTCAAGTGATGGCATAGTTGTAAATTTACGATCTATTGTTTTTCAAAGTCATTAGGACGATGATCTGATCCGAAAGACGTTTCAAATCCTTTTCCTTCATGTAAAATTTAATCTAAGGATTGATCACATTTTCTTAGAACGTACCCTGTCTTGAACGCCTATTTGCTGATGTGAAGGTTGTCTGGAAGAAGTCACATGATTCCTCATGCCTGTTATTTACACTTATACCAATTCGATTGATTTAAGTCAGGAATATGTTCCCTGAAGTCTAATGGTTCTGCAATCACACTACGTAAACTGGATTGCATCCTTTACTGTTGTTTGGACACGATGGTGTGGACCTTCGTCACACCTGTTCAGAGGGATGTTTATCACATCGCTCTGATTTAGAGCTTTTCTTAATTGCTTCCACACTACACTGGAAGATTGATCATTACTAATGGCGTCAAAAGGGACTTGGCTTCCTCCTCGAATTCCTCGACCTGGAATTTGAAGAAAGGTCCTCATCTTAAATACAAAGAGGCACCATTGCTGCTCGCAGATCATAATAACTTGAACTTTTTCGAAAACCTTAGATTGGCAGGACAAGTCCTGGTTCGTTTATGACACCAACTTCAGTTCTCGTCTATGCGATTTCGTCATCTTTGTTAGACGGAGCAGTTAGCTCTGATTCGCCATCCTGCCCATGAGAAACAGTTATCTCTTCTGACCCTTCCATAGCTTCTTCACTTAGGCTTTCAGAAGCGGGTGATGGAGCAATTGTATCTACGTGATCTGTGTGCATATTTATGACATATTTCTTTTCTGGATGCGGGATCTCTGTAACCTGTTGAGAAAAACCAACCAGTACATTATAGTTGACAATTGATAAGTCTACTGATCTATAGGCATTCTCGTAAGAACTCTTGTATATTTGTTTCTTTTCAATCAATGAATTTGATTCGGTGTAGGAGTAAGATGGAAATTAACCTGCAGATCAGCTTCGGAATTTAACACGATACTTGGAGATGCCAAGTAATTATCACTGAGTTCATTGCTATCGGGGGACATCAGGAGTTGCGAATGTTGCTTGGTTGAGTTATTCTTTGATTGAATTTCCTGTTGAAGGTGGGGTTGATCTTCAGCATTGGGATTTATCGCGGCTATCAAAGAATAGGGGTGCGCGTCCTCGCTAAAGAATTCCGTTTCATCGTCGGAGGCTATCAAAAGAGACGAACCTATCCTCTCTGAACGAAAAGGGTCTATGGGCATCTGCTTCTCCGCAGTCAACATGACCTTGACTGGTTCTTTACATTCCACTTCGGGAGCAATCATAACAAAGAGATGTGACTCGTTTTCAGTAGGTTTGTGAAGAGATAATACTGGTAGAGAATCATTTCTCGGTTGCTGAGATTTACCGGAGGAGGATTCTTTGGGAACTGAAAAATAGTCCTCAACAGAGAATAGTTGTTTGGTTAACTTCCAACAAGGACGTGCTGATGTCATCTTCTCTCGTAGAGACGAAGCTCTAAGACTATAATGTTCAGAGAGAATTTTCCAGCACCTTCTGGGTACCATGCTTGACTCATCAGCATCAGAACCATCAATCGCCTTGGGTATATTCATTTTGTTAGAGAGAAAAATGGACTGCCTTGCAGACATTCCTGCAAAAACGAACGTCTCAAGTGCTTATTTGCTACTAAACCTCATAGGATTGAATGCAAAAAAATTTCAAACTCATGTACTAGCTTACTATTTCTCAGTTTAAAAATGAAACGCTCCAAAGGTCACAGAATGTATATTATTTTGAAGGCACTTACGATGTGGGGGTTTAGGTCCTTTATGCAGAGGTCGCGGTTTTTGATGTGGAGCATTAAGATGTGTCACCATGTGAAACCCGTAGCTGCTCTTTTTTCCGTCCCAAACGGCAGAATGGGTATGATCTGTTGCATCAAACCTATCATCACAAACAATTTCTCTCCATGTCTTCTTTCTGGCTATCGCCCCTGCCACTAAGGGAATTTCTGAGGTACTTGAGTCCCCATCATCTAATTCTTCATCCGCAAGTGAGTGTTTCACGTCTACCAAGTCCAAGGATCCTTGTATATAAATCCCATCTTGCCAACCGTTCTCCCGTTCTCGTAATATGGTTGAATCTGCTGGGTTAGAACGCTGCTGGAACATCATATAAGTCACGTCTGGAAGACAAGCTGCAATGGGGCTGAGTCCTACAAGTAGCCAAAACGTTGGCCTACCAAACAAGTCCTTGCTAAGGATGTCGAAATCCTGTTTATCGATACCGAGGGACTGTGGAAGGAGCAAAAAGAGAAATAGAGAGCAACCTGAAGCACAGAGTAGCAAAATTTGGTATGGTATCCATGATGTTGAGTGGACAGCTAGTTTCGCGTTAACAGTCACGACTTCCAGTATATATACTGTCGCACCAAACGAGCTTAGTCCGATACTCTCACCATTAAACCTGGATAGAAAAGAAAATATCAATTAGTAACTCCCATTTCAACCACAATAATAATATCGAGTTAGCACAGAGGTTGTGACAAGTTTTCAGGGGAATTGGATTCTTCACGTTAAGATAGTAAAGACAACCACATAAGTATGTGGTGAATGTTAATTTTCTCGAGAAAGTTCACAGTGCTATACGTAGAATGTTGAAATGGGATCATCTCCACTATACTTGAAAAAAGATGTGTGTTCTTTAGAAATTGCTAACATCCAAAAAAATGCTAACTTATTTCAGCTCCCAGCCACTAGCAGAAGGAGAGCCTTCATATGCTGAGCACGAGCTTCTAATTCATGATAAAGCGGTTGTTTAAAAAGCCTCAATACAAAAGGAAAAATATAAAGATCACTGCATTAATAGGTGATTAAAAGGCTTACCCTGATTGGTGTATGACCAAGTAAGGTAAGAAGAAGGCGACGATGGCATGCCATATAGCCGTCAAGGCCCACAAGTTAATTTCAGCAGCGAATTTATACGTTCCACGGACTCTAGTTGCCAAATAGAGCTGAGGATTGTTTTCGGCAGTGTAATGACAAACATCTCGCTCCCATATTGCGACTGCTACAACAGGGAGTAAAGTCCAGACCATATTGTAGGTTGAAAGAAATATTTCTGGAAAAATCGATTGGACTGAATATGCAGAGAAAAACGAGAAGAAAAAGTTGGCCGATATGTGAACTACATTTTTGTAAACAATATACAAAGCCAGGTCTTTGTTCCTCATGGATGACCTGCAAGCAGTAGTTAATAATGAAGTTGATTGTTCTAATAACCGAAGTAGAATAGACCAATTTCTCATTACTAAGTGCACTTAAAGTTTAAAAAGAAAGTACAAAAGCGGTAGTTTGAATAGGTACCATCTTCCATGGACAAGGAGTAGTCGTGCAAGAAAACGAAATTGACCTATAGAATAATCGCTTGCTGCTACTGCTGCATTGCCTTCTCGGCCCTGAATTCCGACCCCAATTTGCGCTGCTTTGATCATACCCACATCATTTGCACCATCCCCTACAGCTGCTACCATAAAACCGTAAGATCTTACTAGTCGCGTTACCTGCTACAATCAATAGTATAACGCCATGTAAGACCCAGACCACCAAAGTAGCATGGATCCCACAATACATACATGCTGTGGAACAATCTCCCTGTGAAGTGGACTTCCAACTGCAAACAAATTCATCAAATCGATGGAGAAAGAACATAACTTCACACAAAAAACATTGCTCAACCAAATTTTAGGTCAAGATTGTACTCGGCGCAATTTTGTAATAGTTTTTCTTGGCATTCAGGACACATAGCAATAAAAATTGTCAGCAATTCATATTTTACAGAGAACGGCAGAATGTGAAACAAACTCTCCAAAGAAAAACACCTGAACTTTCTGCAGAGGAGTAACTCGACAACATATGACTGTCCGACAAAGTTGACACAGTCTCAGAAAGGTCTCTTGATTGGCTGCCTCCAAGGCAACACTCAAGGAATGGCCCTCGATTACAACGGCCATGTCCGAATGGCCTACATGCTCAATCATACACCTCGATGTTAATGACATTGCATACATCTTATAATACTTGACGAGCAAGTTTTCCAGCTTGGAAAAAAAAAAAAAATTCTGTTGTAAAACTTGCTTAGGAGCCATCGACACTGACCTTCAGTAAGCTGGTTATCAAAATGATGGCGAGCTTCGTCGAGCATGTTTTTAAGCATCTGACCAACAACTTTGACCAGTACATCTGGGAAGAAGAAGAGATGCATGGAGTCGGCGAGCAGATTGCAAGACAAGGAGATGGTTACAGCAGTCTCGATCTTATCGCCTGTGAGAACCTGCCAGTACAATATCAGCGTACTAGACTTATTCTTGTCATGTCTACAAAAGTAACTCGACTTACAAGCGTATTAGTGGCTTCGAAGTGACAACGTGAAGGGTAGCAAGTGCAACTCCCACAGATGCGTTGCTAGAAGCACCCGTCTTTTCTCTTCGATGAGGGTAATCGCCAAGTGGACAGATCCGAACTTTCTTAATGAATCAACTAAATTAGTTCAAGCTGAGGCGATTTAACAGCTGAAAGGCAACTCACCCAGACTCTTATGCCGGCTTGCGCTAGCTGGGTAATTGTCTCTGCAACTCCTTCTTGCAGCTTATCCTCAACAGCTGTGGCTCCAAGGAGTACCTTAAGCGTATCCAAGGAACGTGAGAAAGAGACTTCCAAAATAACCATCATACAGATTTACCTGGTAGACTCACTCAAAGAACTAATTAAAAAAATAAAAACAAAAATAGACAATCCTTCACCAGTCAGGCAAATTACAAGAAAAGTAGCGTGATTTCTGATGTAAAAGGACTAAAAAGAGCTTTATAAATGTTCAGACACGTAATTTTCTTCCCTAGTCAAACGTATGAAAATGGCTATTTACCATGTCACGTTCAATCGTCTCAGCAGCAATAGCCAGCTGAGTTTGTCCATCATCCACTGAAGTACTTGAATTAAGGAATCGTCCCGCCCAGATTTCAAACTCTTTATCTCTCAGCTATAACGAAAATACATTGTTCAGATACCGCTTCAACATTTAGTATTATACTTCAAGATTGACTAACAAATAATCCAGAGCAGAGTTTCATAGAGGTACACGCTTGACTGTACTTCGCGTTCTGCTATGCACAGCGTGCGGTAACCGTGGCGGGAAAATTCCTCGATATGTTTTATAGTTGCTTCAACCATGGCTGAGCTTGGATTCTTCAAGCGTTTGAGGATGGCCTTGTCCGTCCCTTTGCAGTACAGCTTCACCCTGCCAAGTTCGCACTGCGCCTCAGTTCCACATGTAAATTTTGAAAGGGAACAAAATTCACTCGCCAATCATAAAATCCTCGTCATATTTAAGTAAATATGTCAGCAGAAACACATCTGACGCAAAAATGACCAAGCAAACTTCAGAAACAACTTTATCCTTTACAAGTAAAAATGTCAAACTGCAAGAAAATGCCTAACCTTCCTTGTTGATTCTTGCAAATGACGCTCATGCGCTTCCGATCCCACGTGAAATCCAAAACAGCCAAAACGGTATGCTTTTCCAATCCTATTCCCTGCATCATTTCACGGAATAATGTTGCGTAAGCCAAATTGGATCAATCCTCCTAATCTTTAGCCTAAAAAGAATGGAAACTCAAAACAGAGAATGTTAGATGTACTGACCTCCAAATAGAGATTTATCTCCTCAACACTTCGGTAATCAAGGTGAAAACCGCATTCTGCTGCTCCCTGGAGCCAGGAAAAAACATTCGATTCACCAGAAAGTTGGCAGAAATACTGACACAGCAACGACTGCAGCAGCTTGAATCCCATGGCCGTGATGACTTGGTGAAAAGATTATTCATGTACCAAGATTTAGATCAAAGTAGGAAAATCTCAATCATGACAGTAAATCTATAACAACACATCTTTAGAGCAGTTGGTTAGTTGCATATAGAAGCAGGAATAACTTGACATTATTAGTCAAGTTGCCTAGCTATTAAACGGGTCATATACCACAACCTTCCCAACATGTGATGTCAGGGAACACCAATAGTGTTAAATAGATACAGTACTAAAGCAACAACAACGAAGGTTAAGACTTTGAGGACAGGATGTTTTCCTTAACAAGGGCCGCTTCATCTGGAGAAGTCGTTTGGTACTCGATCGCTTCTTCTACAAGCCGAGGGTACGCATTGTGGCAAAGCGCAAGGTGCGTGAAAAATTGACAACAAAGCCTGCCTGTATCACTATCAGTTGTAAATTTCTGTCGCAAAACATCGTCCTCGGAAACGAGTTGGACAGAGCTGCCTGTAGCTGTTTCAATGTCCTCCACGTGTAGCTTCTTTCCGTACAAAACACCCCCAATTGAACAGCATACAAACGTCATAACATTCTGCGTCAAGGTACCCGTTTTGTCTGCCATGACATATTCCACCTTCGTACAAAAAACATAAACAAGTAAAGATCAATGGAAATTATCGATAAATATTGAAAATATCAGGTTGGGTGATTGATTAGGTCATGTGAATTCGTAACCAGGCTATTGCAGGACCAAAGCCTAGATACATGTCAACCTCTTCAAATTTAATAAAAGCAGACTCCAAAATAGGGCCTCACCTGACCAAGCTCTTCCAGAATTCCAGATGCAGAAGCCAGCGCCCCCCTGTTTGCCTCAGGGGAATACATGTGAAGGTCCCAGTCTACAAATAGGCACTGCAAGACCTTCACTAACTCAAGCGACATATATAGTGTGATGGGAACAATCCCATGCATCAGTATAAAGAACCTGCAATCCCCAAATTCCCAATTCCCAAGTGTCCGCTCCAAGTGAAGACAGAACGTACGTCATGTAAACACAAAAGACACCCAATGTACGAAGTGATTAATGTTATATGTTAAGTATTCGCCCGAGACTTGCTGTTTTCCATTTATGGCACACTTTTGGTAGAAACGACTAGAATGTACCGAATAAACCGAACGCCAGTGCCCTTGATTCCGACTCCATAATCTGGCCACCCTAATTGTCCGGGTAAATAATGGAGGCGGGTGTGTCTTGCCATCCAAACATTGCCGGCAATAGCCAGAGAGAAGCAGATAAAAACGTTCAAGACTACCATGATCGGTAATATCATGTTAATATGACCCTCAAAGTTAGACACCTGCAGAATAGGTACACAAGAGCGAGGGAACATGTATGAATCAAGCTGACATAATTACTAAACGATAAGCACCAAGAGGGCACCAAGAAGACTATAATTTAAACATATGCAGACGAGAGAGCATTCAGAAGTGATACAAATAGGTTCACACCTTCTGGGAAACAGTACTCATGTTACGAAGAACCTTTGTGTCACGTCCTGTAAAAATAACGCAGCCAAGGATCCAAGATGTATTCCGGAGCGTTGCTCCTCGCAGAAGGATTTTGGTTTCGTCCAGAAACAATCTTCCTGCACCCTGCAAAATTGCCATGGAGCATAAACTCATCAAATGGACTCAGGCGAATGAATGGGACACAATATTCTGTCACGATGATTCCAACTCTTTAACCCTCCCGTCAGATTCAGCAAACGATCCACGATAGAAAACCTACAAATTCTTTATTGTATGGAGCTCCATATAATGTAGTATGCCTAAATGTCAGCACAAAAAGTCGTTATATGCTACATCCTCAGATGATGCTGATACAAAGCTCAGAAATCTGTCGCAACACTGAACATCACCCGGCTGAGGAAATTCGTCACGGAAGTCTTTACAAACGCAAATAGTTGAAACACATCCATACAACAGCAGTCTATAGATTGTAGAAAAGATTATGAACCTGAAGTTTGATAACACCCTCGAACTCATGCAGACGATTATTGGGATGCTCGCACTTGATTATCAAACCAGAAAATATTGATGGAGACATATTGAAATCCTTAAACGCCTTTTGGTATATTGCATTGCAAACTTTTAAGTTCGAATCGCCACCAAAGTTGGTCGTCTCCACATATCCAAACCCTGCACAGAGATAACTACACCACAGTTTGTATTCTCCATAGAATTATATGGGATGCAAGTGTGCAAGAAGACAGGACTAAAATGCGGGCTGGGAGGCTTCGGACCAATATTAATATCAATGCAAGTAATTCTCATATTACGGAAAACAGTATGAGAAATGCATACTTTCCAACGATGAGCACACCTTGAGAATCCGAAGAACATAAAAAGACCATGTCTGCTGGAAACTCTTCGTCATTATTCACCTTCAAGATATCCCCCACTATGACCAACTCCCAGCTTAGCTTTTCAAATGTTCCATCCTTCAAAACCTCGGTTGTTTTTTCGTTCACCTGCATTAGCACAGGATCAGCGGATACCCAATTAGAGGTATCAGCGATCAGGTCACTAATGGCTGACCACCTATCTCTCATCTTAGTAAACTTAATGACAAATTCTTCTTACACACAGTATCTGAAAAGGTACACAAAGATCGCGATTCCTTCCTAGTTGATCTCCAAAATTTAAACAAAAAGTTCAATCAAAGCAGAAAATTAAATTTCATGATTCATCATCAGCTTGGACAAATGCAACTCATCGTCCACGCAGTTAAACTACCTAGAAAACTTCATGACATGTTCCTGCATTGCAGAGGGTAACCCTAGGAATCAAAGTCTTGGATTGGAGTACCATCCCCACCGTTTTGTCAGATTGGTGGCGAATCCAGTCATAGTGGCCATCTTTGACAGCATTCAACAGTAGCATACAAGAAAGCGGGACGAAGGTTGTGATCCAGCTGGTAGGGGATAACTCTGGTACGAGCTGAAGAAACGTAATAAGCAGGAAGTAGAGACTTGCTGTATGTGAAAATTGATGGAAAAGGTTCATCGGAACAAAACATGCAAAAGTATATGTCGATGTTGTGTACGCATTTGAACAAAACCTGCCATTGCCAGTTGAGAGGTGATTTTGAGTGACTAGCTCACGTAGCGTGGAAAATCACAAAAGTAGTTTCCCCCTTGCTTTGAACCACTTCAAAATACACGACACGTACGGTTCATAGTTTGTACTTAGCAGTCACCTCAATTCAAAGTTTAGGTTAGAGTTGAAACTGCCTCTATGCAAATCTACGATCCTGTGATAGGTGTAAATATCTAAGGAATCTAGAAGGTTGCGGGCATGGTAAATGACTTACTCATCTTCTTGCAAAGCGAACTCGCGTCCAAGTCCAGTAACATGCCCACGAACACTTCGAAAACTACTGAACTGTCTTGGCTGTAATCGTGTCCATTTTCTAACAAGAAATCAAATTTAGAACCATCTAGAGATTATACGCAAAGGTACAGAGACTGGGCATACGGTTCGATTCGCAGCTAAAAACACATGACAAAGATCTTACAGAAACACAACATCTCACAGGCATATATAGCACGATAGAAGACTAATGAACTCATTAGACTAAGTGAGGCACATTCATTTCCTATGAATCACAGAATGTTTGGATAAAAGATACAGATTTTTTTGATTCACCTTCAGATTCAGGATCCTCGCTTGGCGGCATGGATCATAACCAAGTGAGGAAGCGTATGAGTTGAGTAAGAGACCTTAAAAGCACGTTCTAGCCAACGGCTGAAGCTCTTTGGCTTTGGAATCTCTTCTACGTATTTGTTAAGGTCTTGGCGTCGATTAGTGGTCTTGTCGCAGAACGACGTCAAGGAGATCACTTGAGGCCCGATTCAGCTAACTGTGGGGAATATTCATGAACTGAAAGACGTCTTTCAGTTCATGAACCAATTCATTCAGTCGAAGCTAAACTGCTTGGTTTCAAGAATTGAAGAACAGTTGCAGACATGCCTCTATGATCAAGAAAGAGGATACTTCCATTGGTCAAGAATCTATGCGTCTCGTTGGTTGCACTCAACTACAAGAGAGCTTTCGTTGTTCAATCGGAATGCTTCACCGTTGGAAACCTCTCCAATTCTGCCATTTGCATTGTCCAATACAGCATGACCTGTGACATACACAACTGCAATCAATCCCTCCTCACTACCTTCGTCACTCTGAGTAAAAACCTCATGATCAGTAACCACCAGACGCTACATTTACGTGCAATAAAACCAGTTCCCTCATTATGCTAATGCTCAAACATCACACGAAAGACCCACAAGATGCACATGCCTTAGCGCAACGCCGCACACGTTGCTACCACTATGAAATGCCCCGCCCCACAATCTCACAAATTGCAGGCCCCATAGAAATTCTTCGAACCAAAAACGTCCCGACAGCTATCCGCGTTGAAAAAAACTAGGATTTTGGACGTTTTTTTGTTACGCATGTGACTGGAAAACACAACAAACGCCCACGTCTTGGCAGGAAACCAAACCTAACACAATTTCAACGACGACGCATGAGCCAGGGTGACAAACCTTGTTGAAAGAATCGATTGTTTTTGACGCAGCGTGCTCACAGCTCCTGTAACGCTTTCACAACTGCATCATAGCTCGGATTTTATCCGTGTCCAGCGTTGAGGACGTCCATTCTGCATGTATCGTGGGTCTTGTCCGCAGTGCTTCCTGCACAGATCCATGCGCCGCCATAGCCCGGAAGCAAGAAGCGTTGACAGTTCCTCGAAAAAGTTAACGCTTACTTTAAAAGTCCGACTCTCGGGAAGCGGCGTGACGGAAAAGTAAAAGTTGTAACTTACTACGTCTTGTGACGTACACTACTGGGTGTCTGTTTTTTGGGTTGGATAGGACACAATCCAGGTGCACCAGAAATTTTTAATGTTGATCCATCTACCATTAGTGTTCAACAGTGAACAATTTCCTCTTCAAAGATAATCTTAACACCAGTATTTGCGCTTCAGAAGTTATTTGGTAGTGGTAGATGGACGAGAGTGGGGTCGTCTTTGTTCTGCCTCTCGAAATGTGAAGCTTGTGTAGAGTATTTATTTTCCCTGTTGTTTTGTTGGTTTCGCTATTTTAACGACTTTAGGAATTACTTATTGATATACTTGGCATGGCACTGATTCTGATTTGGTGCAAGGCGAGCCTGGAATTTTCAACCACCATGGTCCAGGTAGGCTTTTGCTATGGTGGATGTGATTTACTCTCAACGGAATACAAGTTCTAGGTACGTGGTAAGTTGAACATCAGAAACTTCACAAAACACTTCGAACATACAGGCTAAGTGATGAATTTGTAACTTTGTCGACTCTGAAGCCTATAGTACATTTTATGAACACACGAGAATTTGTATCCTCTGAAGGCATTTAACTTGACACTCTTGAATGCCCCACAGTTATCAGATTTTAGGACTCTTCTGAAAAATTCAAGCTCCGCTGAACGAGACTTGTCTGTGCCTTGACGCTCAAGAATTACGACATTTACATTGACTTTGTTCCTAGTGATTTTATCACCAGTTCTTAGGAATTCTGGAAAATCAGACCATCAAAACATTCGGTGGTTTTCTTATGGCTTGTTCAGCAAAACGCTTCATTCAAAATTCACTTAAGCGTCGAAGGATGCAGACGCAGACAATGGAGGATCAGGTTTCATCTTCGCCCTGCAGTTAAAATAGTTCCAGCATGAGCGACAGCAACATCGATTGGCTAGCATACTCGCACATGGTGTGACATCACGAAATGAAATGAGACCTGAAAATCAACCAGACTCACCAAAAACCGAAAGGAGGCCACCACTAAAACAGGCGGTCTACCGCGTTCTCCAGAGTCTCTACAAACTTAGAGTGCATAGGGGTGCATTGCAGACACACATGAGCACACAATGAAACCACAAGCAGACAGCATTTTATGCAGTAATTCCCTTCCTTCCTGTACATACATAGACCGCCTGTGTGTGTCAGTAAATGTCAATTAAAACGTCAGCCTTTTGAGTTACGGAATCGGACCAGCGAAAGAAAATCGTATCATCCCATCGTACAGTAGCTGGATCATGTGGCTGGATCATTAGAACAGAAAACACGTTCACATACTCATTTTCATATACACAACATACACATACCAGATGCCACATATTTCAAAACACAAGTTTCAACACCACAGCTAACATGTACTCATGGCAGAGCTCAAACTTTCAAAAAATAGCTTGAAAGACTCCAGAAAGAAATGTGTACTACCAATCACTTCTACAAAACGTCTTGAGAACTGTAGGATTATCACATATGACCAACTAGAGGATAACTACATAAGCAGGAAAGCAGTCTGAGTTTTTCCTGGGCAGCTGACCTGCATGGCTAATATACATCTCGCTTATCTTCTACCACCTCGCTCCTTGAGACCAAGTGTTAGAGTATCTCCAGGACCAATATTGTAGTACGCAAGGGACAGATTGTCTTTTAAGAACCCAGCTTGACTGCTCAGTTTCTGCTTATTGGCAGCCAATTGAACTTCCCCTGCAATTCTTTCTTTGAGACTTTTGATTGACTCTGACAAAGACAACACAGTAAGCTCTAAAGTCTGGCCATTCAAATTAGCCTCGCCTTCAACGATTGGAACTGAAACACTGATTCGTACCGCACCCTGTGAGAGAAATAGAAAGTCAGGCAACATTTCTACTTATTAACATAGAAAGATTCAGGAATTCCAAAATTCACTACGTTCAGCATGGAAGCAAAATGAACTACTAAAAAAGGCGCCTGGACATTTGGATGGAGAGGATGGCATAAACACTTTTCCAACTTCAAAAGAATCCAAGTAACATGCATCAAACCATGTCACATCTGCCGACGTGGATACGAAAAGGACAAACAGATGTAATGGCAGATTAATCTGCGGCTTTCCATTCTTCCAGTTTAGTAATCAAACCCACAGCGGTTAAAGACTGCAGAAACTAAGACAAATTAATAGCTCTGCTATGCATGATTGGTACCAATAACTACAGGAATAAGCAGATAATCTATTAGCGATGTAGTACATTCAACAGAGCGAACAGATACAAGGAAAACTGAGAAGAAACTTGAGCATACCGGATGTTGAGCAAGAAACTGGTCCTCTGGCAGAAATGCGATTTCGTCCAGTTTCTGCCTTTTTGGTTCGGGTTCCTCAGGAGGTGGTGGTGGAAATTCGTCGGGAGGAGGAGGAGGCGGCATACCCATCTGAGGAGGTGGAGGTGGCAATGGCACAGCCGGAAGATATGGTCTTGGTGGTGGAGGCGGAAGTGGTGTATACTGATTAGGTGCAGCTCCCATCGGCGGTATCATGGTAGGAGGAGCAGGAGGAGGTCTTACAAGCATCACAGCTGGGGTAGGAAGAGTGGGAGGAGCAGGTGCAGGCCTCATAGGAGGTGCAGGGAGAACCACTGGTGGTCGAACAGGGGCTTGAGGTAACTGAGGTCCGGTTGTGGTCTGCCCTGCTGGACGAGGGATGTTCAATGCGAGACCTGGAGGAGGCATAGGTGGTCGTGCAGGAGTAGGAGCCAACCTCGGCACTAGAGGTGCAGCTGGTCCAGGAAGAGGTCTTCCATCTGCAGTCAAATTGGCTTTCTCTCTATGTATTGCAGCTATTTGCTCATCGATCGTCATGTTTGTCTGGGCCATGGCTTGAGTGGCGGTGCGACCGATGCTGCCTGTGTGTCCATCCCATATCACTTGTTTTGGCTCGTCTTTCTTCACCTCGATTTCCGCCATCACGGCGTTCGAAACCTCCTCCTCTGTTGTCCCAAAGATGTCGGGTCGAGTCCGCGCCAGCCCCACGATATTTCGTGAGATCTCGTCGTCTGTGGCAAGCGTAGTCTCTCGCAACTTCGCCATCATGCGTTCCTTCTGCTCCTTGTACTTAGGATCAATGAGCGAGATGCGCATGTGCTCCGCCATCTCGTTCACCGGTATCAGCTCGCCCGTAATCGGGGACACCACCATCTTCATTGCATCCTTCTCGGCAACCAGTCGCTCCTCTGGACGTTTCCAGTTCGTCACGATCCTCATGGGGGCCTCCTCTTCCTCATCTGCTTGATCCTCACTTGGATCCTTACCCTCAGAAATCGTTGACGTCCTCATACCCTCCTCAACTAATTGCAGCTCTTCTTCGTCCATGTCCATCTCCATCTCCTTTCCAGCTTCAGTGGCCTCCACCTCTTCTTCGTCTGCAGGGGTAATCTTGCTCCTGGCAATTACCTCCTCCAGCGTCATAGGTTGCGGCAGTTCATCGTCTTCTTCTTCGGCGAATTCAATCGTCTCCACTACCACAAAGTCATGCCAATCAATCAGCGCCATTTGCATCCTCTCTTGCTCGATTTCATCCTCCGCTTTTTGCCGAGCTGCTGCTTGAGACCTCTCCCATTCCAACCTATGCAAGCACCGCTCCAAAACACCTGTTTTGTTCCCCACATCCTTTTTCAACTTCTCCACCAGACCCTTGGGCGGCACTAGGACCTTGGAATAAGCATCGGCCAGCGCCGTGAAGTAAGTAAACATACTGTGAGTCGGTTTCAAAAAATAAAACTGTGGATTCGAGTGCTCCCTGCTGGTCAACCCCGTGAGAAAACTCTTCCCATTCCGCGCGACGTACTGCGCTGATAGCTTGATAATGTCTACATCTAGGGTTGTAGCAAGTTCAGGCACGTGCACTGTATATACATCAGGTTCGGGAGGCTCCAGTACTTTGCTAGGGGGTTTTGCAGCAACCACTTCTGCTTTGGCTTCCGCCTGCTCCTGCGCAGCCCGAGCTTCATCTTTTGTTTTCACCGGCGCAGAGACCGCCGCCGCACCGACAGGCGGGGCAAGCTGCGCCTTGAACTCGCTCACTCGGTGCTGGTAATAAGCATGGTACGGATCGACCGAATTCAAGAAATTGAACTTCACGTTATTCTTCTCGTTCGCGAGAATTCTTTTCTCAAACTCAGGGCCGTTCTTCGCAACGAACTGCGCCGTTTTGTCCACAATGCTACGAATATCAGGTGGCGGGTGGATCATACCAATGGTTTTAGTCTGCGTCGCCACCGTTTGGGGAGGCTTGTGCGCCACCGGCGCTTCCTTCATCTCGACATCGGCCGGAAGCTGCGACTCCGGCAGCACTCCAAGACCGCCCTCTGCAGGCGCTGGCAGAGCCAGCACCTCGCCTATGCCCGGCATCTCTAAAGTAGTTGGAAAGCTGCGACTCAAGGCCACATGTGGTTGCAAACAGAGCGGAAGCACAGTGAAAGAACGAAGAGCTGTACCTGGTACGAGCGATCAACACCGCGCCATGCCCTTGCTTCGTCGTCGACGTCTTCTTCTTCTTCTTCTTCAGCCTGGAAAGAGCTTGCATCGACCTTCCGTCTCCCGCAACCCTCTGGATTGTTGTCCTCCAAACCCTAGAGGGACGGGCAGAGCTTGGCCACGTCAGACCCATGCCACGTCGGATTGGCCCACGTCGGATTCTCCACCAGAAGTTCGATGTATGCTTTCGGTGCTAGAACCCGATCAGCCACATGGGTCAAGTATTTTCGCGCCATATTTCCTCCTCGTTAAAATAAGAATGAGAAAAGTGAGAACAGATAAATAAATAAATACGTAAAAATAATAATTATTATTATAATAATCTTCCTGTCCAATCAAACAAACATGATTTTCTTACAATAATTTGATTATGTTTAACTATGTTTCATTGTAGAAGAAGAGACATGTTTGTTTGTTTTGTTTTGTTTTGTTTGTTTCATCAGAAGCACACCAAATTATAATCAATACCAAAAATGGAAAATATCAAAATAATAGTAGTACATGTGTATTAGAATATATAACTGTTTTCTTTGTCTTTAACTTAACAACATCAATATTTGCATAAATTCAAAGTATTGCTTATATATAGCATTTGTGTTAATATTATTTGTCAATTATCTACATAAAATACTTCAGATTTTAATTTATAATATTCAATACTACAAATTTGTTGTTTTTATTTTTTTTAGATTGGTAGTTATATCTACAATTAAATTTGAAGAAATAACATACATAAAATTTTATTTTTGAACCAAATTATTTAGGTCATTATAAAGATTTTATTTATTTATTTATTTATTTAATTTCCTTCTTCTTTAAGAGTCTTCGAATTCAAATGTATACAAAGTGATATATTGATTCATAAAATCTAATAATAGAATTTTTAATAAAATAAACTTAATAATTGGATTTTAAAAAATTAAAAATATATAAAAATATGATAAAGAATAATATAATATTTAATATATATATATATATATATATATATATTTTTTTTTTTTTCATATACTATTTATTTATTTATAATATAATATAATCATTTTAATTCCTTTAATAACTATAAAATAAAATAAAAGGTTTTAAATTATAAATATCATAATGATTAAATTTTGACTTAATCTTAATAATACAAGAATTTATAAAAAAATAATTTTTACTATTATATAATTCAAAATTATTATCATATAAGATAAAATAGATGATTTTATACATATATTATTTTAAAAAATAAAAAAATAAAAAAATTTAATTAAAAAATAGACCAAAATCTTGTATAAATTATATTATTATCATAGACAAGATTTACTCCAATAATTATTTAGTTAATATAGATATATAGAAGTAGATAAAAATAGATTAATTTGATAATATTTTATAAAGAAACTTCCTAGAAGCTTCATAAACATGGAATCACCTTTGTACATGTCTATAGGTGATTGGTAGGCTAGAAACTTGGCCAACAAGCTAGCCACGTATTGCACATATTGGTAGCTTGTAGAATAAGCTAAATATGTGGCACATATGTAAGAAACTTATCTTGCAAGCTTGACATGTATCTTGCAAGTTGAACATGAGTTAGAGGTTCTATAGAACGCCGCCACATAATTCGTAGATAAATAGTATTTATAGAGACAAGAGCGAAGCCTTCTTCACTCTTGTCAATTCTTTTATTACTTCTAGTCTAGTTCAAGAATCTCTTGTATTTTCTAGTCTTTGGCAATAGCTATTCCAATATCTTCTTGAATATACATATTTCCTTGTTTCTATTTTTTCATTTTCCTTTGACATAGTTTTCACTAACTTATGCATCTATTTCAGTTCATGGCCTTGACAAATTGACAAGAGTGAAGTTACAATATTAAAGCTTTGTCTTTTCTTCATTAAGAGTGGATTACTCCTTTCTCTTTATAAGACATAAGTATATTAGAAGTTGTAGATTATCCACTTTTAAATTGATATTGTTCTTAGAATTTTTTCTATGTTCTTAGGTATTTTATTTCATAGTAAGAATAGATACTTTTTTCCTTTTCTATTGTGGTATCATAGCAGAGCTTGCTAAAATGAAGAGTGCAATGGCACAAATGCAAGAGCAAATGAGAGAATTAATGCTTGCAATACATCAACTCAATGCACAACCACAAAGAGCAACAAGATTAGCAGGAAGTGAAGATATAAAGATGATTCAAGGTGCTTCAAGCCATACCACTTCACCTACAATTGAACACCATTTAAGCATCAAAGAATCAAAAATTAATTTGCCAGAGAAGTTTGATTGCACTAGATCTAAGTTTTGAGGATTCATCAATCAAATACAACTGGTGATTGAACTTCAACTCCAAAGTTATCCAATCTAGGGGTCACAAGTTAGGTTCATTGGAACACTACTTTCAAGCTTTGCCTTATCATGGTTTTATCCTTTCTTGAATGACGTGATCTAATATTGGATAATTTGGAGGCATTCTTAGCGGAGTTTCAATCTATGTATGGAAAATATGATGCAATTCATGTTGCAACTAACAAGATCCGCATCTTACAATAAGATAATCGATCAATGACATCATATACTTCATAATTTTGATAACTAGCAATTGACAATAAGTAGAATAATATTGCACTGATTAGCCAATTTTTCTATGGATTACAATATGAGATAAAAAAAATTGATGCTCAACTTATCCAATTCTCAAACATTGAATCAAATAATTGATTTTGTTGTGAAGTGTCATAATTGGCATTTTGAATTTTGAATTGAGAGTCATATAAGATAGTTCAAATGTTACTATAATACAATGGCAACATCAATATCTTTTCAATATATACATTTAGAAATAGAAGATATGCAAATTGATGAGGTGTATTTTAAACCTCTTATTGAATAAGAAAAGATTCATTGTAGTCAAGAAGGATTGTATTTATATTGTGGAGAATCTAAATACACTACTGAGTATTGTTCTAAGAAACGATCCAACTACAAAATAAAAAGTACAGCTATCAAAGAAGATAATATGTCAAAAAATAAATTTGTTTGGCTACAATAGGAACCATGCAGTTGGAATCTTATACAACTCCTAATAAAAGTCCTATCATGTCCTTAAAATCCTCTTCTTGTTTTATAATAGATGTCTATTTGAAACCTAAAAATCATACAGCCTCTGCCTTACTAGATTCAAGAGCTTCAGCGTGTTTTTTAGATAAAAAATTTGTTAAAAGTTATAAAATACCTTCAATACAGAAAACTAAACTCCTACATGTAGAAATCATAGATGGTTGATATATATGATATTCTAATAAATATGTATATATATATATATATATATATATATAGTAAAATACGATTATAGATAGATTACCAATGCTTAATTGGAATGATAATTAAAATTTGCACAGACTAGGACTAGTGGCCAATATGCAAAGATAAGATGTTTTTCTTAAAAATAATAATTAATAGATAAAACTAAATAACGTATCATTTCTTTTAAGAAAAATCATGTGAAATGTATGTTTTGTGTACTTCTAACCTCTTTTTTGTTTTTTGTTTTTTGTTTTGTTTGCTTATGTGTGCTTTAATGACTTGAAAATGTAATACATAATTCATTGAAGTTTTAGGTGATAAAATATTGATATTTCTTATGAATTATTTTTTTATTTTTTTTCTTAATGGTGATTTTCCTTTAAATTTATAAATAATATGATAGTATGTTACAATTTTTTCTTGAGCAGAAAAGAAAGTGTTGACAAAAATATTTTAGTAACTACATATATTTCTTACAATAAATACAATTGAAGATAACACTAAAATATCCTAAATCATAAAAATAAAAATATGGAGATTTTAAAGAATATGTTAGTATTAGAAAAAATTATTTTAGAAATATGATCAACATTATTTTTTTTATAAATGATTATATGAAAATTTTAAATTATCCTAAATTTTAAAATTTCAAAATAATAAAAAATCTAAAAATCCTAGATACATATTTTATATGTGCAATAATTAGTTTAGTCTATAAAAGTGTACGTTTATTTATAGCTAAGTATAAGATGTTATAGAAAATTAACCCTCTACATATCTCATTAAAAAATTTGCTCCAAATCACAATTAAATTATAAACATATAATTTGAACTTCAGAAAATAAAAGATAAAATTTACACATATACATACACAAAAATAAAGTAAATGGCTCAATTACATGATTTGATACCACATACTTAAATATAATAGTAATTTACTTTTATTTTATTGTGGTGGATTTAGGGCACCTTTTGTATATTTCCAAAAATATTCAACAAATATCTACTCACTTAATTTTAGGTTTGTTTTAGTTTCCATTCTATTTTTTTATAAAATACAAATTTCTTTAAAATTTATGAGGTTTAGATTACTTGTTCTTTTCTTCTTCATTTTGAAATGAAATATTACAAAAAAGACATAAAAGGGCAAAAGATTTAGAGCAAAAGTCCTCTCGTAATATAGAAAGTACTATGATGAAGAGAGTCTATGATAGTGATACTCCTTGACATATGAGAAGCTCAATAAGTGATAGTGATTAAAGGCCATAGAGTGTTGAACATGGCCTTCACCAACAAGTACCTTCTATTATGTTACCACTTCTACTTCACCAACTTATGAGCATTTGTGTAGCATTAATTATGGGTAAGTTTATTTATTCTTTAAAAATTTAAAAAAATAAAAACTATGTATTGATCTAAATTAACTAATAATAATTTTAAAAATATGTTTATGCTAATGAATATTTTTATCATGTGGTAACAAAGCTATTTCTTTAGCAATTAGTCATACATTAATTTGAATATATATATATATATATATATATATAGAAAAAAATCTACTACAACATGGGACTTTACAAATTTAAGTAACATTCATTTGAAAAAGAAACCATGAATTTTAGTAAGTTCATAAAATTGTCCTCAATTGTGTTGAATAATTCAAAATTCTTCTCTACCTTATTCAAATATTCAAGGAAGCTTACCACAAAATGATGTAACAAAATAGTGTTGATTTGAAGGAATGACACAAGACTAAAACTTTCCACTTCGCAGATGCTTTAATAATTCAAGGGCAGCAGCTACGTGGCAGGCAGCGAGGCTGCCCATGTATCTAAACGTTTTGGGACCTGCCCGCTCACCCACTAGTCTGGTCATGCCTGTGTTCATGAGTGTTTTATTTTGGCTCCATTCACACTGAGACAATATTACTTGAATAGAAAAAAGCGAGTTTGGAAGGCTTAAAAAGTTATATGTATGCATGTGTGAGTACACACATCTATTTAATGTAAAGAATGTATTTAATATTTAATATGATAATTTATGAATTCAACTATGGCAAAAAGTTGCACACTTAGTTGTACAAGTGTATCTAATCATGGATGACTAAAAATTATATTATTTTAGTATATGTATTTTAAATTATATGAATGATTTTTTAAAAATTTAAATTTTAAAGACTTTCAAAGGAACAACTATAACATATAGACAGCTAAAAAATGAGAGATTAAAAAATTGGAATATTGTACTTGTTTTTAATGCTTTAGACAGTACTAGGTAGTCCTTATAATTCGATTTCAAAACATAGAACATATCCAAGTTATGCCAAACTTTTACACCCAAGAAAGCTTAAAATTTTAATTTTATTATATTTATTATTCAAAATCTAACCAAAAATAAATTCTTAGTATTTTATTGTTGTAACATGTTTATCATATTTTATTTTTTTTGTATCCTTTAATTTGAATTTATGCAAAATGTTTTGAATGCTTAATAATAGATCTGAATAATTAGTTTGAAAACTTTAAAATAATTTTTATACAATATTGAATTTTTATATAATAATATTTTCAAGAAAATATCAACTAGATATTATAAAACCAACATTTTTCCAAATTTAGAGCAAAGTCATAATTTTAGGAATTTAATCTCACTCTATCTATCAAATATTTTTAAACATGTTATCCACCCTAACCAGTGTATCAATTAATCTATATCAACACCCACAAATACAGTCAAGTTTAGTTCCTTCCTAATTTGTCTTTGAAGGTAGTATTATGATTAATATTCAAAATTGATAAAGAGAATCAAACCTTTCATCATCATATCTTTGTAAAAAGAACTTTCTTGATTTACCAAAATATAAATGAAAAGTATTACACAAACACACACACACCACTCACAGTAACTGTGAACCACTGATTTGAGAATTATATATTTATAACTTAAACATTAAGTTGATGAACTAAAGCACCTCACATTCTTTTCTATGATTATAGAAACTGAACATTGGTAACAGGAACTTTGAGGATAATTAGAGAAACCCTAATTAGGAAAAAGAGTGGGATTAACTAACCCTCATGAATTCTGCTGAGAGAGGACATTGCCTGGCACACTCCAGCAGTTACCAGAAGACAAGATCCAAAATAATGATAATATTATGTGTATATTATACAACAACAAACTGCAAAACTGTACCTTGATTAGCCCACTAAGCCTAGTCTAATCCATGCCCTAATCCTGACATTCTGCTGCAAGATGTGGCTTGTGTTTCAGTGTACCACTGTGCTAATTGGAACATGCCAGTGGTAGTTTGTACTGCAAGGATTCATGCGAGTTTACTTGATTTATTAAGATTTTAATTTTTTTAAATAACAGAATTGTTTTGCAAATTAATTGATCATCTTAATGTCCCAGTTTTTCTTGAGAGTTGTAATGAATTTTAAATGAATGAAAATGAGAAATGAAAACATGTTTGGGGTTTGATTTGATTTGATTTTTTACTATTTTCCTCAAAATAGTTCAAGATCAAACTGAGAGTTTGAATACAATTCTTGTCTGATACATCTTTTAATTCTCAAAGTTTCATACTCTTGATTGAAAATGCAAAAATAAATAAATAAATAAATAAATAATTTAAGGAAGTTTCAATTGAAGCACAAGTAAAATGTGTTAGGTAGTTGGTTTATTTGTGTGGGAAGGTGAAGTATTTGTTTGCTGTTTGTTATGCTTTTGTGTTTATTCATTTATTAAAAGAATGATTTACCTCATAATGATCAATATTAGATGTTTGAATATAGACAATGCAATGTAGGTGATTATCATGTTTGAAATACGTGGATGTTAATCAATTGAGGTTTAGCTACCAAAAAAATAAAATAATTACAAAAAGATTCTAAGAATGCTGGTAAGTAAATAGAAATCTAAAATTTAATCGTTGAATTTTTTTACCAATTTAATGCTTTAGAATTTTGGTCTTTGAGGAGTTTAAATTTACATTTTTGAAGAGTTATAATTTAGATTCCTACATACTTTTGAATTTATGTAAATACATCCTAACATACATATCTTGAACATACTGACGTATGTCATTTTTATATATTTTCAAAAAATATCAATAATTTTAGTTTTAAAAAGTATAGTTTCAAAACTAGTAAATGTTTTTCTACAAACTCACACTATTTTGTTTATGTTCATGTCCATCCTTTACAATTCTTTGATGAGTTTTTGAACTTCTTTAACAATCAACTTGGATATTGTTTTTTCTTAATAATTTCCAATAGGTTTACATCTAGTAGTGATTTTATGTACTCATTGATATTTTATTTATAAAAAAACACAGGTGTTTCAGTTTAAGTTTTAGATTTACATTTTTTTTTATTTGTTTTATTTTTTCCACATATATAATACTTGTAATGAAAAATGAAAAACGTAATATTAATAAAACCTTTAGCTTAAAAAAAATATAATTTTGTAAATATATTTTTCTTTTTCTAAAAATTAAGAAGAATGGGAATTTTTTTATAATTCATTGAAATATATAGAAAATAAGATTACAAAACTATGTCTTAGATATTTTTCTGATGAAGTCTTCATAGGAAGTCTTTTTGTAAAAGTAAGGATGTTGAAAAAAAACCTTGCAATAAATTTAGTTCAAGTATGTCTTTTTTAATCAAAAAAATTCTTGCCAACTTCCATAATTAATATATGATTCAATCTATGAAGTACAAGCTTCTATGAATTTCTTATAGACTAATTCTAACTAAGTTAATATTAAGAATTTTTTGTATTTTATTAAAGTGATATATAGAACAAATTTTTTTTAAAAAAGTGAATTAATATTTATTATATATAAGTTTTTTTTTCTTATAAAAATAATTTTAAAAATAAAAATTGTAATCATTTTTATTTATGATTCATTCTTGTTTATAATTTCATAAAATGTTCTAAATATCTTTAAAGTATTTAATATTTCAGATATGGAATTCTAATATTACGGCATATCAAATAATTGGATATGTAGTTTAGTTTTTTGGTATTTGGTTTGTAAGCTTTGAGTATTTATTACCTAAATTTTTTTCACTATTAAAAAATTATTTAAATATATACTTATGTTTAACAATATATTAAGATTTCATTTTAAATATTTTATCTCTTTTAATTTGAAAAATTAACAATGTAATTTATTTTCAAATATTTATCAATTAGAACATATAATAATTATTTAATTTGATATATTATTTTAAAAATAATAACATAATATAATTTATGATTTTTAAATGTATTTGTAAAAATATAATATATATATATATATCTTGAGTTTTTTTTATTGTATTTGGTTTTAGAGATATCTTATAAAAAACTCAATTGATTAATTCTATTATATTTCTCATTAAATATCAAATAAAATGAAATAGAATGACTTCAAATTAAAATAATAACAATAATAATCATAATATTACAAATCTTTTATATGATAATACATAAAGTTTCTGGCATAACCATAAAGAAAATTGTTTTAAACAGGTTTTTACAGATCCAAATTGTAATCAAACTAAAAGATAATTTACATCATTATAAAAAATATTATAAGAAAATCAAATTAGTATATTTAAAACTGGATTATACATATATTATTTTATCTTTGATAAATAAATTTTATTAAAACATTTGTAAACCTTAATTTGACACCTTTGAATTATAGGAATAACTAGGTAGCTCCAACTTACACGTTTAGTGTATATGAAATGTTAATACTAAATTAGTTTATAATTTCTCACTATTATTCTGGTCAAATGCATATTTGTGGCGTTTTGTAATTTTTTTAAAGAGTGTTTTCATACCAAAAAACTACATGGCCACCAAAGCAGAAGAAAGCAATCTTGAAAAGAATAATTTCCATCTTGCATTCAATGCGCCACCTCTAATGATTAATAATTTTTGATAATTAATATATGTATAATCCAGTTTTAAATATACTAATTTTAATAGAATTAAAGAATCAAATTTAATGTACTTATGTTTAAATAATAAATTAAAAAAAACATTGAATTAAAAATACAAAATTCAAAATATAAAGAAGGTTCTCTACAAATATCTTGTGGTTTTTAAATTTTCAAATCTTATATTGATTTATGAATTTTTTTTGATATATATATATATATATACATACATCAAAATCTTTAAAATCTTATAGGTTGACAAAAAAAATTTTAACAATTTATTTTTAGTTTACTACAGGAATCCATAAGGAAGGTTGATAGTTAGTTTAATTTAAAATTGACACTAAAAAAATATTTTATCTTATTTTTAATATTTAAGGATTATGTTAGTATTACAACTTTGTAGTGTTTTGTTGATAATAGAATGATATATTTTCTTTTATATTTTTTACAATTTAACTTGATAATTAAGTGGTGTATTTAAAACGCAAAATTTTAATTTCAAGATAAAATTACAAAAACATCATATTAAAGGAAATTTATTAAATTTTTTTACAGATTTAATGATCTATGTATAAAAATTGAAAATAATTAAAATGTTTTGAATATAAATTAAATTATTTATAGTGCATGAAAATTTGTGATGTATATATATATACATACATACATATGCACACATAGTAATGATAACAATAATAAATTTTTTGAATAAAATCAGTTTTTCATATTATAAATGTATATATATATATATATATATATATATGTATAGCAGGTTTTATATATATATATCCAATGGGATAATCAGGTTTTAGCTATGTTATGCTCCAGTAGATAATCCAAACTTAGAATATAGTTAGCAATTGTTATTTCAAATCACAATGGTTGCTAGTTATACAACTTGACACATGTGATTTATTATTTTATTCATAATCCACAAATTACTGTATTGAGCATCCATTCTGAATCCAAACAATGAAAAATCACACATTTTTATTTTCATCTTTTGAATGTTTCTTGTAATATTTTGATTACAAAAATAGAAATAAAAACCCAAGTTGAATCACTAAATATATTTATTGATAAACTTTTTCATGTTTTATTGAATTCAATGACAGCATATTTTTTTGAAATCTTATTCTATGCCAAACTGCAGTTTGTAATCTTATTCAAACTTTCTACTACTAAGTATACTTCCCAACCATATACATTGTTTGAGCTTCAATTTCTTCTTCAAAACTGTCTACTGAATAGCATAACCCCATAGCAAGAATGCAAACTACACCACAAGAATGGGGTTCACTGACACAGAAATCAGTAACCCTAATCTTGATTTGTGTGCATGGTTTTACAAGTTTGGTAAGGGATACTGACTAGAAGATGCTCTTTTTTGTACATGCTAGAGTTGTGACTTTCTCAGTTTAGGGAGGACTAGAAGGGCCAATGAAGCCTACATGAATGGCATTAATATATGCTATGGTTGTAAGTAGACACACCAATTATCTAAACTGATGACACATAAGGGAGGTGTGATAATCCTACTCACAGCATTGGGTGGACTATTGAAGAGGAGCTCAAGTATGTGCCCAATTTGGGCACTTAAAGGAGTCCTTTGTATCAGCTTTAAAAGACCCAACTTGTGAGAGGGGTTTGATTTGCCTGCTTTGGGTGTGTAGTATAGTTTGTCTCTTGTATTAATTGCACCATCTTGCATGAGCACAAGATGGAGCTTCCATCTCAGTCCTGTGATCCTTATGATGTATTTCATTGGAAATCAGGATTCTTTGCTTTAGAATTGCTGTTGCTGTTGGTTGCAAGCATTGTGGTGAAGACACTCCAGTTGCTGGAGATTGTGATGCCAGATTATTTGAAGTTTTCTAAATTTTTTTGGTTCAAACTTGGTTCACTTGTTTCTGAGCCTCATTGCAAATAAAGCTGGGTGTGGAGTGTAGGGTGCCAACTCACCTTATCACTTAAACTTTAATTGTTTAATAAGGTTCTCTATGATTATGCATTATCATTGGTTATGTTGTGTTGATCCCCTAGATAGGGTGTCTATAGGTTTTTGTTATGACAAAGAGTCAAGACTCATAAAAGCTAAAATTTCAACTTTCCATCAATTGCAGTATTGAAAGAAAATATACACAATAATATACACAGAAGTTAAAAACTAGAAGATTTGACACATTTCTAATAATTTATGAAGCATACTATCCAGTTTGAAGAGTCAGCATTCAATATTTTAAAAAATATCAAAGTAAAATTAGTAAATAATATTTTTTACTGATTTGTATTGCTTGAAGCATCAAGGAATTGCATCAAGAAATGGCTAAGTATTTTCATTTGCCAATCATTTTCAATTGTACATTCTAATTTTAACAGATATATATATATATATATATATATATATTTAAAATAAAGTGATTTTAAGTGCATGAGATCTAATTTGAAATTTTAATACTTATCTTGTTTGAGAATAATTATAACAAATATTTTATACAAACTCCTCTATGTTGGATTGAGAAGAAAAATCAATTCAATATTAACTTTTTAGCATCAATGTTACATTGTATTTGATTTGATTCATCTGAATACTTATAATGTTGATCTAACCCAATTTTTTTAAAATCCAATACTTCTATATTTATATATAAAAGTAAGCCTAATACTTGAAGTTTGACTTTATCTATATTTTGTTAGATAATTTGTAGATAAAAAACATGATTTTTATTTGATTTCATAACATTTTTTTGTATTTTAAAAATTCAAATCTAAAAACAAAGTAAAAAAAAAAATGAACGAATAAAATTAATCTTGTAATATGTAATAAAATAAAATTAATCTTGTAATATTTAATAAAATAAAATTAACCTTGTAAGATTAATTTTATTTGTTCATTTATATTTGTAAAGCCACACTTTTTGTATATATGTTTTTAAAAAAAATCTTGATGGATAGATTTGTAACTTATGTATATTATATGCAATTAGGAAAAATGAAACATGGTGAATACATAATTAATTAGTTTTATTTAAAGATTGTACTTAGATATATCAGATTATAGATCTGCCTTTACAAATATAAAAAAGGTAAGTTAAAACTTATAGTGAAATCCACAATATGTGGTGTTTTATTTAATAAAAGTTATAAATTATGTATTTTATACAAACAAAATCTTTGAATATTAATAAATAATCTCCATTTAAACATTTTAGAAAGAATTTGTGGATCACCACATATTTAGACAACAAACATTTTTTTTGAAGGAATCTTTAAGAGAGGTAACCATTAATTATTACATATATATATATATATATCTTTAAGAAATATTCAATAGAACAAGAAAAGGCAAATCAAGTACCATTAATAGCAATAAAGTATAATTATTGTCAATCATATTTATATAATAGAATAAACATACATAAATTCAATATAACCTTAAAAGAATTAAATAGTAATGCAAATACATCAAAATCATATAATATATTAAATAAGCCATCAATGATATTTATAAAGAAAATGTGTTGGTTGTATGCTACGTGCATGAATAACATCATATGTTATGAAAACCAGTTTTTTACAACAAAAACAATACATGATAAGTACCAAGAGTTGATGGTGGGATGACTAAAATTTAAGAAAATTACTTCCACTCTTTTCTTACAAACAAAACCCTGCACATCCCACATCTTTAACACTCCACTCTGATAGCAAATACAAATATATTTTGAAACAATTCCACTGTAAAAATCTAAAATGCATGAAACAGCCACAATACATGCAGAAAGATCAAAACCCAGGGCCCTAAGTGCATTACAATGTACAAATCTCATGCTACGGCAGTTTCCATCAACAAATTTTTTTAGGAAGCTGCTGTAACTCTACCATACCTGCACTGCACATAATAACATGTGTGTCAAATGGTTATTAATAGTATATAATTTCACCTGGTATATACTCCAGAAATATGGAAAAGAAGAGCAAGGCATGTTCATCAATTCAAACAAACATCTCTCTTCTTAACTGTAATTATTCACATGCCTTGTGGATACTGTTCAATGGCAGGTGGGGCACGAGCTAAACTTCATCAGCTCTGCACCGTCCACACAAGGTCAAAACATCAAGGAAAGAATGCCATAAACGTTTCTGAGTTGTTTTCTTCATCCCATTGTACCCAAAACCTTCTCATCGTGGCACACCTCAACACAACATTCACAAGATTGCGAGCATCACACCGCCACAACTCTTCGCTCCTCATGCATGTTGGAAAGAAGGACATTGTCACCGTGCAAAACATCCCGACACGTTACATTACAAACAAAAGCCACGCCCCACCTATGCACATCAGAATCTGGATCAGACTCTATCTATCAATCTACCTATCTATCTACTCCATGTCTATATGTCTATGTCTGTGTCTACTCCAGCTGGGCGTAGAAGATGCCCTCGATCTTCACCTCCTTCGGCGCCTTCGACCCCAAGTCTGTGTCTGATGGCTGGATGCTCTCGAACGTCCCCGCGATCTCGCCGGTCTCTGTGTTGCTCTTGGCGATGCTGAACGTGATGTTGCCGTTCAGCGCAGCCGTGTTCTTCTCGTTCTCCTTCGCCAGCTCCTCCTCGTCTCCGGCACCGCCCGCGGGCAGAGCCACGGCATTGTCGTACCCGGTGGATCCACCCCGTCCCTTGGGGTCCAAGAATGACGACCCTCTGTACGACGGCACCAGGAACGACCCCCCGAACTTCTCCGGCGTGCCCTCCGCCACCAACTCCTTCACCGTGAACAGGAACGGCACCCTCTCGCCTCCCGGCAGCTGCACCGTCACCGCGGCGTAGTCGATCCCGTCCTTCTCCTCGAACCTCAGGTTCCCGTTGCTCACCTTCAGCGGTCCCTCAATCCAGCGTATAAGTTCCTCACATTCTCCTCTAAACTGCAGGAGACGCGGGCGGTGACGCGCACCAGACCGAAGGCGCTGCTAACGGGAGCAGACTTCACGGCCTGCACCTTGTCAACCTTGGAGGCGGGAGCCAAGGATGGCGATACCTTGCAAGCCTAGAGAGGCGACCGAGGACGCCATGGCAGCACAGGCCTGTGCAACCCTTACAGCGATGATTACAGGACAGTTCAGTTTAAAATAGTGGTCCTTGTGCTCGGCACTCGATGCACTTAAGGATCGGGTGTGGGGAGTCGGGTGTGGTGAATTGGCCGCACAGTGAGGAAGTTATGACTTTGGCAATAAACCCAACTTGCAATCCCATTTTTCACCAGATCGACAAACTCCCCCTGTCTGAGATGGACCTGTGTCCAATTGATTTCACTGTCTGCAGACTTAATTTGTGTCCAGAAATGGAGTTACACGAGTATTCGCAATGTGTATCTGCTACCTAAATATTCTTCGCTTGGACGATGTTTATCAATTCCGTGTTCTATCCTCCTGGATAGTAATACTGAAAGAAGTGTCAAGACTATTTGCTGTTTCCAGAGACCACAATCCACAGTCTGATGGTTTTAATTTCCAAAGCAGGCATGAAATTTACTCCTTAAACAACCTGAAAATAGCATACAAGACACATTATCTCCATGTTTGAAGTAGTTTCACGTATTTAAGGTTGAGGGATGCATATGAGCTGGCACTTATAGTAAACTACAATACCATATACGTGTACACATCGCTCGATGAGCTGAAACTTGACCTTGGTATAGTACAAGAGACAGCAAGAGCAGACAATCGAAGAAGCTCAAAAATAGAATATCATTATATATATATATATATATATCTAATAAGATATTCTCAACTTTATTATTTCTTATGGCACAATAAATAATATTTGTTAGCCCTATATAGAAGTGTTATATTCCATACTTAGTGTCATAAGTGTCATAGGTCCTATAGGTGTCATAGGTCCCTCAAGAGTTCGAGTAATGTCTGACCTTAATACTATCAAAGAAGAAATGTTTAAAGGGCTTCAAGAGAGCCTTAATGAGGTTCTCATTCAAATGAGATAGCAGATATTTGATGAGCTACTAGAGCACTTTAGCAATGTAATCAAAGATCCTCAAAAGGATAAAGCACAAGAGGTATTAATGTCAGATGTCTAGTGCGAAGCAATAGTTGCCACGATAGCCAACAATGGATCAAGATGTTCCTACAAAACAAAGGATAATACACCTTTTTGTAGTCGTCACAAGAGATTGGCTACAATCAATAAAGATGGTGCTTTGCAGCTACCTCCATGTTGCAAAGCAATAGTTTATAATGACACAATATATAAGAAATAGTATGAACTTACTACAAGACATGATTCCTCTTTTTGTGGCATCTATAGACGTTATCACCTCAATGGTACAAATGTGGTATCAAAAATATTTGCTATTCTTCATGATTCAAATAAGTTTATAAAGAAGCTTTGGGAAGTTTAACTGCATCTTGAAAGACTCAAAGAAGAGGGAGTAGAAATATCAATATCTCTTGAGTGCATAGTAGTACCTTTAATTCATTCAAACATATTCGAGCATGATATAGAAAATCTAATTAGAGAAATGAAGCAAGAAGGAACAGAGTTGAGAGTGGTTATAAAAATGAAAGAAGAAAAAGATAAGATGACAAAGGTTATATTTGATCAACCACCTACTGAAAATCAAATAAGAGTTGTTGAAGAATTTAGAATGATTCTTTACTATTACAAGGTCCAAGGTATCAAGTGTAGAATGGTTATTAGAAGGTTGTATCCAATATTGGAGAGTAGCATTGTTCAAAGTACATAGGAATCTATTGTCAAGGACAAGAACTTGATAAAAATAAATAAATGTATGAAACTTCTATTAAAAAATATAATAAAATAGAAGTAAAGAAGTATATATATTAAAAGAAACTAGAATGGCTATTGCTACAAGATAAAAAAACTATAGACTCTTGAAAGTAGACTAGAACCAAGAAAGGAATTTACAAGAGTTAAGAAGGCTTCACTCTTGTCTCTATTTATATTATCTATCTAAGAGCTATATGGCGATATTCTATGGGACCTCCTACACGGGTCTAATTTGCAAGGCACGTGTCAAACTCGCACGACAAGTTTTCCACATACATGCCACGTACTTAGCTTATTCAGCAAGCTACCAACATGTGCGATACATGGCTAGCTTGTTCCACAAGCTACCAATATCTGCGCCATGTGGCTAGCTTGTTGACCAAGTTTCTAACCTACCAATCACCTATAGACATGTATAAAGGTGATTCCACGTCTATGAAGCTTCTAGAAAGCTACTCTATGAGATATTATCAAATCAACTTATTTTACTTACTTCTATTGGTCTATATTAATTAGATAATTATTAGAATAAATCTTATGTCCATGGTAGCTATACAAAGCATGACATCACAAAAGGAATATGATTCATCAAAAGAGTTACAAGTTAAACATCCTCACATCTATGAATGGGATATTATACTGGGCATTGGTGACTATTATCAAAGGAGAGAAGACTATAATATACTATTTGATGACGAAAAGAAGCTATTCATACAAAAGAGCAGATACAATGCTAAATACGACATCATATGTCATGAAGTCTTCTTTGAGAATGTGTTGGGCGCTTGACTGTGGAAGATAAAAGAAAAATAATAATAACAAGTCCTAACACTTTTAATAGAATTATGTAAAATTTACAATTAAAGACTAACAAGTATGTCTAATCATTAAAAATTTAATTAGATTTTTAATTAATTATAGAAGAATACACAAAAAAAATCTTAAAAATCTTTTAAAGAAATCATAACAAAATAATAAAAAAATCTTAAAAAATATTAATATAAATAAAAAAAAATATTTATTTTTTTTAAAATATTAAAAATAAAAATTATAATCAAAATTTAATCAAATCTTAATCAAATCCTAATTAAATCCTAATCAAATCCTAATCAAATTCTAATCAAATTCCAATTAAATCTTATTTAAATTCTAATCAAATTCTAATAAAATCTTAATCAAATTCTAATCAAATCCTAATCAAATCCTAATCAAATCCTATTCAAATCTTAATCAAGTCCTACTCAATCCTAATCAAATTCTAATCAAATCATAATCAAATCTTATTCAAATTTAAATCAAATTTAAATCATATTCTAATCAAATCTTAATCAAATCCTAATCAAATCTTATTCAAATTATAATCAAATTCTATTCAAATCCTAATCAAATCCTATTCAAATTTTAATCAAATCCTAATAAAATCCTAATCAAATTGTATTCAAATCCTAATCAAATTCTAACCAAATTCTAGTTAAATTCTAATTAAATCCTATTCAAATCTTAATCAAATCTTAGTCAATCCTATTCAAATCCTAATAAAATTCTATTCAACCTTATTTAAATCCTATTCAAATCCTAATCAAATTCTAATCAAAATCCTAATTTAATCTTAATAAAATCTTAGTCAAATCCTAGTCAAATCCTAATCAAATCTTAATCAAATCCTAGTTAAATTCTAATTAAATTCTAATTAAATTCTATTTAAATCCTAATCAACTTTTAGTCAAATCTTAATAAAATTCTAATCAACCCTATTTAAATCCTTATTAAATCCTATTCAAACTCTAATCAAATTCTATTCAAATCTTATTCAAATCCTAGTCAAATTTTAATCAAATCCTAATCAAATCTTAATCAAATCTTAATCAAATCCTATTTAAATTCTACTTAAAATCTATTTAAATTCTAATCAAATTCTAATCAAATCTTAATCAAATCTTAATCAAATCATAGTCAAATCTTATTCAAATCTTAATCAAACAATATTCAAATCTTAATCAAATTCTAATCAAATCTTATTCGAATTCTAATCAAATTTTAATCAAATCCTAACCAAATCCTATTCAAATCCTAGTCAAATCCTAATAAAATTCTAGTCAAACTTTATTCAAATCTTAATCAAATCCTAATCAAATCCTAGTTAAATCCTAATTAAATTCTAATCAATCCTATTCAAATTCTAATCAAATCCTAGTTAAATCCTAATTAAATTCTAATCAATCCTATTCAAATTCTAATCAAATTTTAGTCAACCTTATTCAAATTCTAGTCAAATTCTATTCAAATTCTAATCAAATCCTAATCAAATCTTAATCAAATTGTATTCAAATCCTAATCAAATTCTAATAAAATCTTATTCAAATTCTAATCAAATCCTAGTCAAATCCTAATCAAATCCTAGTCAAATTTTATTCAAATTCTAATCAAATTCTAATCAAATTTTAATCAAATCTTAATCAAATCCTAGTTAAATTTTAATTAAATCCTAATAAAATCTTAATCAAATCCTATTCAAATTCTAATCAAATTCTAATCAATCTTAGTCAAATCCTATTTAAATCTTAATTAAATTTTAATCAAATTCTATTCAAATCCTAATAAAATTCTAATCAAATTCTAATCAAATCCTATTCTCTAATAAAATCCTAACCAAATCCTAAATGAATCTTAACAAACCCTAATCAAATTCTAATAAAACCCTAACAAACTCTAACAAATCTTAACCAAATCCTATAGTAGATTAAAACTATAATAGCTAATGATCTAATTATTGATCTTAGCTCAAATTTTGTATACCTTTCATTAATTAAGTTGACAACATGCATAAACAAATTGAAAAAGATCCAACTTACCAAGCAGAAGTCAAGCTCAAATTTCTACTTAGGTATAGGCCACCCTCTTTTTCCAACCTTAATGTCAAACTCCTAGCATGAATATCTTTACTTTACACCATTCAATAGCTTTTAAAATTTATACATAGATAGAAAATCTAATCTACTATCCATCAAAATAATTCTCATTTCAATCCAACTGATAGATTACTAAATATGTAAGAAATCCTTGCTCATCCTCGAATCCTAACTTTTGAGATCTCAACCCACTTGAACTTTGATAACTTCAAATTGAATTGTTTTATCAAATTAAAACTTATAAAATTTATTAATCACAATTACAATCACAAACCCTCAAATTTTCACCTATAGATCTATAATCAAACTCATGGAATGCTCAAATTTATAAATCCTTTTTTACTTCACAAAATCTAGAGTCACCCGATACAACCTTGATTTTGTAAAGCTCTTACAAAGCCAATTTCTATCCAAATCACTCAAAATAAACATTCAAACAAAGTTTCTCAAGTCTGCTCATTAATCCAACTCTCTAATCTACAAAAGAACCCTTGATCCATCATAAGTATATAGTTTTGTATCTCAGGATTTGATTTTGATCAAGGATTACAACTAATCTCCTGTGGGTATCAACTCTGAGAATTTTGAGATAAAATTTACTAAAATCTATTCTTAATTCTTTCCTAAAGATGCTTATATTATTTATTTTTCTAATCTATTTTATTTTGCCTTATTTATGGACATATAAAGTAAGTAGTAATTTCTTCTATAAAAGGCAATATTAGCACCTTTTAATTTTTACTACTTTCTTATCTATTATTTATAATTCTAAAATAATTTATTAAAATATTTTCATTTGAATTCCTACATAATATAATCATTTTTTTTATTTTTTATTTAATGGCCATTTTACTACATGATAATGATATGACTATAAGTAGAGGAGTCCCATTATTAGATTGCCAAAAATTAGAAGCCCTTGGTCTAGAAATGAGAGCTAGAGAAAAAAAGTTGAAGAAGTCAGATATCCCTTTTGTGCCAACAGATGTTGTAACAAAGTCAATCAACAAATGCAGAGAAGAAATTAGAAGAAGACAAAAAAACAAAAAAGACTTCTTTGACCCATCGGAATATCTTCACTATGAAACAAATGCAATACAAAAGACAATATATGTATACAAGAAATGGGGCTCTTGTGATAATAAGATGCTTGAAAAGCTTAAAGATAGTCAAAGAATTTAGAAATCTACGTTTAGTAACAACCTAGTAATAAAAAATAAAGATACTTCATATGAAGGTGAGGCAGAAGAATACAATTTTGATTGTTCCAAAGGTTCAGATACTGAAGATTACATTCCAAGATTCATTGAGTGTCTTATACCCAGATCCAAAAAATATGAGATGTAGAACAATAGACATTACGGTTGATCTTAGCAAAAAATAGTACCAACTAATTAGATCATATAAGTATTCAAGATAGTACCAAAGTTAAAATGTACTACACTTTTAAGATACAATGTGAATCATTTCAAGCACTCAATATCATATCTTAAAGACCATGAAAAGAAAGCTCTAAATATAGATGATAGAAGGATAGAAGATGTGACTAGGATCTTTAATAGATATACAAAGCTACTAATACATGCATATGAAGAGTTATGCATTGTCTATTAGAACGGCTTCATCAAAGAGTATAACTTGAACTATTTTTCAAGAGTATACTATAGGAGCTATAGATGTAATAGAATGTTGAAGAAAAATTCTATACTTCTTGAGCTAGAATTTAAGAAAAAAATAATGGAGTATATTAGAACCACTTCCAGACAAATGGGAATGATTCTAATTTTTTTTTATATTACATATTTACTATATGGGGCAATATAGCTAATAGTGTATATACCTTTCTAGTTTGGGATAAGGTTCATCAGATTATTCTATAATTATATTGTTCTTAGCTTTTTTCCTCATCATATCTGCTATAAGATGTGCATATTTGATTTTGAGAGAATATATCTCATTATCGCCATTAAGAGTGTCCTTGGACTTTACAAGGTCCACAAATTTGTAGTTGTCTGTATATATGTATGCGTTATAGATACTAAAAGACTTAGACTTGAGGCTATCATATGCTATTGCCACATATACTTGACAATAGTATCTACTGTCACATGGGACATCCGAGATGGTCAAGACCTTCAAAATAAGATTTTGATTCTTTTTCTCTAATAATTAATACTTTAAGGTTGACGTAACAGGTATCCCAAATTTGATATTCTTTGTCACTTTGGATCTCTAAGCAGTTGGTAATCAAGTCCACACATAGTTATTTCAGCTTTACCGTAGTAGTTCCAAGTTTAAGATTGCGTATAAGTCTTGTAGTACCTCTACAACATCATGACTAGTAAGATGGAGCTTTGGACCTTCACATACCAGATCAAGAATTAATCTTTTGATTTCCCGCTGTGTAAGAACCACATTTGTAGTGTTCATCATCTACTTTGGAAGAACAAGGACCGTGATGTTAAGATGTTGTGGCTAGCCATTTTTGTATTTTAATAAGAAGGTAAGTTTTCTTTAAAAGATACAAATGAACAATATGTATATAATTGTTATGACCATAAATACTAATATATTTTCTATTATAAGTAAAAAAAGCTATTATAATAATAGAATGTATATCAATTCTTGGTCTACTATTGCAGATTGTAAGTACATATCATATACGTCTGTTAATAGATTTTTCAGTACTCATATCAAAGACAAGTCCTAGATTTGATCCACAAAGTCCATTATCTTCTAGAGCTGTTATTCATATAATCCTTCTTATAAATGTAACAATAGATGGTCATAATAGTTGTGTAATCTTTAATATAATTAAATCTCCTTCTAATCTAATCATTTTAGATTTATCATGGCAAAAAAATATAATCCTTGAATAGATTGGATTTCTTGTAGATTTAACTTTTTTCAAAGCATTAATAAGAGTTTCATAAATCAAATAATAAATCATAAGCCTAGTATAGTAAAATCCATATTTATAAGTGCAAAAGCTTTTCTGAATGAAATAAAAAAATGATCATCTTTTGCTATTTATGCTACATCCATTTCTGATCGTAGAAGGACTTCAAGTGGCATTCCAAGCTAATATCAAGATTATAAAGAAATTTTTGAGAAGAAGAATACATGCATTCTTCCGAAGCATCATCCATATGATTATTCAATTGATCTCAAAGAAGAAACTCAGCCTTTATTTGGACCGATCTACAATTTATCACAGAATAAATTGGTTGAACTCAAGAAATACATTGATGAGACCTTGGCCAAAAATTTCATATGCCATTCAAAATTCCCAGTAAAAGCTTCTATCTTATTTGTAAAGAAAAAAAATAGATCACTACGGATGTGTGTAGATTATCAAGGGCTCAATAAGATTACTATCAAGAATAGATATCCTCTATTTTTGATATTTAGACTTCTTGATCAACTGAATCAAGCTAAGATCTATACAAAAATAGATCTAAGAGGAGTATACAACCTAATGTGCATAAAAAAAGGTAATAAATGAAAGATTACATTTCGAAGAAGGTATGAACATTTCGAATATAATGTCATGCCTTTTGGACTTACAAATGCACCAACTGCTTTTCAACATCTTATGAATGACATTTTTTGTGAGTTTCTTGATGATTTTGTTGTTTGCTATTTAAACAATATTTTGATCTATTCTAGGAATACAAAAGAATATGAATTTCATGTTTATTGTGTGTTACAAAAATTTAGAAATATAGTGCTATATACCAAGATAGAAAAGTGTGTATTTCTTACTACTCAAGTTGACTTTTTAGAATATATCATTTTGAATGATGGTTTAAAATGGATTTTAAGAAAGTCTAGACAATCATGGATTAGAAGATTCTAAAAAAAATAAGAGATGCATAATATTTTTTAGGATTTGCCAATTATTATCAAATCTTTATCAAAAACTTTTCTCAAATTGTAATTCTATTTACATGCTTAACTTGTAAGCACAAACTTGAGTGGAATGAAGAAGCAAAAGCATCATTTAAAGCTTTGAAGATAACTTTTATTTTTGTACCAATCTTGTATTGTGTTGTCTTTTCTAAGGTATTTTTTATGGAAACAAATACATCAGACTTTATTTTGGGTGCAATATTGTTACAAATGGGAGTAAATGACAAATTCCATCCACTAGCTTTTCACTCCAAGAAATTTTCAGCAGCGGAGATCAATTATAAAATCCATGATAATTTTTTTTTTTATAATTATGGATTCTTTTTAAGAATGGCGTTACTATCTAAAAGGCGCTTCTAGTTTAATCATTGTTATTGTATTGTGATTTGACTACCATTTGAAAAAATTATATATATATATATATATATATATATATATATATATAATTTATTATATAATTAAGTGAAATCCATAATAATGGATTTTATTAATTATAAGATGTGGTTAGGTTGTTACTATAAAAAAAATCTATCTAAAAAGGTTATTATTGAGATTCATATAATTTTATTTTTTTCTTGATAGTGATTTTGAGATTGATTTTATGTTGATAATAGCTTTTATATATATCTTAAGTCACCTTTATTAGACATTGGTGATTCTTAAGATCTTATTTATTTCTTTTATTTGATATTTAAAATATATATTAAATAAATCTTATAAAAAGAAAGATTAGAAAGAGATTTTTAGTGTAAAAGGAGATAGTTAGGCCATCCATGTGAATGAATAGAGATGGATGATAGAAGTCTCTATTCCTATTGGCTAAAAATCATATCCAATAGACTTCAAGGAGGCTGCCTGAGGGCTTATTAGAAATTAGGATTTTTTTTTTGATGAGATTTGAATATCAAAGGCTAGGATCAGCAAGTTTGATTTTTTGGATATAGTTTTGGTGAAAATTTTATATAATTTGAACCTTTTATGAAGGAGATTGATATTAGATTCAATTTTTGTTAAATAAATCTAATCAAGTATGTCTTCAGACCGTCTTATCCATGAAATCAAAAATGATTCATTTAAGTCTCATGATACTTCTAAATTTGAATTCAAGAATGATTTATTCCATTTTGAAAGATGCCTATATATTTCAAAAGGTGCAGTATAATTATATACTTTAGAAGCTTATCACAATCTCTTTATAATATGATATTTTGGATATAATAAGACTTTGGAACTAATATCAAGAGATTTTTGGTGGCCTCAAATGTAAAAGGTTGTTAAAGAGTTTGTACAATCATGTAACATTTATTTAAGATCAAAAATTCCTTGTTACCAACCTTATAGACTTCTCCAACTATTATCTATACTAGAACAACCTTGATTTTCTGTTTCTATGGATTTTATCATGGATCTTTCAAAATCAAGTTCATATGATTCTATATTCATGATTGTAGATCGTTTTACCAAGATGGCATATTTTATACCATGTACAAAATCTATTACATGTGAAGAAATAGCTAAACTCTTCTTTAATAATATCTATCACTATCATGGATTATCAAAGGATATTATATCAGATAGAAGAATACAATTTGTATCAAGATTTTGAAGGACCTTTTTCAAAATATTAAAGGTGGATATAAAACTATCCTCAGCTTTCTAGCCTCAAATTAATGGATAAACGAAACAAGTAAATTATATTTTAAAACAATATTTAAGATGTACTATCAACTATCATCAAGATGATTGGACAACTCTTTTGCCATTGGCAGAGTTTGCTTATAATAATTTGATACATTTGTCTACTCAACAAACTCTATTCTTTACAAATTATGGTTATCATCTACAATTTGATACTTTTAATTTTTTAAAAATTGATAATCCTACAATGGAAGATTTGGCAAATCAATTGTCAGAGGTACATGCAAAAATAAAGACACAATTAAAGAAAGTTCAAAAACGACAAAAGATCAATGTAGATGTCTATCAGAAAGAACAACCTTAATTCCACGTAGATGATAAGATATAGTTACTTCGTTGTAATATCAAGACTATTCATCCTTGTGACAAGTTGGATTATCATAGGCTTGGATCTTTTTCAATTTGTGAACAGATCAATTTAGTTGCTTATTGATCATCCCTACCAAAATCTATGAAGATCCACCATGTATTCTATGTGTTACTACTTGAGCCATACAAAATAGTGAATATACAAGGCAGAAGATAAATGCCACTACCTTCTATAGACGTAGACAATAATGAAGAATTTGAGATAGAAGAGCTCTTAGATTCAAGGCGGTATGAAAATCAGCTAGAATATCTTGTACATTCGCGCAAGTACGATATTAGCAAACGTATATGGGAGCCATCTAAGAATCTAGCAAATACAACAATAAAAGTCAATGCATTTTATCGACAACATTTGTCAAAATCAAGATAAAGGGTCAAGAAAATCTTTGTTATAAAGCAAAGTAGGTTCAATAGAAGTTCCATTCTATCTTGTATCATTGTTTGTTATTTCTTTGAATTAGTTTGTACTAAAAAGATGGAGGATCAACAACCAACGAATTCAGTTCAAGAACCATTTTTTGCTGGCTTACCAGATGAGACATTATGACTATCACAACCTTAAAGATGACAAAATAAAAACCTTGAAGAAGAACATATTTTTCTTTGGATTGATGGCGAAATATAATATGTTTTGTATCATGACCTTAAAAGAGACTCTCGATGTTTGGTGATACTTTTAGAGATAGGAATCATTTTTGATGGTATTTCAAATGTTTTCTTTGAAAGAAGCTATGAAGGCCTTAATAATGATCAAATAACAGGGTAGTCCTCTTGCCTTAGTATTGATCACTATTATTGGCTGAGAAGATCTATCAACTTCTTTCAAAGGGAACAAAGATCAGAATATGTGGTACATACAATTTGGCGCATCTTGAACTTCTTCAACACATAATCACTGCTCCTCGTGGAACTCATCTTTAGAAGAAGGGATAATGTCACAGACAAGATTTACTCCAATAATTATCTAATTAATATAGATAGATAATAATAGATAAAAATAAATTAATTTGATAATATTTTACAGAGAAGCTTCCTAGAAGCTTTATAGACGCGAAATCACCTTTATATATGTCTATAAGTGATTGATAGGCTAGAAACTTGGCCAATAAGCTAGCCACATGTCGCACATTGTAATAGCTTGTAGAATAAGTTAGCCATGTGTCGCACATGTTGGTAATTTGTAGAATAATTTAAATATGTGGCGCACATGTAGAAAACTTATCTTGGAAGCTTGACATGTGTCTTGCAAGTTGGACACGTGTTAAAGGTCCTATAGAATGTCACCACGTAATTCTTAGATAAATAGTATATATAGAGATAAGAGCGAAGCCTTCTTCACTCTTGTATATTCTTTTCTTGCTTCTATTCTAGTTCAAGAGTCTCTTGTATTTTCTAGTCTTTGGCAATAGTCATTCCAATTTCTTCTTAAATATACATATTCCCTTATTTCTATTTTGTCATTTTCTTTTGACATAGTTTTTACTAACTTATGCATCTGTATCAAGAAAATACTTGTTAGAACCTTCTAGAACATTCTAGAAGTTTCTTAGAACTCTCTAGAATCTTCCAAAGCCTTCTAATATCTTCCTAGTCTCAAGGACATACTTGTTAGAATCTTCTAGAACATTCTAGAAGTTTCTTAGAACTCTCTAGAACCTTTCAGAGCCTTCTAATATCTTCCTAATTAATAGAAGTTGCTTGAGAAGCTCCCTAGTTGGTGGAAGCTGCTTGAGAAGCTTCCTAATTAGGAGTATATATTGGAGTCAAGGCTGAAGAGTTCTTTAGTCTCGACAACACATCTCTTGGAGCTTTAGCTCACCTCTCTGGTGTTGTTTTTGTACAAATCGGATTAATCTAGTTCCTACCAGTTCTTCTTGAACTTCTTGTTTAGACTTCAAGTCTATATTCTGTGTCCGTGATATTAATCCAGTTCCTGCCAATTCTTCTTGAATTTCTTGTTTAAACTTCAGGTCTATATTTTGAGTTCGTGACAATTTGTCGAGACTGCTCTCACCTTGGATATCAAAGTTAGTTCTTTCTTGTTGGAGTGTGGATTACTCCTCTTCTTGAAGGTACACTAGTATTTTAGAGGTTGCGGATTACCCTCCTCTAAACTGATATCTTTTTTTTCATAATATTAGAATCTTATTCTTCTTGGAGAGAGTGGATTATCCCTCTTCTTGAAGATCTTAAGGCGTTTTAGAGGTTGCGGAGTACCTTCTTCTAAACCAATATTTCCTCCTTGTAGAAACAATTACTTCCTTTCTCTTAGAATGATTGGAGGTCAAGACATTAATATAAGTAAAAGTTTGGAGTCCAAGATAGACGCCATTATGAATGCTCTTGCTATGTTATCACAGAGAACTACAGTGATGGAAGGAGTCTTTGCAAGACTTCATAATGATAGAGCATCCGAAAAAGCAAAATGTGGGCTTCATCAGCCTCGAGCTTCTTTACCAAAAGAAACAACTTTACTTGTGGTTCAACGAGAACCATTACTTCTACAACAAAAAGAATCTCAAATTAGCCTTCCAGACAAGTTTGATGGCACACGCTCCAAGTTTCGAGGTTTTATTAATCAAATCAAGTTAATAACAGCTCTACAACCTGAACGTTATCCGACGAAGGAATCACGCATTGGATTGGTTGAAACTTTGCTTACGGGATAAGCTCTATCATGGTTTGCTTCTCTATTTGAAAAAGGATCACCAATTTTGAACAACTTTGAGACTCTTTTGGAGGTATTTGCAGAAGCATTTGGCGAGCATGACAAGGCTCGGTGGACTACAACAAAAATTCGATCACTACGACAAAGGACTCGCTCTGCATCAATCTATGCATCGGATTTTTGGCAATTGGCATGCGATATCAATTGAGATGAAGAAGCATTGATGAGCCAATTCTATTGGGGTCTAAGGGATGACATGAAATATTTGTTATTATCTCTTCCTGATCCACGAACGCTCAACGAAGCCATTAGCCAAGCTGTAAAGTACGATAATTGTCTATTTCAACGTCGCCAAGATCAACGCTTTAGACAATATACAAGTCATCACGGCGCAATTATATGGGCAAGTAGCCTAAATTCACAAGCGGAGACAGAGGACATGTAGATTGATGTGGTACATGTCAAATCCCTTACTTTAAAAGAAAAGAAGCAATATATGGAAAAAGGTTTGTGCTTTTATTGCGGTGGAGAAGACCATAGAATTGAAAACTATCCAAAGAAGCAAAATGGACGCATCATTTAGAATAGAGGTGCATTTGTTCAGGAAAACGAGGATGCCCAGCTACAATAGGAACCGTGCGGCTAGACAAATCAAAACCAGGTTCCTCTCTTTCTACTCAACCTGCCCGTTGTTTTACAATTCCTTTGTCTTTTGGTCCTGAAAAACTAAAAATCTTAGCCTTATTAGATGCAAGAGCATCTGCTTGTTTCTTAGACCAAGAATTTGCTAAGCGTCATAAAATTCCCCTAGTACAAAAATTCAAACCTGTTCACGTAGAAGTAATAGATGGACGACCTTTATTATCTGGTAGTGTCACCCATGAATCAGAACCTATAGAAGTGACATTTAAAGACCACAGTAGTTATATTATTTTCAACATTATTAGCACCCTATCAAATCCTATTATTCTTGGTCTTTCTTGATTGGAAAAATATAATCCATCCATAGATTGGAGGTTGCGGAGGATAACATTTCCCATAGAACAACCTGAGGACAAGCCTGGAAGAAGACCCCAAACCAAAAAATCCTTGTTCATTGGAGCAAGAACGTTTGTAAGATCATGCAAGGAAGGCACACCATTGGTCATTTATGCGGCTCCAACTAGTGGAGAGCAGATTTCAACAGCAGGAATACCAAAACAATACAAGGATTTTCAAGACGTGTTCCAAAAGAAGAATGCTGACATGCTATCAGAACATCGACCATATGATTGTGCCATAGAATTGCAAGAAGGAGCACAACCGCCTTTTGGCCCAATCTACAACCTATCGTAGACGGAGTTGGTTGAGTTGCGGAAATACATTGACGAGAACCTAGCCAAGAACTTCATTCGTCATTCAAAATCGCCAACTGGGGCACCAATCTTATTTGTGAAGAAGAAAGATGGCTCACTACGGATGTGTATGGACTATTGAGGTCTCAACAAGGTGACAAAGAAGAATTGTTATCCATTACCTTTGATCTCTAGTCTTTTGGAACAACTTGGACGTGCAAAGATCTTTATAAAGATTGATCTAAGGGGAGCTTACAACCTTGTGTAAATAAAAAAAGGAGACGAATGGAAGATAGCTTTTTGTACAAGGTATGGTCATTTTGAATATAATGTCATGCCATTTGGTCTTACCAATGCTTCGGCGGCTTTTCAACATATGATGAACAATATTTTTTGAGAATATCTAGACGATTTTTTTGTCATTTATTTGGATGATATCTTGATATTTTATGAGAACAAAGAAAAGCATAAGAAGCACGTTTGTTTTGTACTCGAAAAACTACGCAAGCGAGGATTCTATGCCAAGTTAGAGAAGTGCTTATTACACCAAACTGAGATGGAATTTTTAGGATTTGTTGCAACTACGGAAGGCTTGAAGATGGATCCCAAGAAGATGGAAGCAATTGTGTCTTAGAAAGTTCCAAAGACGATTAGAGACGTAGAATGTTTTCTCAGCTTTGTTAACTTCTATCGGATTTTCATCAAAAATTATTCTCAAGTTGCTGCTCCACTTGCTTGATTAACATGTAAAGATAAGCTGGAATGAGGACCTCTAGCAGAAAAAGCATTTCAAAATCTTAAAACGGCATTTACTACGGCTCCAATCTTGGTACACCCAAACTTTACAAAGGCTTTCTATTTGGAAACCGATGCTTCGGATTTTGCTTTAAGAGTCGTACTTTCACAGATGGGCATCGACAATAAGCTTCATCCGGTTGCATTCTATTCACGAAAGTTTTCTGCGGTTGAGATCAACTACGAGATTCATGATAAGGAACTCCTTACTATAGTGGATTCTTTCCAAAAGTGGCGTCACTTCTTTGAAGGAGCTGCGCATCCGGTGACTGTATATACGGATCACAAGAATCTGAAATATTTCATATCTGCTCGGATTCTAAACCATCGTCAAGCTCGATGGAATATGTCGCTATCTAGATTTGACTTCGTTATTACTTATCAGCCTGGAAAGCAGCAAGGACTATCCGATGCCTTATCAAGAAGATCTTATCTTGTTCCAAAGATTGGAGAAGCAGCACTTGATCAACAGTGTACGACTCTATTAAAACTAGAGCAATTCAAGATTTGTGCTGCTGTGGTCCCAATTGATGCTGACTTCCTCAATCAGATACGTGTTGCGATCATTGAAGATTTAATAGTCCTTGATATTAAGCAGCGTATCAATGATGACAAGTTCAAGGTTGAAGGAGATCTCTTATACTTTGAGGAGTGATTGTATATCCCAAAAGGGCCAGCACGACTTCGAGTCCTTCAATCTCGTCATGACTTTCCAGCTGCGAGACATTTCGGATTCAACAAGACCTTGGAACTCATTTCCCGAGATTTCTGGTGGCCCCAAATGTGGAAGGATGTGAAGGATTTTGTCCTCTCTTGTGACATTTGTTCAAGATCCAAGAACCCTGGACATCGCCCTTATAGACTTCTATAGCCATTGCCCATTCCATGTCATCCATGGTCTTCAATTTCTATAGACTTTATTACAGATCTGCCGCCATCGAACTCATTTGATAGCATCTTTATTGTGGTGGATTGACTTACGAAGATGGCACATTTTATCCCTTGCAAGAAGACATCGTGAAGCGAAGATACAGCAAGGCTCTTCCTTGATAATGTGTATTGATATCATGGTCTACTAGATGATATCGTGTCGGATCGAGGAACCCAATTTGTATCAAAGTTTTGGAGATCTTTTTTTAAAATATTGAAGGTGGACATCAAGCTTTCTTCGGCATTCCATCTTCAAACTGATAGCCAAACGGAACGGATGAATCAAGTTTTGGAACAGTATTTACGATGGAGCATCAACTATCAGCAAGATGATTGGACTACATATCTATCGCTAGCCGAGTTTGCATATAACAACACCCTTCATGAGTCGACTCAAAAAACACCATTCTTTTTCAACTATGGGTACCATCCGAAGCTTGATCTATTGAGTCCGTCAGCGAATAACAACCCAACAGCTGAAGGATTGATGCAGCAGCTATCGGAGCTTCAAACCACATTGAAACTTCAATTGCAAATTGCCTAAGAGTCTTACAAAGCATCCGCGGATAAATTTTGGAATCAGATACTTAATTTCAAGATTGGAGATAAAATATGGTTGCTTTGACAAAATATCAAGACCAAGCGTCTATGTGATAAGGTGGACTACCTGAGATTGGGACCATTTGTTATCCAGAAGCAGATCAATCCTGTGGCGTATCGCTTAGAGTTACCAGCTGCTATGAAGGTACACCCTGTCTTTCAAGTTTCTCTGTTAGAGCCTTATCGAGAATCGTCTTTTCTTGGAAGAGAGCAATATTTGCTACCTAGTATAGAAATTGAAAACAATGAAGAATATGAGGTGGAAAGGATACTAGATTCACGGCGAAGATAGAATAAATTAGAGTACTTTATGCATTGGAAAGGCTACGATATTAATGAAAGAACATGGGAATCGGCCAAAAATCTTGCCAATGCATCTCAAAAGGTATGAAAATTCCATCGACGATATCCTAATAAATCAAAAGCTGGTCATTAACGAAGCATGAGGATAAAGCCTTCTCTGGAGAAATGAATAGAAAAGGAACCCACGTCTCATCAAAACATAACTTGGTGTATTTCATAGTATCAAGATATCTAATATTAAGGTGTATTTAGATATGGCTAGTGAGAATATAGATACTGTACTAGTGGTACTATCTCAACCGAGTAGCTCACGACGTCGACCTTGAGACGAAGAATTAGAAGAGCCAAGAAGACGTCGAAGAATACCAAGCAGTAAGTCACTTGTAATTGTCTTTGAAGTTGAACCAGCTCATGCAAGTAGTGGCGAAGCGATATTTTTAGGTCGTTTCCACAATGAAGATACAGAAGTTCAAGCATGGTCTCAAATAGAAGGCATTGGTCATTATTGATGGCTACAAGGACCCATGAATCATTTGCCTCGTGAACGACAGCTGGAGTATATTACAGAAGTTGTGCGACAAATTTTTGATTTCTTACGTTTGTGAGTATACATCTCAAATGGCTTCTCGGAGACCTTGAAGTTAGAGGAGGAGGTGATATCAAGGACATACTTGTTAGAACCTTCTAGAATATTTTAGAAGTTTTTTAGAACTCTCTAGAATCTTCCAGAGCCTTCTAATATCTTCCTAGTTAATAGAAGTTGCTTGAAAAGCTCCCTAATTGGTGGAAGCTGCTTGAGAAGCTTCCTAAGGTAGGAGTATATATTGGAGTCGAGGCTGAAGAATTCTTCAGTCTCGACAACACATCTCTTGGAGCTCTAGCTCACGTCTCTGGTGTTGTTTTTGTATTCATCTGATTAATCTAGTTCTTGCCAGTTCTTCTTGAACTTCTTGTTTAGACTTCAAGTCTATATTCTGTGTCCGTGATATTAATCCAATTCCTGCCAGTTCTTCTTGAACTTCTTGTTTAGACTTCAAGTCTATATTTTGTGTCCGTGATAATCTGTTTCGGTTTATAGTCTTGACAATTATATCATATTATATCAACAATTATAATAACTACATAATAGAAGTAATGCCAATAAAAATTAATTATTTGCTAACAATAAAATTATTCATCAAATGAAGATGTTATCTAAAATTATTATATGACATAAACTAAAAAATGTTGCAAATAAATTATTCTATATTTATACATCTGTTAGACATAAAATTATTATTACAATATTACCATTAAATTATATTTTATTAACAATATGGTCTAAATTTTAGATACAAATATAAAAAAAAAAAATCTTAATAGTTTTGTTTTTTTATTTTTTATAGTTTATTATTTATTATTAATATTATATATTTAAAATATAATTTTTTAAATTTATATTAGATAGTCTTTATTATGTAATATATAAAATAAATTATACAAATTAGTTATGTATATTTTATTTTATTATAAATATGATAAATAAATACACATATTTTTTTAAATGGTTACAAGATTTATTATCTTTTGATTACATATTGTATCTCCTATTATTTATAATTCAATTGTGTAATTTTAGTTTATGACTAGTCACTAGAGAGTCAAGTAATCCAATTGTGCAATTTTAATTCATGGCTAATTCAATCGAATACTTTGCTATACATGCATATGAGGTTTAATTTAACTAGCAAAGAGTTTGATTTGATCGAATTAGAGAATCAAATACTTTGCTACATATTCATGTGAGATTCAATTTAACTAACAAAGACTTTGATTTGATCAAATTAGGACTCACCAGTTGACAATTTTAGTTTACTTAAGTTAGAATCATTTAATTGTTTTACAAATCTGTAAATTATTTGTTTAATAAAAAAAATAGATATTTAAAACATTTTGAAGAACTTTCTCCATTTCTAAGATAACAACTTTAAATCATCCATTGAATGTTAAAGTATTTACAATCTTAATTTGTTTCTAGAAAGAAGAAAAAGAGATCACTTAGGAACTTATCTAAATTTTAAAAATTAGATAAGATGTTCGAAACTTCCAAGATTGTGTTATTTTAATCAAGAAGAAATTTTGAGAGTTTCTTAAAAGATGTAAAACTGCTATTTTTACTAAAGCTAAGCATACAAGTCTGATCCGTAGCTTAATCCGTATCTAGAATTTCCAGTGCTACAACATCAACAAATCATTCTGCCAATGCTTAGTGTATAACACAACCTTAGATGTGAAGCAGCCCTTTGGCTCACAAGGAAGAGAAGAGGAGACATAGAGGTACAAAATCAGAAATGAGAATACAAAAATAAATAAAAGAAATGCATCTTTTTCAATCCGTTTTGTTGCTATTGATGGCAGAGGCAAAGGCAGTCTCAATACGATCGTCGGCGCTATCGTTAACACAGAATTCTTGCCTTGCTCAAGCTGCTTCTGTGCTTGGGATGATTCATTCATTTAGCAGCCTACACGGTAACAAAACCAACAACAGGAAGATAGATAACGGCAGTGATGATCAATGGAAACAGACTCAACATGATAGTTCACGTCACAATATCCACAATTCAACACTGCCATGAATCTGTGTAGCTTATATCACATCAATCCTCAAAGGTCAGTATTACATACAGATTACAGAATCCCTCCCCAACAGGTAGCTCAGAAGCTCTTTCAATCTCCGCAACCTAACCCTAAACCCTTTTTATTATTATTGGAAATTCGACAAAATTCTCGTTGCAATTCATCTTGCTATCTCCTAAAACTCTCCCGTGAGTATCCTGTCCTGATACAAAGTCATACCTGGTTGTTTTACAGCCCCTTGGTCATCTGTAGAAGGAGGCCATGATGAAGAGACCAACTGCAGTGAATCCGGTGACAAAAAGCTCCTGGGCTCCCATCAAAACCCTAGGAACGTACTGAAGAAAATATTCGTATGCATTCAAGGTCCCCGTGTACGCAAGAGACGCGAAGGCAACGCAACTGAAGACTAACCCTAGAGTTCGAAGCAACCGCTTCCCATTCCTGAGCCTCCGGCCGGTGTCTTCCGGTGCAGCGCCACCTTCCTCTCCCTCCTCTTCCTCACTTACAAAGGAGCTTGGAGCCGGCGCATCAAACTCTCCCAACTTGGTAAAGATGCGAAAAATGTAGCCAAATATCATGAACTGGAGGGGCTTCCAGTCGGTCTGCCCTCCGAGCACTGCACACCACGCCGTGAGGAGGACTGCGATACCCAGATTGATCAGCATGTCGTTCTTTTCCACGACCGCCTTCTTGGGCCCCCATGGAAACCACGACCGCTTGTCCGCATACTTAATTTCCTTGGAGACTCCAACTCCACCAAACGAAATCCCCTTCCTCCGGTTCGACAGCTGCATCATCATGATCCTGTCATAAGCCTTATCCAACCGCTCTACGGTCGCATCATCCCCCCGCTTCTCCGCATCCTTGCGCCTCCTTCCATGGGCAGCCTTAATTACCTCGAATTTCTCCAATGCGCTCACACCCAGTATTAGATACGGGCTCTCGTTCTCTCCCATCGCTTCGCCGCCCGCGCCTGCTCCCATCCCCGCCGCACTGGCGCGAATGCTCCATCTTCTCGCCTCCGGGGCCTTCCCCTCAACCCTTAACCCCTTGAGGGAAACGCTACCCAACCCCTGATTCCGAAGCGACGACAGATGGGTCCTCGCAGCTGGGGGAGCAATACGACGGTGGTTTAAGGAAGAAAGAAGCGAGGCTTGGGAGGTCACGGAGTTTGAGACAACTTGCCTCGGGCAGCAGTGAGACGCCATAGCTGATCCGGTTGCTGCGAGAAAGGGCATAAGCAATCCTCCAGAAACAATCTTATGAGCCCTACCTGCGCCCTCTGGGCAGGGCGTTATCCAGAAATTGCTGCTTTAGAACCCCCTCCCCCTCCCCCTCCAGCTCCGCCAATGGGCACACGCCATGTGTCTCGTATTGATTAATTTCCTACACTTCTCAACCCCAATCAGTCCATACTAGGGCTTGTTTTGCATGTGGGGAGTTGTTCCATCCTTGGTGCTGATTACAAAGAAAAGAAAGCTCATCCTTAATGCTGTTTAAATGTGTACGTAAATAGGGTGGTGATGGATTGAAAAGTTCAAACATATATTTACTTATGGGTTACTGTGTTGTATGTATCCAACTCTTGATACATGGAGATGCTTTTCTTGGTATTTATTGTGTTTAGGTTACCTAGTAGGTAGATAAATAATTTGAACACATTTGCTTTGATTGTGCTTAATGCATTGAATTTGTAAGAAAGAGCTACATAAGAAAAGACTCCTACATATTGCAAGCAAGTTAGAAGTAGCTAATTTTACATAACATGAATCAAATAGATCATTACTTTTTGTTAAAATCTTATTATTTTTTGAATTTCTAAAATTTTTGTGTTCATTATTATTGCCTATAATACTCTAATAGAGATGAACTAGGTTGTTGGTTGTATATAAGTGATACCTAGTAATTTACATTAGCAATTTAGAATTTTAAACTAACTACTATAAAAATAAAAATAAAAATAAATCTAAAATAGAAAAAATTATAATGTCTACATTTAAATATAACACTAAAATTTAAAATATGGAAGGTTGTACCAAAAAGAATATAAAATAGCACTAACAAAGTTGGTAGTTTAAATCATAATTATGATATTTTGTTTATACCTTATCTAATATAATTTTTTTATTTTTTTATTTTTATTTTTTTTGTTATTTTAACAAAAAAATTGATATAATACTAAATGGTAACAAGGTGAAGTAACACTTGGTGTTCGTATCTTACATACAATGGAATTATTGTTCAACTTAAAAATCTAGCTTCATAACTGTATTCCATTCTTTGTATAAAATCCTAAAATTACAACCGCTAGGTTGTGCAAATTTAGTGCTATCAAATCTGCCATTTAAGTGTTGATTTTTTCTTATAAAGTCTTATTTTATTTTATAATATATGTATTTTTAAGAATTATTTTGCTGGTCAACAACAATCCAATAATATAAATTCTTACAATCATGTTTAATATAAAAGAGTTCATGATATAATAATATGAATTAATTATCTTTAATTTAGAGATAATTTTATAAAAATAATTTTAATAGTTTATAAATAAATATTAGATTTAATTGAAATAATATGACAATACAAATTTATAAGAGACTTGTGAATTCAACATTCAACATTAAGACATGTACATTCAACATTATTTTAAATAATATTCTTCTACTATTAAATAATAAATACTATAATTTAACAAAATTTATATGAAATTTTATATTATATATATATATATATATATATATGTATATATATATATTAAAATTTTATATTTATAATATATTATAATTCATACAAGTTTTATTTACGTAATTTTTTTAAGTAAGTTTTTATTTAAGAATTAGATTTCAACTGAAAACATAAAGTTTCATATAAATTAACTATAAGAAGTTAAATTTGAAATAAAATTTTAAAATATTTAAAATATTTGAAAATATTAAAAAAAATACTTATAAGATTCTTTTAATTATAATATTTTAAAGTTTATATTCTTTAATCATAGTATAGATTTTGTTTGTTTGTTTGTTTGTTTGTTTGTTTGTTTGTTTGTTATTCTCATCTTTCAATTCGCAAATTTTAAGACCTATTAAAAATACTATCAATCTTATTTAAATACAAGATATATATATATATATATATATATATAATTTTTTTTTAATTTATTATATTTATTTTAAAATTAGATTTTAAAAATAAAATAATTTAATTATATATAATAAATATATCAAATTACTAAAATTGATTAATACACACTCATTTATTATAAAAATAAAAATTCAAAATATATCTACTTATTGTCACGGATATAAGATTTACTCCTATACATTACCTAATTAATATAAACCAATAGAAGTAGGTAAAATAAGTTGATTTGATAATATCTAATAGAGAAGCTTCCTAAAAGCTTCATAGACGTGGAATCACCTTTATACATGTTTATAGGTGATTAGTAGATTAAAAACTTGATCAACAAGCTAGCCATGTGTCACACATGTTGGTAGCTTGCGGAACAAGCCAAGTACGTGGTGCACATGTGAGAAACTTGTCGTGCAAATTTGACACGTGTCTTGTAAATTAGACATGTATTAGAGGTCCTATAGAATACCACCACATAGCTCTAAATTAGATAATATTTATAGAGGAAAGCGTGAAGCCTTCTTCACTCTTGTCAATTTCTTTTTTGATTCTAATCTAGATTCAAGAGTCTTTATGTTTTTAGTCTTTGACAATAGCTATTCCAGTTTCTCTTTGAATATACATACTTTCTTATTCCTATTTTGTGACTTTTCTTTGATATAGTTTTTATTAGATTATATATCTTTTTTTGATTCATGTCCTTGACAGATTAACAAGAGTACACATATAATATCAAAACTTTATCTTTTCTTAATTAAGAGTGGATTATCCTTTTCTCTTGATAAGATATAAGCATATTAAAAGTTGTGGAGTACCCACTTCTAAACTGATATTATTTCTAGAATTTTTTCTTTTCAGTATATTATTCTACATTTCTTGAAGTGAGAGTAGACACCTTCTTTCCTATTGTATTATCATGGTAGAGCTTGTAGAAATGAAGAGTGCAATGGCACAAATGTAAGAACAAATGAGAGAGCTAATGCTTGTAATATATCAACTGAGTTTACCACCACAAGGAGCAACAAGATTAGCAGGAAGTGAAGATATAGAGATGGTTATAATAGCTACGTAATCTTCCGATGCATAGATTGAGGATGAATGAAGACAAGGGGTGAAGTTCTTCATTCCTATTGGTTGAGTACCATGCCCAATGGGCTTTGAGGAGGGTGCCCGCAACAAGAAGAAGGGTTTTGGCGACTTCAAGGAGGGCATTCGAAAATCAGAGACTAGGATTAGAAAGCTTGTTTTTTGGGCTACAATTTTGGTGTAAAAATTTAGAGATTTGGAGTTTTTATGAGGGAGAAGTAGGCGCTTGAAGTTAAGGTGTGCAATTTGTACCTACTGTCACTCTTTTGAAGATTGGAGGAGTTGTATGAGAGCTTTTGGAGATCGGGAGGTGCGGCTAGAGAGATGATTTCAAGCTCTATACCTGATGTAGAAGAATTTCAACAATAAAAGTTCTGAAGAAGGAGATATTGGGAGTCAAAGATAGTAGTTTGAATTCCAAGGCAGTAAATAGGTCATTTTATTCATAGTGATGGGTTTTGCCATATCTTGAGTTTTTAGACGAATTTTTGTCTAAAAATTTTTAAGAAGGTGAATCTTTGTGTTAGAAAGCTATACACCAAAGTTGCATAGCATTTGGACATTGGGTTTGTGAGATATGAAGAATTTAGTACTCAGGTATTTGAAAACAAGGGTTTAAAACTACTGTTAGGATTTTTACAATATCTGAAGATCGATAAAAAAATCAACGGTTGAAATTTGTTATGCTAACTAATAAGAGCACATCAGTACTTCAAATGAAATTTTAGTAGATTTGAACGGTTAGATTAAGAGTTATAGGTTAATAAAGTTTGGAAAAAATTCCCTTCCTATGGGTGAATGAGGGTTTAGCGTATTTTGATATAGTTGAGTGTTTTTGTGAAATAAGGCTTATGTATTGGGTGTAATAGCCCTAAAAGAAAAACTTTTATATAAATTTTGAGGGTTTTATTATTTTGGATCTTGATTGAGTATTTAGTTGCAGCCAGAAGCCCAGTGTTTTCTTGAGGCAGATTCTCTCTACTACGACAACGGTCTCTATTGTAGCTGGACAAATTCGTTTTCTGACATATTGTCTTCTTTGATAGCCAAATTCCTCATTTTTTAGTTATGTTGTTTCTTTGGACAATATTGAGTAGTGTGCTTAAGTTCTCCACAATATAAATATAATCTTCTTTGACAATGCCGAATCTTTTCTTGTTCAGTAAGAGATTTGAAATGAACCACATTAATTTGCATGTCTTCTATTTTTGAATGTACGTTTTGTGAGGATGTTGATATTGCCATTGAATAATAACGTTGAGGCTTCTTTGTATGACTCTCGGATCAAAATTCAAAAAGTCGATTGTCACACTTCACAACAAAATTAATTGCTTGATTCAATATTTGAGGATCGGGTAAATTGAACATTAAGTTTTTTATCTCATATTGTAATCTATAGAAAAATTGGCTAATGAGTGCAGCATCATCCCACTTGATATCAGTCACTAGCTGTCATAATTGTAAAGCGTATATTGACACTGATCAATTGCCTTGTCGTAGGATACAAATCTTGTTGATTGCAACACGGATTGCATCATTTTTTCCATACATAGATCAAAATTCTCCTAAAAATGCCTCCAAATTATCCAATATTGGATCACGTCGTTCAAGAAAAGATGAAAACCATGATAAAACATATCCCAAAAGTAACATTCTAATAAACCTAACTTGAGATCCTTGTATAAGATAACTTTGAGGTTGAAGTTTAATCACCAATTCTACCTAATTGACGAATCCTTGAAAATTAGATCTTGTGCCATCAAACTTCTCAAAAAAACTAATTTTTGGTTCTCTAATGTTTGAATGGTGCTCCATCATAGGCGATATAATATGGTTTGGTGTAGATATTGACATAGCTCTAACTATCTCTATATCTTCACTTCTTGCTAATCTTGTTGTTCCTTGTGGTTGTAAACTGAGTTGATACATTGCAAGCATTAGCTCTCTCATTTGTTCTTGTATTTGTGCCATTTCACTCTTCATTTCCGTAAGCTCTGCCATGATAATACAATAGAAAAGAAGGTATCTATTCTTACTTCAAGAAATATAGAATAGTACACTCAAAAGAAAAATTTTTAGAAACAATATCAGTTTAGAAGTGGATACTCGACAACTTCAAATATGCTTATGTCTTATTAAAAGAAAGGATTAATCTATTCTTAATCAAGAAAAGACAAAGCTCTAATATTGTATATAAATTCTTGTCAATCTGTCAAAGAAAAGAATTCAATCAAAGCAAATAAACATATGAAACTTCTATTAAGAAGAATTACAAAACAGAAGTAAGGAAGTATATATATTAAAAAAAATTAGAATGGCTATTGCCACAAGACAAGAAAACTATAGACTCTTGAATCTAGACTAGAAGCAAGAAAGGAGTTGACAAGACTGAAGAAAGCTTCACTCTTGTCTCTATTAATACTATCTAATTAAAAGCTATGTGGCAATATTCTATAGGACCTCCTACTTGTGTCTAATTTATAAGACACGTGTCAAACTTGCACGACAAGTTTTCCACATGTGTGCCATGTACTTGACTTATTTTGCAAGCTATCAACATATGTGACACATGGCTAGCTTGTTCCACAAGCTACCAATATGTGCACCATATAGTTAGCTTGTTGATCAAGTTTTTAACCTATCAATCACCTATAGACATGTATAAAGGTGATTCTACATCTATAGGAGGCTTTTCTATCAAATATTATCAAATCAACTTATTTTACCTACTTCTATTGATTTATATTAATTAGATAAGTACTGGAATAAATCTTATATTTGTGACATATTGCTAGGAAAATAAATATTGTGGCAGATACATTATCAAGGGCCAAGTATTTTCATGAAGAAGAAATGATGGCTCATGGGGAGAATGAAGACTTTTTGGAAGAGAAATATGTGTTGGCTGTTGATAGGAAAAATTCAATCTATGACATCTAGTCCTTTAAAGCAGAGTTATATGAGGGAAGACTAAAGGATATTCAATTCTATTTGAGCTTTTTGAAGAGACAAAAGGGGTGGATGGACAAGACTTTCAAAGATATTAGACATCAGTCATATGGATATCTGTTGAAAGATGGATTTCTTTGAAAGAAGGCAAAGAAAGTTGATGAATTACTTTTGACAGTAATGGATGATTTTGAAATCAAAATCCACGTGCTTAGAGAATTTCATGATGCACTTTGGGCCAGTCATAGGGGAATTTAGGCCACTTGTACAAAGATTAAGGAACGATATTGGTGGAAGGATTTGTATAAAGATGTTGAAGAATTTATGGCTTCATGTGTTGTATGTCAGCTTCAATTTAAGGTTCGATACAGGGATGAATTACATCCCGCTAATTCTCCTTTGATCCATTTCTAATGGATGATTGACTTGATTGCAATGCCACTTGGAATTTGAGAAATAAAGTATCTTGTTTTGACAAGGGAAGAGCTTTCAAACTTTGTTGAAGGGAGAACTCTTCAAACCAAGACTATAGAAGGAATTTGTAGATTTATTCTTGAAGATATTTTTAGCAAATATAGAAGTATTGGAAGAATGAGAGCTCATAGAGGTGAATTAGATGTAGTCAAAGTAAGATCATTTTTTCAGAGATATGGTGTACAGCTAAGATTAATAACTACTTATAATCTTGAAGCCAATGGTAAAATAGAGAGGGGACACCCTCCTATCATTCATGTCTTCATTAAATCTTATAAAAAAAAGCCTAATCTTTGGCCTAGGCTACTACCATTTGAGTTGTGGGCTGATGAAACTACCCATAGCACTGTCACTAGATATATGCTAGTAGAACTTATACTTGGACATAAGCCTATTATGCATGGAGAAGAATCAGTTCTAACTTGGATATTTTTGTCTTGAAAAGATGATATTATAAGAAAAAGGCTATTAGAACTTTGCATTCAACAACTTGGAAGATTGCCTAACGATATGCAAATAGCATTAGAAAGGTGTAAGGCTGCTAGATTAGGCAATAGAGATTTGACAAAATCCATAGATTGAGATCCAAGAAAATTAAAGAAGGTGATTCGATGTTAGTGTTTGACAATATATTAGAACATAAACATAGCACAATGAAGAAGTTTGCATAAAGATGGTTTGGACCACATATAGTGGTTAAAGTGCATATGAATGCCACCTATTTGCTTTGAGAGTTGGATGGAACTTTTTTGAGGATCCTAGTAGCACGCAAAAGAATTAAAATATACAAAAGAAGGAATAAAAAGTTTCACACCAATAATCTTGAAGAATTCTTAATTCTATTAGAAAATAAAAAAATACCAGAAGATGAGGTAGAGATTGAAATAGAAGATGAAGAGGATTAAACTTGGCACATACTAGAGCATGTGCAGGTTTAGAGCGGGTGTATGTTATACTGCATTTACATACAGTATATAAAAATATTATATATATTTTTTTATTTTTGTTATTTATGTGTGAATGTTAGAGGCTATTTTGAAAGATATTCTAAAAGAAGGATTTATTTTAGCCACTTAATTAGTGAATAAGGATGACTATTTGTTATGTTCCTACCTTATTTTTACCTTAGAATAAATTCTTTTGTAATTGGAAGAAAGATAAAGGCTGATTTATCTTTCTTGTTGATTTTGAGGTAACATGGTCCCTTATAAGGGATAAGAGAGAAGAATATGGAGTAAATAAAGCCTATCCAATAGGATTTTGGCTATCCATATGGACGTGGCATAGGCTGATGTGGAGGAAAAAAGGAGGATATTCTTCTTATTGGTAACAATCTTTTACATCTTTTTGGTATTTTAAATGCTTGTAGTAGCTTGTATAAGCTTTCTATGAGAACAAAAATCAATATATTTGAAGCTTTTATAAAAAATTTATGAGCTATGAAGTAACAAGAGGGTAAATTGTCACTAGTTTCAATTAGCCATAAAATCTGAATTTTGAGAGGTATACATGCAAGATTTGAAGACAAGTTAGATGATGAAGTGAGCTTTCTAAAAAGCTATTGCATGTCTAATTTAGAGAAAGCAAGTGATCACAACAAAAGCTGAAGTAAGAAGAGCTTTGCAATCTTTGCAATTTGTTGGAAAATTTTAGCACCTACTTCAATTAGCCATAATTTTTAAGTGATAAGACCTCTATTTGTGAAATTTTGAAAAATATTATTATATATTATTAGCTTTCCATAGATTATATGCATGCTTGATTTGACATTTGGATGAATTTTTAGTAATTTATTTAATTTCAATAAGTTATATAACTTGTATTCCTCATATATTATTGTATTTTGAGGTATATTTGAGTATATACATACTTTGCTTATATATATTATATAAGTATTTATATTTGTATTTATATTAAATATTTATATAATTAATTATAAATATTATATAAAATATTTATATAAATATTTGTATAAATATTATATAAAGGATTATATTTTATATTTGTACAAATATTATATAAAGGATTATATTTTATATTTATATAAATATTATATAAAGGATTATACTTTATATTTGTATAAATATTATACGAAGGATTATACTTTATATTTGTATAAATATTATACAAAAGATTATATTTTATATTTGTATAAGTTTTATTCAAATATAATACAAGTATAATATAGAAGCTTGAATAAGTATTGTACAAATATACAAGATACTAGTATGGCTTCTTTCCATATTCCTTGCTAGTTTTAGTAGTACCTAGGAACCCGGTGTTTTTTCAAGGTAGATTCTCTCTATCTGACAACGTTTTAAACCTCTCACCAAATAGAAAAAGACTCAACATCGTTAAGAGGGGTTGTGCTTGTATTGTGGAGAAGCAAAGCACATTGTTTAATATTATCCAAAGAAGCAATGCAATCACAAAATAAGGAGTATGGTTGCTAATGAAGATAATATGTTTAAAAACGAGCTTCTCCAGCTATTATAGAGACCGTGCAACTAAAATCATGTTGTGAGGATAAAATTCACCCCTCAACCCAAATTACAAGATAGCCTCACTTAAAAGTTGCTTGTAATTGGTGGTATGAAGTGAAGAAAATAATTAACAAGAACAATAAGAAGAAAAATCCAAAAAAATAAGTGAAATAAATGATATCAAATAAGTATATAATTCAAATTAAGTCACAATTAGTTCACTATATTTTCACCTAATAAAAAATAAAAGTAAAAAATAAAAATTATATTTTTAAAAAAATAATTATTTTTATCTTTCCAATGATATAAAAAATATGTAAATACGAGTTATTATGAATAAGTTATGATAATTCAAAGATAAAAAAGGAATAATAAAAAAATTAAGTAGAAATTTTTTACCTCAAGCATAAATTGCTTAAAAGATCATGAGTTTGAATCTCACCAAGGCTCATAAGTAATATATATAGGTGTCTTAGAGAGGCCATGAGGCCTTAGTCTTATCCTCCTACCTACATCCAAGGTGCCACAATCCATATGGAACTTGTGCACCTCCCTTCCTACAAGGACTACACTAACTGCTGGTTGTCCTATTTTCTACTAGATTTACTTATATTTACTTATATTTTTAACTTCACCATGGTGTTCAAAAACATCCAATTAGCCTAGGAATCTTATATGGCCTTCAATTCTTGCTTCATTTCTTCATAATTGCTCCCAAAGTGGTAAATTTTATTATTACCAAAATCTTCAAAATTATTCTAAAAATTCCTAAAAAATTCTAAATAAATTTTAAATAAATTCTAAAAATATCTATAATATTTTTAAAATAATAATATAAATTTAAGACTATTGTATTCTATCTTGGTGATTTTTTATAATAATAAAATTAATTTAAATCAACCTAAAATTCTATTTTCTACATAAATAATTATAAAGATATGAAATTATTTTCTCATGCTTCTTCTACCTACTAAATAGTATTTATATATTTCTAATAAGTGATATATATATAAATAAAAGGTAAACATAGACATTGATCTTAATAATAAAGTACTAATACTTTTAATTAAAAAAAATACTAAAATAACTAAAATAATTGCTTCCAAGACTTATTAAGATTCCAATTTTATGACTTTTTTCTAATAAGATGCTTGTAACTTATAAATTATTTTAAATTCTAATAAATACTTAAATAATCAAATAAAATCTCTAATCTTAATATTTTGATATTTAAATAAATTAAAACTATCATTTTAACTAATCCACCAATTAAGATTCATTGGTGGAATTCACCTGTGGCGACTATCTAGAACTATTTGTAAGAATAGAAAAAACCCTACTCTTGTTTCTAACATAATCTATAGAAGAATTAATAGAAGATATTATAATCTATCAATAGGAATAAAATGAATGAAAGAAAAAAATACTAAGATCATGATATAGAATAGAAAAGAAGATTGGTTGTTTTTAATTTAATATGGTTCTATATATAGTAATATCATACCTAGTCACTAATTTAATATCTATATTCTATTGCAATTTGATTTAAAATTGCTATATAATTTACAAGATATATTGGTATTTAAAGCAATGTTCATATCTTGTATTTCTTACAATGACTTCTATTAGTTCGCGTAGGAAAGTCTTTTCCATCTAATATTTTGAGTTGAATTGAGTTATTATCAAAGACCTCTTTGATGATATATAATCTTGTTCAAAATGCATCAAACTTAGCTAGAAAGTGTAATTTTCTAGCATCTTGAATCATCACCTTTATCCCTAGAATAAGTAGACATCTTTTTATTTTTTTATTTTTTATAATTAAATATCTCTTTTTTTCTTTTTTGAAAAGTTTTTATGTGTTGAACTGCAAATTTTTGAGTTTTACTAACTCCTTTTAAATGCTCTAACTATCTTTGTAAAGATTAAAAAATATCTAGTCTTTTGTTAATATTAATGTTTAAAGATGGAATTTCAAGCTCTATAAATCAAATGTGGATGTCTTCTTCTTCATAGGAATTATCTGCTAATAATTTGGCAAAATCACCCTCATCTTCATATTCATATAATCTAAAACCAATACATTTTATTGATTTAATAGTTGAAGTGGAATTAGATTGGATATAATTAATTTGGTTGGATTCTATATGTAGTGGTGTTTTTTGTATAGAGGCTAAGGTTTGAAATCTAATGTAGTTAGATATCATTGTTGTTGTATGATTATTTATACGTCCAAAAGTAAAATAAGGCTTAGAAGACCCTAAAATTAGTCACTCCTTTAGATTGCCTCAACTATCTTCTCTCTAACGAAAGAGGGTAGCTATCAGATTCTTCATATAACAGTATCATATAAAATGATACTATATAATTTACACCTCCTATTTACATGCATAAATCACAAATTTGACCTATAGGTTGAGAAGGTCTTTGATCAGCTAACTTAACTTTCATAACTGCCTGATGAATGATTTTCAATTCGAATTTAATCATAGTGGATTCAAGTATTATATTAATACTACTTCCATCATTTACAATAGCCTTACAAATAATTTTATCTACAATTTTTACATCTATCTCAATAGGTCCATATTCTCGATTCTTATTTTTTTCTTCTTTCGTAATATCTCCAATTAAATCTTCAACTTCAATTTTAGCTATTCCTTTTATATTTTTGGCTTTTTTTTATATAATTATTTCTTCCTTGAGGTTTTTTTTAATGATTGATACTACTTGAATTAATTGACCTAAAGAAATATTGGCCTTAGTCCTACAAAGATCTTATCATAAATCATATGGCTTTACAGGGTTGAAGGTTCTAATAGTTGTTGGATATTTTTAAAAAATATTTGAAGTCCAAAGTCCTTCTTTACTTACAAATTGATACCCTTAAACATCAAATTCAATTAAAGAAGACAATTGATTGTCTTTTAGTTCTTTAGCTATTTTTTGGATAGTTTTTTTCAATTCCACAAACTTAGGTGATTCTTTTGAAGTATCTGTGGATACTTCATCTTCTTCAAGTTGTGCTAAATCTATTGGTTTTTTAGTACTCATACTTCTAGTAACACGTAAAGAAGATAAATATCCATTGTTCAAAAAGATCTTTTTGTTTTTTAGTTGCACCAAGTTATATTGAGAAGGTAGTAAATTTTATGAAGAAGGCACATTAAATTGAATCATTGTATATTTAACATCTTGAGAGGATGGTAGTTGTTAGTTTTGGTTTGGATTTTAATTATATATTAGAGATCCTTGTAATGTTCTTTGATTAATTTGAACTATCATTGAAGATTGGGAGTTTTTATTATTACTTGAGTGGTTATAATACATATTTGATGGACTATTTGTAATAATAGGATCTGCAAATCTAATACCTGTATGTCTTCTACAATTTGGTTGGTATAATTTTTTGAAGAATTATTTAAAAGAATAATCTTGTTGAATCTTCTACAACAATCTGTAGGATGAGATCTTCCACAATTAGAGCATACTACTCCATTTTCAATCCAACATTGAACTACTCAATGTGGTTTTTTACAAGTATGATAAGGTGCTATATTATTCCTTTGATTTGAAGGAACAATTGGATCTACTTGTCTCAGTTGATAAGGAGGCTTATACGATTGGAATTGATTTTTCTCTATAAGATGTTGAAAAAATTGTGGGCAAAATTGGAATGTATGGTTCATTTGTTTGCAGTTTGTACACCATAATCCAAAGGTATGAATTCTTGATTCATAGTATTTAGGCTCCACCATTGAATTTTGGTTTTTAATAAAGCAAAATATTTATTCACTTATAGCTTTCATAGTATTTATCATCTCATATTTTAATACATCATTTGCTTGTCATACCTTGCTTTTAAATTCCTCCAATCTAATATCATTGAAGGATCTAAGTAAGAATTGGTCTTATGGGTCTTATATTGCTAAGGGCATTGGATTGTTCATGGGCAATAGGGAGGTAGAAGGTTGAGAGTAGCTTAAAGATAAATATTGATGGAATTCTACAGGCCGATGTTAGAAAAATATGAAAGCTGAAATTGATTTTTTTGCCCTTTTAAGTATATGATCATTTTCCTTATCAATAATTTTTACCTCTAAAGTAGTTTGAATAACTCTTTCTAGATCCTTAGATCTTTTATTTAATATATCTTGTATTATAGAAAGGTATGGCAAAACCTTGGATAAAATAGTCCCTAATAGTATCTTCATTTAAAAGATTACCAACATATTGAGTGCATACTACACAAAATTGTCTCACATAAGAGGTGATATCTTTGGAAGGACCTTGTCTAATATTTGTTAAAGTTGAAAGAACTTGTTGTTGGCCAATTATAAGTCTAAATTGACAAAAGAAGGCTACTAAGAGTTGTTCCCATGTAATAAAGGATCCTTCTATATGGGATCTATATCATGCATATATAGAATCTATTACAATTGTTGAAAATCATATCTAATAGTATCCATGATTGGTCACTAAATTAATGATCAATACTTCTACAAACCATTCTACATGAACTGATGGGTCTTTGTTCATAGATCTACTAAACCTTGAAAGATTAGATGGAATTATTACTCCTTATAATCTTGAAGGTACAATAATAAGTAGTCGTCTAGTCAACATCATGGGATCAATTTGAATATCTGTTGGAAGATGTTGATTACCTCCATTTGCTATATTAGTACTTGGGCTTAAAAAAGGTGAAGATTTTACTTAAAGATCTGAAGGAATGCCTCTACCATGCTCTATTCAAATAAAAGCCTACAACATCTTGTCACAAAATTCTTCCAACACGTGGATTTCTACAACTATAGATACTATCTCTTTTTGGTTTTGTAAAATACGTCCAGATCGCAAAACATGGTTGATAAGAAGATAAGCTACCTTAGACTTAAGTTTAGGTGGTATATAACTAAATATATTATTTCTAAATTATTCACTTAAGGCAAAAAAAAACCTAGTAGATGGTTTAGACAACCAAAATAAATCCAAGAATTTATAATATATTTAATTTATTTTTATGAAATAATATAAAGTCTTTTATCTTCTTACCTATTTGTGAGGCACATGGATTAATTATATACTAAGATGAGATCTTGTGCTGATCTCAAAATAGCGATATCACCCAATAATTAAATCTTTTTCATAAGTGATGCACATATTTCAACTAAATACCAATTTAAGATGTTGTATCGATCTTAAAATGGCAAAATTATCCATTAATTAGAATTTTTTTCACTATTAGAGATTAGAAAATAAGACCAAGGATAATATAAGTAATTTTAAAATTTTAAAACATGGATATTACAAAAATCAAATTGACCAAGTAAAAGGCAACATGTAAGGCAACTTGCAACAATCAATCATGCCTCATTGGAGTCATCACTTCCTACAAGTATAGATTCAACGCCAAAAAGAAGTCATGTCAGCCATCAATCCAACTTCACTTCCCTACAAAATGTCTAAAAATTGAAGCACCTATCACAAACACAACCAGATTCTCTTAACAAAAGAGGTAGATTGAAAAAGTTCTTAGTGTGTATAATTGAATATTTTAATATTCAATTATATTACAAGATGATAGAATGATTAAAATGTTATATGTAGGACAACAAGTCCTATTATGCTCTTTCCTAAATGTACCTAAAATTTCAAATAAAAGGAAGAGCTAATGTTTGGAATCCACCAAGTTTCTCCTAGTCATGCTCCTTTCTTGCTTTTGTCTAAAATTTCAAATAAATTGAAAAGCTAAGGTGTGAAATTGACCAAGATTAATATTTATATTTGAAATTATACTTGAATTCCATTGTTTATGCTTTTGAAGTGACAACCAACATAAAGAGAACTACCAAATAATGCTAACACTAATACTAGTTTAATCAAATGTTACTTAAAATTAAGAGCAACAATATTATATAAAAGTCAGATTAATAAAAAAAACAAATCAAATCAAATACAATATATTAAACTTATGTCAATCTGCAATGTATTATGTATGTTAAAAAAAATAGCATTAATAAAAATAATAAGAATAAAAATTAAATAAGAAAAGAAAATTAAAGATTAGAAAAATAAATAAAAATAGAAAATATAAATAAGTATATAAGTAAAATTCAAAATAAAAAAATAACATAAATTAAGATAAGATTAAAATAAAAAATAAAGGTAAAAATAAAGATAATAAAGATAATTAATAGTTTTAATTTATTAGTAGTAAAAATTAAACTTAATATTAAAAATAAATTAAAACTATTAATTAAATTTAGTTTTTAGTACTAAAATAATTATCTTAAATTTTTATTTTTATTTTTATTTTTTATTAATTTTTTTATTATTAATAACTTAATTTTAATTTTCTTTGTTTTTATTTTTAATTTTAATTTATTTTTTATTATTTCTAATTTTTAATTTTTTTAATTTTTATTTATTTTTAAATTTTTATTTATTTTTATTTATATTTTTATTTATTTATTATTATTTATTATTTATAATTTAATAAAATTAAGAAAAAAACTTTAAACACAAAATCTAAAAGTATAACATTAAATTAACAATGTCAATGGTTGAAGAGATAGAATTTACTAACCTCAATTGTATTCCACCTAAGGCAACAACCTCTCTTCACTCCAAAATTTGCCACAAATTAGATATTGATGCAACTTCAATAAAAGTTATACCAATCCAAGCTTACACTTCAAGTGTTTTTACTCCAAAATAATTTAGTTGAAAATAATCAGTAGGCCCCAAGAAATACCTTTTCAAACAAAGAGTACACAACATTGCCAAGGCAATGAACTCCCTTCCAATTAAAAATTCACCAAAAATTCAAATTTGATCCAAATTGAACATATAGTAGCTCTTTAGAAAGCTAACATCAAGATACATGTCCTTATAAAACTTCAAATTCAAAAAACAAACAACTAAAAAATTATTGATGAGAACCCGAGAGCAATTTACTCTTGGGAGCAACTTCTAAGGCAGTAAACCTTCTTCTAATAATAAATTCACCAAAAATTCAAATTTGATCCAAATCAAACATGTGATAGCTTTTCAAAAAGCTATCATTAAGATACACAATCTCACAAAATTCCAAATTCAGATAATAAGCACATAAAAACTTATTGATAAAAATCCGAGAGCAAATCACTCTCTATTTTTTATTTTTTATTTTTGTTTTGTTTTGACTATAAATGATAAAAGCTTGTTTACAACAATAATGAAAAAAGATAGAAGACTTACCAATGATGGAGGATAGGGTTCAAATGCTCACTCAAAAAGTCCTTAAAAAGGATCAACCACCATTAATTCATTCCACAATCACCCACATAATTAGAAGCACCACCTCTCAGCAAATGCACCAAAAATGTGAGGGTGAAATTCACCCCTCAATCCAAATTACAAGATGGCCTCACTTAAAAGTTGCTTGTAATTGGTGGTGTGAAGTGAAGGGAACAATTAACAAGAACAACAAGAAGAACAATCCAAAAAAACAAGTGAAATAAATGATATCAAGCAAGTGCACAATTCAAACTAAGTCACAATTTGTTCACTATATTTTTACCTAGTAAAAAATAAAAGTAAAAATTAAAAATTATATTTTTGAATAGATAATTTTTTTTAACCTTTCCAATAATGTGAAAAACATATAAATACAAGTTATTAAGAGTAAGTTATGATAATTCAAAGATAGGAGATAAATAATAGAAAAGTTATGTAGAAAATTTTTACCTCAAAGATAACTTGCTTAAAATACAAGTTATTATGGAATAAATTCTAAAAATCTCTATAATATTTTTGAAATAATAATATCAATTTAAGACTATTTTATTCTATCTTGGTGATTTTTTATAATAATAAAATCAAATTAAATCAACCTAAAATCCTATTTTCTACATAAATAACTACAAAGATATGAGATTTTTTTCTCATGCTTCTTCTACCTACTAAATAGTATTTATATATTTCTAATAAGTGATACATATAGATAAAAGACTAATGTAGACATTGGTCTTAATAATTAAGTACTAACTCTTTTAATTAAAAATAAATACTAAAATAACTAAGATAATTGCCTCTAAGACTTATTAAGACTTTAATTTTATGATTTTTTTCTAATAAGACTCTTATAACTTATAAATTATTTTAAATTCTAATAAATACTTAAACAATCAAATAAAATCTCTAATCTTAATAATTTGGTATTTAAATAAATTAAAACTACCATTTTAACTAATCCACCAATTAAGATTCATTGGTGGGATTTATACATATACAATACCTTATAAACGTCTTATTCTCTTCTTAGATCCCTCACCTTGTTTTACAATAGATGTATTTTTAGATTCAAAAGCCTCAGTTTGTTTCATAGACAAAGACTTTGTCAAAAAAAATATATATATCTCTAGTCAAGAAAACTAAATCTATGCACGTAAAAGTCATAGATAGTCATTTATCATCTGTTGAAGATATTATCCATGAGACTATTCCTTAAGATGTAACAACTAAGGGATATAATAGTGTGATAATATTTAATGTAATCAAATCTCCTTCCAATCTAATTATTTTAGGATTATCTTGATTAAAAAAGTATAATCCTTGTGAGTCATCCAATTGACTTATTAGTTATTTTAGGACAAAAGAATGCATTTAAGTGCCAAAATTATAATTATTAGGTGAAGATATATTTAGAAGATGCTAAATAAAATAAAATAATATTAGCGGAGGAGAAATAGAATCTTAGTAAGTCTTGGAAATAATTATCTTAGTTGGTTTAATATTTTTTCTTAATTATAAGAATTAGTATTTAGTTATGGAGATCAATATCTACATTGGAATTCTATCTATATATATTACTTAAAAAAATATATAAATGTTATTTAGTAGGTAGAAGAAGCATGAAAAAAAAAACTTCACGTCTTTTTAATTATTTATGTAGAAAATAGGATTTTAGTTGATTTAAATTGATTTTATTATTATACAAAATCTTTAAGGTAGAATAAAGTAGCCTTAAATTGATATTATCATCTTAGAAATATTATAGATATTTTTAAAGTTTATTTAGAATTTTTTTAGAATTTTTTTTGGATTTTTTAGAGCAATTTTGAAGACTTTGGTAAAAATAAGTTTTACCACCTTGGGAGCCATTATGAAGAAATGGAGCAAGATTTGAAGGCCATACAAGGTTCCTAGGCTAATTGAGTGTTTTTGAATACCATAGTGAAGTCAAAAATGCAAAAATATTAGTTTTACTAGTAGAAAATAGAAGGACCAGCAGCTAATGAAGTCCTTGTAGAAAGGGAGGTACATAAGTCCTATATGGATTGTAGCACCTTGGATGTAGGTAGGAGGATAAGACTAAGACCTCATGGCCTTTCTAAGAGATCCATATATACTACTTGTGAGCCTTGGTGAGGTTTGAATTCTTGATCTCTTAAGTAAGTTATCCTTGAGGTAAAAATTACTCACTTAACTTTTCAATTCTTTACCTTTTATCTTTGAACTATCATAACTTACTCATAATAACTTGGATTTATATATTTTTTATATCAATGGAAAGATAAAAAAATTATCTATTTAAAAATTTATTTTTTATTTTTTATTTTTATTTTTTATTAGGTAAAATTCCAGTGAACAAACTGTGATTAGTTTTTTAAAGTGTAATTGTTTAATTACACATATTTCACTTGTTTTGTATTTGTTTTTTTTTTGTTCTTGCTTTTTGCTTTCTTCACTTCACACCACTAATTATAAGAAACTTTTAATTGAGGCCATCTTATAATTTGGGATGAGAGATGAATTTTACTCTCATAATCTTTAAATAGATTGGACTTCCTGTAACCTTGAACTTTTCTCGTAGTTTAATCCAAATAACCTGTAACCTTGATTTTTTCTTATAGTTTAATCTAGACATCTGCTAGTCAAGTACACATACATAATTCTAATATATCCAAATCCTTATTAATAGGTGTAAAAACTTTCATACATGTGGCAAAAAAAAGATTATCTTTTGCTATATATGTTATATCTATTTTGAATGCTGAAAAGACTATAAGTGATATTTCTAGCCATTATCAAGATTTTGAAGATGTTTTTGAAAAGAAGAACACAGATATTCTTTCAGAGCATCGACCTTATGATTGTTTGATTGATCTTCAAGAGGGAGCTCAACTACCATTTGGACCAATCTATAATTTATCACAAAATGAGTTGATTGTATTGAAGGAATATATTAATAAGAACTTGACTAAGAATTTCATATATCATTTAAAATCTCCAATAAAAGCTCCTATCTTATTTGTGAAGAAAAAAGACGGATCGTTGCGGATGTGCATAGATTATTGAGGACTTAACAAGATTACTATCAAGAATAGGTATCCTTTATCTTTGATTTTAGGACTTTTTGATCAACTCAATCAAGCAAAGATCTATATAAAAATAGATCTACAAAAAGACATAATAATATCTATGGTTGTCGCAGTTATATATGTATTATTTACTATACCTTTTAAAGAAAAGATTACCTTCCTAATAAGACACAAAAATGGCTAGTCATAACATCCCAAACATCACAGTCCTAGTCCCTCTAGAGCAGATAATGAATACTGCAAATACAATTTTGACGCAGTCGAGAATCAAAAGACTAATTCCTGATCCTGTATGCGAGGGTCCAAAGCTCCATCTTACCAGTGATGATGTTATAGAAGTATTACAAGCACTTATATGCAATCTTAAGCTTGCAACTACTGTAGTGAAGCTGAGGCAAGTGTGTACAGACTTTGTCACTAACTGCTTGGAGATTCAAAGTGACAAAGAATACCTAGTTTGGGATGCCTGTTATGTCAGCCCCAAAATACTAGTTATTGGAGAAAAAGAATCAAAATCTTATCCTGAAGGTCCCGACCATCTCGGATGTCCATGTAGAGATAGATATTATTGTCAGCTACAATTGGCAATAGCATATGATGGCCTTGAGTCTAAGCCTTTTAGTGTTCACAATGCATACATATATATAGACAATCACCAATTTGTAGACCTTGTAAAGTCTAAGGACACTTCTAATGGCGACAATGAGATATATTCTCTCAGGATCAAGTGTACACATCTTATAATGGATGCGATGAGAAGGAAGGCCAAGAATAATATAGCCCAAGAACAATCTGATGAACCTATCCCAAGCTGAAAAGGAGCACACACTATTAGTTGAGCTTCCCCGCATAGTAGATATGTAGTGTAAAAAAAAAGTTAGAGTCATTTCCATCTGTATGGAAGTAGTTCTAATATGCTCTATTATTTTTTTTCTTAAGTTCTGGTCTAAGGATTATAAAATCTTTCTTAAACATTCTATTGCATCTGCAATCTCTACATTGTATTCCTGAAGAATAGTTCGAATTACACTTTATGATGAAGTTGTTCTAGTATACAATACATAGCTCTTCATACGCATGTACTATCAGCTCTGAAAAATTCCAGTCATATTTTATGTTGTTATAACATTTGTATTTAGAGCTCTCTTGTCATAATCTCTAAAATATGACGCTAGATGGTTGAGACGACACATATTGTACCTCAAAGCTGTAACGCATCCCGACCTTGATATCGTCTCGAATACTTGTATGATCTGACTAGCTGATATTACTCTCTACTAAGATCAATTATAATATCTGATCCGCATCAAAGAAGGTGATGAATAGAAGATTGCATTTTGAACTAGGTATGAATATTTTGAATATAATCTCATGCCTTTTGGACTTACAAATGTACTAGCTACTTTTCAACATCTTATGAATGATATTTTTTATAAGTTTCTTCATGATTTTATTGTTTGCTATTTAAATGATATTTTGATCTACTCTAAGAACTTAGAAAAATATAAACTTCATGTTTGTTGTATGTTACAAAAACTTAGAGGTGTAGGATTATATGCCAAGAAGGAAAAGTGTGTATTTTACACTATTCAAGTTGACTTCTTAGGATACATCATCTCAAATGATGGTTTCAAGATGGATCCTAAGAAAGTCCAAAGAATCATGGATTGGAAGATTTCAAAAACAATAAAGGATGTATAAATCTTTTTAGGATTTGCCAATTACTATTGAATCTTTATCAAGGATTTTTCTCAAGTTGCAGCTCCACTGACACACTTAATTTGTAAAGACAAACTTGAGTGGAATAAAGAAATAGAGGCATCATTTAAAGCTTTGAAGATAATTTTTATTTTTACACCAATCTTATATTGCGTCAATTTTTTTAAGGCATTTTTTATAAAAACAAATTCATTAGACTTTGTTTTAGATGCAATACTGTCATAAATGGGAACAGATGATAAACTCTATCTAATAGCTTTTTATTCTAGAAAATTTTTAACAATAAAAATCAATTACAAAATCTATGATAAAGAATTTTTTGCAATTATGGATTCTTTTTAAGAATGGCATGATTATCTAGAAGGTGCTTTTAATCCAATTATTGTATATACGGATCACAAGAATCTCAAGTATTTTATATCAATATGTATGTTGAATTGTCATTAATCTTGTTGGAATATGTCTTTATCAAGATTCAAGTTTATTATTATTTATCGATTAGGAAAACAACAAGATCTGTCAAATACTTTTTTTAAATGTTCTTATTTTGCACCAAAAGAAGGAGATTCAAGTTTTGATCAACAAAGAACAATTCTCTTAAAATTGAAGTAATTTCATCTTTGAGCAATGAAATCAACATTGATTGTTGACTCAACCTTTGTCAAGCAAGTCCAATCAAATATGTCTTTAGACCCTCTTATTCATAAGATTAAGAATAATTTTTCTAAATCTCATGATGCTTCAAAATTTGAGTTTAAAAATGATCTTCTCTATTTTGAAGGATGCCTATATGTTCTAGAAAGTGAAGCATGACTACATGCTCTTGAAGCTTGTCATAACTTCTCTACAATAGGATATTTTGGATATAACAAGATTTTGGAGCTAATATCAAGAGATTTTTGGTGGCTTCAAATGTAGAAGGCTATTAAAAAATTTATACAGTCATGTAACATTTGTTCAAGATTAAAAACTCCTCATCATCAATGATATGGACTTCTCCAACTATTACCTATATTAGAACAACTTTGGTCTTCTATTTCTATAGATTTTATCATAGATCTTCTAAATTCAAGTTCATATGATTTTATATTTATAATTATAGATTATTTCACCAAGATGGTATATTTTATATAATATATAAAATCTATTATAGGTAAAAAAATAACTAAATTCTTCTCTGACAATATCTATTATTATTATGGATTATCAAAGGATATTATATCAAATAAAAGGATGCAATTTGTATCAAGATTTTAAAAGATCTTTTTTAAAATATTGAAGGTGGATATAAAACTATCCTTAGCTTTTCACCTTCAAACTGATGGACAAACAAAATGGATAAATCAAGTTTTGGAGTAATATTTGAAGTGTACCATCAACTATTACTGAGATGATTGGACAATTCTTTTGCCATTGGCAAAGTTTGCTTATAATAATTGAGTACATTCATCTATTCAACAAACTCTATTCTTTGCAAATTATGGTTATTATCCATGACTTGATACTTTTGACTTTTCAAAGGCTGATAATCCTATGGTAGAAGATTTAGCAAATCGGTTGTCAGAGCTACATATAGCAATGAAGGCACAATTAAAAAAAGTTCAAGAACGATAAAAAATCAATATACATGTTTATCAAAATCTATGAAGATCTATCTTATATTTTATGTGTCATTTTTTGAATCATACAAGACAATGGATATACAAGGAAGAAGACAAATATTACTACCTCTTATAGAAGTGGATAATAATAAAGAATTTGAGGTAGAAGAAATCTTAGATTCGAGATGGCATCAAAATTAGTTGAAATATCTTGTACATTGGTGCAGATATGATATTAGTAAATGCACATGGAAACCATCCAAGAATCTAACAAATACATCAGTAAAAGTCAATGCATTTCATTCATGACATCTATCAAAACTATAATGAAGAGTTAAAAAAATCCTTGCTATAAAGCCAAGCAAGTTCAAAAGAGGTTTCATTCTATCTTATATTATTGCCTGCTATTTCTTTGGATTTGTTCATGCCAAAAGAAATGGAGAATCAACAACCTACAAATTCAACTCAAAAACCATGATTTGTTGATTTATCAGACAAGACATTACAACTATCACAACCTTCAAGATGACAAAATAGAAATGAAGATGCTTAAGAATGACATGTTTTTCTTTGAATTAATGGTGAGATATAACATGCTTGATATCACGACCTTGGAAGAGACTCCCGATGTTTGATGATACTTTTACAAGCAAAAACTACTTTTGATGGTGTTCCAAATATTTTCTTTGAAAGAAGCTATGAACGTCTCAACAATGATCAAATAACATGGTGGTCTTCTTGCCCTGCTATAGGATATTATCAATGGCTGAGAGGATCTATGAACTATCTTTGAAGGGAGCAAAGATCAAAATATGTGGCAAATATAATTTGGTGCATCTTGGACTTCCTCAATATGTAATCATTGCTCCTTGTGGAACTTGTTTCTAGAAAAGAGAATAATATCATGGCCAAAATTTATTCCAATAATTATCTAATTAATATTGATAGATAGAAGTAGATAGAAATAAATTAATTTGATAATATCTTATAGAGAAGCTTCTTAGGAGCTTCATAGATGCAAATTCACCTCTATACATGTCTATATGTAATTGATAGGCTAGAAACTTGGCCAACAAGCTAGCCACATATTACACATGTTGGTAGCTTGTAGAACAAGCTAACCATGTGTTGTATATGTTAGTAGCTTGTAGAATAAGCTAAATACATGGTACATATGTAAAAAACTTGTCTTACAAGTTAAATACATGTTGGACGTCCTATAGAATGCTACCACATAGTTCTTAGATAGATAGTATATATAGAGACAAAAATGAAGCCTTCTTCACTCTTATCAATGCCTTTCTTGTTTCTAGTCTTGTTTTAAGAGTCTTTAGTTTTCTTGTTTTTGGTAATAGTCATTCTAGTTTTAATATTATATCATCTGTGAGTAGTTTTGACTAATACAAAAGAATATTTTGTTCTTTTATGATTCATGTTCTTGTCCTTGATACCTTGTATTGTTTGTTAAAGGTAATTTTTCTTCTTCTTTATATAGCCTTTGTGTATTGAGCACTTCGTCTTTTTGCCTCAACTAGACCTTTTAGACATTCCAATCTATCTATTAAAGATTATTTAGTTGAAAACCTTCTTATTAAGACAATTTAAAAAGAAGGGATTTCAAATTCAATTAGTAAAATAACTTTTATGCCATAAATTAAAGAAAATGGGATGGCTTGAGTAATAATTTGCTCTTAAGAGAACTTGATTGCTTGCTTAGTATTGTTGGCCTTAACAACCTTTGTTTCAACCTACTTAATAAGATACTTAGTTGCTACTACTATATGCTTCATTCTGCTAGTAGAATTGGGATGAACTTTTTCAATATAATCTATTTTCCATTTTTCAAATAGGACTAAAGGTAAAGACATACAGAGGAGTAAGCTCATTTGGAGGTCATTTCTAGTATATCTTTGATATGCATCACATGTTTTAATATGTCTATAAACATTTTAGAATAAAATAAGTTAGTAGTAGCTAGTTCTAAAGATTGTTTATCTTGTAAATGTCTTCAAAAAATGACCTCCATATGCACTATCATGGTATACTGATAAAATCATAGGAATTTATTTTTCTATCATACATCTTCTTAATATCCCATTTATTCCACATCAATATAATTTGCTACCAACTATGATAAAAAATCTATTATTAATTTAGACCTTCTAACATTTTATTTTAGATAAATAAAAAAACAAGGTTTGGGTAGTTAAAAATTTGGTAATTAATTCATATCAAGTGAGGGTGGTTGGAACAACAAATAGATTTTCATCATTTAAGGTATTATTGATTGGGATTTCATCCATTTGTTTTGACAACTTAAATAAGTGATTTGTTTGTATGTGCATTCTTCCTGGTTTGTATTCTATCATGTAATTAAATTCTTTTAATAGAAGTATCTACCTTGCTAGTCTATTATTCAATTCCACCTTGTTAACAAGATACTTGATTGCCATGTGATCTACAAAAAACACTTTTGGATTTAAGAGGAAGAAATATTTGAATTTCTTGATAGAAAAAACCTTGGCAAGGCATTCCTATTCCGTGGTAGTATAATTTCTTTTTGCAAGATTTAATTGTTTATTAGTAAAGGCTATAGAATAGTCTTTGTCTCTTTTTCCACTTGCTTAACATAAAGTGTTTCCTACCACTATGGACAAAACATCACAAAGCACATGAAAAAATAATGACCAATTCAATGGTCTTATAATAAAATATGTTATTGTGTTATAACATAGCTATAGGATGAAAGAGCAAAATAAGATGTACATTATAGAAAAGCTTAATTGAAGATTAAATTACAAATTTATTTTTTAAAAAATAGATAAAAAAATAAAAAAATAAAAAAATAGAGAGACAATAAAAATATTTAATATTAATAATTTTTTTATAAAAAAGCCTCTATTTACTTTATAGGATTATAAATAAGATAAAATAAATTAAATTAAAAAAAATACTATTATAGATATTTTAAGATCAAAGTGAAAGATAGTTTTCAATAAAAATTATCTAAAAAAACCTTGGATTGATACTTGAGGAGGGCCAATTATAAATTATGATTGAAACTAGGCTCCAAGATACAAAACCATGTGCCTATGGTAGATAGGATCTTCTTTTGTTGATAAAAAAGTGAGATTTGAGAGCAAATTCAATAAAGCTTCTTTAAGCATAGATTTCAAGGTTTTTGGATTTGTAATGACTTTGTGAGAGCTATACAAAGTTAGGATTCTATTTGGATGATTCTAAATATTAAAAAAAAAATGGATTTATATTTTTGAGCACATTGAGAATTTCATAGCAGATCTATAAGTAAAAATTTGTAGATTTGTGCATATTACTGTATTAAAAGTCTATTATAAATTTGAATTTAATTCAATAGTTAGATCAAAGATTATTGAAGTTTAAATTAGCTAAGATCTCAAAAATTGGATTTTTAGGATCAATGAGGATTTTTATGATTTTGAGCAATTTATTTATTAGATTAGTATGATTTTTTTTTGAACTAATAGTTAATTTAATTTTTAATATTTTTTAAAATATAAAAATGGTACAAAAAAGAGATATTGATACTTAAAGATTGATATTAAGATTAAAAAAAGAAGACAGCCAATACCCAAGAGGATTAAGAGCTTTTTCTCCCAATTACTAAATTTGATTCCCTTCAAATTTTGTATGCATGTTTTTAATTAAAAGATTAAGAAGTGTATAAATTTTGAATAAAGATCAATAGCTAATTTGATAATTATTGAGATTTTAAATCTGCTATTGAGTTGATAAGAGCTTTATTAGGATTCATTAGGATATTGGAAATTTAATAGGATTTCATTAAGATTTAATTAAAATTTGATTTAAGATTTGATTTAAGATTTGATTTAGAATTTAAATAAGATTTGACTTAGGATTTGATTTAGAATTTGAATAAGATTTGACTTAGGATTTGATTTAGAATTTGAATAAGATTTGATTTAGAATTTGATTTAAGATTTGATTTAAGATTTGGAATATAATTATATTAAGATTTTATTAAAATTTGATTAAGATTTTATGGAAAGTTTACTTAAAATTTGATTAAAATTTAATTAAAATTTATTTAGGATTATATTAGAATTGCTAGATTTTTGATTAGTTATAATATATAAATGTACCTTCTATAGCCAAGTGCCTAGTATATTCTTAAACAAAATAATACATAATATGACAATATGCTAAGCTTTGTTTTAAGAATGTCAAATATCTCTTGGCATTTTTTACTCTATTCACACTTCATATCTTTTTGTTGAAGTTTAATAATGGATATGGAGATGGTAGCATAGTAGTGTATCACTTCTCAATACCATCCAATGTACACCAAGGTTCTTTGTATCTCTTTTATCATTGAAAAAAGATCTAATTCTATAATCACCTTGACCTTTTTTAGGTCTAGTTCTCTATTATTTTTTTAATACTATATATTCTAATAGGACTCCTCTTTTAACTGCTAAGAATATTTTATTAAGATTTATAACAATCCTAGCTTTTCTACACCTTTAAAGATAAGACCTTACGTAATCATGATGTGTTATTTTGGAACATTGGGTATCAAAATCATCAATGAATATTGTCATTGATTTCTGTAGCAAGTTTAAAAAGACATTTGACATCACTCTTTGAAATGCCAAAGGAACATTGTAAAGTCCAAAATACATGATTATATAGATGAAGGTGTCCCAAGGTGTAGTAAAGGTTGTTTTGTGGTAATCTTTTGGAGCTATAAAAATTTGATTGTAACATAAATATCTATCCATAAATGTATATAATTTGTGCACAACTACTTCTTTTAGAATCATATTTATAAATAAAGAGAGAAGTGATCTTTTTTGATATACTTGTTAAACTTCCTATAATCTATATATATTCAAAGATTTCCATTCTTCTTCTTAATTAACATTATTGGTGAGATCCAATCTATAATCTCTATGGATTGAATAAATCTGATTTAGAAGAATTTTTCTAATTTGGCTTTGACAATTATTTATAAATTCGGATTCATTCTTCTTTTCTTTTGTTTTATGGAACTTAAATTAAAAAAAAAATAGAATATAATGTTAGACTACTTTAGGAAGTATGCCCTTGAGATCTTTATAAGACCAAGCAAATATATCTCTATACTCCATAATTAATAACTTATAACTTAATAACTCATCTTTTGTCAATTGAACTCCAATTTTGATTAAATTTGAATCTTCATTTTTTAAAGGTACATCTATCAATTTATAATCAAAATCAAGCATATAAGATTGCTCTATAGATCTTTTATATCAATCATTTGATATTTGTAGGTAATTGACCATGTTATTTTTAGTTGTAAGACCATCAAAAATTTGTTTAAATTATAAAGCTGGAATAAGGTCGCCTTTTTGTATTAAGTCATCTAATTTATGAACTTGAGTATCACCAAAATTCATTCCAAAAGTATTTTTATAATTAATATCATCTATCATGGTTGCTAAATTTACTTTTTTTTTATTATTTTACTAAGTGATAAAATTATCTATGAATTTAATACTTAAAATCTCATCTATATTTAAAGTAAGATGATTTTTCAACCACTCGATGAATTATCCATCATCTTCTCAATCATATAATTCAAAGTCCATACATCTTAATAGAATTGATTGAATCATATTTGAATGAATTTCTTTTTTTGCTATCAAATTAATAAATTTAACCTTCTTTTTAAACTCCTTCTATGGTCGTAGACTCAAAATTTTATCTTCTAAAGAATAAGATGAAGATTTGGCTGAAGACAATCTTTGAAATTAAATAAGGATTTTAGTCAAATTTTTTGGTGGTTCATAGATGATATGGAATTTTTTACCTCTCCAATCAATTTTTATATTAGCTACCTTTAACCAAGGTCTATGTAAAAATAATAAATACAAATTTTTGGTAGGATGCATGTAAATCATATAAAAAGTGAGGGAATATTTTTCACCCTCTGTTATTATCCTACAATCACTAATTTATTCCAAAGGTATATCTTAGCTTTGATTAATCATATTAATCACAAAAAAAAAGATTTAGTGATATTAAATCTTAATTTTTTTATAATTTTTACTAGCATAATATTTAACTATTATTTCTATTTATAATAATATAGGATATGATTTTTATTTACTATAAATAACTTCAATTCAATTGCCTTTACTTTTTGTATTCCTTGAATTATTTTAATATGTGGTGGAATTTTTTATTTAAATCTTAGTCATCTTTCAATAGAAAGTCTTGTTTTAAAGTTCCTTCTTATTAGTGAAATAACTTCTAATAATTAAGCAATTACAATATTTACCTTAATTTTCTTTAAATCTTCCTATAAATCATATAATTTGACCTAATTCTTGCTTTTAAGTTGAATTGAAGGATTAAATTCAAGGTCGGGAACTTTAGATCCTTTCCACTCTTTTTTAAAAGAAAATTCTTTTATTTGAATTTTTTTTTAAGACTCTTAGCAATCTATTTGGTGTGAGTTTAAAAACTTGATATAATTCTTTAGAATCTCTAATATTAGCCATTATCTCTTTTATAGCTTTATTTAAATTTAAAAAGTAAAAAAAATCTTTTGAATTATTTTTATTATAAATTAAAGTAGGAAAAGTAAGGCTAATGTATCTAAATCTTATTGTAATTGCAAAGGTTGGCATCATAGGTAGTGTTTGCACCTTGGATTATATCAATTTGTGTATAATCAAGTTTGACTCAAGAAGTACAAGCTAAATTATTATAGAAGAGATAGAAGCTTATTCTCCAATCATTCCACCATTAATGTGATTTATAAATCTTGCTTCTTGAGAGCCTTAACTATCATGTCATTGATCATGTTGAGAGTAAATAGCATTTAGATAGATGAATCCCTTCTTAATATTTAAATCTGAGAGAAGATATTGATTTTGACTATTTTTATTATAATCAAAGAATAAATTTGAGGATTTTAAAATATTATCAAAACTTTGATTTCTTGTCCCTTCAAATGATCTTGAGCTTGTTGATGATAATTTCTTTGTAAAAAAATTCAAGGAATTATCTTGTTAGTTTGCCTATATACATTTTTAGGATGATTTCTCTCACAATTTCTACAAACAATTCTATTTTCTATCCAAAAATTACCAAGTCGATGTCTTTTGCCACAAAAGTGATGTACTTTCTACTTTTATCTTGATTGATTTTTAAAACTTTGATTAGGATAATCATAGCTTTATAGATAAAAATTAGATCTTATATTGATTTGGCTTCTATGAGAGAAAACATAAGATTGTTGCCATCTAGGATTCCATTGATAACCTTATGGAATAGAAAAAAATTGACTAATATGCTCCAATTGGCTACATTGAGTGCACCACAATTTTGAATTGTACCTACTTGATTCTATAGATAGTAGAGTTTGGTTGAAATCTTAACTTTCAATTAATAAAATCATTTTTTCTTACATTCCTTGCATTTATTGTGCAAGCTTATTTTAAAACTCTTTTTGGCTTTAAAAGACTTTATTTTTAAATTCTTCCTTCTACCTATTTCTATCATCTAAATATATAAGTTTTAGGAGGCTAAGTGTGGTCTAATCTTTAAAGGTGAGGGATAATGGCTCATTGATAAAAAATGATTATTAATTGATCTATGAAGGTTTTCTTGGGTACTTCCAATATTTTGGGCATAGATGGTGTCAGGATAAGTTTTTATCCCTCAATCCAAGTTACAAGATGGCTTTACTTAAGAGTTGCTTATAGTTAATGGTGTGAAGTGAAAGAAGCAAATAACAAGTAGAACAAGAATAACAACCACAAAATAAGGAAAGTAAAGGATATCAAGCAAGTACACAATTCAAAACTATGTCACAATTTGTTTATTATATTTTTATCTAATAAAAAATAAAAATAAAAAATAAAAGTTATATTTTAATTTATATAATTTTTTTTATCTTTCTAATGGTATAAAAAACATATAAATCCGAATTACTATGAATAAGTTATGATAATCCAAAGATTGAATGTAAATAATAAAAAAATTATGTGGAAATTTTTTACCTCAAGAATAACTTGCTTAAGAGATCATGAATTTGAAACTCACCAAGGCTCACAAGTAGTATATATGGGTGTCCTAGAGGGGCCACGAGGCCTTAGTCTTATCCTCCTACCCACATCCAAGGTGCCACAACCCATATAGGACTTTTACACCTCTCTTCCTACAAGGACTATACTAGCTGCTAGTCCTCCTATTTTCTACTAATAAAACTCATTTTTTTGTAATTTTGACTTCACTATGGTGTTTAAAAATACCCAATTAGCCCAGGGACCTTGTATGGCCTTCAAATCTTACTCCAACTCTTCATAATGGCTCCCAAGGTGGTAAAACTCATTTTTATCAAAGTCTCATTGATTATTCTAAAAATTCCTAAAGAATTCTAAAGAAATTCTCAAATAAATTCTAAAAATTCCTATAATATTTTTAAAATAATGATATCAATTTAAGACTATTTTATTCTACCTTGTTCATTTTTTATAATAATAAAACCAATTTAAATCAATTAAAAATCTTATTTTCTACATAAATAATTAAAAAAAAATAAAATTTGTTTTTTATGCTTCTTCTACCTACTAAAGTAACATTTATATATTTTTAATAAGTGGTACATAAAGCTAAAATTCCAATGTAGATATTAATCTCAATAACTAAATATTAATTCTTATAATTAAGAAAAATTCTAAATTAACTAAGATAATTACCTCCAAGACTTATTAAGATCCTATTTCTTTCTCACTAATACAATTTTCCTTCATTTAGCATCATCTAAATACATCTTTACTATACAATTGTAGTTTTGGCATTCTAAATGCATTCTTTTATCCTAAAACAACTAATGAGATAGATTGATGACTCACAGATGGAAATAAAACTAGGATTTCTATGGTTTTCTTCCTTCTACATCTATTTTTGTTGTTTGTTAATGTCTTCAATAATCTAAGCTATTTATTTAATATCTTAAAGATTACACTAATCTATGTATGGAGAACATGATGTAATCCAAGTTGCAACCAATAAGATTTGCATCCTACAACAAGACAATCGATCAATGTTGTTATACACTTCACAATTTTGACAACTAGCGATTGATATCAAGTGGAATGATGCTGCACTCATCAGCCAATTTTTCTATAGATTACAATATGAGGTAAAAAAATTAATGTTCAATTTACCCGATCCTCAAATATTGAGTCAAGCAATTGATTTTGTTGTGAAGTGTGACAATTAACTTTTTCAGTTTTGATCCGAGAGTTGTACAAGAAAGCTTCAACATTATTATTCAATGGCAACATCAACATCCTTACAAAATGTCCATTTGGAAGTAGAAGACATGCAAATTGATGTGGTATGTTTTAAATCTCTTACTGAGCAAGAAAAGATTTGGTGTCGTCAAGGAGGATTATGTTTAAATTGTAGAGAATCTAAGCACACTGCTCAACATTGTCCAAAGAAATGACACGACTACAAAATGAGGAGTACGACTATCAAAAAAGACAACATGTCGAAAAACAAATCTGTCCAGCTCCAATAGGGATTGTTGTCATATGACGTGGCCTTCTATCTGGGAATACACTGGGTACTTGGCTATGGAGAGTTTATTTGAAACTTGATGGCAAAAACTCAACAAGTAATTTGTCTTCAATAAAAAAGACAAATAATACATCAATCTCACAAAAGAAAAGTTATATATATAAACCCTTTTGTATTCAAGTAGGTTTATACAAAAAAAGTTCAAATTTCCTCAAAAATCCTTCAAAACTTTATTCACCTGCAAGGACTTATTTCTTGCTAAACTTTAGAGTTAAAAAACTCTTCATCCAACTATTTAATTTCTATAAAATTTAATTCAAAGTGTAGATAATCTTTTTAACTTCTACCACAAGAAAGAATCAATTATAAATTTATTTCCGATCGTCCAATATCTCAAAACCCCTAGCAAGTATTTAAAACCCTAGCTCAGAGACACCTAAGCACTATTTTCCTTATATCTCACCAACCCAAAATCCTAATGCCACAAAATTTTTGCAAATAGTCTTGTGACATAAATATATATACTTCTGAAAATTTTGAGCCAAAAATCTATCAAATTGCTTAAGATATAGCTCAAAATATAACCACTATATAAGCGGGTCACTTACTGCCCTTAAGTTTGTAAGCACTGACTTCAATTCTCAATATCTCCTTCACCCTAGCTTGGATTTTATCAAGCCATACATAAAAATAGTAGCCGTAAAAGTGCTTTCTTCAACCCTAATTGCCAATCCTTGATTGCGCTTTAAAAGCCCGAGTTATACCCAAAAGAATGACTATAGGTCTAAAATCAACACCTTAATTTTGAGCGCCTATAACTTCTTCATAAAAAGTGCAAGTCACACAAAATTTGCACCTAAACCAAATCCAAAAACCTAAACCTTATGATCTTAGCCTCTGATGTTTGATCCCTCTTCGAAAAACAAACCCTAACTCCTAATAAACCCTCGGGCAGCCTCCTTGAAGCCCATTGGGCATGATTATTGGCCAATTAGAATAGAGATTTCTATCATCCACCTCTATTCATCCACATGGATGGCCAAACTACCCTTTTTACACTAAAAACCCTTTTCTAACCCTTCTTCTTATAAGTTTTACATACTTGGTGCTTTAAGCACCAAATAAAAGAAGTAAATAAGATCTTTAGGATCACCAATGTCTAACAAAGGTGACTTAAGATATATACAAGTTACTATCAATATAAAATTAACTTCAAAAATCACTACTAAAAAGAAAATAAGGTCGTATAAATCTTAATAATAATCCTTTTAATAGATCTTTTTTTAAACTAGCAACCTAATCACATCTTATAACCAATAAAAGTCTACTAATATGGCTTTCTTTTAGCTATGTAATAAATTGTACATTAAATATATATGTATAATTTTTTTACATAGTAGCCGAATCACAACACAACAACGTGTCAATATTCAAGCCATATAAGACAGTGGATATACAAAGAAGAGGACAAATGCCAATGCCTCCTATAGAAGTGGACAACGATGAAAAATACAAGGTTGAAGAGATTTTAGATTCAAGGTAGCACCAAAATCGACTAGAATATCTTGTGCATTAGTGCGGATATGATATTAGTGAATGTACATGGGAGCCATCCAAGAATCTAGCAAATACATCAATAAAAATCAATGCATTTCATCGACGACATTTGACAAAATTAAGATAAAAAAATCAAAAAAATCTTTGTTATAAAGCAAAGCAGGTTTTATAGAGGTTTCATCCTACCTTGTATCATTATTTGTTATTTTTTTAGATTTGTTCATGCTAAAGAGATGAAGGATCAACAACCAGTAAATTTAGCTCAAGAGCCATCATTTGCTGATTTACCAGACGAGACATAACGACTATTATAACCTTCAAGACAACGGAATAGAGATGAGGACCCTCAAGAACGACATATCCTTCTTTGGATTGATGGAAAAATATAACATATTTGGTATCACAACCTTAAAAGAGACTATCGATATTTGGTGATACTTTTAGAGGTAAGAACTACTCCTAATGGTGTTCCTAATGTTTTCTTTGAAGGGAGTTATGAAAGCCTCAACAATGATCAAATAATAGGGTAGTCCTCTCGCTTTGATATGGGACATTATTGATGGTTGAAAAGACCTATTAACTACCTTCAAAGGGAACAAAGATCAGAGTATGTGGCAAGCATAATTTGACGTATCCTAGACTTCCTCAACATGTAATCACCGCTCCTTGTGGAACTTGTCTCTAGAAAAGAGGATAATGTCACGGACATAAGATTTACTCCAATAATTATCTAATTAACATAAACCAATAGAAGTAGATAAAATAAGTTGATTTGATAATATCTGATAGAGAAGCTTCCTAAAAGCTTCATAGATGTGGAATCACCTTTATACATATCTATAGGTAATTGATAGGTCAGAAACTTGGTCAACAAGCTAGCCACATGGCACACATGTTGGTAGCTTGTGGAATAAGTTAGCCATGTGTCACACATGTTGGTAGCTTATGAAACAAGTCAAGTATATGGCGCACATGTGGAAAACTTGTCGTGCAAGTTTGACACATGTCTTACGAATTAGACACGTGTAGGACGTCCTATAGAATACCACCACGTAGCTCTTAGTTAGATAATATTTATAGAGGCAAGAATGAAGCCTTCTTCACTCTTGTCAATTCTTTTTCTGATTCTAGTCTAATTTCAAGAGTCTTCATATTTCTAGTCTTTAGCAATAGCTATTCCAATTTCTCTTTGAATATATATATTTTTTTATTCCTATTTTGTGACTTTTCTTTAATATAATTTTTATTAGATTATATATCTTTTTCTAGTTCATGTCCTTGACATATAATCCTATCTAGGATGCTTCTGAAATAGCTTCTATCAAACTAAGAAGCTTCTTGAGCAACTTCTATCAACTAGAAAGCTTCATAAGCTCCTTCTACTAATTAAGAAGCTTCTTGAATTCCTTCCACTAACTAAAAAACTTTCCAACTGACTTTCACTAATTAGGAAGCTTTTCAATTGACTTTCGTTAATTTGAAAAGCTTTTAGAAGGTTGTGTGAACCTTTGAAGTGTATGTCTCTAACAACATTAAAGAATATATATAATTTTTTCTAAACCAACTTTGATAAAGGAGATATGAAAGCACTCATTTAAAATTATTTGATAGTAAATAGGATTATAATAATAGAAATTACAAGTTATAGTATAAAGATAGATGATGATGGTAAATAAAAAAAATTTAGAAATATGGAATCAAATAGACTTTGGTCTTCTATCATTTCTACAATATATGAAAAAACGATATTACAGAAAGTTTTATTAAGAATTATTGCAATAATTTATGAAACCACAAGTTGGAAGGATCTTGTAGAAGCTTTGTTAGTACATGCCTATATTGCTAAGAGCCAACATGAAGCTTTGATGGAAGAAAAGAAAAGACGGGATTTTGATAATATAAGAGAAGGAAATTTTTTAAAGAGGCAAATTTGAAGAAACAAGGCTTGTAAGATGGCTTCAAAAGAGTTATCAATGAAAAATGCTTCAATAGCAATAAAAAAAAATCAAAAGACACAAGAGAGAAAGATAAGTCAACAACTTAAAAACTGCTCTCTAATATTGAAGCAGCAATAGATTTGAAAGGAGTGTTTGAAGAGCGTGTATTCAATATTAAAGTTGAATTTATATTGAAAGAGATTTTTAAAATTATAAAGAAGAAATTTCATGATGTCATTATTGATAGTATTAAGTAGAAGAGATAATTAATGGATGAAGCAAGATTAAATCATACTACTGATGCATATATATGTGAGGATAAAGAAGATAAATTTGATAAGTGTTGCAAAGAATCAGCAAGTGAAGGAAGGAGTCATAATCAAAGAATATGTTTTGATAATCAAAATATAAGGAAAAAGAGATTTCAAGTCATTATATTCAAAAGCATTAGACTAGGGCAACTATAGAGGCATTAGTTAAGATTGAAGATATGAATGAATCAGTTGTTGCTTTGATTAATTACAATTCAAAAATAAATATTATGTCTAAGGATCTTTATATGAAGCAAAGGTGGCTAATTGATATGGACCATGGATGGATAATATGGATAGCTAATAATATATGAGATGAATTATATAATATTTGTTTAGATGTGAAAATTTGAATTGGTGATGTTATAATAGAGCAAAATTTTTTTATTCAAGATACAACATCTTATCCTCTTATTTTGAGACAACCATAGATTATTACAATACAGATGGAAATAAAGGTGCTTAATGATGGTTTAGCTTATGCAAAAATTTGTAGTGAGGATAGAAGAAGGGCAGTATAGTTTTTGATTGAGCCTCTAAATCATGAGTGCAATCAAGACAAATTGAAAGAAAATCCATTATCAAGGATTGTTGAAGAATTTAAGGATTTTTGAAGAATACCACTATAAAGCAAGATTATAGAGATATAGAAGGAAAGACATTCTTGCAAGATATTGAAAATACTTGTTATGAGGAAGCAAGTGAAGATTTTCAAAAGACGAGATGGAAAAATCAATGTGGAGGATCATACTAAAGATATCAATGATTTTGAAGAAGATATAATGAAATAGATAGTGAAAATGATGATGAAAAACTTGATACAAAAAATAAGAAAATGATATGATGCCAACTATAATATATGGTTTATTTGGTACATATTGAAAAATGGGCGGATTCAAAGGAGGTAGATGTTATATTATAATATATTTATGTGGTAAAAATATAAAAAAAAATAATTTTTTAATTAATATTCAATCATCTTGATTCAATAGGAACTCAAGGTATTTAAGAAAAAATTTATTAAAGCCTCTTAGATTATTTTCTTTTCTTAATAGCTAATAGATAAAAATTAGTTATTAATTTTTTCTTCTAGATTGTAGAAATTCTTTTATTGCCTTAAAAAAACCATAAATTAATAAAAATAGAATAAAAAAGATAAATAATTAATATGATTGATATTAAAATTAAGTTGAAAATAGGATTTTATTTTAAAATCCATAAGATAGGTTGAATTGATACTCGAGGGTCAATCATTTACGAAACAGGGTCAAAATTAGACCTCTAAAATAGACACTAAAATAGCCACCAAGGACAAATTATAGAGTGATTTGGAGATTGGCAATTAAAATTTGAGAGCTAGCTATAAATTCATTCCAAATACATAAGATTCATTTTTATTGATTTTAAGATGACTTTGTAATTATTATTCCAAATTAGGATTTATTTTTATAATTTTGATTTTATGCAATAAAATTAGAGCTAGTACTCTTAATTAGTTTGTATAATTGATATAACATCTATGATTAAAAAATTAATAACATATAGTTGATTGGATGTGTTATAAGTGTGTAAAATTTTATAATAATCTAACAATGTAATTGAAAGATATTCAATCATTAGTGCAAAGAAGTATCTTAAGTTGATAGTTTGGAGTTATTTAGAATTTTTGCAATATCTAGAGATCTATTAGTCAAAACAAGGAGAAATTTGGCATAATCTTAGAAGACTTGGAGATCAAGCTATATACTAATTTTGAGCTGAAGTTATTGGTTGGAGAAGGAGAAATTACTATTGAAACATCTATATCAACTTCAAGTTGGTGGCCAAGTGATATTAGTACAATTTGTAGATATTTTCTTTACAATTTATAAATTAGATTGGGCTAAAAAATTTTGAGCATTTAAAAGAATTATAATAGCATTTATATAAAAAAAATTGCATCAAGTAAAGAATTAGATTAAGAGTAATAGATTGCTAAAGCTCTTTGATTAAGATTAGGATTTACAAAAAAAAATCAAAATTGCCTAATTATAAAAAAAACAAGGCAATTGTAGTTTGTATATAGTTGAAGTTATTCAGAAGAGTGTTTTTGAGCACTTTGTATTAGCTTTAAATATTTTTGAATTGAGATTGGAATTGCATTCTTCTTATATGGATGAAACCTATTAGAGTTTCTTGCATACTTATAAAACACAACTTCACTCTCTACAGCCAAGTGCCTGGTGCATTTCCAAACAAGATAACATATAATATGACAATGTAGTTATGCTTCACGTTCTGGAACATATAAGGGTCCGTCGAAATAGAGTAGATTGTTCTTGAATTCTAAGTTGAAAGTATTATGAGACTTAGATGAATTAATTTTTAATATTATAAATAAGAGGATTTGAAGACATATTTGATTGCACTTACTTGAAAAAATTTGAATCAACAATCAATGTCAATTTTATTATTTGAAGATAAAATTATTTTGGCTATAATAAAATCATCCTTTATTAATCAAAAGCTACATCTCTTTCTTTTAGTGCAAGATAAGAATGTCTAAAAAAGACATTAAATAAATCTTGTTATTTTTTTAGTCAATAAGTAATAATGAATTCAAAGATATATTCCAACAAGGTTGGTAATAATTCAAAATACATGCCAACATGAAATACTTGAGGTTCTTATGATCTGTATACATAGTGATTGGATTAAAAGATGATAATGTCATTCTTGAAAAGAATCTACGATTGCAAGAAGTTCTTTAATTTAAATCTCATAATTAATCTAAGGTGCTAAAATTTTTTTTAAATGAAAAGCTATTGAATGAAGTTTATTATATAAGATTAAAGTAGAAGTAAAAGTTATCTTCAAAGCTTCAAATAATGCTTCCACTTCCTTACTCTACTTAAATTTTTCTTTATAAATTAAGAGTGTTAGTAGAATTACAATTTAAAAAAAGTTCTTGATGAAAATCTAGTAATAATTGCCAAATTCTAAAAAACATTACACATCTTTTATTATTTTTGGAATTTTTTAATCCATAATTATTTAAATTTTTTTATGATCCATTATTAGATTATCATTAAAAATGATATATTCTAAAAAGTCAATTTGAGTAATATAAAATATGTACTTTTTCATCTTGGCATACAATCTTATATCTTTAAGTTTTTATAATACATGACAAATATGAAGTTCATATTCTTTTGTATTCTTAGAATAGATCAAAATGTCATCTAAATAACAAACAACAAAATTATCAAGAAACTCATAAAAAATATCATTCATAAGATGTTGAAAAGTAGTTGGTGTATTTATAAGTCCAAAAGATATGATATTATATTCAAAATATCCATACCTAATTTAAAATATAGTCTTCCATTTATTACCTTCTTTAATACAAATCAAATCATATATTCTTCATAAATTTATTTTTATAAAGATCTTTGCTTAATTAAGTTGATGAAAAAATCTTAAAATCAAAGATAAAGGATACTTATTCTTGATGATAATCTTATTAAGTCCTTGATAATCTATATACATCCGCAACAATCCATCTTTTTCCTTTACAAATAAGATAGGAAATTCTGCTGGAGATTTTGAATGGCGTATGAAGTTTTTAGCCAAGTTCTTATTAATATACTTCTTTAATACATCCAATTCATTTTACAATAAACTATAGATTAGTTCAAATAGTAGTTGAGCTCCTTCTTGAAGATAGAATAATCATAAGATCAATGCTTTCAAAAAATATCTATATTTTTTTTTCAAAAATATCTTGAAAATCTTGATATTGACTAAGAATATTATTTGTAGTCTTTTCAGCATCAAAAGTAGATATGGCATATATAACAAAAGATGATTCTTCTTTTGCCACATATATAAAAGCTTTTACACATATCAATAAGGATTTGGATGTACTAGACTTATGTATTTTTATTTAATTAATAGATTTTTGAATTAAACTATAAGAAAAATTGAAATTACAAGAAATCCAATCTATTTGAGGATTATACTTTTTAACCATGATAATCCTAAAATAATTAGGTTGAAAAGAAATCTAATCACATTAAATATTATTACGATATTATGTTCCTTAGTTTTTACATCTAAAAGAATAGTTTTATGGATGATATTTCCAAATAATAACAAACAACCATCTATGACTTCTACGTATACAAATTTAGTTTTTTTAATTAAAAATATTTTTTATTTTTTGAAAAAATCTTCATTTATAAAACAAACTAAGACTCTTGAATCTAATATATCAAAGACTTTGTAATTTATAGGTCCTAAAGATATATCTATTGTAAAATAAGGTGAGGGATCTAAAGAGAGAATAAGATCTTTACTAGATATTGTATATGATTCCAATCACATGGTTTGTATTGTAGCTAGATTTTTTTTTTTTTTTTTTTGATATATTATCTTTTTTAGCAACCATATTTCTTATTTTATAGTTACATTATTTCTTTAGATAATACTAAGCAGTGTACTTAGCTTTTTTATAATATAAATATAGACCTTTTTAATAACGTCAAGTTTTTTCTTATTTGGTGAGAGATTTAATACATACTGTATCAATTTATATTAGTTTTGTCTTAGTCCAATAAATTTCTAAAAACTTAGGAGCTGCTATTAAAAATTGATTTGTTCTTCTCTAGCCAAATCTATGTTCTTGATGTCTTTTAAATAATCAATTGTCACATGGAATAACTTGAGTAATAAATTATTCTAAAGAATCCGCTTTGGATATTGCTAATAATAAATCTTTGATATTATCTTTCAACCCATAACAAAATTGATTGATAAGAGTTTTATCATTCCATTACACATCACAAGGGAGGTTTTGAAATTTGGCAATATAAATTATGACTAATCATAATTTTTATTATAAAATTAAGAGCTTGGTCTCTACTATCCTTTTTTAATCACTTTCTCTAAATGTGGCCATAAATACTTTGAAGAATGAATTCAAATCATAAAGAAGTCATAAATCTTTTTTTATCAAAAGTATAAAGTAAAAAAAAATACTTTTAATTAGAAATATGCTTATAAATCTAACTTGAGGAAATCCATTAGGATATTGGAAAAGGTGCAACTTTAGATAAAGCTTGATTTGTTGTAGAAATCTTCAAAATTTTAATCTTATTCTATCAAACTTATATATATTAAAATTTGCTTCCTTCATACTTGTAAAACCAAGACTTTTTGAATTTAATTATGAGACTAATTTACTTGCTTCCTTCAATTATATAACTTCTTGGCATAGGCTCTGAACTTCTTCTATAGATGTAAGAATAGTACTTCCATAGTTGACATTAATAATGTGTGAAATTTCCATCCTAAAAGTATTAATATGATCTTGAAAATCTGTGATAGTTGTAAATCTATTTTTATTTCTATGAAATATAGCATTTATAATTTTTTCTTCCATCTTAGATAATTTAGTAAATCCACAATTCAAATTAGAAGAGGATAATCCACAACATTTAATTTCAAATAAATTTTTTTACAAAGAGAGGTAATTCACTCTCTTTAAGGAAAAAATCAAGGTTAGAAAACAAAGAATGTTAGTTTAAAGGTGAGTAGTCTACAACCTTCAAATACAAAAATAAAAGTGGAATAATCCAAACACTTCTAAAATACAAAACAAGAACAATAAATCTTTACTCTTGTCAAATTGTCAAGGATATCAAACACAAACAATCAAAGTATGAAAATATTCTTGTGTCACTTAAAAAGAATAAAGAATCATTAAAGATGGATTAGTATTAAATTAGAGTGGCTATTGTCAAAGATAAAAAGAATAGAGACTTTTGAAACAAGACTAAGAACAAAAAAGGTATTGACAAGAATGAAGAAAGCTCTATTCTTATATCTATATATACTATCTACCTAAGAATTACATGGCAACATTCTATAGGACCTCCAACACGTGTTTAATTTACAAGACACATGTCAAACTTATAAAACAAGTTTCTTATATGTACGCCATATAATTAACTTGTTCCACAAGCTTTTAACATATGTAGCACATCGCTAACTTGTTGGCTAAATTTCTAATCTACCAATCACATATAGACATGAATAAAGATAAAATTATATCTATGAAGCTTTTCTATAGGATATTATGAAATTAATCTATTTTTATTTATTTCTATTTATTTATATTATCTAAAGAATTATTAGAATAAATCTTATGTCCATAATAATTGGTGCTATTTAATTTAATTGATCAAAAAAAATATTGGCCTTAGCTCTATAAAGAACTTGCTATAAATTATATGATTCTATAGGGTTGAAGATTTTAATAGTCATTAGATATTTTAAAAAAGTACTTAAAGTCAAAGGCCCTTCTTTTCTTATAAATTGATATCCTTTTTTATTAGATTCAACTAAAAAAGATAATTTATTATTTCCTAATTCTTTAGCTATTTTTTGGACAATTTTTTTCAATTCTACAAACTTGAGTGATTCTTTTGAAGTATCTACAAATATTTCATCTTTTTTAAGTTGTGCTAAATCTATTGGTTTTTTTAGCACTCATACTTCTAATTACAATTAAAAAAAATAAATATTCATTGTCCAAAGAGATCTTCTTAATCTCTAGTTGCACCAAGTTAGATTGAGAAGGTAGTAAATTTAATTTAGAAGGTATATTAGGTTAAGCCATTGTATACTTATTATCTTAAAAAGATATTAGTTATTAATTTTAGTTTGGATTTTGGTGATATGCTAAAGATCCTTACAATGTTCTTTGATAAGATTGAACTATCATTGAAGATTGGAGATTTTTATTATTACTTGAATAGTCATAATATATGTTTGATGGACCATTTGTAATAATAGGATCTACAAATCTAATTCCTTGCATATTTCTTACAACTTGGTTGGTATAATTTTTTGAAAAAAAAATTAAGGAAATAATCTTATTAGATCTTCTATAACAATCTATAAAATAAGATCCTTTACAATTAGAGCATATTACTCCATTTTCAATCCAACAATGACCTATTCAATGTGATTTTCTATAAGTATGAGAAGATATCACATTATTTTTTTGATTTGAAAGGATAGTTGGACCTACTTGTCTCAATTGATGAAGAGGCTTATATGGTTGGAGTTGATTTTTTTTCTATAGGATGTTATAAAAATTGTGGACAGAATTCAGATGTATAGTTTATTTGTTCGCAATTTGTATACTATAATTCAAAGATATGAATCCTTGATTTATGATATTTAGACTCTATAGTTCAATTTTGATTTTTAATAAAGTAAGACATTTGCTCACTTATAGCTTTCATAGTATTCATTATCTTGTATTTGAATATATCATTTTTTTATCTTATCTTAATTTTAAATTCTCCTAATCTAATATTATTTAAAGATCTATTTAAGGATTGATCATATGGACCTTGTACAATTAAAGGAATTGCATTATTAATTGGCAATAGAGAAGTAGAAGATTGAAAGTAGTTTAAAGCTAAATGTTGATAGAATTCCATAGATCAATGTTGCAATGGTATAAAAGTTGGTATTAGTTCTTATGTCCTTTTAAGTATATAATCATTTTTCTTATCACTGATTTCTACATTCAAAATAGCTTGAATAGCTCTTTTTAAATCCTTAGGTCTTTTTTTTAATATATCTCAAATTATAGAAGGCAAAGCAAAATCTTGGATGAAATAGTATATTATGATATCTTCATTTAAAAGATTACCAATGTATCAAGTGTATAATATACAAAATCACCTCACATAAGTGGTGATATCCTCAAAGGGACCTTGTCTAATATTTATTAAAGTTGAAAGAACTTGTTGTTGACCAATTATGGATCTAAATTGACGAAGAAAGGCTGCTAAGAGTTGTTCCCATATAATAAAGGATCCTTCTATATGAGATCTATATTATACATATGCAGAATTTGTTAAAGTAGTTGGAAATCATATTAAACAATATCCATGGTTAGTCACTAAACTAGTGATTAATACTTTCACAAACCATTTTATATGAGTTGTGGGATTTTTATTAATAGATCCATTAAACCTTAAAAGATTAGGTAGAATTGTTGCTCCTTGTAATCTCAAAGGTACAACAATAGGTAATTCTCTAGGCAACATCTTAAAATCAATTTGGATGTCAATAGTAAGATGTTGATTACTTCCATTTGCTATATTAGCTTTTGGAATTGGAAAGGATGAAGGTTCGACTTGAGGCTCTAAGGGATGGCTTCTACTATGTTCTATTTAAACAAAAGCCTATAACATCTTGTCACAAAGTTCTTTTAACACATTGATTTTTATAATTATAAATTTTATTTCTTTTTGATTTTATAAAATACATTCAGATTGTAAAATATAGTTAGTAAAAAAATAAACTATCTTAGACTTAAGTTTAAGTAGCATACAATTAAATTTATTCCTTTTAAATTACTCACTTAAGATAGAAGAAGATCTAGTAGATAGTTTGAATTAAACAACAAAAATAAATTCAAAGAACTTATAATATATTTAATTTATTTTATAAAATAATATAATATCCTCTCTCTTCATACCTATTTGTGAGGTATGTGATTTAATTATATATTAAGATGAAATCTTTTATTGATTTTAAAATAGTAATATTATTCAATAACTAATTTTTTTTCAAAAGTAATGCACGTGTTTCAATTAAATATTAAGTTGAGATCTCATACCAATCTTAAAATAATAGAGTAATCCATTAATTAGAATTTATTTCAAAATTAGAGATTGAAAAATAAGGCCAAGGATAATACAAGTAATTTAAAAAATTTAACTCGTAGATACTACAAAAATTAGATGGACCAGGTAAAAGGCAATTTATAGGACAACTTGCAACAATTAACTATGCCTCATGGGAGTCATTACTTTCTACAAGTACAAGTTCAATACCAAAAAGAAGTCATATCGTCCATCAATTCAACTTTTCTTCTCCAAAAAATGTCTAAAAATTGAAGTACCTATCACAACTACAATCAAATTTTCTTTAATAAAAAAAATAGATTAGAATTTTTTTTGATATATATAATTAAATATTTTAATATTCAATTATATTAAAAGATGATAGAATGATTAAAATATTACTTTTAGGATAGGATAAAATTAACAATGTAAATAATTGAAGAGATAGAAATCTCTAACTTCAATTGTATTCCACTTAAAGCAACAATTTCTTTCCATTCCAAAAATCGCTACAAATTCAATTCTAATTCAATAGCATTGAATTTTATACCACTACAATCTTAACTTTGAGATGCTTATATTCAAAAATTTCTACTATTAAAAAGTCACCACACACTAAAAAATGCCTTTCCAAACATAGAGTATATAAAACTACCAAGGTAGTGAATCCCTTTCTAGTCTAAAATTCACTACAAATTCAAATTAAGTCCAAATTAAATGTGCAATAATTTTTTAGAAAGAAAACACTAAGATACACAACTTCAAAAAGTTTAAATTTAAAAGATACAATATATAAAAATTGATTGATAAAAATCCAAGAGCAAATCAATATTCAACTTAATAATAAAATTATTGACTATCTTATAAAGTGAGAATTTAAAATATTTTATATACACTAATAAAAGAAAGATGTAGAAAAATTACTAATGATGAAAACTAATTTTGAATTTTTCACTCAAAAAGACCAAGAAAAATATGAATTACAACATATTAACTCCACATTCACACACACAATTTGAAGCACCACCTCCCAACAAACACACTATTTATGTAGATAAAATTCATCTCTTAACCTAAATTACAAGATGGCCTCAATTAAAAGTTTTTTATAATTTATAATATAAAGTATAAAGAACAATATACAACAATAAAGAAGAAGAAGAACACAAAATAAGTGAAATATGTATAATTAAGCAATTATACATTACAAAATTAGTCACAATTTGTTCATTAGATTTTTATCCAATAAAAGATAAATAAAAAAGAAAAATGATGGTTTTGAGTAGATAATTTTTTTATCATTCCAATGATATAAATAATGTATAAATCCAAATTATTATGAATAATTTATAATAGTTTTAAAATAAAAGATAAATAATAAAAAAAATCAAATAAATAATTTTTACTTCAATGATAATTTACTTAAGAGATCAAAAATTTGAACCTCACCAAGGCTCACAAGTAATATATAAAGGTGTTCTAGAGAGGCCACAAGGCCTTAGTCTTATCTTCCTACCTACATTCAAGGTGCTACAACCTATATAGAACTTGTACACCTCCCTTCCTATAAGGATTATATTAGCTGTTGGTCCTCCTATTTTCTACTAGTAGAACTATTATTTTTATATTTTTAACTTCACCATGGTGTTCAAAAATATCCAATTAGCCTAGAAACCTTGTATGGCCTTCAAATCTTGCTCCATTTCTTTATAATGGCTCCCAAAGTGATAAAACTCATTTTTACCAAAGTCTCAAAAATTATTCTTAAATTTCCTAAAAAATTCTAAATAAACTCTAAATAAATTCTAAAAATTTATATAATATTTCAAAGATGATAATATAAATTTATGATCATTTTATTCTATCTTGGTTATTTTTTATAATAATAAAAATAATCTAAATCAATTAAAAATCATATTTTTTTACATAAATAATTAAAAAAATATGAATTTTTTTCTCATATTTTTTTATTTATTAAGTGATATTTATAAGTTTTTAATAAATAACATATGTAGATAGAAGGCCAATATAAATATTAATCTCAATGACTAAATATTAATTCTTATAATTAAATAAAATACTAAAATAATTAAGATAATTACCTCCAAGACTTATTAAAACTTCATTTTTATACCTTTCTTCTAATAAGACTCTTATAACTTGTAAACTCTTCTAAATTCTAATAAATACTTAAATGATCAAATAGAATCTGTAATCTTAATATTTTGATATTTAAATAATTTAAAAATTATAATTTTAACTAATCCACTAATTAAGATTCATTGGTGGGATTTACACTAGTTCAAGTCTCTTGTTCTATTTTCTTATGTCCTTGATACCAATCAAGAATTATTAGAGCAAATGTCATTTGACTATTCCATTTCTTAAATTATTTTTATATTTTTTAATCCTAATGATTGATTTAAATATTTTTGATCTTAATAATCATGAATAAATTTGTTGATTGAATCTTATCAATTGTACATAGTAAGAAAAAATGACAATTGGTTCTTATATAGAATAGGACTTGATAGAGCTTAATAAAATCATTATTTAGTACTCTTTGAATTGAGTAATATCGATCTTTATTACTAAAGATTACCATTGATATCTTAATATAAACTAATGTCCTCTTATAATCTAAATAATCATTGTCATATCTTTTCCTTTGTCAACCAAATAATTATTTTCACCTTTAATGCCCAATATTTGACAGTTATCTAAATTGACCATAAAATTAATTTTGTCCACATTCTTAATGAAATTCTTATCAAATTCTCTTGTTATGAAGCTATGATGAAGTTCTTCTAAGTGATACATAATAGACTTATTGATAAACTTTTCTTTTTATAAGTTGTTCTACAATTTTTTCATCTATAATTAAAAGATAATATTATGCTTATTTATGAATGTTTGAACTCAACCAATGATGATCTTAAATACAATCAACTTGCCATCTTTATCTTTGAAATTAATTCCATATTCACTTATTGACTTGGTGATAAAATCCTATGCTAGTGATTCCAATACAAAAGTAGAGAATTTCATACCAATCTTGTACATGTCAAGAAATTCATTTCACAACTTGTTATATATATGAATAATCCAAAAGCTGGTTTTGTAGCTATAATCTACCTACACCTTTTAATTGTATCTTGTATGCTTAAAATATTGATTCTTCTTAATTAATTTAAGTGCCACGTTTTTTACAAACTTTAAATGTGACTTCTATCAATAAGCTGCTTTTTGATAGTTGGCCTTGTACATTTTCCAAAATAGATGCAAAAATTGGCACACAACCTTTGCATAGAGATGCTTTTAGCTATTCACAACAACCTCACTTTTTATCTACATCAACACATCTATATACTCCCTAAGCAATATGATTTATTAAAGTTTTTTTTTGCAAGGCTCACTTCTTACAAACTCTTCTTTTTCTTCTGTAATTGGCTCTTCTTCATTATTCATCTCCTCTTATAATTGATCAGTATTGTTCTTTTAATTATCATCATTATGACGACCATGTGCATATGTTGCCATAATAGGTGATGTTAAAAAATAATTATGCATCCTTGAACTTAGATAAACTACAACTATCAAGAAAAGCTAAGCTGCCATATTATCAAGTATCATTCTACGTAATCAATTGAAATATAATGTACACAGCGTAATAACAATTGTTGTAAAGATGGCTGTCCATTACACATTACAATTAATTGATCTAGATTACATAAATTAGTATAAAATACACAACTTAGGAATCTACACTATTTTCTATTATATATATATTATAGTTGGTATATTTTGAAGTCTATCCAAAATAATAAGCTTAGATTAATGATATATACTAAATAGTATGAACAAAATAGCCATACTCTTTAGTCACTTCTACATAAATTTCTTCTTTGTTTGGAAAAGATGGTGTTAACACCATTTCTGTTTTCAAAAAAATTGTTGATGCTTTAAAAGTTTGTATAGCTAATCTAGTCAAATCTTATTTTAAGTTATACTATCATAATTAGTGATATGCTAATATTTGTTGAAGTGGTTGTTAAAATATGAAAGTGCAGCACTTTTACTTCTTAAATTATATTTATTATTAATGTGTGAATTATAAATATCTTATGTACAAAGAAAAAATTAAAAATCTATGCAATTTTTTCAACTTTTATGCATTATAAATATTTTCATATTCTAAAAGTTATATATAAAAAAATAAAATAAAATATTTAAAAAAAGAAATAAAATAAAATACTATTTTTATATAATCTTTGTCAAAATATTTAAAAATAAGATATGGTTTGTATATTTTAGTTTGAATCAATAAAATATATAGACCCACTTCTCATCTGATTGTAAAAAACTTAATACTATTTATATTTGCATATATTTTAACTAATATGTATTTAGATTTTAAAAAATCACTATGGCAAAAATCTATTGATTAAAGTCCTATTATTTTATACTAACAAATAAAAGTTTTAAAAATATTTTATTGTAATATTTATAATATTGAAGCTTAAGAAACAATAAAAGCATTTTTAGATCTTTGTCTAATAAAAATTCTCTTTTATAAGTAATATATTATCTAGGATATATTTAAATATAAAGAATATTCTTTGGTCAAATTAACAATCTTTATAAGTATAGCTTGAAATTATATTTGAAGCAACTTTGCAAGATTTTTGTACATATATTTTATTAGTATTATTGGCTTTCAATTTTTAAGCTCTAATCTTAAATTGTTGTTAAAAAGCTTGCAAAGGTTTTTTACACAATCAAAAATAAGAAAAAAAAAACTAGTGTATATTGTTAACTTATAAGGTTATTAGAGCCATCCATCAATAGGAAGACCATTGGACAACCAAAATTTGTTGGATATTGTTGATCTCAAGAAGATTGTTCCACTTTCTCCTAATAATTGTTAACTTATTTTTAAACAAGATAAAATAATAGACTAGAGCATTGGTGGAACTTGTCTAGTGCATCTCTTGCTATTGGCTACCAAAGTAAAACCATAATGTTTGTTTGAATTTAAAACTAAATCTATTTTTAAACTTTGGGTGGTGTTTTTTATTTTATTTTATTATCTTCCTCTTATAATACTTCAGCTTGTGTGTCTCAAGGGAGAAAGCCACCATAGCTCCGGGAGAACCCGAGCGGCAGGGTTTCCGTTGACTCCGTCTTGGTGGGGTGGAGCTCAGACTGACCTGCTTGGCTTGTATTTAAGTCCACCATCGCTGTCTCTCCTCTCCTAAGTGGCAGTGATATGAGTTCGTATTACTGCGAACTCTAGCCATCACTTACACTTTCGGCATAAGACATGTTCGCCAGGCCACGTTTACTAAAATCCTGGCCATTCCTGCTTCCCACTCGGTATGTGTACTGTTCTGCTACTGTTGAGCTCTATCCTACACTGTGCTACACTTCCAACTTGAATCACGGAATCACTTTGCTGAACCTTGCTTCTGGCGGTGACCTGCGCACACAAGCGCGAGACTCGATAGCCATGCTCCGGGATCCGGGACTCAAAAAACATTCAGGTTTACAATGGATATACAGAGCACTATTTGCCGCCGTTCTGCGGTGGACCAATGTCAATAAACTGATGTGTGAACAGCTGTTGACAAACCTGTTTATTGCCTCCACTGTTACTGATCCGCTTCCCATACAATGCGTGCTGGAAAACATCAATACATAGGCACTTGTCACGGTGCTCACGTGTGTATAGAGTAGATTTTGAAACTAATGTACGCGCATTAGATCATCTTCGTTAACACAGAAAAATGTGACTATTAAGATCACTGTCGTTGGTGAGAATAAAATTGAATTGCAAAATTCCAATCACTCATTGCAAAACAACAAGTTGGCCTTAAAACATATATTTTCTTATTCATCCCACGTTACATAATATTGGTTGTTGCCATGTTCCATGAGCTAGCAGCTTGAAGACAATTCCGTCTAGTAAGATTATACTTTCCTACTATTCAGAGATTTGACTAGCGTTAACAACTCTCTTTCACAGAGACAAGTGAATGGACGGAACAATTCTAAAACAATATTTTAATCTGTGCATCTACTAGTCAGAAGATGATCACAAATTGTCCGTACTATCATTATTTCCTCAATAAATATAAGGCTTGTTCAACATCATGTGATCCTCAACTCCGCAGAAACTAAAAGTCTTTATTTCGACTACAACTCCAATCAATTCAGAATAACGATTGTCACACCCACTCAAAGTCCACAAACAGTCCACACACCTAGCGTATCCCGCTTCGGTTCAGAAGCTTCATTTATTCATCAAACATCAACAGAGAGACCGTTCCCAAAACCCCCTAACACTTTCCACACCCTTCCGGTGTATCCCAGAGGATCCGTCACCTCCCTGTGGTAAGAATACTCACATAGCTGACGACCAATTCATCGTCTCCTACGTTCAAAGAATTGTCCTCCTAAACCACTTACTTACACTCTTCCCCCAGTCCTCCGACAATGCAACCCCGCCCGCGTGCTGCTAACCCCACTTCTATGCGTCTACAACACATTGTGCGCACACTCCTGAGGTGGCTCAGGATACCGCTTTCGGTCGTCACAGTAATTGTAATGCAAGTACTTCTCCTTCACCTCCCGCAGCTGCCGAGTCTTCGTCTGCCCCATCTTCTGCACGTGATCCCCGGGCGCCGCCGCGTAACTCGTCTGACATTGCTGAATGCTCGCCGCGTCACCTTGCTTCGCCACGCATCCCGCCAGCTTGAACCTGTCGTACGTCGTAATGAACGGAGCCGACGCCCAGTCCAACTTTACACGCCCCCCGTCGGTCGCCCAGCTGCTCCCATCCCACACGCTCAGATACACTCCCATCGCACAGTTGTTCGGATACTTGAACCCCGGAATCTCCTTCTCCAGGTTCTTGTACATCCGAATCGGAATGTTGTCGATGTAGAGCACCAGCAGGTCCTTGTTCCACTGGAAGTTGTAGAAGTGTGCCTCCTCTCTCGGGTCGAACCACAGCCGAATTTGCTGCTCCCGCCCCCCCACGCCATCCACGAAGATGTTCGTGTGCAACAGGTAAGGCATCCCCGGCTTGTTCCCCAGAAACTCGAAGTCGAACTCGCAGTGCTTCGGTCCCGACGATGCCATCTGCAGCACCCCAACCACCCACTGCTCAGCACCTCCACATCTCACTCACCTCTCCCCACTCTCAGCTCCCGCTCTCGCATTCTCAACATTACCCAAGTCAAATTATCCACTCACATAGAATGTCGACACCACGCCCGCTGAATCTCCAGGCGGCATCTTGATGTACGCCCCATTCGCAGCGTACATGTACTGCAGAGGCGATGCCATGCCAGTGTAACCTGTTCACAACAAGCATCACCACATCCTCGCTAATCAGAGACACCACAATCACTCTTGCCGCAAGCACATTCTCCACCATTCACACCCCGGCACACACCACTGCAACCACGCCTCCCAACATCCCACTCTCTTCCGCGCCGCTACCCAATCCCTGCCTGCGCCCCGCAGCACTCAATCCTCAATCACCGCCGGAGAATTCACGAGTACTCACTAGCTTTGGGGTCTTTCAGTATCAGTTTCACTCCAGTCCCATCCGGATACATCTCCGTCTGCTGGGGCGTCCACTGTTGGAAATTCCTAATACTGTCCGCTCGAGCGGCGACCCCCGCCACAAGGCACAACATCACCGCCACTGCAACCCATCCAGAACTGCCCCGGACTGACCCCATTTATGCGGAACCTGCAGTTGCACACACACCACATTACTATCCACCACACATCACTGCTCCAAATGTGCTTCCCAGCTTCGGATAATACCCAGTAATCCTTTTCACAAACTTAGCTGCACAAACACACACAACCCAAACAGTGCCTCAGCTGTCCCACCTGAAACCACGCAGCCGGCTGATAGAGACGCTAGACACCACAGATGAGCTGATTATCCTGCAATTAAGGTGTGTTCTCTTCCACAACGTACACCGGGAGGAATCTCCGGTCAACCAGATCGGGTCCCTGTGGTCTTCTAGACGATGTGTCTGGACCTCGAATTCGTGCAACGCACAAGCTGCACTTTCTGCAGCTGAATGCCTGGTACACTGCATCATCGGGAGTGTCCGGCGAACTATATACTACCAGACGCTTGTGCAACTTGCAAGGATAGAGCAGGACATGGGTTGGAGGTGCACCATCGGCACTTCAAAGCGCGGCAAAAAGGACCCTGACTTTCAGTGAACACCTCACATGATCCTGTGAAAATTTATCCTGCTAGACCTGTTTCGATGGAAGTGTGTAAATCTAGCTTCACCTCCATCTGCAACAATTTCATCTCGTGAAGTGCAACTCTGGGATGATGGTTTTTGGCAGCCAAGGAGGTGTTGAATATTGGTGGGTGGATTCGGATTCATGATCCGGTGGCAAATTTAGAGGGCATTGCAGTTTCAAGAGTATGGGTGCCTGGGTGGATACTGGATCTAAATATGGAGTGATAGTTGTTGTGTTTGATAATTGTCAACTGAAGTTGGTGTTTGCATTGAAGTTGGGTGGAGGCGGTGTGGCGGCATGTTTGTTAAATTCACGTCTGCATTGCCATTTGTTTGCTTTGTGGATGTCAAAACCATGGTTTAGTTTGATCCTCATGTGCATCGTTGTATGGAAAGTACTGGATAAAACTGAATTATATTCTTTGCTTTAAGAACTTGTCAATATAGCCAGGTGTTTGGAATGTATGTGTCATCAAAGTTGCTTATAAATACACCTTTGGTGCATTCAATCCATATTTGTGGATGTATCTGGTGTATTTAAAAAATTAGTTTTTTGTGGATCATTAAATCACTGAGTGCTGCACACATGACATTTTCTGTACTAAATTGCAAAAATAAGAATGTTGGGATGGAACTTTGGAACTAGAATGTTTTGTATAATCCGATAGGTTTCTATTACTCTGTTTACTAAAAATTACGCTTAAAAATTACCTGAGAAATTTGTAACAAAGTGCTTAGGTACTGTCATAATGAATTGTGTTCTTCAGTTTTGTAATTATCCATTCAGGAGTATTTGTACAGTGTTTATTAATGTTACCTTTTTTTCTTTTTTTATAAACACACACAGAAACATAAATAATAATATAATATTTGAAAAAGCCAAATAAAAATTATTATTATTGATATAATTATTTTGTACAACATACTTTCTATTGTACATTGCTGCTATGTTTTTATTATTTTTCTGACTCATTAAATTTATCTAATTACATTATTTCAAATAATATATTCCAATGAATATCAATTACTTGTTTGTTTCTTTTCAGTTATTTTCGTTAATAATTTAGACATTTTCACATTTTTTAAAAAATACAATCTTTGATAATTGAATCCTTAATCAATTCTTAATTTGAAGCTTTACATATAAAATTTTTAAAATTAGTGTTACATGTATATAAATATAATGCATGTGTGTGTGTGTGTGTACTTGTTCAATCATTACCACAACACACACTATCAAATCTGAATGAAAAGCGTTCATAAGCCTAAACTACAATAACACAATTCATTAATAGTATATATTTGCTATGCATTGCCACTTTTAGAACCCACCATCTCCTTGGAACCCTTTCCTAGAAGTAGACCAAGCACAATCAATTTTTATCCACAAGTCTTCCTTTAAAAATAGTATTTAGAAAGAATTTCGGATTAAACACACATCGAAAATAAAGGACAAGAGATATCATCAAGTTCAGAAAGCGTATCCTCCTTGATACAATATTAGCCTACAAAAAAAACATGGAAATTAACATATGTCAGAGCAACAAATTCAAAGAGGCAGTAACAGCATCATTCGTTCGACCACATAATGGATGAAATGCATCCACCACTTGATGGATGCATAATAAACTCTTGAGTAACCTGTTCAGTCGTAACTTGCTCCCGATGTGCTTTCCCGCAGTGGTGATGCAGCGACGGATGCACTTCGACCACCAGTTGGGATAGCACCGAGAAGCTGGTTGCCGATCATCGAAAGCAGTCTATGGGGTCAGAGAGGAAGCCAACCAGGGCGAAGCTCAAGTCCCCGTAGGTTCCGCGGTTTCGCAGGCGTCACGAGCTATGGTTACTTTGAGCACCAGCTTTTCCCCAAAGCGATAGGTGTTTAGACCTTGGTGACATGCTCGGGGGCGTCTGCTGCAAGGATGGACGCATCCGATTCTTACAAGCGTGAGCCTCATGCGATCCCAGCGTTACCTAAAGTAGAGTGACGAGGCTCGAGCCCTGTTTGAATTGAGTGGATGGGAGAGAGAAGGGTCCGCCCCGGTGCTGGTCCTTTCGGATTATTAATGGTACTGGTTTTAAGAGAAGTATTGACGATGCGTATCTAGTTTGGTGGTGGATATTTTGCCGACAGGAGAGAGTTTATTCAAGGTTGGGTTCCGGTTTAGAAAGTGACCATCTACTATTGCAAGGGATGCGGAATGAACCAAAGGAGCCGTGCCTTGATAATGAAGCAATCTCGGTCCCAGTTTGAAGAGATGCCAGTTTCGAAAGGCCAAGGTTCAAATCCCAACACCAGATCAGTTTAATTTGATTCAGTTTGACTACTAAATTACCTATTCCGAAATCAGTTTCTATTTGTTGAAGCTGGCGAGCCTCAGACGCTTTGCTTGGAACAACCGGCCAGACACACCTCCATCGCCCGCTCACGAATGTTCTCGACCACGGAGAGATGAGACAAATTCTCCCCCTATTTTGGAACGAGTGCATGTTCATTTAAAGACACCCTCCATAAATCATTTGTAGTTGAGATTATTGAATTTAAAGTTTTTTTCTGAAAATAGTTCAAGGAAAGTTCCCCGAGTTGTGCGACTCCAGTGTACTTTGTTTTCATCAAGGTCAACCAGTTACCAGTTGGTGAATTGGGAATCCATTTCTCTGATGGATATCACAGACTGTTGCAGTTCCAGTTTCGTATGTACTGTCTGTGAACATTTCCATCGACGAGAAGAATATAATATCGCACAGTTACTGAAATGTGCAAAGTTTTACATTTTTGTCCTGATACATTTCAGAGTATTATAAAACCCACCCATCAGTTTTGTTTTGCTGTAGTTCCAAGGTATGCCACTTACAATAACACAAACTATAGTGCTGTCTACAATACTTCCTTTATTTTTTATGTATAGATCCATTGAATAGAATTACTCGGGATGATCATGCGATTTCATTGTGGCATACCAATGACCATATTCTAAAAAAAGTATACTTCAATCAGAGAAATATTCACAAAACGATTGCCAAAGATATATCGGAACTCTATCCCGAATGCGTTTAGAACTCCTCATCAGAAATGTGTATTGAGAATACAACCTTCAGACATCATTAATAGTCGAGCATTTATAGCATTTATAGATAATAGTCGAGCATTTATCCGCGTTTTGTGGTTTCCATAGACAAGTTGCATGTATTTAGTCACATCATAATTCAAGTAAAAGTATTTGCCTTGTACTTTTTCCTTTTGTCTCAAACCTTCATTTACATCACGTTTACTCTTAAAATATTATAGGGTTTACTGGGGTGGGAAATTTCAGAACATCTCATTTGCTGTAACTTTACCTTCAAAAAGCTGCATTTTCTGGGCTTGGTTACCTCTGGTGAACTTGAAAAGGTGACTTCTAACAAAAGTTGGCGCATTAAACACCATTAGCAGATCCTGATTGGTGATTCTTTGCGTCTTTATTTCCACTTCAAGCCGCTCCTCGAATACCCACTTCCAGCCCTTCGGGTCCATCCGTCCTGGATGCGATTCCTGGTTTGGAGCTTGGTGACTCCAGTCGATTTACCGGACAGTAGGACCTATTGTCAACCTGAGCATGAGTTATATTTGAGCTGGATACAGAGTCAATGTCTGTCCAACTTCGTCATGCAGCAAGGTCAGCTGTTGCCAGCTGAGCAACGAGAGGGCTGGCCAAAACAACACTTCGCGCCTCATAGCAACAGAGAAATCCACATTCCAACTGTAATTTTTACTAATTATAGGGTCGACCATCGCGTGTTGGTGTCCCACTGTTCCGATGACATCTGTGTCGATGAAAGTCACGAGACTTCGTCTGACAATCGTTGATTAGAACAGTTAGGCTGATTTGAAAAGCGTTTACAAACCATCTATGAAGTGTTGCCATCTGACCAGGTAGAGAGTTTCTCAAACGTGGCATGCTGTATGGAGAGACCACGGAACCCGCGAAACAAGCGCGAATTGCTTTTGGTCGTTCCGTGAATCTAATCGGTCAACTCATCGACAAGTTCCTGGTAATAACAATGTACTTGGCTGGCAAGGTTGTGATAGATGTCCTGCTTCGTGACAAGGGATGCAAAACGTTAAAGTCCGCACTCGATTCAATGGTTGGTGACCGGCTCGGAGATTGAAGCTTAAGCTATCATTCAGGTTCCAGCGATCTCATCACTGGAAAGCAATGCAATTCTTCCGACATGCCAAGTTGATCTCATGGAATAGGTGCTGAACTCGTACAATGGTAATTTTTTTAATTCATCCATGAATGGATGTCGGGCAATTTTAGCAATTTTTTTTTTTAATATACCAACCCTGCCCGTCAATTCATAACATAGGGCTCACGGCCGAGGAGCCTAGGGAGAGAGGGCTAAGGCGAAGTGGGGAGAGCCGGGAGAGGATGGTTAAGGCGAAACTTTTATCTAGACTCTCTTTTAATCATGTAGGCATTTTAATTAACATAGGCATTTTAGTGAGAATAATCCATTGTGTAATCAAAGTAGATAACAAGATGATTTGAGCAAAAATATAATTAAAAAAATAAAGTAAAATAAAATAAATGATTATTGCTTGTTTTTTTAAGAAATCTCCAATGACCAATTATTTAGTTGGTTGGGTCAATAAGAACAAGTTTTTTTATTGTACAATCTTAGTGAAACGTTATGATCATAAGTCTTTACATAATTTTTTTGGTCTAATCTTTATATAGAATTTTTATCAAAATAGTTATATTTTAACTCTATGGTCCAAGTTTTGATTCAAAAGTGCTCTAGAACCTATAATCTTTAGTTAGTATTAAAATTATGATAATACATATATGAATTATATTAAAAAAGAAATTTAAAAAAATTTCAAATTACCTAATAAGTTACACTTAGTTTAAAAAAAATCTTAGGCAATGGTTTAAAAATAATAAAATTTATGATCTTTATATTAATATTAATTTACCATCTACCAAAAATTGGAAGTTAAAGATAATAGTTATTAATATAATAGATAAAATTTAATTTCTTTTTAATTTATTAGAATATTTTTTATATTAATTATTGGCTTGTTTAGTTGTAAATTATAAAATATAAGCTTCTATAGCTTTATAAACTTCTAAAAAGAAATAAAATATACTATAATATTAATAATATTATATATAAAGTAATAAAAATAAATAATCTAACAAAGATTTTGAAGACAAAATTTTGAAAATCAATCAAATGATGCAATAAAATTTAGACAAAGGTCTTAAATTTATTTAAATATATATATTGATAATAAATTGTTACAATATAAAATCTATTAATAAAAAATAAACAATCTTAAAAGATATAAGAATAAACACTCATAATCTAAAACTACTTTTTACTTTAAATAAAATCATAATTATAATTTAATAATTAAAAAATAAAATACAAAGATTATTAGATGTAATCTCAAGAAATAATTGTTAAATAAATTGCTTGTCCTTAAGAATTGATATGAATAAATTTAGTCTTGTATATGTGGATCATACAACTACTATAGTTCTTAGAAGCAAAGTGATTGTTATTAACTTCTAAGAGAACATTTTAGAATAAAGATTTGATATTAAAAATGTGCTTTTAAAAGATGTAGTGAGTTGCATAATAAGGAGTGGAAAATTATCATTTTGTAAAATAATTTTGGTGAGAGATAAAATAAACATAAATAATTTTTTAAATTTTAAATTCAATTAGAAGATTTTTTTAAAAATTATTGATAGAAAACAGAGATTTTTATAAAACAATAGAAGAAAAAGAATCAAGATCTTGGAAAGATTTAAAATATTCTCTAATAATATTAATTTCTTATCTAAATAAAATTTTGAGAATAAAAAATCCATGGTGATGTTGCTTGATTAAAAAGATTATTAGATGAATTGTATATTCAACTTCAAAAAAACATGCTCTAAAAATTTCACATACAAAATGAATTCTTTTTATTTTAAAGACCTAAAAAATATCTATTAAATACATAAAGTATGATTTAAAATAAACTTCAGATATAAAATAGGAGTTATATATATATATATATAACTCCTATTTTATATCATATTAATATCTCAATATATTTTAAAAGACTTAAAAAAATTTTAATTTATATATTGAAAGTAACTCAAAGCAAAGTAATAGAATATATTAATTGCATCTTGACTGAATTACTTTTTTATGTAAATTAGAGATGATAATAAAATAAATAAATAATAATAATAATCATAAAAAATCTTAAAACAGATGTTAAAGTAATTAATTTATTCATAATAAAATTTAGTAAATTTGATTTGAAGTATTAAATTTCAAATTTAATAATTTAATATTTTAATGATATATAGATAATAAAATTAATGTAGAAAAAATAAAATAATATAATAGTACTACCACTAAATAATATCATAGAACTAATTCAATATCAAATTTGGTTTTGCAATTAAAATCAATTTTTATTTATTTTTTTATTTTTTATTTATTAAAAAATATGTAATATTAATCTAAATTTAATAATTTTTTTAATATCATAATAGAATTATTTTAAACTCTAGATTTTAGATATTCATTATAAATTTTTAGATTTAAATAATTATTATTTTAAATTTTTATATCTTTAATTTTTATATTAATAATAAATATTTGGCTATTTTATCATTCTTCTTATCTTATCTTCTTGTTATTTAGAATAAAAAAAATATATTTTTTATAAAAAAATTTAATTATATAAATCCAAAAAAATAGATTTTTTCAAAAAAAAGTTTTTAAAAAAATTATCAAAGATATGAGAATACAAAGTAAGAGACTTGAATTAAGACAAGGTTTCAAGAAGAAACCAACAAAAACTTGAATTAAACAGATAAGTATATGAACAACACTAAGAAAGGTGAGCTGAAATTCCAAGAGATGCGTTGTTAAGACTGAAGAACTCTTTAGCCTTGACCCTTACATATACTCTTGTCTAGGACGCTTTTTGAGCGGCTTCTATCAAATTAAAAAGCTTCTTGAGTAGCTTCTATCAACTGGAAAGCTTCTTGAGCTCCTTCTACTAATTAGAAAACTTCTCAAGCTACTTTCACCAACTAGGAAGCTTTTCAACCGACTTTCACTAATTCAAAAAGTTTCTAGAATATTCTAAAAGGTTCTATAAATCTCCAAAGTATATGTCCCTAACATCACTTCCTTCTCTAGAGACGAGTCCTAAGAAGAGCTCGAACTTACTATATATATAAGAAATCGAGAATACAATGTACTAATAAAATCATGTATTCTGTTCTCCATTCTTAAGCAATAGGTTCTATTGGTCCCCAAAGAAATTGCCTATGACCTTGAGCTAGTACATCCATTATTGAAATATCTCATCCAAAGATTTGATCTTCATTGTGGCCTTTAAAACATCCTCCAAACAAGATTTTAAGGCTAAAAAGATTCACCTTTCCAAGTTCAAGTAATATCACTAAAGCTCAAGTATTGGAATTGAAACTTACATGGTTAGGTCTTGATTCTAATGGCTCTAACAAAGGTCATACTTGGCATTGAAATGTATTATTCTCACTTTATTTAATTGAAGGTTATGAAAAGTATATCAATTTATTTGAAGCTTGCGTTGTCATGTTGTGGTTCGGCTACTATGTAAAAAAATTGTACATGTATATTTAATATACAATTTATCACATAGCTAAATGAGAGCCATATCAATGGACTTTTATTAATTATAGGATATAATTAGGTTGCTAGTTTAAAAAAGATCTATTAAAAAGATTATGATTAAGATTTATATAACTTTATTTTCTTTTTAGTAGTGATTTTGAGGTTGATTTTATATTGATAGTAACTTATATATATCTTAAGTCTCCTTTGTTAGACATTGGTGATCTTTAAAATTTTAGTTTATTTCTTTTATTTGGTGCTTAAAGCACCAAGTATATAAATCTCATAAGAAGAAGGGTTAGAAAAGGGTTTTTAGTATAAAAAGGATAGTTTGGCCATCTATATGGATGAATAGAGGTGGATGATAGAAATCTCTATTCTAATTGGCCAAAAATCATGCCCAATGGGCTTCAAGGAGGCTGCTCGAGGGTTTATTAGACGTTAGAATTTGTTTTTCAAAAAAGTTGAATGTTAGAGGCTAGGATCATAAGATTTAGGTTTTTGGATCTGGTTTAGGTGCAAATTTTGTATGATTTTCACTTTTTATGAAGAAGTTATAGGCGCTCAAAGTTAAAGTATTGATTTTGGACCTACTATCACTCTTTTGGATATAACTCACGCATATAACTTATATTCTGAGAGCAATCAAGGATCAGCGATTGGAGTTGGAGAGAGCACTTTTACGGCTACACTTTTCACATACAGCTCGATAAAATCCAAGCTAGGGTGAAGGAGATATTGGGAGTTGAAGTCAGTGCTTACAAACTTAAGGGCAGTAAGTGACCTGCTTACATAGTCGTTACATTTTGAGCTATATCTTAGGCAATTTCATAGATTTTTGACTCAAAATTTTCAGGAGTATATATGTTTATGTCACAAGAATATGTGCAAATATTTTGTGGTATTAAGATTTTGGGTTTGTGAGATATAAGGAAAATAGTGCTCAGGTATCTTTGAGCTAGGGTTTTAAGCACCTGCTAGGGATTTTGAGATATTAAACGATCGAAAATGAATTTATGATTGATTTTTTCTTGTAGTGAAACTTTAGAAGATTATCTACACTTTGAATTAAATTTTATAGAAACTAAATGATTAGATCAAGAGTTATTGGACTCTAAAGTTTAGTAAGAAATAAGTCCTTGCGGGTGAATATAATTTTGAAGGATTTTTGTGGAAATTTGAATCCTTTTTGTACAAATTTACTTGAATACAAGAGGGTTTATATACATAACTTCTCTTTTGTGAGATTGTTGTATTATTTGTCTTTTTTATTGAGAACAAACTACCTGTTGGATTTTTGCCATCAAATTTCAAATAAACTCTCCATAGCTAGGTACCCAGTGTATTCTCAGATAAAAGGCCACGTTATAGGACAGTAAGGCAAATAAATCTTTTGAGTCTTATTTTTTCAATACTTAAAGGTTTGATATAGTAATTAACTTTCTTCTATCACTCTATTCTATCTTGGAATAGAAAACTACATAGTGATGAAGGCTTTAGTTTAATTCTCCCTCTCTTATGAATATTCCTTGAATTCAATCTTCACTAAGAAGTTATCATTGAATATGTTTAGATTTATAAAGATAAAATCAATGAAATTCTTATATCTTTTGAAGTGTATTGGCAAGATTTTTGGTTAATTTTTATGTGTGCTCATTAATATTATAGCCCCGCCAATGAACAAGATATTCCAATTTGCTCTACCTTCATCATGAATCAAGTATCTTTTCAACCTCGTATTTTTCATGGTCTTCAATTTTGATACTAGGCGGTGATTGTTGTATTCTTTTTGGAATATACGACTTTCTATAAGGTTCTAAGAGAGAGACATGAAAAATTGGATGTACTTCTATAATAAATGATAATTTTAAGTAATATATTATTGGATTGATTTGTTTCTAGATAGAAAATGGTTACAATCTTTGATAGCCTAACTTATCGCATGGCCGCTTGGTCTTGATATTTTATCGAAGAAGGCATATTTTATCTTCAATATGAAAAGCATGTCGTTGATTCTTAAATTTATTTATAGATGCCTTGTAAGAATCTTAAGCTACTTGTAATTGAAGCTTCAAGGTTATTTGGTATTGCGATAGTTGTTTTGCAAATTCTTCAGCTATTGGATTGTTATTCTTTGGCGTACTTCATATATCAATCTTCACATGATATCTATAGTTGGAATAAAATAAATTTTATTGAGTTGAAGCATGAACAATATTATTATATGCAAACTTTGCTAATGATAGATACAAGATCCAATTGTCTTATTGATAGTTAATATTGTATTATAAATATTGTTCCAAAATTTAATTAACTTATTTTGTTTGGCCGTCAATTTGAGGATAAAAAGCCAAAGAAAGTTTAATATCCACCTTCAATATTTCATAAAGATATTTTCAGAATTTAGATATGAACTAGAATCCTTGATTGGATGTAATATCATTTGATAGGCGATGGTATTGATATATATTGTCAAGAAAGAGCCTTGTTATTTTTTTATTAGATGTAATTTTTTTACAAAGAATAAAATGAGACATTTTTACAAGTCAATCAACTACTACAAAGATGTTGTCTAATGAATTGGATGGTAGTAGATCTGTGGTGAAATCCATCAAAATAGAGGACCATAACCATCTTAAAACAATCAAAGGTAGTAAGAGTCCATAAGAACAATGTTGAGGATTTTTGGACCTTGAACAAATGTCGAAGAAAGTACAAAGTCTTTCATTTCCTTTCACATTTGAGGCCACCAAAAATCTTGGAAAATAAGTTCCAAGGTCTTATTAAATCCAAAATAATCTGTAGTTAGAAAGTCATGGCAAGATTGAAGAACACCCAGTCGTGTTAATCCTTTTGGGATATACAAATGTTCTTCAAAGTATAGAAGGTCTTCTTCAAATTTGAACTTATCAGCATTTTCTTTCAAGCAACACTTAACATCAAGGATGAAAGCATCATTAGTAATTGTAGCACGCATCTCATTAAGAAAACTGGAATTGATAGGCATTGATGTAATAGTGGCACAAAGGCAAAATTGCTCCAATTTCAACAAAATTATATATTGTTGATAAAATGCTACCTTCTCTATCCTTGGTACAGTATATGATCTCCTTGATAGAGTATTACACTATCCTTGTTGCTTTCTAGGACAATAAGTGATAACAAAATTAAATCAAGATAGCAATATATTCCATCGAACTTGGTGGCGTTTAAAAACCCGAGGTGATATAAAATATTTCAAATTTTTATGATCTGTATATATAGTCATAGGATGTATTGCTCCTTCAAAAAAATGACGCCATTCTTGAAAAGAATCCACAATAGCAAAAAACTCCTTATTGTAGATTTTATAATTAATTTTGACAGCAAAGAATTTTTAAAAATAAAATGCAATAAGATGGAATTTGTGATCTATATCCATTTGTGAATGTACGGCCTCTAGTGCAAAATTTGAAGCATCAATCTCTATGTAAAATACCTTTGTAAAGTCTGCATGCACTAATATTGGAACTATAGTAAATACCATCTTGAGGTCCTGGAATGCCTTCTTTGCTTGAGACCTCCATTCTAACTTGTTCTTACATGTCAATTGAATAAGATGGACGACAACTTGAAAGTACTTTTTAATAAAGATCCAATAGAAGTTAGTAAATTCAAAAAAATATTGTACATCTCTCACAGTCTTTGAAATAGTCTATTATATAATAGCCTCTATCTTCTTAGGATCCATCATCAAACCCTCAGTACATACAATGTATCCCAAAAATTCCATCTTAGGTTGATGAAATAAACATTTCTTTAGTTTGGAATACAAACTTGTATGTCAGAGCTTTTGTAATACCAATTTGACATGCTTCTTATATTCTTCCAAATTTTTTGAATAAATCAAGATATCATCAAAATAGATTACTATAAATTTGTCTAAGCACTTTCAAAAGATATCATTCATTAAATACTAAAAGATAGCGGGTATATTTGTTAGTCCAAAGGACATGACATTATATTCAAAATGTCCATACTTTATCCAAAATGCGGTTTTCTATTCATCTCCCTCTTTGATTCATACCACATTAGATGCTTCACAAAAATCTATCTTAATATATATCTTGACTTAGCTGAGTTATTTTAAAAGTCCTAAAATTAACGGTAGTGAGTAATGATTCTTCACCATTGTCTTATTCAATCCTCAATAATCAACGCACATACGTAAGGAACCATCCTTCTTCTTCACAAAAAATATAGGTGCACCTACTGGAGACTTTAAATGCCTAATGAAGTTTTTTATAAGATTTTTATTAATATAATCCTTCAATATCAAAAGTTCATTTTGAAAAAGATTATAGATTGGACCAAAAGGTCATTGTGTTCTTTCTTGAAGATCTATAGCACAATCTTATGGTTGGTGCTCTGACAATATATCAATATTCTTCTTCTAAAAAATATCTTAAAATTTTTTATACCACTTTGGAATACTTTCTAATAAAGTCATATCTTCTTTAATTGGAATCGCATAAATAACAAATAGTGTACCTTCTTTGGCCGATCTTATAAAAGTCTTTACTTCAATAAATAAAAATTTATTAATTTGTGGCTTTTTATAATTTTTTTTTTTGTAGGGATCTCTATCAGAAATGTTATTCTTTACAATCTCCAATCTATAGATGGATTATACTTTTTCAACCAAGATAGCTTAAAGATAAGAAGATTTGAAGGAATTCTAATAATATTGAATATAATTTGGCTTCTATGATCTTTGAACGGTACTTCTATAGGCGTAGTTTCATGGATGACACTACCAAAGGATAAGAGTTGTTCATCTATTATCTCTACATAAATAGGCTTAGATTTTTGTATGAGAGAAATTTTGTAAAGCTTAGTGAATACCTCATCTATGAAACAAGCATATGCCCTTGAATCTAACAAAGTGGTCGTTTGAAGCTTTTGAGGGCCAAAATACAAAAAGATTGTAAAATAATGAGCAAGTTGAATAGAAAGAGAGGAACCTGAATAGTTTTGTAATGTTGGATTGTGCAGCCATATATTTCCTATTATAATTGAATATTGTTGTTTTTTTAGATAATTGCGCTTCTGATTTTGATAATGTGTCGATTTTGTTTCTTTGGGCAGTTGGCAACCTTGTGGCCTTCCTTGCCACAATACAAGCATAGACCTTCTTCAATCTAATGTTTCTTTTTTTATAGATTAAGAAGTTTAAATCATATTGCATTAAGTTGTATATCTTTTACTTCTGAGAGTGAATTCAAAATGCTTGTCGATATAGCAGGAATATGTCGGATTGCATATTATCTTGTTGAAGCCTATGAATGTTGATCTTGTCAATATTAAAATAATAGATTATTATATTTTATGGCTTGGCTAATGGCTTCATTAAGTGATTGTGGATCTAAAAGCGACAATAATAAATCTTTCACATCATCTTTTAATCTCCAATAAATTGACTCATTAAGGCTTCTTCATCCCAATTGATGTTGTATACTAATTACCTAAAATTGGATACATAGACTAATGCAGAGCATTCCCTTTAATGTAATACTCAGATCTTAGCTATTGTCCAACAAGCCTTGTCATGTTCTCCAAATGCTTTCGTAAATGCTTCCATGAAAATTTCAAAGTTATTCAAAATTAGTGATTTTTTTTTGAACAAGGGAGCAAACCATAATAATACTTGTCCCATAAATAAGGTGCCAATCAATCCAACGTGTGATTCTTCTATTAAATAAATATCAAATTGTAAGATCGTTATTAATCAAATTTGATTAACTAATCCTCAAAATTTTGAACATGTACCATCATATTTCTTCAAAAGACTAATTTGAGGCTCCTTACGTTATTGAACAAGTGGATCTTTTTGATGTAGCATAGGTAGTATTGCATTCTTAAGTGCAAAAGTTAGATGTAGATGTAGTCTAGATTATAGCACTCTAGATATTGTGTCGTTACAAAGTTCTGTAATAATTCCTTCAATCTCTGTAGTTCTAGCAAATAAAGTAATAAGAGCACTTATAATGGTGTCTAACTCGGACTCAAAAGTTTCAATCATACTAATATTTTGACCTCCAACCATTTTAAGAAGAAAGAAAAATGAATCTATAAGAAAGACAATATCAATTTAGAAGAAGGTATTTTGTAACTTTTAAAATGCTTTAAAACCTTCAAAGAGAGGGATGATCCACTATCTCACAAAAAAGACAAAATTCTAATATTATCATGAAAAAAAATATTAGTTTAGAGAAAAATAATCCACAAGCTCTAAAGCGTTGATATACCTTCAAGTAGAGGGATAATCTACTCTCTAACAAAAAGGATCTAACTTTGATATTGAAGATGACGTCAATCTTGACAAATTGTCAAAGACATGAGAATACAAAGTAAGAGACTTGAACTAGGACAAGGTTTCAAGAAGAAACCAACAAGAGCTTGAATTAATCAGATGAATATACAAACAACATCAAGAAAAGTGAGTTAGAACTCCAAGAGATGCATTGTTGAGACTGAAGAACTCTTCAGATTTGACCCTTATATATACTCCTATCTAAGACACTTCTTGAGCGGCTTCTATCAAATTAAGAAGCTTCTTGAACAGCTTTTATCAATTGGGAAGCTTCTTGAGCTCCTTCTACTAACTAAGAAGCTTGTTAAATTCCTTCCACTAATTAGGAAACTTCTCAAGCTACTTTCATCAACTAGGAAGCTTTTCAACTGACTTTCACTAACTCAAAAAGCTTTTTGAATGTTCTATAAGATTCTGTGAACTTCTGAAGTATATGTCTTTAACAAAAATTATAAAATATATCAAGATAAATATGAATATGATTTAATTTAAGAATTAAGAATTAAAATATTATAAAATATTTTCTATTCTATTATTTTATATTATAAGATATATATATATATATATATATATATATATATATATATATATATATCTTATCTATTATATTAAATTTATCTCATTGCTATTAGATAAAGATTTTAATCTATTTTTATATTTATTCAAAACTATTGTCATTTATAATAAAAAATAAACAATAAAAAGACAGATCTTTTCATCATCTTACTGCCAACTATCATACAAATGCAATAGTTCATGTCTCTCTTCTTCCTAATATAAGTCAACAATTTTTTACTCTCATGCCTCTTTAAATTGATGCTCTATATTCTTACTATTCTATCCAATTACTTAACAAGCAAAAGTTACTTTAATGATAAATTATAGATATTCTAATATTTATCTTTTGAATTCCTTATTAGAAATTTTTAATGTAGACTCTAAATTCTTTTAAAATATTATTGATAGAAACACTATATATGTTGATACAATCTTTTGAGATTCTTTCAATTCCTTCAACTTAAAAATAATCAAGCCAACTATTTACTGTACAAGCACTAATTAATATTTTATATTTTAAATACTGATTTTAAATCTAAACCTAAAAAATAAGATTGTTGCATCTTATCATCTATATCTTTCAAAAGTTGCATTAAGAACTTTATTTCTTTAATTCTTGTGTATACTATAAGAATTTTTTTTGGCATATCATTAAGCTTATGTTTAAATATTATAGACATTATTATATGGCATAATTCTTAATAATTTTTTATATTCTTAAATCATTTATCAAAGATTAAATTAAAGATTATTAAGCTAAATCTTTTAATATTGTACATATTGTGCACATGTTCTATTTTAAACTTTTGAGAATACATAATTGTGGCTGAATTTAAATAAATCTATTAAATTTTTATAAAATATTATTTTCAAATCAAGTAGATTTCTTTTATGTAAAATTGTATTATATATTTCTTACATATAACATCCAATAAAATAATCTATTTTAAATTCAAAAATTAAAATATCTAAAATTATAAATTTAATATATTTTTGTGCTAATATAGTATACTATTTTTAGTAAAGTCAAAATATAAATATTAACCTATTTTTTATGTAATGTCCAATTAGCAAAGTGCATTTATCAATATTAAAGCATATATATTTTTTATTTGCATAATGATAGAATCTTTCATAATTTCTCTATATTGATTTTTTTACCAAAATATATCTTAACAATAAAATATTAAAAAATGATGTATATCCATTTGTTAAATTTTTTTTAAAAAATTATTTTAATTTTTTGATTTATTGGACAAGTTATCAATGCAATCAAGTTTGATAAATGTTTAGTTAGCATCATAAAATAAATTAAGTTTAAATCCAAAAATATTGGATTATTCATTTGAAAAGAAAAATAGTTAACATATTTTTTATAAATAGGCTAAATTATTTCTAAGTCAAATGCTTTAGAATCGCAAGACAAAATAAGCACAATTAAATATTTTATAGTTTGTATTAGTTTTTTTATATAATAATTTATATTAATAAATTACTAGAGAGAAAAATAAAGTGAAACTTTCAATTATAATAAATTTAATACCAATAAAAAAATATTGTATAAAAAATATATAAATAATTTAAAAAATAGTTATAAAATAAAAAAAATAAAAAAATCTTATAATATTTCAAAGATATCTTTGTATATTATTTTAAATGAAATACAAATTTTTCTTTTAGTTTTTTGCAAAGCAAAAACTAAGTCTATTATAACTATAATCTAATCTAGATAGACAATAAATAAAAATTTCTAAGTTATATAAAATACTTTGTTTTCTTTATAGCCAATAATTTTTTTAGGTTAAGATATTTTTTACAAAAGCATGTTAGTAAAAGACTGTCTCATTATTTTTTTCTTCCTACTTAGATTACTTATATTGCATGTGTTTTTTAAATTGTTTGTTTTTTAAAGTATATCAATTTTTCCATCAATTTTAGAATATAAATGGCTTCTATATATGTTTCATTTTTTTTATAATTTCTATTGATTGCTATCCTTCTTCTCTTGTGGCTAATATATAGGTTGCTAGCCAAAATATTCTATATGAAAATTTGATGTTTGATTGTTTTATTTTTAATTTGACTAAATAATGCCTATATTTTATTTTAAAAAGATGTAAAATAAAATTTTAAGCTTATATTATTACAAATGTAATAATTAAAATATAAAATATTTCAAACTAATTTCTAATTATTAGAATAAAAATAAAATTAGGCTTTTGGTATTCCAAAAAAATTAATGTGGTAAGAAGAGCTATCACAGTAAGTAATGTCTTTTTTTTCTTTTTGATTTCTTCAAATTTATTTTAAAAGTTATCAAAAAATTATTTATAAAATAAAACTATAGTTAAGATTTTTTTAATACAATATATAAGATTTCATTTATTCTAAAGTAGTTTTGTATTTTTTTTGTAAATCCTAAAAAATATAATTATAGCATTATTAATTCAATAACAAAATTAGAGATATTACTAACCAAATGTCTTATTAGAGCCTTGTGTTTTTTATTCTTATATCTAAGTTACATATAGATTATAAGGATTTAAGATGCTATGTAAAAAAAATTTAGTTAATCTAAAATATGGAATAAAATCTTGATTTGTGCCTCACAAAATAAAAAATAATAATAAAAAATTTAAAAAAAAACTATTAACAATTAAGAGTGGATGAAAATTATTTATTTCTTTGAAGAATCTATTGACTTGTGATCATATTTTGATGTGTCTTGTAATTCCTAAGAAAGTAAATATGATCTAATATCTTTTATATATATATATTTTTTAAACTAATAACTTTGCAACTATTATCATAAGTATACACTAAAGTATTGACAAATAAAATACTACATTTTATATATTATATTATATATTATATACAATATATGATTATAATATGTATATAATATAATGTATAAAATCATCATAAGTATACACTATATTATATATTGTATTATCATAAGTATATACTATATTATATATTGTATTATCATAAGTATACACTATATTATATATTGCAACTAACTAAGAATCTAATAACTCTAGTATAATCCTAAATAGATTTTAATTGAATTTTAATCAAATCCTAAGTAAATTCTAATAAAATCTTAATCAAATCCTAATCAAATCTTAATAAAATCCTAATACAATCTTAAGTCAAATTCTAAATCAAATCCTAATCAAATCTCAAATCAAATCTTTATCAAATTCTAAATCAAATCCTAATCAAATCCTAAATTAAATCCTAAATTAAATCCTAATCAAATCCAAATACTCTAATAAAATCCTAATAAAACCCTAATATTCTAATAAAATCTTAATCAAATCTAATAATAGATTTAAAATCTCAATAATTATCATAGTACTTATTAATTTTTATTCAAAATTTGTACACTTCTTGATATACTAGTTAAAAATAAGCATACAAAATTTAAAGGGAATTGAACTTATCAATTGGAAAAAAAAGTTCCTAATCCTTGTAGGTGTTGGCCACCTTCCTTCTCCAACCTTGATATTAATCTTCTAATATCAATATCTCCTTTTTGTACAGTTTATATATTCTAAAATTTTAAAAAAATATTAAAAATTAAGTTAATTATTCGCTCAAAAAAGAATCATTCCAATCTAATTAGCAAATTGCTTAAAATCACAAAAATCCTTATTTATCCTAAAAATCTAATTTTCAAGATCCTAGCTCACTTAAACTTCAATAATCTTTGACTTGATTTTTAGATTAAACTCAAATCTATAAAAATCATTTAATATAATTATATTTAAAAATCTATAATTTTTCACTTGTGGATTTGCTATAAAACTTTTAATATGCTCAAAAATACAAATCCATATTATTTCTTAATATCCAAAATCATCAAAATAGAATTCTAGCTTTGCATAGCTTTCAGAAAGTCATTACAAATCTAAAACCCTTGAAACCAATGCTTAAAAAAATACTATTGAATCTTCTCTCAAACCACACTTCTTGATCAACAAAAAAAGATCCTATTTGCTGTAGGTGCATAATTTTGTATCTTGAAGTTTGGCTTCAATCCTAATTCATAATCGACCCTCTTTGATATCAATCCAAGGTTTTTTTAGATAATTTTTTGCTAGAAATTACTTTTTATTTTGATCTTAAGATATCTATAATAGTATTTTTTATTGATCTATCTTATTTTGTCTTATTTATGGTCCTATAAAATAAATAGAAGTCTTTTTTTATAAAAAATAATATTAATATTAAATATTTTTATTACCTATATATATATATATATATATATATATATATATATATATATATTATCTATATTTTTTAAAATAATTTTATAACTTAGTCTTCAATTAAGCTTTTCTATAATATATATCTTCTTTTGTTCTTTTATTCTATAGCCATGTTATAACATAACAACGTTTATAAGAGGTAAGAATATTTGTGGTTTCTATTGCTATCTTATTGTGGTTTGGCTACCATGTAAAAATTATGTATAATTTATTGCACAATTGGATAAGAGCCATGTTAATGGATTTTAGTTGGTTATAAAATATGATTAAATTATTATTTTGGAAGGAATCTATTTAAAAGAGCTACTATTAAGGAATATACAATCTCATTTTTATTTTTGATAGTAAATTTTGAAGTTGATTTTATATTGATGACTTTTATATATTTTGAGTCATCTTTGTTAGATATTGGTGATTTTCAATTTCAAATCCTTTTTATTAAATATTTTTATTTATTTATTTTTAATATGGATTTAAATTGATCTACAAGTTTTAGAGTGAAGGACTAATGTTCTAAATGCAATAGTGATATGTGAAGAGCTGAGCGAATTATTTATTTTATTTTTGTTTATTTAATTTATTTATTTAATATTTTTTAATAGAATTATATATATATATGTATATATATATATATATATTTATTACACAAATATACCTTCCAAGCAAGAATCAATTAGAAATTTTTATTCCATCTATAATTTTATATCCAACATAGAAATGTTTATAAAAGTTGGAATTTTCCATCTATATGATTTTCATCCAAAATAAATAAAAATAAAATAAAGATTAAAGATAAAACTAAAAAAATAAAAATAAAAATATATTTTAAATAAAAAAATAAAGATAAATATTAAAGATAAAAATAAAGATAAAAATAAAGATTAGAGGTCAAAAAAAGATATCTATACTTCAAACATATTAGCCAAAACACATCTAGAAAGGTAATTATCCTTAGAATTATTAGACATAATATTTAAGTGATATAGTTTAAATTATTGCTCACTTAAGTGGATGCCATAGCCACATCAAATCTCAAATTTAGATGTTCTTGGGCTTCTTAAAAAGCTAACTTGAAGACTTATCATTTCCTCAAAATTTCAGCTCTAGTGTTCTAAAATTCCAAATGTTATGCCTTGTCAAAGTTAACTAGGGATTTGAGAGCATGAAAATTCATAAAACTCAAAAAAAATTTAACAAACAAAAAATAACTTTGAGCAAGCAAGGGAATTGAGAATAAGAGCCAAAGATGATGGCTGAGACCAAAAGGATGATGGAGACTTAAAGAAGAAAAGGACAAAGAAGATAGAATCAAAAGATAACCTTAGGCCTAATTCTACCAAAGATCTTCTTTTTTACTTGATGTAGTTTACTTGATTAAAATTATATTTGCCAACTTTTCTTTTTGATGGTAATTCCAATCATTCTATAAACTATCACCATATTTAGAAGCATAAGATTAATTTAACTAAGATTCTTATATAAAAATTATAATATTTAAAAAAAAATTAATTTTAAACTAGAAAATGTATGATAATTTTAATTTATTTAATTGCTAGTGGCAAACATAAAATTTATAGTATTATTGTTAAAATGATTTAAAGCTATTAATATTTTTTATTTTTATTCTTCTAAATTATAAAAAAACTTACATAAATTCTAAAATTATGACTTCTTCAATATCAAAGGAATATTTGTGTAGTAACAGTGATCCTTAAAATCTTCCTTTATTTCTTTTATTTGGTGTTTAAAATACATATTATGTAAATTTTATTAGAATAAAGATTGGAAAAAAAATTTTGATATCAAAAAGAATAGTTAGGCCATCTATGTAGATAAATAGAGATGGATGATAAAAATTTCCATTCCTATTGACTAATCGTCATGCCCAATTGATTTCAAGGAGATTGTCTAAGGCCTTATTAGGAATTAGAGTTTCTCTTTTGAAGGTATTCAAAAATTAAAGGTTAATATCAGTAAGTTTAGGTTTTTGGCTATGATTTTGGTATAAAAATTGATTAATTTAGAGTTTTTATAAAGAAGATATAATCACTCAAAGTTAAGGTGTCAATTTTGTATCTATTGTCATTCTTTGGAATATAACTCATGTATATGGAAAGCAATAAAAGATCGGCAATTGGAATTAAAGAGAATTTTTTTATATTATACTTTTTATATATAGCTTAATAAATTCTAAGTTGAGATAAAAGAGATATTAGAAGTCGAAGTCAATTGTTGCAATCTAAAGGTAGTAAATAATCCACTTAATTAGTGGTTTTATTTTGAATTATATCTTAAGCAATTTGATAAGATTTTGATTCAATTTTTTTAAAGTATGTATTTTTATGTTACAAAGCTATACACAAAAAATTTGTGGCATTAGGATTTTGGATTTTAAGATATATAGAAAATAACACTTAAATGTATAAAAACTAAGGGTTGAAGCATCCACTATTATATTACATGAAGTCTTGGTTGAAAATGCATTAGACACTTAACAATGGAAGATAAAAAAAATTGCAACAACAAGTCCTAACATCTCTAATAGAATTATATAAATTACAATTAAAGATTAAAAAATATGCTCAATCATTAAAAAAATTCAATTAAATTTTCAATTAATTATTAAAAAATATAAAAAAAATCCTAATAAACTTCTAAAGAAGTCACAAAAAAATAATAAAGGATTTTTAATGAAATATTAATATAAAAATTGAAAAAAAATATTAAAATATACTTTTAATTTCAAATATTAAAAATAGAAATTATAATCAAATTTTAATCAAATTTTAGTCAAATTCTATACAAATCCTAATCAAATCCTAAATTCTAAATAAATCCTAATAAAATCTTAATAAAATCCTTATCAAATTTTAAATCTTAAATAAATACTAATCAAATCCTAATCAAATCTTAAATCCTAAAAAAATTCTAATAAAATCCTCATCAAATCTTTAATAAATCTTAAATAAATCTCAATCAAATTCTAATGAAATTTTAATCAAATTCTAAATCCTAAATAAATCTTAATAAAATCTTAACCAAATCCTAATCAAATTTTAATAAATCCTATATCAAATTGAAATATGAATAGCTAATAATTGAATCATTGACTTTAAGTCGAAATTTGTACACCTTTCAATAACTAAATTGACAACATACACAAATTTTTTGAAGAAGATCAAATTCACCAAATAAAAGATAAATTCAAAATTTTGCTTAGGTATAGGTTGGCCTCCTTCTCTAATCTTGATGCCAATCTCCCAACGCTAATATCTCTTTTTTGTACTATTCAATTGCTCCCAAAATTAACAAATATGTAAAAAAATCAAGTGTGTAGATCTATAATCAAATTCATAAAATATTCAAAAATATGAACTTCTTTTTATTTTACAAAAATCAAAGTTTGTCAGGGATATAAGATTTATTTTAATAATTATCTAGGTAATATGGATAGATAGAAGTAGGTTAATTTGATAATATCTTACAAATTAGCTTTTTAGAAGCTTCATAGACGTGGATTCACTTTTATACATGTTTATAGGTGATTGATTGGTTAGAAACTTGGCCAACAAGCTAGCCACATATTGCACATGTTGATAACTTGTGAAATAAGCTAAGTACATGACACACATGTAGAAAACTTATCTTGCAAGTTTGACATGTGTCTTGCAAATTGGACACGTGTTGGAGGTCCTACAGAACGCCGCTACGTAGCTCTTAGGTAGATAGTATATATAAAGATAAAAGTGAAGCCTTCTTCATTCTTGTCAATGCCTTTTTTATTCTTAGTCTTATTTCAAGAATATTTAATCTTCTTATCTTTGGCAATAGCCATTCTAGTTTTAATGTTATTTTATTTTTGAATGATTTTTTATTCTTTTGAATAACGGAAGAGTGTATTAATATATATATATATTTTTTTAATGATTCATGTCCTTGATAGTTTGACAAGAGTGAAGATTTATTATTCTTGTTTTGTATTTAAGAAGTAAGTAGATTATCCCACTTTTATTGTTGTATTTGAAGGTTATAAATTATTTACCTTTAAACTAATATTCTTTCTTTTCTAACCTTGATTTTTTCCTTGAAAGAGAGTGGATCATTCTTCTTTGTAGAGATTTTTATTTGATATTAGAAGTTGTAAATTATCCTCCTTTAATTCAAATTATGGATTTATTAAGTTATCTAATCTAGAAAGAAAGATCATAGATGCTATACTTAACAGAAGTAAAAATAGATTTATAACTATTGTAGATCTTCAAGAGCTTGTCAACACTCTTAAGATAGAAATTTCATATATCATTAATATCAATTATGGAAGTACTATTCCTACATCTATGAAAGAAGTCTAGAGCCTATACCAAGAAGTTGTATAATTAAGGGAAAGAAGTAAATCAACCTCACAAACAAATCCAAGAAGCCTTGCTTCTATAAGCATGAAGCAGACAAAGATTATTATATCTGAGAAGTTTGATGGAACAAGATCAAAATTTTAAAGATTCTTGTAACAAGTCAAGCTATATTTAAAATTGCATCTTTTCTAATATTCTAATAGATTTATTCAAGTTGGATTCATAGGTGCACTTTTATCTAAAAGTGATCTTTTTTGGTTTGCACCTTTGATGGAAAAAGATTCACGACTTTTTTATAATTTGAATTCATTCCTCAAAGTGTTTACGGTTGCATTTGGAAAAAATGATTGAGAGAGGGTAGCAAAGACTAAGCTCTTATCTTTACGACAAGGATCACAATTAGCTACAATATATGCTCTAGAATTCCAAAACCTTACTTGTGATGTGGAATGGAACAACAAAGCTCTTATTAATGAATTTTATTATGGATTGAAGAATAATGTTAAAGATTTGTTACTAATAATGCTAAAATTGGACCTCTTGAAATAATTTATTGCTCAAGCCATTGCATCCAATAATTGATTATTTAAAAAGTATCAAAAATATAGATTCAATTAGAGAGAAATAAGTCACTTAATGACAGCAACTCCTAAATTTTTGGAAACTTATTTGACTAAACTAAACCCAATATAAATTGATGTGGTGTATTTTAAACTTCTCACCTAACAAGAAAAGATTCAACGTTATCAAGAGGGTTTATGCTTATATTATGGAAAAATAAAGTATATTATTCAACATTATCCAAAAAAGCAACACAATCACAAAATGATGAGTATAATCGCTAATGAAGATAATATATTAGAAAATAAGTTCCTTTAACTACTATAGAGACTATGCGGTATCGTATTACATATTGTCCTATTCAAAAATGCTCCGGGCATCTAACTATGGAAGATGAAGATACGATTCACAAATATCTAAGAATCCTTGACAGGTTTTGTCTGTATTTGAAGAATATGATTGAATATTATAAAATAGATAGATAATTTTGAGAAGATAGAATAAGGATTAAAAATTGATAAATTGGATGATTAATTCAATTTTTAGTCAGTATAGACAGTAGCATAGGAAAGTTAGTTGAAAAAGTGGTTAAGGCAGGAGAGATGACGGTTGGAGTCTCGATTTTAGTATAAAGAGAATAAGGAAGAAGGAATCGGGGCCCAATTGTGAGAGCCAAGAGGCGAGGTAAGCTTGGTGCTACCTCTCTCTTTTGTTTTCTTTTGTGTTAGACTATAGTGGTGAATCCAGATTACATTCCAATTGATTGTACAATATCAATTGTGAAGTACAATAATAAAATAGAAAATTCAATATATATGGATGAATAAGAAATTATAATTAATTGATGCTTGAATTTGATGTGGCGAATTGACAGCCAAAGATTGGATATGTCAATGTAGTTTGATTGTAAATGAGAATATTATATCGTATTGACTGTAAGAATTGAGCAATGAAGGAGAATATGAGAGAGACAATTCATTTCGGAAGATATTCTTAATGAGAAGTTATTTCTAGTGATTGGAGAATGAAGCGAGTGTATGTAGTCTATTGAGATAGTGAAATATTGCTGGTTGTTATTATGAGATTGGAAGAAGACAACAGATTAAAGTAAGAAAATTTGCAAAAGATTGTGTTATAAAGTTTATTCTGAGTTGTAGAGTAGCAGAACGGATAAAGTGGATGACATTGCTTTAAAGCATTTATGTGTATATTGGATTCTAATGTTTGAAAGTGGTTAATTATATGACCCTAGCAGTGTATCTCATGCGTTTAGTCTTTTTCTTTATAAATTTACTCTAGACAGTATTGGTAGAATAAGTAAAAAAGAGAAACCACAAATATCAATATGAGAGTGCTTAAGTCAATACAAAGTGCATAAAAATACTCTTCTTAATAATTTCATCCACATATACATCCCAATTGCCTTGTTACTTGTCACAATTAAACAATTAGATTTCTCCTTACAAATCCAAATCTTATTTAATGAACTTCAATAAGCTATAATTTCTAATCTAACTATCAATTTGGTGTGAAATTTGGCATACAAGTGCAAATATAAGTCTTATATAAGTTTAAAAAGTTTCAATCCAATCTAACTTATAGATTGTGATAAATCAACCAAATCCTACATTGATATCACTTGGCCGCCGGCTTAAAGGTTGATATAGATATCCTAGTAGCAATTTATTCTTTTCCAACTGTTAACTTCAATTAAAAATTAGTATGCAACTTGTTCTTTAAGTCTTCTAATACTATGCCAAATTTCACTTTGATTCAATAGATAGATCTTTAGATATTGCAGAAATCCCAAACAACCCTAAACTGCCAACTTCTGGTACCTCTTTGTACTAAAGATTGAATAAATCCCAAATACACTATAGATTGTTACAATTCTTTATCTATTTTTAAGACACTATATTAACTATACATTGTCAAAATTTCGGCTATGGATGTCATATCAATTGCACAGAATGGTCAAAAGTATTAGCTCTAATTTTATTGCATAAAAGTTAACCTTTAATACAAAGTATTAAATCCTAAATCCTAAACCTCCACTTATTGATTATTTGCAACAATTGCCAATTTCATCTTCATTCTCACATACATATGCATTAATAGTATGATTTGATCTAGCTTCATCTATTATTTGCTTCTTCCGCTTAATATTGTCAATAATGACATCATTGAATTCTTTCTTTACAATATCCAAAAATCTCCTTCAATATAAATTCAACTTCAGCATTGAGTACACATTCTTTAAGCCCCCTCCCTTTAAATCTATTTTTGCTTCAATATCAGAGAGAAGTTTGTAAATTGTGGATTTATCTTTTTTTCCCAAGTCCCTTGATTTTTTCTTTAATGATATTGATGCATTCTTTGTTAGTAACTCTTGTGAAGCCATCTCATGAGTCTTATGTCCTTGAGTCTGCCTCTTGGAAGAATTTCTTTTTCTTGTCTCATTAGAATCTTGTCTTCTCTTTTCTTCTATCAAGGCTTCATGTTGGCTTTTAGCAATATAAGCATACACTGACAAAGCTTCCAAAGGATCCTCCTAATCCGTAGTTCTACAAATTATTGGAGCAATCCTCAATAAAGCTTCTTGTGGCATCTTCTTTTTATACATTGTAGAAATAGCAGAAGACCAAAGTCCACTTGATTCAATATTTCCAAAAAAATCTTGGTTGCCATTGTCATCCACTCTAGCACCATAACTTGTAATTTCTATCATTGCAATCCCATTTGCTACTAAATAATCTTTAATCACTGCTTTTATATCTCCTTTATCAAAGATAATTTGGAAAAAATCACCAGTATCTTTTAATGCCACTTTTCTATCTTTCTAAAATATAATACCTTGTTACACCATTTCATTGAATTTACCACAATTCTTTCAAGAATGAGAATCATCATTACACCAAATACATCTTTGCACATACCCTAGCTTAAAAGTAGCTTTTGAATTTATTATAGAAGTTTTCTCCTCAAGCCTTGGAAGCTTAATTTGAAGATCTTGCATTCTACGTATAAGTTCTTCAATTCTCACATCTTCTTTCTTTGATATAGTCATTGAAGGTTGAACAATAGATATTATTGATTGTAAAGTGGGCATTTGAATTTTAGTTATTTGTACAATTCTTTGAATATCAATCCTATCCTTTCTCTTTTCTTTTTTTGCAAGCAATCCTATTACATCTTCAATTTCTTTCCATTTTATTGTCAATCCTTCATCCTCTTCTTTATCCACAAAAAAAATTTCTAACCTCTCTTGTAGAAGGTGAAGTTGTGGTTCAAAAATATCCAAAAACCCTTAACAAGTTTCATCCGTATAAGAAGAATATGATTGAATATTAATACAAGAGTACTTAAGTCATTACAAAGGACTTAAATACACTCTTTCAAATAACTTCATCCACATATAAACTCCAATTGCTTTGTTACTTGTCACAATCAAGCAACTAAGATTTCTCTTTACAAGTCCTAATTTTATTCAATGAACTTTAATAAGCTATAATTTTTAATCCAATTGTCAACTTGATGTGAAACTTTGCATATAAATGCAAATATAAGTCTTCTATGTGTTCAAAAAGTTTCAATCCAATCCAACTTACAAATTGTGGAAAATCAACCAAAATCCACACTAATGTTGCTTGGCCGCTATCTTGAAGGTTGATACAAATATCCTAGCGACAATTTCTCCTTCTTTAATAATTAACTTTAGCTAAAATTTGGTATATAGCTTTTTCTTTAAATCTTCTAATACTATGCCAAATTTCACCTTGATTCAATTAATAGATCTTCAAATATTACAAAAATCCTAAACAATCCTAAACTGCCAATTTTGGTACCTTTTTGTACTAAAGATCAAATAAATCCTCATTGCACTATTAGATTGCTACAAATATATACTCAATTTTATTGCACTAAATTATTCACACACCATCAAATTTTCAACTATAGATATCATTTCAATTGCACACAATAGCCAAGAGAGTTGGTCCTAACTTTATTGCATAAAAACTAATCCCTAATATAAGCCTGACTTTAGATAGCAATTGCTAAGTCCTTCCAAATCTTTTGAAACAAATCTCATGTTTCTTAAATGAGCTTAAAGCTAACTCTCTAATCCTAATTGCTGATATCTAAGTGACTTGACATCCTGTCCATGGTGGCTATTTTCATGGCTAGATGTCTGATTTTGATCCTATTCCATATATGGTCGACCCCTAGGTATCAATCCAACTTATTCTAAGGGTTTTTAAGTTTTGTCCTACCTTTAACTCAATCCTAATAACAACCATATTAATTATTTATCTTTTCTATCCTATTTTTATTAACTTATGGCTTTTCAAAAGTAATAAAAGAATTTCTATAATTTAGAAGGAAAATTTAATAACTAATTTTTATCTATTAGCTATTAAAATAAGAAAATAATCTAAAAAACTTTTATAAAATCTTTTTTAAGTATCTTAAGTTTTTATTGAACTAAGATATTTGAATATTAAATAAAAATCACTATTATTCATGTTTTTCACCACATAAACGTGTTATAATATGACATTGTGTAGCTAGATAATCCAACATTACAAAACTATTTAATTTCTTCTCTTTCTGCTCAACCTGCTTGTTGTTTTATAATCCTTTTGTATTTTGGCCCTCAAAAGCTTCAAACAATTGCTTTGTTAGATTCAAGGGTATCCACTGGTTTCATAGATGATGCATTCACTAAGCTTCACAAAATTCCTCTAATACAGAAAACTAAATCTATTCATGTAGAGGTAATAGATGGACAATTTTTATCCTCTAGTAGTATCATCCATGAAACCACGCCTATAGAAGTGTCATTCAAAGATCATAAAAGCTAGATTGTATTCAACATTATTAAGACTCCTTCAAATCCTATTATTCTCGGGCTGTCTTAGTTAGAAAAGCATAATCCATCTATAGATTAGAGGTCGCAAAGAATAACATTTCTAATAGAGATCCTTGCAAAAAAATTTTATAAAAAGCCACAAATTGGTATACCTTTATTTGTTGGAGCAAAAGCTTTCATAAGATTGGCTAAAGAAGATATATCATTTGTTATTTATGCGACTCCAATTAAAAAAGATATGACTTCATCGGCAAGTATTCCAAAGCAGTATTACAAATTTCAAGATATTTTTCAAAAAAAAAAATGCTGATATATTGCCGCGGCACCAACCATACGATTGTGCTATAGATCTTCAAGAAGTAATGCAACCATCTTTTGGCTCAATTTATAATCTTTCTCAAAATGAGCTTTCGGTATTGAAAGATTATATTGATGAAAATCTTGCAAAGAACTTCATCAGATATTTAAAGTCTCTAGTAAGTGCATCTATACTTTTTATGAAGAAGAAAGATGATTTTTTATGTATGTGCATTGATTATCGGGAATTGAATATTATAACGGTAAAAAATTATTATCCACTATTATTAATTTTAAGATTCTTGAAACAATTCGGCCAAGCTAAGATCTATATTAAGATAGATCTTTGTGAAGCATACAATCTAATATAGATTAAGAAAGGAGATGAATAAAAGACCCCATTTTGGACAAGGTATGGATATTTTGAATACAATGTCATGCCTTTTGGATTGACAAATACACCCGCTATCTTTCAACATTTAATAAATGATATCTTTTGAAAATACTTGGACAAGTTTGTAGTGATCTATCTTGATGACATCTTGATCTACTCAAAAAATTTAGAGGAACACAAAGGGCATATCAAGTAGGTATTATAAAAGCTACAAAATACATGTTTGTATGCCAAATTAGAGAAATGTATATTTCACCAATTTAAGATGGAATTTTTGGAATATATCATATGTATTGAGGATTTGATGATAGATCCCAAGAAGATAGAGGCGGTTATGCAATAGACCATTTTGAAGATTGTGAGAGATATTTAATGTTTTTTTGGATTTGCTAACTTTTATCAGATCTTCATCAAAAATTACTCTCAAGTTGTCACTCTTCCTACTCAATTGACATGTGAGGACAAGTTAGAATAGGGGCTTCAAGTAGAGAAGGCATTCAAAGATCTGAAGATGGCATTTACTACAGCCTCAATATTGGTACATCTAGACATTACAAAGGTATTTTACATAGAGATTGATACTTCAAATTTTACAGTAGAGGCCATACTTTTACAAATGGATATAGATGATAAATTCTTTCCTATTGTATTTTATTTTTGAAAGTTCTATGCTGCCAAAATTAATTATGAAATCTACAATAAAGAGCTTTTTGCTATTATAGATTTTTTTTAAGAATGGCATTATTTTTTTTGAAAGAGCAATACATCTTATAATTATATATACAGATCATAAGAATTTAAAATATTTTATGTTAGCTCAAATTTTAAATCAACGCAAAGCTTGATGGAATATGTTGCTATCTCAATTTAACTTAATTATTATTTATCATCCTAGGAAACAACAAGGATTGTTTGATGCTCTATTGAGGAGATCATATTTTGTACCAAAAATAGGAGACGTAGCATTTGATCAATAATATACAACTTTGTTGAAATCAGAGCAATTTTGTCTTTGCACCATTGTTACATCGATGCCTATTGATTCTAAGTTCATTAATGAAATACGTATTGCAACTACTAATAATGCTTTGGTCCTTGATGTTAAACGTTACTTGACAGAAAATGCTGATAAGTTTAAATTTCAAGAAGACCTTTTATATTTTAAAAAACATTTGTATATCCTAGAAGGACCAACACAATCGCATGTTCTTCAATCTTGCCATGATTTACCAACTGCAAGTTACTTTGTATTTACCAAGAGCTTGGAACTTATTTTCCAAGATTTTTTATGGCCTCAAATATAGAAGTTAATAAACGACTTTGTGCTCTCTTGCAACATGTGTTTAAGGTCCAAAAATCCTCAACACCACCCTTATAAATTCTTACAATCATTGCATGTTCCAAGATGGTCACAGTCCTCTATCTCGATGGATATCATTACAAATGTACTACTATACAATTCATTAAACAACATCTTTGTAGTGGTTCATCAAGATACAAAAGAGGCTCATTTCATCCCTTGCAAAAAGATTATCTCTAGTGAAGAAATAATAAGGCTCTTTCTTGACAATATATATCGATATCATAGCCTACTAGATGATATCATATCTAATTGAGGATCCTAGTTCATATCTAAATTTTGGAAATATCTTTTTGATATATTGAAAGTTGATATTAAACTTTTTTTTAGCTTTCCATCCTCAAACTTATGGCCAAACAAAATAAATTAACTAAATTTTAGAAAAATATTTATAGATGCAGCATTAACTATCAATAAGACAATTGGATCTCGTATCTATCATTAGTGGAATTTATATATAATAATATTATTCATGTCGCAACTCAGCAAACATCATTTTATTCCAACTATAGATATCATCCAAATGCTTGATTTGTTGAGTATGGCAAAGAACAATAATCTAATAGTTGAAGGATTTGTAAAGCAACTATCGTAACACCAAACAACCTTGAAGCTTCAATTATAAGCAGTTCAAGATGCTTACAAGATATCTGTAGATAAATTTAGAAATCAATTGCTTGCTTTTCATACTGGAGATAAGATATGGCTTCTTTGATAGAATATCAAGATCAAGCGACTATGCAATAAATTGGACTATCAAAGATTGGAACCATTTTCTATCCAGATGTAAATCAATCTAGTGGCATTTTGCTTAGAATTACCATTTGCTATGAAAATATATCCAATTTTTTATATCTCTCTTTTAGAGCCTTATAGAGAGTTCCATATTCTAAGAAGAATACAACAACTGCCGCTATTGTATTACGTATTGTCTTATTCAGAAATGCATCGGGCACCTGGTTGTAGAAGGTAAAGTTGTATTTGCAAATAATCAAGAAATCCTAATAGGTTTCATCCATATATGAAGAATATAATTCAAAGTTCAATTTAAAAGTGTTTAAAAATACTCTTTTTAGTAACATCAACCATACATATACTCCAATAGCCTTGTTTCTTTTATAATTAAGCAATTTTTATTTTTCTTTGCAAGCCCTAATCCTAATTAGTGAGCTTTGATAAGCTATAATTTTTAATCCAACTGTCCACTTATTGTGAAATTTTTCACACAAATATTTGTATAAGCCTTCTAAATGCTTAGAAAAATTCAGCCCAACCCAACTTACATATTGCAAGAAACTGCCCAAAAACCGCACTAATGATACTTGGCCACAAACTTGAAAATTGATGCAGAAATTCCAATGGTGATTTCTCCTTCTTCAACAATTAACTTCATCTCAAACTTGGTATGTAGCTTGATCTCTAAGTCTTCTATGACCATGCCAAAATTTACATTGATCTAATTTATAGATCTTTAGTTATCACAGAAATCCTACCCAATCCTAAACTGCCAACTTTCGACAACCCTTTGTATTAAAGCCCAAATATCTCTTGAATGCATTATTAGATTAATATGAAATTTTGTACACACTTAGCACATCCAACAATCCAGATAATATCAAATTTTGAGCTATAGATGCTACACAAATTATACAAATCACTCAAGAATGCAAGCCATCATTGTCTTATATAAAATCCAAAACACCAATACAAACCCTGACTTTGAACAATGATTGCAAAGTCATTCAAAACCCTATGGCAACAAGCTTAATGCCTCTAAAACAAGCTTTAAGCTAGCTATTCAATCCAAAAATCCGATCTGAAAAAGCACTTGTATTTTGCCCTAGGTGGCCGTTTTTATAGCTAGAGGTCTAATTTTGATCCTATCCTACAAACGGCCAATCCTTGAGTATCAATCTAACCTATCCTAGGGATTTTATAGCCTGATCATACCCTCAATTTAACCCTTGTATCAATCATGCTAGTAATTTATCCTTTTTACTATATTTTTATTATTTTATGGCCTTTCTAAGGCAGTAAAAGAATTACTATAGCCTAGAAGGTAAAATTACTAACTAATTCTTGTGTATTAGCTATTAAGTGAAGAAAATAAACTAAGAGGCTTTCATAAAAATCTTGTTAAAATATGTTGAATTTTTCTTGAACTAAGATAATAGAATATTAATTGAAAAATCATTTTTAGTTATAATTTTACCATATAATCATATCACAACACGACATCACTTGATATCAAAATTAAAGACCATAAAGAATAGAAGGTTGAAAAGATACTTGATTCACAGTGAAGATTGAGCAAATTAAAATATCTTATTCACTAATAGAGCTATAATATTAATGAGCACACATAGGAATCAGCCAAAAATCTCATGAATGTGTCTCAAAAGATACAGGAATTTCATTGACTCTATCTCCACAAATCCAAACATATTCAATGATAACTTCTTAATGAAGATTGAATTCAACGAATATTTATAAGAAGTGGAAAGTTAAACTAAAGCCTTTATCAATATGTAATTGTCTATTCCAAGATAGAATAAAGTGGTAGAAGTAAGTTAGCCACCATATCAAATCTTCAAGCATTGAGAGAACAAGACTCAGAAGATTTGTTTGCCATGCAAGCTTCAAACAAACTAGTACAGTTTTTACAATCTTAAGTTGAGCAGAGTAAAGACAATACATTTCAATACCAAGTACAACCTTGGTTGGAGCTATTAAGAGCAAGATCCAACCATGCAAGTCTTGATTCTAATGCTCGAGCTATACTAATATTGCTTGAGCTTAGAAAGGTGAATCTTTTTAGTCCTGAGATCTTATTTGGATGATGTTTTGAAGGCCGCAATGAAGATCAAATCCTTGGATGGGATGTTTCAACAATGGAGATACTAGCTCAAAGCCATAGATAATTTTTTTGAAGACCAATAGAACCTATTGTTCAAGAACGGAGAACAGAATATATATCTTTATTAGTATAGCATATTTTTAATTTCTTATGTATATAATAAGTTCAAGCTCCTCTTAAGACTCGTCATTAGAAAAGAGGGTGATATTAAAGACATACACTTTGGAGGTTCATAGAACCTTCTAGAACATTCTACAAGCTTCTTGAGTTATTGAAAGTCAATTGAGAAGTTTCTTAGTTGATGAAAGTCAGTTGAAAAGTTTCTCAATTAGTAGAAGGAGCTCAAGGAGCTTCTTAGCTAGTGGAAGGAGCTCAAGAAGCTTTCCAATTGGTAGAAGCTATTCGAAAAGCTTCTTAATTTGATAGAAGCTACTCAAGAAGCATCCTAGACAAGAGTATATATAAGGATCAAGGCTAAAGAGTTCTTTAGTCCTGACAATGTATTTCTTAGAGTTCTAACTCACCTTTTTTAGTGTTGTTTGTGTATTCATCTGGTTAATTCAAGTTCTTGTTGGTTTCTTCTTAAAACCTTATCCTAGCTCAAGTCTCTTGTTCTGTACTCTTGTGTCTTTGATACCATGTAGCTCTTAGATAGATAATATATATAAAAAAAAGAGTGAAGCCTTCTTCACTCTTATCAATGCCTTTCTTATTCTTAGTCTTATTTCAAGAGTTTCTAGTCTTCTTGTCTTTGGCAATAGCCATTTTAATTTTAATATTATTTTATTTTTGAATGATTTTTTATTTTTTTGAATAACACAAGAGTGTATTAATATTTTGTTCTTTTATGATTCATGTCCTTAACAAAGTCACATAAATCAACCTTGACTTTACAAAGCTCTTACAAATTCAATATCTATTGAGATCATTCAAAATCAATGCTTAAAAAAACCATCTAAGGTTTATTCTTGTGAGCCCTAAATTATGCATCAAAATTTTATTTAGTTAATTTTTGATATTTTAATAAGATATATTATTTATTTATTAACTATAAAAAAAATTAACTAAATATTATTTATTTAAATATTATTTATTTAAATATTATTTATTTAATTATTAATATTTAATTATTAATAATATTATTTATTTATTAACTATAAAAAAAATAGAAATTTTTTATTTAAAATATGTACCAAGGCCTTAGATTATCAAATTGATTTTAATAAAATCTAATTATAAAAATTAGATTCTAAAAAAATTTATTTTTTATTTATAATGAGGTTGTTAGGAAATACGGAGTTACTTGTAGTTGGAGTATGGTGAAAAAGTGATGAAAAGTTATTCTATTCTTAAAGCTACAAAAGATGGTGAAGGAAGAAAATAAAAAAATTATTCTACTCTTGAAGCTACAAGAGATGGTGAAGGAAGAAGATAGAAAGCTATTCTATTCTTCAACCATTACTTTTATAACAACAAATCAAGTTGGTCTCTAATAAATCCTTTTTAAAGATTAATATTTCTATTGATAAATTATTAAATTATTTTATATAAATTTTAGCTAATTAAATTATTAAAAATTAAAAATTATCTATTGATTAAAATCCATAGTAATTTGTCATCACCTTGTAGTAAATGGATGCCAACCATTGATCCTCTCTACAAATAGAATTAGTTGGAGATTATAGGAGGTGTAGGTTGACCTCTTAATGATAAGTGGTGCTAAAAACAAAAGTTGGTAGTTAGAAATATTTAAAATAAGATAAAGTAGTATGCAAGTTATACCACTTGCTCACAAATTAGTTGTTATTTGCAAGTTATCAGCAATGGTAATTGTTAATAAATGGCTTGAGGGCTTGGATATATATGACTCTCTTAAAGCCTTATTTTTTATCAATCTTTCTATCAATCTATCTATCTATCTTTCTCTCTCTCTCTCTCTCTCTCTCTCTCTCTCTTTCTCTCTCACCTTTGGTTTGAGCCCTTAGCAAAGGCAACCTATTGAAGTACCAAGAGTTATATTATTTTGTTTGTTATAAATTTGTGTTGTTAGTTGTTGTTTTATATTCCTACTGGTCCTCTTGGAACTCATTGTTAGTTTAGTTATTTTCTTGTTTAGACATATTCATTGTATAGGGGAGAAAAAATTAGTAAGGTTAGATAAAAGAATCATCAAATTTGGAGTTGAAATGGAAAAGTTATGAGGATTTGAAGTTGGAAGATTTTTTTTTGTTGTTGCTACTATTCTACCTTGGAGCTGCACTTGTTTTCATCCAATAGTGCCAGTTTTATCCAATGTACTATTTTCATCTAATAATATTATTTTTATCTAATAATACTTATTTTAATTTAATAATATTATTTTTATCTAATAATACTTATTTTATCTAATAATACTTATTTTATCTAATAATACTTATTTCATCTAATAATATTATTTTTATCTAATAATACTTATTTTAATTTAATAATATTATTTTTATCTAATAATACTTATTTTATCTAATAATACTTATTTTATCTAATAATACTTATTTTATCTAATAATATTATTTTTATCTAATAATATTATTTTTATCTAATAATATTATTTTTATCTAATTATATTTATTTTCATCTAGTAGTATTGTTTTCATCCAATAATATTATTTTCATCTATCTATGCTTATTTTTATTTAATTATTCCTATTTTTATCTAATAATACTATTTTTATCTAATATTATTATTTTTATCTAATTATACCTATTATTATCTAATACTGCTTATTATCATCTAGTAATATTATTTTCATCCAATAGTACTATTTTCATTTAACTGTGCTTGTTTTCATTCAATAGTGTTGTTTTCATTTAATAGTACCGTTTTTATACAATAGTATTATTTCTATCTAACTATTTTATTCTATCTAATTTTTTTTCATCTAGCTATTCTATTTTTTAATTTTTTTCTTATTTTATTTTTTTATCACTTATTTTAAGTTAAATTAAATGGTAACCATTGTTTGGAAGGCATTATCCAAAGAGTTAAAATTACAACCACTTGATTAACTAATCAATCATTAAAATAATTACACAATTAGTCTCTACTACCTTTTGAATTTATTATATAATTATTTTTCTTCTTAAAGTAGATAGGAAGGAATTTTAGCTCACAACTCTCAAATCCCACTCTCTAATCTACCAAAGAACTCTCCATCTGCTATAGACACTTGATTTTATGCCTTAAGATTTGATTTTGATCCAAGTTCACAACCAATCCTCTCTAAGTATCAATTCTTAAAATTTTGAGGTAAATTTTGCTAAAACCTATTCTTAACTCTTTTCTAAAGATGCTTACATCATTTATTTTTCTAATCTTTTTTATTTTATCTTATTTATGGCCATATAAAGTAAATAGAAGCTTCTTCTATAAGAAGGCAATATTAGCACTTTTTAATTTTTATTACCTCCTTGTCTATTATTTATATTTTTAAGATAATTTATTAAAATATTTTTATTTGAGTTCTTCTATAATATAACTATTTTTTTTTTTTATCTAATGGTTGTATTATTATATAATATTTGCTTCTCTTGAATTTGTGTATTCTCTAGTATATATCAAATAATTTGACTCTTGTTATAGGAATCACACCATACTTTCTATATCTTTGTTGAAATCTTTTTTATTATTTTTATTATCCAAATCAATATTATTTTCTTATCTTTAAAGATAGAAGTCTTCAATCAAATCTTCCATATTAATTTTTGTATATTTTTGTTTGAATATCTTCATTCTCTATCTAACAATTGCTTCTACAAATTTATCTATAATTAGACTTAAATCCATATTTCTAATAGAGACACTTTATTCACAGATTGCATGTCTTGTATAAATCTCATTGTTCTATTTTATATATATATATATATATATATATATATATATATATATATATATATATATATATATTATAAACCATTGATTAGAATAAAGTGCTATAGATAGTTCTAAAATTTTTATTTTAATCTTTTTATTGAATAAATTTACTAACTCCCACTCACAGTTCGCACCTTATACAATCTTGAGGCGTTTGGTTTCACACTGATTTTAAGATCGAGTGTATATTTGGTCGATGTGGTCGGCTCCTACTCGCATGTATCTATTTCATTCCGTCCTGTTCTGTCTCTTGCTTGCAGAAGGCAATGCCTCGAGAACGATATGATGGGATCGCCTTGTTCACAGTGAAGCCAATTTCAACGTGAGGTAGAGTGAAGACGAAGAAAGCGGCTGGTGAATGAGCTTAGTCTTTCAAGTCTCAGTTTAAAATACTTTTTTGGAAGAGAGGACTTCGTAGGGAATGCATCAACCTTCTCCCTTCCTAGATCACTGTGTGTCACAGTTTGAGGGATGCTTTGAATTCTGGGTGGTACTTTTGGAGCGATATACAGGTGTTGGCGCCTGTATCAAGTTTGATGCATACTACTGGGAATCATCGCTAAATGGCAGTGCAGGTGTGGACTTGGTCAATTTCTTGAATCTGTTCAAACCTGATTATAGATTTAGGGCAATTTTAAGCCATCAGACGTTACAAGGCTCCCGTGCTCGTATTATGCAGTTTTTAATCCGAAGGCAGGTTATAAATCTGTAGCTCTGTTTTGTAGATTATAAATTAAGTGATAGTTATGTTCTGATGGGAGGATCATCCTTTCGTTTGGAACTATATGGAAAAGCTGCTGCATTATTTGGATGCCTAATATTCCAATATCTTGAATGATTGATACTCTGTCTCTATTTGTCTCAAATAACTTCAGGCTAGTTTGTAGGAGAGAGCAACGTGAGAATAGATTTTCAAAGTGTGTCGAAATTTCAGCTTCTAGTTTTGTTTGTGCAGTCACCTTTAAAAACGCACTTGCACCGGTAGGATCATTCTTTTAACCTCATGGTTCAGAGATTTTGCGAGCAAGCTTGTTTTGATATTTGACATTCAACTCAGACTCATCCATCCACATACTGAGAGAATTTAGCACCTGAGAGTCATTTCGTTACTTCTTGCAGCAGCTTGGTGCTTTGGAGTCATGTAGTTTGTTTTCAACGGATTAGTGTTACTATATTACGTCAATATCAGAGGTTTCTTTGGATTCATCATGAATTTCTACTAGCTTTTCTTCTGGTATTTGCAACCGCAAGTTTCCAAGATCCTTGTCCACCTCCATTTTGTGCACATCCATGGTTTTATATTCGGCCACTATTACTTGGTGTAATATGATTGCAAGATTGTGGATATCTCTGAAATTGATGAGTTAGACCTTTTATACTCTAAGAGGTGAGGCTAGGCTGTCGCAAGTCGGTTTTGCATATGATATGAAGTGATGGTAGGCGGGGGTACATGTGCATTTTTCAAGTTCAATGGCATCTTTACCGCGACACATATTTGGGAGTTCTCTCAACGGATGGTGTTCCGTGGTTAGTTAATATGCATTTCATAAATTTTCCGCTTAATTCTATGTAAAAGCTCGGTGAATTTGGACTGAATATTTTAAACAACATTATTTATTTTGGCTCCTTTTCGGTCGACATTACCTTTAAGTTTTGAACTATGTGCTATCAGAAGTGTTTGGTGGATTTGTTTAATGATCATGGCACGCATGGACTTCTCTTATTTGCATGTTAGGTTATTCGATTTGTTGCTAGTCGTTGAGGAAGCCGAGCAATAGTATCCCTTGTAAGCAGAACTTTCTTTATGTCCAGGATCTCATTGTAGTGCAAGAGCGGCCGACTTTGCCTTTGGTGGTGGGTATCTTTGGAATCGATTTACCATGCATTCCTGAATTTATTACTCATCAAAGTTAATATTAATTATCCATTTTCCAACCCACTATTTTTCATAATTATGGATATTTTCCTAGACATGCTTGCCACTGAGAGTCGATTTACGTGAAGTTTATAAGTTCGCACCAATATTATCAGATCCTTGCAATCGTGAAAAAGCCATATGAGTGCTAGCATGTGACAAATGCCTGTGATCTTCACTAGTTTTTTGATCCATTTTCTTCATTACTTTACGTCCTTGATTTGTTGGCATTTCAACACAATAATGCGGTAGTGGTGAGTAATTAGAACCATGTTTTTGTAGCGAGCTATGAGAAAGGTTTAGTTGAGCTCAAGTATCATGACTACATTTTGAATCATACCTTTCAATTATGATATAGGTGACCATGAGGAGAGCATCGAGGCTCAGATAGTGGAAACAAGACCTTGTGTTGTCAACGTATTTGAAGAACACTGTCCAAGGAATAAGCAAATGGAGTTTCTCTTGGACGAAGTGCTTCAGGACTTACTTTGGAGGAGGGTCAAATCAAGCTTGTGTATCCTAGAAGTGTCAAGTTTTCACAAGCGTGTATCAGTCCTGAATTTTGGTGCATACTTCCGAAGGGAGGTGGCGAACTCGGTGTTATCAATGGAGGCACATATGCTGAGGCCGTAATGACCTCTGTACCATCTGACCTTTCACTCACCAGTGTTGTCCAACAACTCAGGGATGGAAAATTGAAGGTTACGGACTTTCCGCTTATCCGTATTGTGCTCCACCGTGATTGCTGGTACTCTCTTGATAACAGGCGGCTATGGATTTTTAGAGAGTGCGGGGCAAGTATTCCAGCAATAGTTATAAAGGCCGACAAGGAGTTTTTCCAGAAGCTCTCCCGAGTAGGTGGTGGAGAATCTGTTACCTTCATCACTCTTGATTGTAGAACAGAATACAAGAGGAACAAGACTCGGATGTCAGAGGTGCTGAAGTGGTCTGTGAAAGCCAAAATGTACAAAAACCTCTTCAAAAATAAGGCATGGGGTATTTTGAGCTTTAGAATCTATAATCCTTGCAATGCATGTAGAGATCCGACGTAGGTTGTTAGTGTTAGCTGAATTATCAACGGTTTAATATTAAGAATTTGATGTTGTTTGTGAAACTCCTACTCATTTCAAACATTTCATGAATGCAGGTTCATCACATTCCAGTGCGTTTTGCATCTCTTTCTATATATCTTGAAGTCTTCAAAGATCCCTTGGTGGAAGAGATTCTTGCACAATTGCAACAATCATTGGAAGGAATTAGATCATCATATTACATTCATTTGGAGCGCACTGTTTTTCAATCCTTTTGTCTAAATACAAAACTGATCTGGAAGCTTAGGATTATTCGATGAGCCTCTTCATTTGAATCCACCGTTTTCCAGTTATCGGTTTATTGCAAAAAAATGGCATCCAAGTATTACAATGCTGTTCTGCTGTACGACGGTCGTGCAGGAAAAAAAGTTTGGTGATTTGGATGTAGATAGCCTCCTTGTCGACGAGTCTGTCATTGATAAAAAATCAGAAATTATTGCCAGCTATTGTCGACATCGGGGACTGAACAAGTCTCAGGCTACCGCAGTGACAACTGTTGTTCATGGGTTTTTGCGAAGGCAAAGACCGTACATCAGATTGATTCAAGGTCCGCCTGGGATAGGCAAAACCTTCACGCTAGCAACTCTTTTTACGATCGTGAGCTGTCAAAAGCAAAGAGTTTCTGGTAGTGCATCAACGAACGTGAAAGTGTCTAAAATTGCGTTGAGATTCCTGGAGTTTGTTAAGGTAACCAATGCGAATAACAAGGCTATCAATACTCAATATGATCAGCTTCTGGAGTTGAGCAGCAGGGGGATCGAAAGTAGCACATTGAGTTTTGTAATGCTTGGTGATGTGGTATTGATTAGCAATTACGAGCGTCTCGATGTGGAAGGGCCTCTCGGCCAGCTCTAGCTTGATCCAAGAGTTGATTGACTCCAACATGCTCTTTCTACGATTATTGGCTGGCGAGCATCGGCAATTTAAATGCTCGAATTCTTAAAATCGGCAAGCTTGCAATTTGATGCTTTGAAAGAGAGCAACGAAGTCGGAAAGTCAAATTTTGTTAAATTTTTCAAGATGAAAATAACTAAGCTGGCAGCAAATTTTGAGGAGAACTATAGCGGATTGTTGGCAGATCTACCAAGCAATATCTGCACAGTAAGAAGCAGAAAGGTTTTTCAAACAATATCCAGTGAGATTGGCAAATTTGTACACCTTGCTACTCGGACCAGCTTAGAAGAGGCTGAAGCATACTTTCTTTTTTAAGAATCTCCGTCATTTCAAAGCACACTCGATTTTTCGAGCACCATTCAAAGGCTTTTAACGACGCATGGGAAGATCTTGGGCGATGAATGGTCTCAAACTCATCTACCTCGATACTCCTTAAATAAGATTTTAAAAGTTCAGATTTATTAAATGCTGAACTGCGTCGATGTATAAAAATATGATAAATCTTGTATCTATTGTTAATATATGTGTGAGTGCTAGAGGTTATTTTAGAAGATATTATAAGGAGAGGATTTATTTTATCCACTTAGTTAGTGAATTAAGATGGCTATTTGTTTTGTTTCTACCTTATTTATATCCTAGAATAGACTCTTTTGTAATTAGAAGAAAAGTAAAGGTTGTTTTACCTTTCTTGTTGACTTTTGAGGTAGAATGGACCTTGTGAGGGATAAGAAAGAAGAGCATGGGGAGAATAAGGCCCATCCAATAGGATTTGGCTGCCCATGTGGGCGTCTCATAGTCTAATATAGAAAGAAAGGGAGATATACTCCTCTTGTTAGACCGAGAGGGAGAGGAAGTTTTGAATAGTGAACTTTGGAGAGAGATAGCTCCGAGGAGATAGAAGTGTTTGTAGTGAAAATTGGTGGGTGTGTTCCTCAAGTTGTGAGGATTCTAGAACCTACTCACTTGCTTGTATTGGAGTTGTGAACAAAAAGTTATGCTTGTTTTAGTAGAGTGAGGTTTGCTGCCACCGGATGAAGAGGGGCAGAAACTTCGAGCTGCCACTGCAAGTTTGATTTCAACTCTTTCTTAGTGAAATTTAAAGAGAGTGTGGAAGATTGTGCTAGCTATCTATCAAGACATCTCTTGTAGCATTTGGAGTTGGAGAGAAAAAGTTGTGAGCTTGAGAGTGGGAAAGGGTTTGCTGCCACCTGACGAAGAGGGGCAGAGACTTTGTTCAACCACCCAAGTCGGAAAATCTCTTCAATCCTTTTGATATTTTAGGTGCTTATAGTAGCTTATGTAAGCTTTCTACAAAAACAAAAATCAATACATTTGGAGCTTTGATGAAAGTTTTATGAGCCGTGAAGTGTCAAAGAGGGCAAATTGTTCCTAGGGTTTGAAGAGTAGAATCAACTAGCTACAAATCTGGAGTTTGAGAGGCATGCATGCAAAATTTTAGAATAAGTTAGATGATGGAGTGAGCTTTCTAAAAAGCTATTGCATGTCCAATTTGGAGAAAGGAAGTGATCACAACAAAGGCTGAAGTGAAGAGGAGCTTTGCTGCCTTTGCATTTGCTTGGAAATTTTAGCGCCTACTTCTTTTAGCCATAACTTTTAAATGGTAAGTCATCTATTTGTGAAATTTTGATATGTTTTACAATGGATTACTGGCTTTCCATAGGCTGTAAGCACGCTTGATTCGACCTTTGGATGAATTTTTCGTGATTTATTTAGTTTCAGTTTGTTGTATAACTTGTATTCCTCATATGCGGTTGTATTTTGAGGTATACTTGAATACATACATACTTTGCTTATACTTTTATACAAGTATATATACTTGTATTTATACAAGTATTCTATAAGTATTCTACAAGTATTATACATAATATTTGTACAAGTATTTATACAAGTATTATACCAAGGATTTATATAAGTATTTGTACAAGTGTTATATCAAGGATTTATACAAGTATTTATACAAGTATTTGTATAAGTATTATTCAAGTATTTATACTTTATATTTGTACAAGATTTGTACAAGTATAATACAAGTATAACTTAAAAGCTTGAAGAAATATTGTGCAAGTATAGAACATACTTGCACGGCTTCCTCTCATGTTCCCTGCTAGTTCTAGTAGCAGCTAGGAACCCAGCGTTTTCTCAAGGCGAATTCTCTCTACACTGCGACGTAAACTTCTCTGGCGTGATTTGGTTGAAGAACATCTTGGATTGTTGGCTTGTTTTTATATGTCGTCATCGGTGGCGGATCTCTTTCCGGGAAGCGAAACCCTTCAAATGTATTGCTCGTTGTCGGTTGCTTTCGATTAATGTGTGGAATTCTTGATCGCGTAGAGTAAAACAGGTCGCTCTAGTTGGAGATCACATGCAGTTGCCAGCTACTGTGACTAGTCAGGTGATCTCATAGTCCAATTTTTTGTGCTCATGTTCTTAGTTATCAATGTTGAGCTTGTTATTTTCTTACGTCTCCCATTTGAGGGGCTATGGATCACGGGGTTGCTGATAACTTTCTACATGTTTTGGCAACTTGTAGGGATGCTAAGGCAGAAAATGTGAGCATTGGTGTGATCTCTCTATATCAAAGCCAAGTGAAGGAATTGGAAAAAATGTTGAGCAGATCCAACAATACTTCATGCGTCACTGTAGAAGTCAAGTCTGTTGACGGATTTCAAGGGAGGGAGAAGGATATAATCTTATTCTCTTTTGTTCTTTCAAACTCGGATGGCCATCTTGGCTTCTTAAATGAAGTAAGTCTCATTCCAGTCTCGTACTGCCATGAAATTCACCTTTTGTGCATGTGTCTCTAGCTTCAGACCTATGAAGGGACAAATGAAGCATTCTAATCGAGTCATTTAGATCTTGTGTGAAGAAGTTAGCTCTAGCCAAAACTATCTGCTTTATGGATGTTCAACTTGTTGCTTTTCTCAACACAATATGCCCTTCAGATTGGCTTTGGATTGGATTAACGAAAGAGTTTAAACCAAGGATTTCATATTGATTTATACGAAGCTTTGAGTGAGTGTATATTATCAGGTATTTTTTGTGGATAATTGGCAATGAACAAACATTGACGTCCAGTGATGAAGCCTGGAAAGCCCTGATTAGTGATGTGAAAGGAAGAAAGTGTGTCACAAGCTCGGGTGAGTATCCTAAAATGATGAAACTGATTAGGCATGTCAAAGAGGAGCTCAATCAGCTCGTCGAGCTCCTTAATCCGAACTCGGTACTTTTTAGTGGGACTATGTCGAAGGTGAATGTCACATCACCCTAGCTGATTCTCTTTGCAATTAATCTTCATCTTTCAACTTGGTTTTCCATCTACTTGGTTTTTCTGCTTTAATTTGCTCCTATTCCATGACAACGGGAAGGTGTTTATTGTCTTAACAATAAGAAATTCGATAGGTCCTATTTGCGAAGGAGATGAAGACCACACTCTCAATAGATGAAGTGAGGCATCTCGCAATAAGAGCAACGATTGTCGAACACAATCTTTGAATTGGCTAATATGGTAGGAGGAATCGCCATATCAAACCCTGTAATTATGGCTTAGAATGCAGGGGAAGGTGATTCAAATTACCTGTCGGTTCTGAGTTTTACTTGGTGTGGACGGTGGATATTGAGAACGGCCAGACACCCAAGCAAATTATCAAAGTCTGGAATGCTGCCCGGCAGGTTGATCTAGCTCGACTCGTGCGACGCCTTGAATGGGGATACTCTACATGTACAGACATCTATCTAGAGCGTTGCTCAAAGAAACAATACGACACCAGATAGGGCCTTGTGAAGCTTGTGTTCCGGCCCGTAACACATTCCTGGTTGCACACATACTTATATGTATGCCCCTAGAGTGGAAGGATAGAGCTCTTGCTGCTTCAAATATGGAGAAATTAGGGGTTGAATGTGCTCGAATTCTTAAAAAGTCTACAGTAGAGGAGAGCATATTACTGATGAATTTCTATCCCTTGTCCTCCGGCATAGCTTGACAACTTCTCATGGTTCTAGATGGTTCTCAACTAGCTTTACCTTGTAAAGTGAATGATCAAGAAGCAACTATTATACAATACCAAAGAAGTTTCTCCACTAGTGGTTGATCCGAGACATGTATTCAATTGTCACGTCTCTCAGTTGTTGTCGGAGTTGCGGAAGTCATTTGTCTCGAAATATAGGATTCTAGAACAAATACAGTGAACATGGATTCCTACCAATATTGGGATGACGATGTCTAGTTAGTGCCCTCAAGCAAGTTTTCTACCCAACTACAATATGATTCTAAACTTGGAAGACTTAAAAAAGAGATTTTGTTGGAAAAGTAGTGAGTATTATCCTATATGATCATTGAACTATTAATATCATATGACAATTATCGTTATTGATGGAGGGTACATTTTGGATGTGATTAATTTAGATAAGATCTCAGTGATCACTACAAAGCTCTTGCAGCGTGAGCAAGACTTCTGGATTGCAATGAACAACATACCAAGAGTTGATGATGATGATCCAGACAAAACATGTTCAAACGTCACAGGATCTTTCTCCAAAACTCTATACTGCTGTCAAGCATAACATCTCCAAGAGACGAAGATACAATTGTTTCTAAATGCTGATGACTTGTTAGGCAACAAAATCCATATCTAATGTCTATTCTCTCTCAGTATGCCATTGAAGGTTCACATTGTTTTATTCAGCATGGCTTTCAAGGTGTATATTTTTCCAATCAATCATAATGCATGTATAAATTCTTTCATATCATGACGTCTAGGGATGCTGTATTCAAATGATTTCTGGAAGCATATATAAAATGAACAAATTTTTTTACAATTTCTTTATTATTGTAATATTTGAAGTTGTCATTTTCTCACCTGATTTGCTAGTTGATAGTCAGTTGACCAAGATAGCTTACACTGAGCCAAAAATGCTTCATTATTAGTTGGCCCATTGGAATTGAATGATGGAATAAATTTTTTTTTATTGTATCTATTGATTATGCTGTATACAAGAGCATCCATTTGATGGCAGTTGTGATTGATCGTCTACCATTCAAATTTATTACTTGCTTGTAGAATGGAGGGTGTGGTATGTGCGCCTTTTCCATGAAATCTTTTGTGGTGATTAGCTACTCTTTACATGCTTTAAATTAACTTCATCGATTCAATTTCCATAGATCCGTGTAGAAAGCTGCAAGTGATGCAGTCGATGGAGAAAGCAGTGATCTCTATGAAGACATGATGCTAGATGATGAGGCAGAAGCCAAGCTGATGGGATCCATTCTTGATAGTGTTGCAAATGTTCTCAGTGATTGCTATCTTTTAGTAATAACGTACCGAAAGTTCTTGATTGTGCTGGACGGCTGTGTCCCACAGTCATTTTTTTATTCGACTATACAAGAGCCTGAAGAAATTTTTGACCCCAGGATGAATTCGGATGCAACAGAAGGTAGTGAAGCAATGGATTTGAATGCTGACCATGTATCGTCTCAAGAAGTCATCAACTCCCACAGTGAGCAAGAAGATGAGGACTTCAGTGACGTAGAGGATGGAAATTTATGCGAGAGAAAGGATGAAGGCGATTTAGTGGAGCAAAATCAAGACAAACTCAGGGGAGTGAGCTTGAGTATCAAAAATTTTACAGAAGTGGATTTTGAGCGATTTGGATCAATGTATGGGCTGCACTTCAATTCCAAGTTAACAAAGAATCTGGACTCATCTCAATGGTGACAAGGCGAACCTCACTTTACACCAAGCAATAGAGAGAGGACATTCATTCCCTATTCTTACAATATGAGAAGAATAAGAGGGCGAACAAAGAATACTACACTTCAAACCTAGTGACACATTTGTACTCGCTGCCGCATCATGATTATCTAGGCGAGAAGATGTACTTTGTATATGTCGATGAAGTATAGGATTTCATACAAGCACAGATTGCACTACTCAAATTTATTAGTGACAATCTAAAACAGGGGTTTCTGTTTGCAGGAGATATAACTCAAACCATTGCCCGTGGTGTTGGATTTTGCTTTGAAGATATCAGGCAGCTCTTTGATGAGTAATTTATTTAGAGAAATGATCACGGCGTATCTTCTGTTCAAGGGCATTCCAAGTGTGGAAGCAGCTCTGGCATGAAGATGCCTGCCCTCTTCCAATTGAGCATGAACTTCTATACTCACATGGGTGTTGTGGACATCGCCGATAGAATTGTACAATTGCTGCATCGCTTTTTCCTCAATCGATTGATAAGCTTGATCCGGAAAGCAGTGAACAGTAGGGAGAGATCCCAGTTTTCTTGAAGACTGAGGAGAACCGTGGTCTCGTGACTGGTCTTTTTGATATAGGAGGAATCACAAGTGGAGGTGGATGCGAGTTTGGGGCCGAGCAAGTGATACTTGTACGTGACAGTGAGGCGAAGAATTACCTCGTCAAGCAGCTTGGCCAGAGGGGGCTTGAAGTACCAATTTGTTGCCTTGAATGAGCTCAGGTTCAAGCTTCTTTATGTGCTTACTTGCAAGAAATCCTTTATGCTTCTCACTAAGTTGAATATTATAAAATTATTTTGGATTGATAACCTCTTTTTATCAAAAGAAAAGTAATTATTAGGCCAAAAATATTGATCCTGATCAATGGTGACGGTAAACAGTTGACCTCATATATGTAGACAAGAGTCACAACAACAAAATTGATTGATAGACAATGATCACACTACAATAAGAAGGGGGTTTTGCAACAGTTTGCAATGGCTCTGTGGTTACAGCCAATGAAACATTGAGGTGCCAAAAAAATGTGGTTTGCAAATACAATGCAAAACCATTGCAAAACCATTGCAATAATGAAGAAAAAGCCTTGGGTGTAGAAAAGCTGCAGACTCATAACTAAACTTTTAAATGAAGTTGGCTACATGGAATTCAATTTTTAGCCTTAGATTCATAAGTAGGAATGAGCAATAAAGTGAATGGGGTCTTGACCAAAATCTTCCCACTATGAAACTTTTTGACGAAAATCTAGGATCTCAATTCTTATACATTAAAGAGAGTAGTACATCATGTGGAATCCGCTGGGGAAGCATAAAACTCCTAGCAATCAAAGTCCTACATTTTATGGATATGAGTACCGAATTTGAAGGAGCTGCCTCCATATCAAGCCCCTGCCTTACAAGGAAAAGCTAAATCATGTAGCAGAGATGGAAATTAATTGAACTTTAGGTTTTCTTCTGAAAAAAATGCAATAACTCATAAGTAATTCATTCCAACTTGGAGCCTAGATTCGTCACTCATGTTTCCAAATACGAAAAACCCAGCGCTTTGTTCCTAGTTGGAAGTGAACTTGCAGCAGTTGAGTAAATCCTCACAAACTAGATTTCAATTCGTAAAAACTATGGGGGTGACGGATGAATTTCTAGAAGAGCTACATGACAATTCCTGGCGTTTGGAAGACTTGTTGTCGTAGCACGTCGGGTCAGTATTCCTCCGGAATGCAATGGTTTGACATCAAAACACTCTCAAGTAAACCGCTCCGGTTTCGTATCCTCAGGGAATCTGTGAAGTATTCTAAATCTGTCTAATACTTATCCACCCACCGTCTAGTATCCGGACTGGACCCGGGTTTCAATACCCCAGGTCTCCAGTCATAAAGTGAGTTTGATTTACTCTTTGTTTATTCCTCAGAGAGGTTTCCGGAATGTTTATGTAGTGGCCGGAAAGCTACTTATTCCCGTGACTTATAGTGGCTGGACACCCACTTTCACTACCACTCTATCCTATCTACTCAATGAGAATGAGGGGCGGACACCTTCACAACATCCGGAATAGATTCCGGATGCAGGTCATACAAGAATCCTGCTATATTACAACGACACTTCCCTCGGTAAACTCTCCGGAATTGTTCCTACTCCTTTATCATCGGATAACCTGAACGCAAACACTTTCCCATCACTGGAGATTCTTGGATCCGACCAGGGTGTGCGTGGGAATTTCGGACTCTCCCGGAATCCGCTTCAACCGGAACGCAGCCGGGAGTCAAGAGTCAATCTTCCCTCATCTTCTCTTCCACGACCCTGATCTCCTACGCCTTAGAGGGTACGATGCAAAATCACTCACCCGGAATCTCAGAGAAAGAAACTACGCCAAACAAGATTCACTTTGGGAAGAATCTACATCCCAAGTGGTGAGTCCACCAACCCCTCCCTAGTGTCTACAGCACGATCATCCGGATTTAGCTCTCTTCTGGTGATTCTTGGATTCGACCAGGGTATGTGGGAATTTCGGAATCTTCCGGAACCCGCCTTTAACCGGAACGCAGCCGGGAGTCAGGAGTCAACCCTCCCTGATCTTTTCCTCCACGATCCCTGATCCTCTACTCTGAGGGAGAGCATGACCCAGGTCATCAACTATCAGACTTAAAAACAAGGAAGCTTGGGCAGACTACGCCCACTTGGAACGGACTCACTCTCTTTTCCTGTCAAACACCCCTTAACACATGGTTCATGTGGAAAGTAAAAATATTAACAAAGAAGGGAGTACAACTAAGAGCGAAAAGATGAGTGGCTGAACTCTTGAGTTCAGTCCTTAAGTACTAAAACTAACCAACTAAAACTAGGTTGAGCAGATCGGAATAAGCCGGACCAGATCCTACAAATCCGCCCGAATTGAGACTTTTCGGATTTCCAGAATCTCATAGTTCCGGATCCGGAAAACTTCCGGATCTAGAAGTACTCCGGATTAGATCGAATTCCAGAAAGAACTAATCTGGAACCGGACTATACAAAACTTAATCCTATCTGTAAGTTACATTTACAGGGAAGGAGGAGTGGCCGGGTGCAATTCTGAGCCCCATCGTTAGTCGCTCACTTTCCTCCTCACCGTATAATCTATCACTCTAAATCCTATATTCTAGCTATCATTATACTACTTCCTACTTTTCGGATGCTTTGCCTTTGCTCTAGAGGCGCCGTCGTTCAAATCGGATTTGCCGAGTGTCTTCGCCGGAGTACCGCCGAGGAGATGAGCTGGGAGGGGTCATAGCCAGACTGGATGGAGTGGCGTCTTGGGCCGGAACCGGGGTCCGCATGAATGTGATTCCTGGGCTGACGTGACTTGGGCCCGGACTTCCGGATGACTGGAGTACCCGCGCAACACCCGGACTAGTCCCCGCTCTGGGTGGTCTACCTGGAGAGATAGTCATTCCTGCAATCATCTGGAACTGGGGCAGGATGGGCCTTGTTCCGCTGATGTCATCCGCCCTAGCAATTTCCTCCTCCGTCGGGACATCGAGATGCACCCATTCAGCTCCTCCCGGAATCGGAGGTACGGGGGAAGGTATGTCCACCAACTCCTCCGGGACGCTGCCTTTTCTCCTGAGGTGGTTCCGCCTGCACTTCCATCCCCGAGGGAGTTGGCCGGAATCACTATCACTTCCGGACTCGGTGGAGCGGTTTGCATTCCTTGATCTGCTGGTGGTTGGGGCGGGACCAAGTTATCAACTAGGAGTCTCACCTGGTCCAGGGTATGGCCCAATCCGGTGGGCTTGATCTACCAGAAACCGGATAATCTGGCTCTTCGAGAGGTGGTCTTCCCGGTCCAACTTGGCGTCAAAGAGTCTCGCCTTGTTGACAATGTCGGTGGGGAGGTTGAGAGCCTCCCTTACCTCCATGAGTGCGAGGGCTGCGGCAGCCGCCCGAGTCTGGGCTTCAGCGGCCTTGTTCTCAGCTACCCTGTTTGTCGTCCAGAGTCTCCCACACTCCACTTGCAAGGCCATCACCTCCTCCTCCAACTGTAGCGTCCGGGCAGAATTCCCTACGGCCGCTCGGACAGCTCCCGGAAGGTTGTTACGGTCGGAGCAATCCACCAACCTGGCTATTTCTTCCAAGTTGTCCTCCTGATTCCGGATGATAATCCGGAGCTCTTCTACTGCGACTACGATCCGATACAGTGGTAATGGGTTTGTGGTAGCTTGAGAAGGCTCCGGTTCATCCATCCTGGTCCTCTTGTACCGCCCCAGACTGCCCTCCAAGAGTCTTGACATTGTCTTCCTCCTCATCCCGGATCTTGTAATTTCCGGAGGTGAGGGATCCGGGTGATCCGGCTTCTCCGGCAAAGACAGTTCCAGATCGGAGTCTGACTCCCCCCCGCCATACTGCCGGATCCTCTCCTAGCTCTCCCAGTTCACTTGCTCCTCCTCCCGGAATAGTTCGTGGTGGTTATAAAGGTAGGCGAGATAGGAGGAAAGCGGCGTCCCTTTTGGTTGAGGAAGAGCCTTGACCATCTTGATCACCAGCTCGTGCATGAGGAGCGCCCAATCTACCTTCCTCTTCTTCCGGAATGCTCCCAAGATGGTGCTGGCCCAGGTGGCCGTAACTCGGGTCGGCTTCTCCGGATAGAGAATGGGGATGAGGAAGGATAATACCGCCCTGGCCCTATCATCAACACAATCTGCCACGGAGAAGCCCTCCTTCGCATCCGCTGTTCACTCCAGAAAAAGGTGAAGAGGTAGGAGAGCGGAATCGAGAGAGTAAGAGAGCCAGGAAATTGTAAGAAGGGTTTGGTCCGGCTGGCTCTAATCCCTCCCCTCTTATACCTTCCGGCCGCACCGGATTCTGTTAGGGTAGTGATTACAACGCGGCTTCTAGTCCCACGCCATGAGTGGTGAACGGTAACATGTGAGTTGTGAGCAAAAAATTATTGAAGATTGATAAATTTAGTATATACTAGCTCACCTACCAATTTTTTGGGGGTTTTAGGGGGGTCCCAGACCTGATAATATTCGATTTTTAAAATTAATACACTGTCGGTGTGAGTTATTATAGTAGATTGGCCTTGAAACACTTCATAATCTACAAGAAGGTAACACTGTAGACTGAGTACTCAGGAATTGACAGAACTTGCATTATGATTGATTGGTCATCTGCTGTCATGGCTATGATTAAGATGCACAAATGAAATTCAGAAAGATGTGCCGGTGGTATATCTGGATACCTCACATATGTGCTACATTCATGGTATTGGTTTTATCATGTTGCATATTTTATACGATGGTTTCACCTAAAACTGCAGTGCTCAACACGAGAGGTGAGGTGCTGACCTTTGAGCGGACTTGGGAACAAAGTCTCTGCCACAGTGGAACAGGAGTTGACCACACACCATTGGTACCTCGCATGGTAACCCCGAGTTTCTTGGTGGGTACCCCTTTCAGAACCAAGTCCACCTTTTGGTGCACAATCTTCTCAAAAAGTAGGATATGCATAATGTTGAATAGACTTTGTGAACCATGCAAATATTTTTCTCTAACAAGACAAGAGAAGGGGTTCGCTTTTTTCGCTGTTTATCATCACCAACTATGCTGTGCCTGCAGGCTCTGGAAGCCGGGCGCGTGTTCCTCTTCCTGGAAGGTCACAAGAATTCACACGACCAAAAATTGGGTTGAAAAGGCTCCAGCTAGCAACCAAGGCCTCCTACCGTCAAGCCACAGAATATAAAGCATCAACATCTCTACTAATTTGTCTCCACCCAAAAAGTTTTTCATACTAGTTACCACGTGACAACTGTATTCTTTATCACGACGCTCTGGATTTAGATCCAGTCAACTGCAAAACATTAACTCCTGCAAAACTGCATCAGGTGTTAAAAAAGGCAAGAAATCCTTTCCTGTATACTAGACGAACCAACTCTGTACGATAGCTTATGTTTGGCAAACTCTCCTCCAGCTGCACTTGCCAGGAGTGCTAAATTTTTGCCGTGCATTAGGATAGCTGCCTTCAACATGCAGCGCACATGCGATCAACGAAAGTTCCAACACTCATCTCGTCGTGAAGGAGCAAATGCAGAGCGTTGTTGACATAGCGGAAGTCTTCCCATCGTCTACTCATCTCATTTTGTCCATCACAATCTGTTCGATAAGATGTGAACTCAGTAAGCACAACACAATTTGCCCTCTACAACCGTGTAGATTGCCATTCCGGCCGGAAGATATCGATGAGCCTCCCTTCCTCATCGGAGTCGCCTGAAAAGGTGGTTACACTATACTAAACAAAGCCGCTTATGAGGATATCTTACACCATCTGACTCTTTCCCCACCCCTACTCCCATCATGTCTTCCAAGAGGTGCTGCAACTTCCTGAGCTCTGCCTTCTGCGAGTTCCTATTGTTGCTGCACCGCGCAAAGCCAAAATCCACCAAGCAGACAGAAGGCTGTGTACCCCGCACAACCATAATATTCCGTGCCTCAACATCCCCATGAAGCAGCTTGCACGCATGGACTGCACCAAGTGCCTGAAGCGCCGCAGTGGCCACCTCCTTGGTCACTGTTGCTGAGAACCAAAAATAATACATTGATAGGTAAATAAATGCCTACTCTGCCTGCTCATTGTGGACCACCGGAGATTCCATTCCGGCATCATGACACAGCTGCACGCAGCCCTCGAGACCAGAAGAGCAAGACAACCACACTCCGCATTTGCTGGTCTCAAGAGCTTACGACTTACCAGGTCCGAGTGGACTGCCATCGATCAACTCATATATAAACAACTGCCACGAAATGCGGGTTCCATATCCATCAATGGCGGGTAACGAAACACCCAAATGCTCTTGTAGTTTCGTAGGCACCCACCTGTTCAGAGCCTCGTATAACCACGGCCGTAAGACGGTATGTACGTAACAAGATCAAGGCGGTATAAGGTGTGGCAAATCGAACAATGATTTAACACGTAAATGGTCCATCGCAAGCATCTAACAAAGATCATCACACGGGGCATCGCCAATGAAAGACCACTCCATGTCAGCCCCGGATTAGACCAAGTAGAAGTCAACTTCTAGATGGGCACGCAATATTTCCACACCACACAACTCCAGCTCACCTCTGCACGTTCCGACTTGCGGGGAGCAAACTTCACTGCAACACGGCGACCATTCAAACGGCCACCAACCATGCAGCCACTCCATCCCTCATTGGCAATAGGGCGGTCGTCCAGATGAAGGTCCGATGCACGGATCTCCTACAATTGCTTCTGCCTCCTATTCGAGTATGCCTCCTGAGTCCTGCACATGAACTTGCAATCATTCCACCGTTTGTTTTTTTCTATGTATTCCAAATACATGGCAATGCTTGGATAGCTGGCTAGACAGGTTACCTATGTGAAGACGTTTCAGAACTACCAATTTTGTTCTCATTCGGATAGTAGCTGGGATCCATAGCTTCATCATCTGTAGAACCACCACTGCGACTGGTATAAGGGGTAACCTCCCAACTCCAGGGACGCTCACCCTCCTTGGATGAAACATCAAACTCACCACCGGTGTCCACGGAAGTATTGATCAAATACGCAACCGCAGCATGTAAAGGCAGTTTCTTGTCATTCCAATTGAAAACCACTGAGATATAGAGGCAGCCGGTATGATCTCTTTTGAAGAGATACCAGTTCTGGATATCGGTGAGAACGCCATATCCAACCTTAGCCCTGCAATTCAACGGGAAAGAAGGTAGCATAAGGAACACCTCACATTGTCATCATCAGCTTCTTATCGGAGGGTCGAGCTAATGTAAGACAAGTCCTTGTGAGCACCAGGATTCGAGGTTACACAGCACTAAGGCCTCTTTAGAATCTCAAGAAGATTTGCTTTCGTAATATTTTGCGAGAAATCATCACAACTTCAGTACTAGACGCCAGAAAATCCACCGGTAGCCAATAGAAAGGGAGAAATCGCGGGCCTGTCTGAAACTTTTGATCCCTGAACATAAACTTGAGACACAAAAAAAATACACAAAAACCATGGTGGAACAACGAAGGATTGTGGACAACAGGAAACCTTTGTAAAGATAAAAACCTGGTTCAAGCACCAAACGCTGCCCAGGCAAAAAAAGGCTTGTTAAAAGGACTACACTCTACTTGGAATATTGTGGCAAAGGCCGTGGCAAACCTTGCAAGTCTGAGCTCTAAGCTGATCTAGACCCACCGAAACAACCCCCAAGCTGCCGGTAGTCAAGGGTTCAAGAACAGCTTACAAAACCAAGTATTCATACACCTGAAGAATGCAATTAAGTAGACTCTTGGCTTGTCCTTTTGTAATCCCAGAGTTGCACCAGCAATTGAAGTCGCTGCCTGAACCAATGCAGCCTCCATGTTAGCAGGCATGACAATTGACCATTCTTGACAAATCGTGAAGGCGGGAATTAACCAACAATCGAATGAGATCTGGTTATACAGTACCTGTCCGGCAGGAGCATCTTGTCCAAAGTTTATGGATCCGCACGGGACACCCGAGACCTCCATTTTTCAGCTCGAAAACAGCAACACCCTTGTCGTTGGATTTCACCAAGATATCCGCACGAGGAGATTTGCCATAATAAAGATATTTTACAACTTCTTTGTCCTCAGACCTTGATTTGTCTGAGTTCTCCGAGTTTCCATCCTCTGAGTTGCCTTCCTCTGCTAAGCAAATTGAAAGGTTGGCTTCCGTTTCGTACGTTATCGATGCACCTGATCGCTTCTTGTTCACAAAATTGCAGGTGCTCGACATGACAGAATCGGCGACATGGTGCATATTCTGCGTTCCTACGCTGGCTGGTTGGTCATCCACTTTTTGAAATATCCGCTTCACTTTGTCTGCCTTCTCAAGAAAGCCTTTAATGTCTCTCTCTACATCCCAGAACTCCACTTTGACAGGCGTGTGCATCCGCTCCTTTTGCGTAGTGCATGGTGTCTTGATACAACGCCCTAAGTCCCACGACGGCAAGTCCTGACGTAGCCAATCATACTCTGCGCATTTATCTGCACGTGCAATCCGGTAGTTTAATAAAAATCCGAAAACTCCAAGGAAGTGCTATACTTGCAATCGTTGCCATCGCGTTGGTCAAGGAAGGCGTACATTTGGTACACTGGCAATACAGGTACCTTTCTTGATACAAAGGCAAACACAACTTTATAATTTTTCCCGTTGTTCGATCATACACGCACCTTCGCATGCCTCACCAAACCGAAAAGCATCTAAACGGGTCCTAGGACAACCCTACAGATGGATCGCCTCGAAACGACCCACAATAAAGAGTAAATATAACCCAGAACACCTAATTCGGCAACAAAGAACCGGCTACGGAACAATCGAGGTTAGTGAAGTAAACTATCCAATCCTATGCCAAGCCTAATCCCATAACCATGACAATAACCTTCACCCAAGAATCTAGCAGCCCTCGGCAACTTTAAAAGACAAAGAAGATGAGGAAATGGGCCTTCAATGACGAGTGATAGGAGTGACCTCGTCCTTGCAGGAGTAGCGCTTCCTTGTCTCGGAGTTGCTCTTCCACTCTTTCTATCTTCTCTTCCACTCTTCTTATCTGCTCCTCCACGCTTCGTATCTGCTCTTCCACGCTTCGTATCTGCTCTTCCACGCTTCGTATCTGCTCTTCCACGCTTCTTATCTGCTCTTTCGGATTTCTCCCACCGTCATCCATTCTCCTCGAGGATCCAATTCAACAGTCAACCAACGATGAGAGCCCGATCCAAAGATCACAACCCCTCAAACCCCGATACGATGATCTCTCCACTCTACTCTCAGAACTCAAGTCCTCATCACCGTTTCGGACCAGCTCTAGTTAACCTCGCACCAGCATCGATGCGCAATGAACTTATCCATGTCAAAGTCCAGAATGTCCACTGGCATCAATGTCCAGCAGCTCGCGTCCCACTCGTCAAAAAGAAGTTGCTGAATGGAGGCAAATGAGACGAAACAAACCCTGACTGGAAACCTCGACGAGCACCCCCGATACCCGGATCAAAACTGTCCAATACCCACGGAACCACAATCGAAACCACGTCCAAAATATCACTTAACCAAACCAGTCTTAAAATAGGATAGTATTTAGGCCTTCCGGGGGTTGGAGCAAAAAATCGCCCGTAAGTGCACGATTGGCCTCCTATTTTAACCGGTTAAGGCCTCAGGGTGTCTTTGTTTTGGAAGATTTGTTATGAAATACGACTTGGAAGAAGGATTAGGAGGTGATGTGTGTTTATAAATATTTTTTAATCATTTTTTAATAAAATTTGTTGGGATGGAGTTGAAATGCGACATCTTCAATGTGATAATCTTTTGGAATTTTTATGATACATAAATGAATGAATGAGTAAAGTTTTTACAAGGACACTTTAAAATTGAAAGTCTACTCAATCAAATTATCACATACATTTATTTTCATAATTCTACAAAATCTTTCCATTCCATTAATGCCAAATCCAATTTTTCAATTCATAGTAACCTAGCCAAGCTATTTTTAAAAATAAACTATTGTTAAAAATAGTTTTATATCATACTTTGAAAATCTCTACCAATCCAAATTGTGTTGTAGGACTTATAGTGATTAAAGATGTACAAGCAAATTTTGAATATTGTGAAGCCTCCAAATCATTTGTGGCTTGGAATTTGACTCACTTAGTAGTTAAAGTGAAGAATTAGATGAAGATTGATATTAATATTGAGAAAATTGTTCATATTGGCTTCTAAGCTAATTAGAAGAAATTGAATAAATGTCAATTAGAAGCAATGAATGTTAGTTGAATTATTTAAAAAATAATAAACAATTAGTATTTCAATCCCAAGATAAAGATTGGGAAGTTGAAGACTTTGGTGGCAATTAGAATGTGGATACTAGGGTTAGTTAATAAGGTGAAAATGGTAAGACCAATCTTTATATAATAGTTCTTGACTTGATAGAATAAAAGGAAAGAAAGGCTTTAATCCTAAATCCTAAATCTTAAATCCTAATCCTAAATCTTAATCCTAATTTTTTTATTTTTAACAATAAATCTATATATTTTTTCAAAATAACTGTTATAAAGTTTATTAATGACCATTGGAATTAAAATAATTATATTTAAATATTTGTATATAGAATAAAGGACATATTATTACTACATAATATTATTCATTACAATATATGTCCTATATAAATAGCCCATAGTTTTCTCAAACAGATTTTGAATGATTCTCCACTTGTTATACTTTGAAAAATGGATTGCAAATGCATCTAAGCAAAAGAATACCAAAATAGAGGAGTAAATTTCAAGACATGGGCCAGTTTACATCTATGTTCCAAGGGGCCATGGATGGAGGATTTTCAAAGTTAGATTGGTAAGAAACAAGTATACCATCAAATATGAAATTTTCAAGGTAGTAATAATAATAATAGTACTAATACTAATACTAATAATAGTAATATTATTAATATAGTAATAAATATATTGCAACTGGCAATAGCCTCCAAGAAATTAAGCAGAACGTAGAGTCAAACTAATCTCTAAATGCTATGGAGGACCAAATTGGTCTCTGGGTGATTTTGAATTGAAATAACATTGAAATGAAAGAAAATTTTATGGGATCCCGTAAGTGCACGATTGGCCTCCTATTTTAACCGGTTAAGGCCTCAAGGTGTCTTTGTTTTGGAAGATTTGTTATGAAATACGACTTGGAAGAAGGATTAGGAGGTGATGTGTGTTTACAAACATTTTTTAATCATTTTTTAATGAAATTTGTTGGGATGGAGTTGAAATGCGATATCTTCAATGTGGTAATCTTTTGGAATTTTTATGATATATAAATGAATGAGCAAAGTTTTTACATGGACACTTCAAAATTGAAAGTCTACTCAATCAAATTATCACATACATTTATTTTCATAATTCAACAAAATCTTTCCATTCCATTAATGCCAAATCCAATTTTTCAATTCATAGTAACCTAGCCAAGCTATTATTAAAAATAGTTTTATATCATAATTTGAAAACCTCTACCAATCTAAATTGTGTTGTAGGACTTATAGTGATTAAAGATGTACAAGCAAATTTTGAATATTGTGAGCCCTCCAAATCATTTGTGGCTTAGAATTTGACTCACTTAGTAGTTAAAGTGAAGAATTAGATGAGGATTGATATTAATATTGAGAAAATTGTTCATATTGGCTTCTAAGCTATTTAGAAGAAATTGAATAAATGTCAATTGAAGCAATGAATGTTGGTCGTTATTTAGAAAATAATAAACAATTAGTATTTCAATCCCAAGATGAAGATTTGGAAGTTGAAGACTTTGGTGGCAATTAGAATGTGGATACTAGGATTAGTTAGTAAGATAAAAAAGGTAGGACCAGCCTTTATATAGTAGTTCTTGACTTGATACAATAAAAAGAAAGAAAGGCTTTAAACCTAAATCTAAATCCTAAATCCTAAACCTTAATCTTAAACGTTAATCCTATTTTTTCTATTTTTAATAATAAATCTATATATTTTTTCAAAATAATTGTTATAAAATTTATAAATGACCATTGGAATTAGACTAATTATATTCAAATATTTGTATATAGAATAAAGGACATATTATTATTACATAATATTATTCATTATAATATATGTCCTATATAAATAATCCATAGCTTTCTCAAACAGATTTTGAATGACTCTCCACATGTTATGCTTTGAAAAATGGATTACAAATGCATCTAAGAAAAAGAATACCAAAATAGAGCAGTAAATTTCAAGACATGGGCCAGTTTACATCTATGTTCCAAGGGACTATGGATGGAGGATTTTCAAAGTTTGATTGGTAGGAAACAAATATACCATCAAATATGACTTTACATTGGAGGCTGAAATGAGGTGTCAGGACTAAATTCTGATGTTGGATGGAATTAAGGTAAGAGCTTAGTTTCCAAATTTTATGTCAGGCCTTCTAAAGATTGGGTCTAGCACAACGGTAGGCCTAAGCCTCACGCCAAATCAAGAAAGCCTTAATTCTATGTCAGGCAACAAGAAGGATCGAGAGACCTTGGGAGGCTCTTTCTCTCTTCCACTCGACCAAAACTAAACCAACCCTAAATTTTCAGTACAATGATATCAAAACCATTTGTGTATGAAATATGTTCTTAAAAAGATCTATTTATATTTTGAGCTTTAGGATTTATTAGGATTTAGGATGTAGGATTTTTGAAAGAAGTTGTTAGCTAAAATTGAGGCTTTTAGGAACCCACTTTTAATGTTTTTTTTAAAACTTATTTTTTAGTATATTTAATCGTTGAGTTTTTGAGTATTTTTAGCCATTTTGAGTATTTTTGAGTATTTGTAGCCATTCGGCACAATTAACATTTCTACCTCGTAACTATGTTTTTTTGCAAAACTGAGGTTAATGAGCCTATATATGTTCTCTTCTAATATTCAATCTAGTAGGAGACATCAAAAATTTCATCCAAATAAACACATGATGAAGCTTAAACTCAAAAGTTCAGGTCAATAAATCGGTACCTTTCACTGAGCTGTTCTTATCTTAATATGTAGTTCCTTTGCCAAAACATTAGATGGTTGATTTGGTAATTTCACCTTATACTCTTTGATTTTTAATTATTTTTAATTGATTACAACAAAGCCTTTGAATAATTTTCCAAAGTTTTCAACCTTTTTTTTTTTTTTAAATTGATGCTAATCTTGGCTAAAATTCTAACTAGTTCCTAATTAAAATACATTTCACTGATATACTAGGACGAAATTTTCAAAGTAGTAATAATAATAATAGTAATAATATTAATGCTATTAATAATAATATTATTAATATAATAATAAATATATTGCAACTGACATTAGTCTCCAAGAAATTAAGCAGAACGTAGAATCAAACTAACCTCTAAATGGTGTAGAGGACCAAATTGGTCTCTGGATGATTTTGAATTGAAATAACATTAAAATGGGATGTCTGACACCTTTCCTCTACTACTATTTTGGTCTCATGGATTGTAATCATTTATAGTAATTAAAAGTATAAAATATATTTTTTGCAAATGATGTGGTGCACCAAATGGAAGTATGTTGGAATGAAAGAAAATTCCATGGGATGCATTCTACTTCATAGGGCAGCTGTGAACATAATCTATCCTTATAGGACTAGCACAAGAGGCAGATTCTTGTTGTTCTTCATGCCAAGAGCCTCTTCAAAGCAGGTATGTGATCTTCTCTTTTATATGTCAATGACTTTTTTTCTTGTTAAATCAGGACCCCTTCCAATGATGGATTGCTAAAAGGGCTAAAAATGATAATACGCAAAGCATATTCAGATATAACAAACTGGACCGATACAAACAAAAGGAGATTGGAGATGAACACTTGAAAGATTTGAACCCTAAATTTGCAACTCTAAAATTTGGAGGAACTACAAATTGAGATAGGAGTGAGCGCATTACAAAGCATGTGGCTCTTGGTAATAAATTACTCTTTATTCACACCACCGTATTGTCTTCATGTTTACGAAATTATAAAACAGCCATTAGACACTCATTATTATCAAAGAATATATAATCAATGTAATAAGATCTTTTTTTAATTAATAATTTTTAGTTTGGAATTTTGGCCATATTAGGAGGTTCATAACTCCTCGTCCACCTCTGCTTTTGAGGCATTCTTGGACATTCCCAAATAAAGACGTTGTGAGCTATCTCATACTCCCAATCCTACCCTCATGGCTCATAGTCCCAATAGAAGAGAGGGGTTTTCAATGTCCAAGGTTCTTTCTACACTTAGGTCCACTTTGGGTCCCATCACCAACGATGCTACAAGGCCTAGATGCCACTCCAAGGTCCTCCTTGTGCCCATGATGTTGCAAGCACTCCTCGAAGAGACTGCATGACACTTTGATTTTAATTGTTAGAAGCCATTGGCCTCTTGATTTTCTTTCTTTTCAAATTGATAGAGGGCATTGATATCTTGACCTTTGTTCTTCTATTTCCATTTCTCCATTGAATTTCTTTTGAATTTAATTGTTGAAGAAAGCATTTGCTTCTTAGCCTCTCCTCATCTCTTTTATTCTTTATCCATAATATTTAAACTTATCTTGAATGTATGCTTGATTATTAAAAAAATTGTTATTTTTTAATAAATTCTGTTATCTCTATTATATTGTATTATATCTTGGCATTACATTTTTACATTTTAGTTTCTTGTTGTCCTGTATTGCAATATTACATCCTAATTGTTTATTTTATTTGTTTCAAATGTTGGAGCCCAAGGCCATAGCTAGACATAATGAATACAAATGTTGGTTTTAATTTTTCTTCCTTACCTTAAGTGGTTCTTATTCATATGGATGTATTTACTAAGTTAGTTCCTTATATTACATTACATCTAGACTAGTTTTAGTCTCTAGCAATTATTTGCATAATTTTGTGCAATAAGATTTATTAATTTAATTATGATTTATTTTAGAATATACTGTTTGGAAGGCTAATTAATCCTTATGTTGAATTTATTATATGAAACTTAAAAATAAAGTAATAAATAAGAGTCTAACTGTTTGATTTATTTCCATTTCCTACAAGGTTGAAGAGGGTAGTCAAGTGATACGCTTATGCTGGAATGATGTTTTACTTCAAGAGAGTATGAAATGATTTAAAATTCCATTTTGGCTGTTTAAGGTGAAACTTACCTTTGTAATCAAGGTTTTGCAAATAAAATGTGGTTGCAAAAACAACCATTTGCTAACACTAAATCATCATGGAAGATTGGAGCAAGACAATTGAGAGGCATGTTGATGTTGGGATGATGTTTGATTTATAGAAGGTACAAAATAATTTGAAATCTCATTTTGATTGTTGGAGGGCACTCAAATCGGTGTTACCTAATCCCACATTTCAATACATCAAAACTTACATATATAGCATCTATAATTTGTTTTATAATCCAAGTGCATTTGAGGGATGGTGGAGGCAATGATGACTAAGCTTTCTCACAAGGACTTGGACTAATATAAGACCATTTGGTAGGTGCAAATGAGTTATAAAGTGGAAGCAAAATTATCACCCCATCCCATATCTCGACAAGGAATCCAAATGGGATTGATGGAGGTGGAAGCCAAATTCAAAGACCAAATTTTCTCAGGAGCACTCGAAGCAACATAAAACCATTTGGAGGGTGCAAATGAGCTTCAAAGTGAAAGCACCGCTGCCACTCATGTTACGGGCTCTATAGAGATATACATGATATTTTGGGCTTGACTAAAAGGGTGTGGACTTGTTTAGTAGGTGACTATTATATATGGACATCTATTATTTTACTAAAATGTGCAATAATAAGAATGGCATGTTGTTACCAGGATGTGCTCGGTGGAAGAGATTTTTGGAGATTTCATCTCATTGCGCTTATTATTATTGATAGGAATTGAAGCTATGACATGAAATCAAACATGTTGTAAGTACACTTTGTTTAGGGTGCCTTTCTTCTATCTGAGCGGCTGAAAGAGGGAGTTACCGTGCTAGCCAGGTATAAGAGAAGCATGCAAACCAAAGGACAAAACGATTATGTGGATGGAGGCGGAGCATATACCTGTAGGTCGACGGATCCCATCTCAGCTTAGTTCATCATCGGCCCTCATCCAAGCAAGGCTTTTTGTGAATATCTCTGACCAATACATGCCGCAGCAAGGAGCCCAAAATATAGAATTCAACTGCAACTGAACCTTACACTCGTTGTTTCCTTTAATTATGCCACCTTCTTATCATCTAATCTGGTGTCATTAATAAGCAAACAACGATATAACTAGAGAAACATAAATTGGAGGAAAAAAAAATACTGAAAAATACAAGAAAAAATATAAATAAATAATATATACTTACATGTAGATAAATAAATAAATAAACAAAATGATCTAAGAAAAATTTGGTACCAATCACTACCATTTTTCTAATCTCATATAGTATGAAATGGTCCTAGTTAAGTGTTGATGACAAAAAAGGTACACGAGTGTCAATGTACTTCAATTTGAACTCATCAAATATCACTTTTAGCCTCATCACATGCAAGATGTTCCTTCCAGTTCCGACTTTCATATGCACATATACTAACTAGCTTTCCTAGAATTTACAACCTTAGAATCATTAGATTGGGCCATAACTTTCACCAAAAGTTTTTGGTACTGATAGTATAAATGAATAGTCACTTATCAACACCAATAGTGTAACACAAAACTGATGTCTTGAAAACACAAAAAGCATCACGACCTAAGAGTACTCAACATTATACCTAGTTCTTTAGAATTATAATTTATCTTCTGCAATTTGAAGGATGGTGGTTTTTTTTTCTTGCTTGCTGAAGGCAACCACTCAAGGATATTTATCCAAAGTATCATCAATCCTTACTGCAGATCAATAAGCTATATCAGTCATCAATCCAATCTGAGGGATTGTTCTTATCTGAGAGCCACTGACCCAGCTTTAAAACAAGATTGCCAAGAGAAAAAAAAGTTGCTTCTTTATTTCTGCAACTTCAACTATACGGTTGTGAAACAGACTTTAATGGTCTTGTCCACTCATGGATTCAAAGATCAATATCTGGAGTCCTCGTGTGCCTGAGCTATATCTAGAAATAAAAACTTTATATTTGATACACCTTGGACATCAACTTAATCTGCACATACATCCACTAATCACCAAAACTAACCATATACATTAGAATCATGCACTGCAAACATACTCATTCACTCAGCATGCCATAATAATTATTATTTTCATTCACTTTTAGCTACCTTAATTTTGAAGGTTGGAGGCGGCTACTCGGCGAGCTAATTATCAGATTTCTTTTTATTTTTGTATCTTTTTCTTGAAAGGCTTTTGATTATCAGATTGATTTTTTTTTTTTTTTTTTTTTTTTTTTTTTTTTCTGGATGTTGAAGAAGAAAATTTGGCAACTCCAAATGTAATAGCATTAAAGCATTATATCAATTAGTTTTTCATCTCAACGGATCTCATTAGCATTCTAGTTCTTGTTAAATATTATTCGGCTGCTTAAGTGTCAAAATCATTCAGGTTGGATGTACAAACAAATATGAAGTAAAGAATAACTAAACACCATAAAATGTATTAAGTACCAGTAATATTTTTGGAGTTCCTGACTTGTTACAAGTATATTCTTAAAATCTCTTTGTCATTCAATTCACGAAGAACATCTTGGTCTACAATTTGAAGGCAAGTAGTCTGTAAAGCACAGTGTCGACCTACATTTTGTTTAGGCAAGGATTACTCACCTCCTCAGCCATTGACTTTTCTAAAGACTGTCTCTTCCTTCCGCAAAAGAGAACAAGAAAGACTCCTATAAGATTGAGTCTAAATTAGTGTCTGCTGACGAAATGCTTTGAAACTCTTCACCCATTGTATTTTGATCTAACTCAAGTAAGAATGGCTTTGTAACTATATCTTCTATGAGGCTCTCAAATGGTACAGGTGAAGGTAGAAGTCTCTCCTTTCTTGTTGACACCGTCAATGGGACTCCTTTGAGATAGACCTTTTAATTTCTTGTGCCTGTGGTGAGAAATCAAGGATGAAGGATGTTAGATAGAATGATCACACATTGCTTAACAATAAAAAAAGACCAACCTCAATTCCTATCTGGAAAGACAATGAGATGAAACAAAAATCTCTTCCATCGAGCACATCCTGGTAGCAACATTCCATCTTTATTATTGCACATTTTAGTGTATAATAGTAATTAGAGGTACAGTACCTTACGTTTTCCTATTTCGTCGCCCCTTCTACATGCTGGAGAGTCAAATTCAGGTATCTAGGTATAGTAATCGCCTAGTAAACAAGTTCACACCCTCTCAGCCAAGACAATATCTGAGAGTCAGCTTTCTTTGTGAGAATCGCAAACCCTTCAAAATAGTATGAAGCAAAAGAACAACACAGATTATGAACAGTGCATGAATACGTGAACAGTAAATGTGTGAACAGTGAACGTATATTCATTCCACGTCTCTATGAGAAAATAATCTCATCAATTACCATAAAATGAATATATAAAAGATATTAAGAGCAGTAATAAAAAATGCACACATAATTTACTCTTGGTTTTTAAATGACCTTACTCATCTCAACCTACAACATGAAGTACAATTTCAAGCATGAACTAAACACATAATATTAATTAAACTAGAATTATAAACTATTGAAATACGACTATGAGACTTGCAATTTTTAATGGCTGTGTACTAAATAAAAAATTTATACGAATCAAAAAGTAGCCGCAGGGAACAAAATTAAGCAGATTGCAATTAGCTCAAATCGGTTAAGGCAGATCAATCTAATCATTGGAAGAAAATTGACATGCAGAAGCGTCAGAGGATCTTACCGTAGAAGAAATAATAAAATAAGAAATAAACACCAATACGGAAGTAACAATACGAATGGTGTTAAAAACAAAAACTGCTACAACAAAGGTCCCTTAGCGCCAATACACAAGTGAATTTGCAGCAATAAACAAAATTGATGCTAAGTCCTAAATCCTAAACAAGAAAATGAGATCTAGGTTAGCGCAAATAACATCAAAATAAACAGACGATTCGATACAAGAAAATAAAAATAAAAACCTTGAACTAATGCGATAAGTTCAAAAAGCAGCACAAAATAAAGCCCAAGGATAATAAAAACTTACACGGAATATGCAATCCATTTATATACAAGAAATCAACAATGCAAAATACTAGGCTTAAAGAAAAATGAAAACAAACGACAAAAATTCTACAGATGCGGCACCATGAAGCACTGCAAATAGTAGATCCCAAAAGCGAGCTCTGAATATTCACACGGCCAAACTCTAGCAGCAATCAATGCCCCTTTTCATCTAATATCGTGGGCTGATGATGGCAGGTTCAAGAAGCTTCTTATTACATCTAAAGTTGTGAGCTGATTGATGAGAGGTTCAAGAAGCTTCTCTACTTTTCAACTTAAATCCTTCTATAACTACTCTTGTCACCACGTTTAGGGATAGGCATGGTTGAGCTGGTGTCTCAGCAGAAGATTCACTGGACTGTCCAACTTTGGACCCAACTACCAGGCTTAAAAAAATAGAGTTCTGAATTTATATATTTTTTTTCTATTAGGCAAGTGGAAATTATATACACAATGGACCTTATGCCTTTTCGGCAATGAATTACAATTAATCTTTACCAATTGCCACTGCACACATGAGCTAATCGTCTACATTTGCAACACTCATTACGGCCGCCCTCAATCATGAAAGCACTCATTAAAAAAACCAATGAACCCTGTTCTATGGTGAATCTAGATGGCGTCTATCTAGCTTAGTACTCTCAGATGTTGCAGGATGATGTTGATCGATTCAGACAATAATTGAACAAAAGACGAGATACAACTTCTTCTAGAGTATAAGTAAGGTAAGATAAATTTTGCAAACCCACCCCTTTGCAGCTCTCAAGGTGTCTTTGGCCTAGAAGCTGATCAAGCCAAAATTTGATCATCAAATGAGCTGATCTGAATTGACTTATAATTTGGTAAGTGCTTTTCAAAAAGACTAAATCTTGTCCATTACAGAAGCCAACAAGCAGGGGCCAGCATCACAAAATGTGTTTGATATAATTGAGATACTTGTGGGCAACTCATGAAGCCTTGGCTCCAAAGATATGGCCTGTTATGGATATCTGCTTTATCGCTTCATTTTTGTTCCCATATGGACTTTTGGCATTTTTGACCAACTGATGGATGTTTTAACATCCCACTTTTACACAATGATCTGCCTTGTATTAAACTTGTCTTCCATATGGTTTATTAGTATTCTATTTGTATGGTGCTTCCCAAGGGGATACTATCAACTCTTACTGAAGAATGTTATTACTCTAGAATATTTTGATTGGTACTTTGAAGCGTGTTTAACTTCAAGACTATCTCGCTCTTTCCAATGTTGACAACCTGATGTTATGTATTCAGGTTTTGTCTTTGCCGAAGAAGAATCCTTCAGAGGTTCTTCCAATAGCACAGGAAGCAGCTGATATTTTTAAAATTTTACATTACACTTTGGCCAATCTTTTTGAGATGTGTGAAGAATGAATGCTTGCTGACCCTGTTTTTCCACTTCCTTCTGCTTTGCTAGGATAGAGGAGTCTTGTTCTTTGATTTTCTCATTCAAAAGTCAGACTGGATTCCTTTGGAGGCACGCATTGCACAAGATACACAAAAGGCTCAATCCATAAGGCATAACTTAACTCAATCGTACACTTATGATAATTTTTTCAACAGAATTAGAAGAATTTGATCCTTTGGTGTTCACTCATGTGTGTTGCTATTGGACTACACGCTACGTGAAGAAGCCTCTGAGCCAAGCTGTATGAGCTGCAGCATGTACTGTCGAAGAAAAATAGTGGAACATCATCAAGTCTGGTTTCCAATGTCAAATACCTTGGATAAGTCTAGGGTGTTCTATTTGACAACATATGGCATTTTTACAACATTTTTATTTTTATTTTTTTGGTGTTACAAACAGTATGAAATTTAAAAGATTTTTTGGATGAAAAATCCAAATTCCTTAAATCATTTATACTAGACTATATGAAGTTGTATGATTTGGATGAAAGTAGTAGTAAAAATAGATGAATATTGATTTTGTGTCCAAAATAAAGGTGAATGTATAAATACTCAGCTACAAAAAAATACTTTAAATTTTTGTGGAGCATTTATATAGTATGAAAAAAAAAAAAAAGGAAAAAAAGTTATTATTAAAAAAATTAAAAACCACTCTCGTTCAGTTTGTTATTGCAAAACAAACTCTGCAACTTAGTCCTTTCCGGGCAATTTGAATCATATATATGTGGGACACTAGAATTTGTAAGAGTAATAGAAGAAGAGATCTTGAATTACTAAAAATAAAGAAGTATAAAATATTTGTTATTTTTCAATTATTTAACTTTGGCTATTTTCTCTCTTTGATTTCTTTCATCCAAAAAGTATGGAGATTAAAGAAATTTAGAAAATAATATTTTAATGATATAATTTAAAAATCTTTTAATTTATATATTTAAAATATATTTTAAAATAATATTTTAATATACGTGGCGAGGGTTGAAGGTGACATCCACATCTTATTAAAATTATTGAAAAACATCAGTGTTGGGAAGATATGGGTCAATGGATATGTTGAATATAGCCCAATGCTAGATTCAAGATATTTTATAGAAAAGAGTGGAATATCTCGAATCTAGCACAAAGCCTACATCCAAGATATAGTTCATCCATATTCTCCGAATACTAGGTTAACACCCATCGTAATTATAGTGATGGAATTGGAAAAAATATAAATGTGCAAACTAGAAAAATGTTGTAATAAAGTAAACATTATATCCAAATAGCAGCTTTGCCACCTCTTGAATGAATATTTAATTTCTTATTTATTTTTTGTAATATAAGGTTCACCTTCTGCAAAAAATTAATAAATCGCGACTTTTTTATTTTTTGTTGTTGAAAATGACCAAACATGGCCCAAGTAACTCAAAATTATAAAATATTGCTACAAATTAATTTATTGAATTTGTATTTTTTGTCTTCATAATTTTCCAAATTAATTTGTGGTGAACCTGGTATCTAAGTACAGTACTCAACTTTTAGAAGGAAAGTAATATATTGGCACCATGGAAACTCTTGTCAAGATGTATCATTTTGAGTTCTACTAGAACTTCCAAAGAAAATGCAACATTGTAATGAATCCACTTCAATTGCACCTCCAAAAATTTATAAATTATAAAAGTGGAAATTCTAGATTGCTCAAAAATAATAAAGAAATGAAATGTTGGAAATTTAGATGAGAGATCTGCCATACATCTGGCCCTATGAAAGAGCATGCATTTACAGTAGAAAATCGCCATCTGTATTTGGCACATCAAAAATGATACTCGCAATTTTTTTTACCTCCTCTTATTTGTGTCATAAGATTATGACCTTGTTTTGTGTTCTCATTTAGCAAGAAGGTTAGGACAACAAGCTGGAGGTTTGTATCCCATGCATCATTCACTGCACAAGCTTTTGGAGAAATAGTGATATTTGTTATGTTGCTACACAATTGCATAACTCAAAACAAGCGATGAGTCTTGTTCAGCGGAATGGTTCCAGTGATTGACTGATTGGTCAATAATTCATAATTCCCAAAGGTTCCATGAATGATAGATTGATAATGTAGTTTTCTGCCAATAGTATTGGTTGTACTTTTGGCACCAATAATAAAAGTAGAAATTATTTCACCAAAAAAAAATACAAAAATGTAACAAGAAGACAAACGAGAAATTCTATGTACATTAAAAATTTTAATCAATGTGCATTTGCTCAAGTTATTTACATAAGATACTAAGACTATAACCTATTCAAAGTGAAATAATATTTCTTTTGGAGTAAAAACTTTCATGCTAGGAACCTTGTATTATCCCTAAAGTTTCTTGCTCAATGTCATCTCAAAACAACTGAAACATATTTCTTTTGTAATCCAAGGTCACCCTATTAGTTTTTCATAATTTTAATTTATTTTATAGATCCAGACATTGGATCTTGTAACTAACTTCAAAACATACTTTCTACCAATTTTGAGTTGTTGATTCTTCATAAACAATGATATTAATACATTCCAAGTACGTTGATTTTATTACTTCCATAATATCATGAAAAGTCCAAATTCAACTTCTAGGACCTTTAGAAGATAAATAAATAAAATAAATAGAAAATACATGCTAATTAAGAAAAAATAATATAGTTGTTCAAAAAATAAAATTTAGTTTTATAAAGATTTATGACATCTACTTCAATTTCTTACTATACTAAACAATGCAAGATTATATTTCATGCTTTGTTTTTATAAAAGTACAATTATTTTCTGTGAAAATGTAGAAGCTTGGTTCTTGTATGCTCAAACAACCGTGACACGGATTAGTCTCACTGATTGCTTTTCTTTTTCATTTTCTTTTTTTCTCCCTTAGCAAATTGGTGCAAGATTGTACCAATTGAAAGTGATCTAGCTATAAAATGCTCAATATCATTAGTATTTTGGTGACAGGTAATTTCCATTTTCCACAAAAAATTGGATGATATCACCTAATTTGGATAAAAATTATTTTTTAAATATGTATAAAATTTATTTTGTATCAAAACATAAATGAATTTGGAATCATGTAGCTCCTATTTTATTTTGTTTTGCCATTTTGAGTACATTAAAAGAAAATCTTCAAAAAAGCAAGCCAGTATCCCACTTATGTGATTAAGCATGTTCTATGAATCCTCCATGATTTTGGCATACCACTTCCAACACGAATGAGCACATCTGCACCGGATGTCCTGTCAAGCCATCCTCGTATACAGAGACACACTCACATCAATCAAATCAGTTAATCACTCAATATTGAGAGTATGATAAGATCTGGGCTGTTAGATTGAAATACAATGATTGAAGAGGTGTGAAATGGATCAGAGCCTAACATATAGTATTTGCACAATTGGTGGATCTTTAAGCATTGGTGGATCTTTAAGTGTCTCAATTATAGGACTCTTATATAATTATTATCAAATAGTAAAAAATTATATAGAAAAGTTATTGAAGATATATGGCCTTCTTTTAGATCCAATGTCTATTTAGGAATCTTCTTTGATATTTCTTGAAGAGAATATTATTTGTCTTATATATTTATTTTTATTTCTACTTACTTCTACTTATTTAAGAGAGACTGAATGAAATAGAAGAAGAGATAGTATTTTTGCCTTCTTCTTATTGATAGTTAGATACCTATTATACAAAGAGCCTCATTTGAGCTAATAGATAAAAAAAATATAATTTATTTCTATCTTTATAAATATTATTATTAAATTTAAAAAAATCAAGGCTTTAACTTTCATTTGCAAAGGTAAATCTATTACAAATTATTAATTCAATTGAGGTTGAATCATTGATTTCTTTTGAATAAGATAAGTTGTTTAATATTATATGGTTAGTGAATATATTAACAAGGTTAAGTATTATTGTAAAAGTATAAATATTTAATTTAATTTAATTTAATTTATTTTTTATAAAGATAGATCTAATATTGTATATAAAAAATTGAGTGACTATTGAATTGATAATTTAAGAAATTCAATTTCTAAGTGTTTGATCTTAGCGATGATTATTGAAAAAATTAGCATTAGATTGTTAAATTAATATTCTACATGTATTAGATGGAATATAGTAGTGTGTCTAAGTTAAATAAAAAGATTAATGTTGTTTGGTACTAGACATGGCATATTAAATATTATATTATTTATTAAGTGATTGTTTGATATTTATATAGTTTAAGATCTTGTCGTTCTATTAAAATTATCTTGGTAAGTTATAATAATTGTTGGAGTTACTTATGGTGGCCTACCCTAATTACAAAGAAGATTATCTCTTAGATTGAAGTCTTTTTTGAAAATAAGTTTAAAGATTCTATTAGATTTATTATTAATTTTAAAAAATATTATAGAATCATAATTGATGTATTAAATTAATATTTTATATGATTCAACATAAAATGGTTTATTTTTAAATTAATTCTTTTAATATTTTTATACCAAGTAGATCTTTAATTTTTCTAATTTCTTCTTGAATATACATACTTTCCAACTTCTTTTTATTATCCCTCTTTAATATAAATCTTACTTTGTTTATTTATATTCTTTGAATTCTTGTCCTTAAAAATAGGAGAGACTATATTCTATTTTATTGTATTAATAAGTACAACTTTATATAATTTTAAAGCCATTTTTATTAATAAAATATGGTCAATTATTAAGTTAGATTAAATGATTAGATATTTTAAAAAATAATGCTATATCAAATTTTTAATATAGAATTGAGCCAAAATCAAGATAATATTTTATTCTATGATTATCATTTAAACAATATTTACATCTTATTGTTGAAAAGTTGTAATTTGTGAAGATTATTATTTTTTATAATAAATTAATTATTTAAATAATAAATTAATTTAATGACAATACATAATTTAGAAATTGGTACAATCTAAGTATTAGTTATTTTTTTCTAATACAATTCTTATTTCATTAATATTTTTTTAAATTTATAAATTATATGATAAATTTTTAAAAATAATAACATAAGTTTGCTATTGTATCTTTGTAGAGGCAAAGGAATTAAAGTCAAGGTTCTATTCTTAAAAAATACATATTTTATGGGCAAATTTATGGATGTATATTTTGTGGACTTAATTCATAAATTGTAATAATTTTAATATTAATTTTTTTTTTAAGTAGTTGATTTTAATGAAAAAGTATCTTCTACTAAGAAATATATCTAAGATGGGAAATGTAGTCAATCTTCTATTACAATTAGAACAACCATTGTCCAAAAACTAAATGAAGTATTTTTTACCTCCAAATTTATCAATCACTCTAAATTTTCCTAGATAATCTATTTCTTGTTTAATGATATCTACATCAATTTCATTCAATCCATTTCAATCATGTTACAATGGACCTCTGAATTGCAAGGGTATAGTAATTTTTATAGACTACCTTTGTGTAGATCAACACCTTTCAATGGCTCATCCACATTGTAGTTTTGCATGTGTGAGTAATTAGTGTTGCTTACAACACAATCTCCCTTTGACAATTGTCCGCTAGTAGCCTCTACAGTCTCATGAATTGGGTCTGTTACATTTGTTGTGTGTGGTATTATTGTGGGTGGTCGCACGCTGAACGAATCTTCAAAGTCTCCTTCGAGACTGTGCCTGTTTTTCATTTTCGGCGTCTGACTGGGTTGTAGTGCGTCGAAGTCTGTCTCTCACATGACTGGTTGTCGTGGAAGTCTAGAATCAGGTTTCTAGTTCGGCGCTGATCGGGTTTGTAGGATTGTTGTTTTTGTTGTTCGTGGCGGTGGTGGTAGGAGTGAACACAGATTCTTAGATGAAATTTTTTAATGAGAGGAAGTTTGGGATGTTGAGCAGGGGTTCTTGAAGGCGGTTGTACTCGCACTGAGGCTGCAGGGTTTGTGGATTCTGCATTTTGATTTCAGGATTGACCACTCCTAAGTAAGAGGGGAAGTTTTCAATGGCTGTGACAAATGGTCTGGATGGCCACCAAGACTGCCCAGAACGGCAGTCATGTTGTCGAATCGAAGGAGCGCAGTGCCAAGGAAATTGAAGCTCTGAAGCTGATGCGGGCGGCCGTTGCCGTTCTCGATTCTGGGTTTAAAGTAATCTCGCCGCCTGGTGGAATTTACTCTTGGCTTGTGAATCGATGTAGGTTTATATTGACCGCAGAGTATTCATGGGGATTTGATCAATGGTGTTTTGTGCTGATCAACAGAACACAGATGACGCGACCTTGCTCCGGTTCCTTCGGGCGAGGTCCATGGACGTTAACAAAGCGTCCAAGATGTTTGCAGAGCACCAGAAATGGCGACGCGAGTATTACCCTCTGGGCCACGCTCAAGGAGACGAGATTAAGATTGAGATTGCGGCGAATAAGTACTTCATTCAAGGACACGATAGAGCTGGTCGCCCCCTGTCCCACTTGTATGGGAAAAGGCATTTCGGCGGCGGCAGCCTCGAGCAATACAAAAGTAAGTTCAATTCATTTATGTCCACAGCTGAAGTCTACTGTGTTTCTTTCCACTTCCTGCAATCGCATTCACTTACCTCCGTCGATGAAATTGCCAATGTGTCTTGCTCTTTTTCTGCGAACAGATTCAGCGATACTCTACTGGGTCTAGACATATTTCTCGGATCCTGATGTGCAGAGTTTTGAAACTCAGAGGAGTTGAGAGACTTGTGTCATTTACAGTAATGCTCATTGAAGTTTATGTTTTGAAACATGTTGCAGGAGGTATCACTTATTTACTGGACAAACTCATTGCTAGGTGATTTTTTCTACATTGTCCTCACTGAGTTTATTAGCATTGTCCCTAGTTCCACCTGAATGGAAGTCTTATCTACACTGTCCCATGATTCTTGTTGATGCAGTTTGCAACCCGGACAGGAAAAGTTCGTGATCATCGCCGACCTCAAAGGCGTGAGATACAAGAACCTGGACGTGCGAGGATGGCTCGGTGCGTACGACTTCGTGCAGGTAACGTATCCCTTCCTATCGACTCTTCCTCAATCCTTTCCAAAACTCGAGGCAAGCACAGCATCCTCAAAAAGGCCCTCGTTGAACATCATTCAACGCCGTAGCTCTTTCTACAGTCAGATGCATAATTGAGTTCAACTTTAGGTCCATCGAAATTGCTGAATCCGACACCCGGGCCTGGTCACGCAGCTGCCACGAGATCGTGGCACTGCTCCTGCCGAGTAAAGAGAGGATCTCTTCGATTGCGCTAATCCAGCAATGCAGTTTTCTTTTCTTACCACATTCTGCCTTGATTTCCTCCTCACGTCGTCATGGGGCTGTGCAGGCTTATTACCCAAAACACTTGGAAGGGTGTACGTTCTGCACCCTCCAATGATCTTCTGGGCCTCATGGAAATTGCTGGTTCCCTTCCTAGACCCCGTCACCAAGACAAAGGTACTACTGACAGGCCTCCTTCGAAGCCGATTCAGTGCCCAGTACGCGCGTGTCTTGAGTTGGATACCCTCAGAACGATCACGAATATCTGAATCAACTTCGATGTCTTCTATGATGTGCAGATCATGTTCGTTGACGACGCCAAGTTCGATGAAACGCTGCTGGCAGATATCGCGAAGGAGGAACTTCCCACCGCGTAAAGAGATGGTCCCGTTCGAACTTGCGCATCCGCCCAACTGGCCTCAGTTCAAGGTCGCCGCCGCCGCCGCCACATAGATCGCAACAGCCCAGGATCTCGTAACATGGGGTCAAGACCACAATGGGTGTTGGACTCCGGAATTCGCCGACCAAGACTTGCCATCCTCGGTGCCAAATCTCTTCCGAGAGCTGTTGCAGTGTGAGTCTTCCTTCCATCACCGACAACACTGGCTTCGATCATCGACAACAGCAGCAGCAGCAAAGACTGAGCGAGATGTGAAGTATTCTCACCCTTTCTGAGACAGTGATACACACACCAAGGTAGATAGAGTCCGCCTCGGCATTGTTTATATCCACATGAGGTATTCTTCTGTCGTCGTAAGTCTGTGTGATTCCAAGCATGCCTCCACGTGTACTCGAATGAATACACGTGATTGTTCAAAGACACTACAGCCAAGAAACTAGATTAGATTACAACTTCATTTCATCTCTGGGTGATTGCTACAGTGGTTGTATTATGGGAGTGTTGTTTATGTATTTTGCACATGTTTAAAACTTTTGTTGATTAGAACTGATGAATTTGTACAATTTCATAGTTTTTTTTACTAAAAGAAAAATAGGATTAATTGTTCAACTAATGCAATCTGCACCTAAAGTAGCTCAACTACACTAGGTATTCTAATGGAATTAAAAAGAGAATTATTCACTTGAATTTTAACATTTTATTTTGGAGCCTAATAACAACAAAAGAAATCATGTACATCTATTATCTTTTCTATCAAAATTTAACCATAAATTTATCAACTAGATGTTAGATTCAAAATAGTTTGAGAAGTTAAAGTCAAATTATTTGTCAATAAGTTATTTGGTTACAATAGATTAAAAGTCAAAAACCAATATATAAAAAACTTGCTCTTGTATATCATACCATTTATTAGCTTTAAAATCAATTAACATAGTTATTGATAAAAATACTAATAAAGCTACACCATTATTTATATATTTTTATTTTTAAAAGATATTTTTAGTTTTTTAGAATAAATAGTTTATTTGATCTAAAATATTAAAAATTAAAAAATTATCTAAGAATTGATTGGATATAAAATTTAGTACCACAAATCAATAATCAAGAACTATAAGACAACTATTTTGAAAATAATCTACCTAAGTATAGTTGATAAAAATACATCCATAATCAAATTTGATCTAATTAACAAATAATTGTTATAACAAGAATATTTAAAGATTTTTTTTTAGTGTGACAATATATATTGGAATCTAAGGTTTGGTACATTTAAAGTTACATGTCTTTTTTCTTTAAAGATAGCTATATACATTGTTGATAAATAATTTGTAGGTATTTGAATCTACATAAAAAATAAAAAAAACTTTAAATTTAAATGTCTTCTCCATTAATATATTGTTTGTATAGTTTGATGTAGCATTATAAATTATACAAAACCATAAATTATTTCTATAAAATAAATTGGTTCTTTGTAATATGGAATTGCTTCAAAAAAAGATACATTTACAACATGTTAAGAAATTGACATATTTCTTTTTAAACCAACGTAGTGGATATTAGATTATAGAGACATCTAAAATTTTAAATTTTATTTTAGATTTATCATGGCTAAAAAAGTATAATCCTCAAATAGATTGGATTTCTCATAGACTTGACTTTTTTTAAAGCATTAATAAGAATTTTATAAATCAAGTAACAAACCATTAGCCTAATATAATAAAATCTGTATTTATAGGTACAAAAGCTTTTATGAATGAAACAAAAGAAGGGTCATCTTTTGCTATTTATGCTACACCTATTTTTGATAGTGGAAGGACTTCAAGTGGTATTCCAAGCCAATATCAAGATTATCAAGACGTTTTTGAGAAGAAAAATACAGACATTCTTCTGGAGCATCGTCCATATGATTGTTCAATTGATTTCAAAGAAGGAACTCAACCTCTATTTGGACCGATCTACACTCTATTTCAAAATGAATTGGTTGAACTCAAAAAATACATTGATAAGAATTTGGCGAAGAATTTTATACGCCATTCAAAATCTCCAATAGGAGCCTCTATCTTGTTTGTAAAGAAGAAAGATAGGTCACTATGGATGTGTGTAGATTATCAAGGGCTCAATAAGATTACTATCAAGAATAAAAACCCTCTGCCTCTAATATCAAGACTTCTTGATTAATTGAATCAAACTAAGATCTATACAAAAATAAATCAAAGAGGAGCATATAACTTAGTGTGCATCAAAAAAGGTGATGAATGGAAGACTGCATTTCAAACAAGATATGGACATTTTGAATATAATGTCATACTTTTTGGACTTACAAATATACCAGTTGCTTTTCAACATCTTATGAATGACGTATTTCATGAGTTTCTTAATGATTTTGTTGTCTATTATTTAGATGACATTCTAATCTATTCTAAGAACATAGAAGAATATGAACTTTATGTTTGTGTATTATAAAAACTTAGAGATGCAAGGTTATATGCTAAGATGGAAAAGTGTGTATTTCACACTACTCAAGTTTACTTCTTAGGATACATCATTTCAAATAATGGTCTCAAATGGATCCAAAGAAAGTCTAAACAATTATGGATTGGAAGATTCCAAAAAAAATATGAGATGTACAATATTTTTTAGAATTTGCCAATTACTATCAAATCTTTATCAAGAACTTTTTGCAAGTTGCAGCTCCACTTACACGCTTAATTTGTAAAGACAAACTCAAGTGGAGCAAAGAAACAGAAGCATCATTTGAGGCATTGAAAACAACTTTTACTTCTACACCAATCTTGTATTGTGTTGACTTTTTTAAGGCATTTTTTATAGAAATAGATGCATCAGACTTTGCTTTGGAGGCAATATTGTTACAAATGGGAGCATATGACAAATTCCACCTAGTAGCTTTTCATTCCAAGAAATTTTCAACAATAGAAATAAACTACAAAATCCATAATAAAGAACTTTTTATAATTATAAATTCTTTTTAAGAACGGCATCACTATTTGGAAGATATTTCTAGTCTAGTCACTATTGTCATATGGCATGATCTTTTATTTGGAAATACACTAGATACTTGGCTATAGAGAATTCATTTGAAATTTATTGATAAGAATCTAATAAATGATTTGTCTTTAATAAAAAAGACAAATAACACAAAGGTATTATAAAAGATAATTTTTATTGATAGAACCTTTTGTATTTAATTAGGTTTATACAAAAAGGTTCAAATTGCCACAAATCCTTTCAAAATCTTATTCATCCACAAGGACTTATTTCTTCCTAATCTTTAGAATCTAATTGTTCAATTTCTATAATTTTTTTTTTTTCAAAGCATAGATAATCTTTTTAAATTTTATTATAAGAAAGAATCAATTATAAATATACTTTCAACTGTTTGATATCTTAAAAATCCTAGTAGGTGCATAAAACCCTAGCTCAAATCCAAAATTCTAATGCCACAAAATTTTTGCATATAGTCTTATGACATAAATATATATACTTTTAAAAATTTTGAGCCAAAAATCTATCAAATTACTTAAGATATAGTTCAAAATATAAATACTAGTTAAGCAGGGTCACTGACTATCTTTAGCTTACAAGTACTAACTTCAATTCCAAATATCTCTTTTATCCTACTTTGGATTTTATTAAGCCATATATGAAAAGTGCAGCTAAGAAAGTGTTCTTTCCAATTCCAATTGCCAATCCTCTATTGCTTTCTGTACGTGTGAGTGATGCCCAAAAGAGTGACAATAGATACAATTTTGACACCCTAACTTTGAGCACCTATATCTCTTTCATATAAAGTCCAAATCATGCAAGATTTACATCAAAACCATATCCAAAAATCCAAATTAGTTGATTCTAGTCTTTGATATTTGACTCCCTTTGAAATCAAATCCTAATTCCTAATAAATCCTCAAACAACCTTCTTGAAGCCCATTGGGCATGATTTTTGGCCTATAGGAATAGAGACTTCTATCATCCATCTCCATTCATTCACATGGATGGCCTAACTACCTCCTTTCACACTAAAAATTCTTTTCCAATCTTTTTTTTTATAAGATTTACATAATATGTGTTCTAAATATCAAATAAAAAAAGTAAATAAGATCTTAAGGATCACCAATGTCTAACAAAGATGACTTAAGATATGTAAAAGTTATTACAAATATAAAATCAACTTCAAAATTCACTATCAAAAAAAAAAAAAAAAAAAAAAATTATATAAATCTTAATACTAACCTTTTTGGATAGATTCTTTTTAAATTAACAACCTAACTACATTTTATAATCTATAAAAGTCCATTGATATGGCTTTCATTTAGTTATATAATAAATTATATATTGAATATATATGTATAATTTTTTCATATGGTAGCCAAACGACAATATAACACCGTGTATATGAATCACAAGAACCTTAAATATTTTATGTCAACACATGTATTGAATCGTGGTCAGACTCATTGGAATATGTCTTTGTCAAGATTTCAATTTATTATCACCTATCGGCCAAGAAAACAACAAAGTCTATCCGATGCCCTTTCTAGACGTTCTTATCTTATACCAAAAGAAAGAGATTCAGCTTTTGATCAATAAAAAATGATTCTCTTGAAGCCAGAGTAATTTCATCTTCAAATAATAAAATCAACATTGATTGTTGATTCAACTTTTGTCAAGCAAATCCAATCAAGTATGTCTTTAGATCCTCTTGTCCATGAAATTAAGAATAATTCATCTAAGTTTCATGATACTACCAAATTTGAATTTCAGAATGATCTACTCTATTTCATAGGCTGCATATATATATTCCAAAAGACATAATACAATTACATACTCAAGAAGCTTATCACAACCTCTCTACGGTAGAACATTTTGGATATAATAAGACTTTGGAGCTAATATCAAGAGTTTTTTGATGGCCTCAGATGTAGAAGGTTGTTAAAGAGTTTGTACAATCGTGTGACATTTGTTGAAGATAAAAAATTCCTTGTCACCAACCTTACGGACTTCTCCAACTATTATATATTTTAGAACAATCTTGGTCTTCTGTTTCTATGAATTTAATTAAGAATCTTCCAAAGTCAAGTTCATACGGCTCTATATTTATGATTGTAGATTATTTTATTAAGATGGCACATTTTGTATCATGTATAAAATCTATTACAGGTAAAGAAATAGCTAATTTCTTCCTTGATGATATCTATAGTTATCATGGATTACCAAAAGATATTATATCAGATAGAGGAACACAATTTGTATCAAGATTTTGAACGATTCTTTTTAAAATATTGAAGGTGGATATAAAACTATCTTCAACTTTCTAGCCTCAAATTGATAGACAAACATAATGAATAAATCAAGTCTTGGAGCAATATTTGAGATGTATCATTAATTATCAATAAGATGACTGAACAACTCTTTTGTCATTTGTAGAGTTTACTTATAATAATTCAGTAAATTTATCTAATTAATAAACTCCGTTCTTTGTAAAATATGGTTATCATCCACGACTTGATACTTTTGATTTTTCAAAAACTGATAATCCTACAATAGAATATTTGGCGAATTGGTTGTCAAAGCTACATACAACAATGAAGGCACAATTAAAGAAAGCTCAAGGACGATAAGAAATCAATGCAAATATCTATCGCAAGGAACAACCTTGATTCTACCTAGGCGATAAGATATGATTACTTTGTCATAATATTAAGACTATTTGCCCTTGCAACAAGCTAGATTATCGTAGGCTTTGATCTTTTTTGATTTTTGGATAAATCAATTTAGTTGCTTATTGATTATGCCTACCAAAATCTATGAAGATCTATCATGTATTCAATGTGTCACTACTTGAGTCATACAAGACAGTGGATATACAGGGAAGAAGACAACTACCACCGCCTCCTATCAAAGTGGACAACAATGAAGAATTTGAGATAGAAGAGATTTTAGATTGAAGGCGGTGCCAAAATTGATTGGAATATCTTGTACATTGGCGCGGTGTCATGATAGAGAGAATTTGCCTCAAGAAAGCATTGGGCTTCTAACTGCTACTAATTATTCAATCAAGATCCAAGTATAATAAATCTTCCAAATTTATATAAAATATTTCTTCATAGAGCTATTACACCCAATACATAAGTCTTATTTCATCAAACCACTCAAAACATAAGAAATATTATAAAATTCTCATTCCCTTGTAAAGAGAGAATTTTTTCCAAACTGTATTAATTCATAACTTTTAATCTAACTATTCAAACCTACTCAAACTTTATATAAAGTACTGATGTATTTTTTACAACTAATACCACAAATTTCAACTATTGGTTCATTACCAATCTTTAGATATCGCCAAAACCTTGGCAGTAGCTTCAAATCCTAGTTTACAAACATCTATGTACTAAATTCTTCATATCTTACAATCTAAAAGTTCAAATACTATGAAACTTTGATGTATAGCTTTTTAACATAATAATACACTTTTTTAGAAATTTTAAGATAGAAATTCGTCCAAAAACTCAAGATATGGGAAATCCCATCCCTATCAATAAAATTATCTATTTATTGTATTAGAATTTGATTTGCTGTCTTTGATTTCCAATATTTTCTATTTTAGAACTAAAAATATAATAATTATTCTATATTTGGTATAGATCTTAAACTCATCTTTTTAGCTACATCTTCCGATCTCCAAAAGCTTTCATACAATTCCTCCAATCCTCAAAAGAATGACAATAGATACAATTTGTATACCTTAACTTCAAGTACCTACTCCTCCCTCATAAAACTCCAAATCCCTTGATTTTTATACCAAAATTATAGTAAAAAAAACAAGCTTTGTAATCCTAGTCTTTGATTTCCTAATGGCCTCCTTGAAGTTGCCGAAATCCTTGTTCTTATTGTAGGTAGCCTCCTCAAAACCTATTAGACATGACCATTGATCAATAGGAATGAAGAACTTCACCCCTTGTCTTCATTCATTCTCACTTTGTCTTCATCCTTCCAAATAAGCCTCTTAATACTTTAATTCTTCTTTTTTGGATCCCAATTGCCTCTCAAGGCTTTATACTAAATCTTTAGGTCCTATTTAATTTAAATTCCATAACCAAACTAAGTAAAAAAAATCCGAAATATAATTTTTCACATCAACTCCTTTAAGTACTTTATTAACTATTCTAGTATACATTAAAATTTATAAATATATTATATATTTTAAGTAATTTTTATATATTATAAGGAATTATAATACAAAAATAGATATGATATTAGTAAATACACATGGAAGCCATGCAAAAATCTAGCAAATACATTAGTAAAAGTTAATGCGTTTCTTCGACAACATCCATCAAAATCAAGATAAAGAGTCAAAAAAATCTTTATTGTAAAGCAAAATAGGTTATATAGAGGTTTCATTCTATCTTGTATCTTTACTTGCTATTTCCTTAAAATTTGTTTGTACTAAAGAGATGGAGTATCAACAATCAATGACTTCAATTCAAAAACCATTGTTTGCTGACTTATTGGATGAGACATTACACCTATCACAACCTTCAAGATGATAGAATAGAGATGAAGATCCTCAAGAACGACATATTTTTTTTGGAATTGATGGCAAAATACAACATATTTAATATTATGATCTTGGAAGAGATTTTCAATGTTTGGTGATGCTTTTAGAGGTAGAAACCACTCTTGATGGTGTTCCAAATATTTTCTTTGAAAGAAGTTATGAAGGCCTTAACAATGATCAAATAACAGAGTGATCTTCTTGCCCTAGTATGGAACACTATCAATGGCTGAAAGGACCTATTAACTACCTTCAAAGGGAACAAATGTTAGAATATGTGATAAGTATAATTTGACATATCTTGGACTTCCTCAACATGTAATCACCACTCCTCATGGAACTCGTTCCTAGAAGGAGGGATAATGTAACAGATATAAGATTTACTCTAGTACTTAGTTAGTTAATATAGATTGATAAAAATAGATAAAATAAGTTAATTTGATAATATTTTATAGAGTAGCTTCTTAGAAGCTTTATAAATATGGAATTACCTTTATACATATTTATAGGTGATTGATAGATTAAAAACTTGGCCAACAAGCTAGCCACATATTGCATATGTTGGTAGCTTGTGGAACAAGTTAAGTATATAGTGCACATGTAGAAAACTTGTCTTATAAGTTTGATATGTGTCTTGCAAGTTAGACATATGTTGGAGGTCCTATAGAACACCGCCACGTAGTTCTTAGATAAATAGTAAATATAAAGAGAAGAGTAAAGCCTTCTTCACTCTTGTCAATTTCTTTCTTGCTTCTAGTCTAATTTAAGAATTTCATATATTTTCTAGTCTTTGGCAATAGCCATTTCAGTTTCTTCTTCAATATACATACTTCTTTATTTCTATCTTATTATATTCCTTTGACATAATTTTTATTAATTTATGTATCTATTTTAGTTCATATCTTTGACACCTATAGAATTTTTTAGAAGTCTATAAAAGATTCTATAAGTATTTAGAAGGTTCTTAAAAATTACTTAAGGTTCTAGAAGGTCTTAGAATATAATAATTTGAAATATATCCATGACAAGAATTGTGATTAAGGATGGTGCTTTTATAATTGCTAATTAATATTAATAATATCATTAGATTAGTAACAATATTTTTATAGTATATTTGATAATGATATAATAATATAATATTGAATAATTGATAGGAACTAATAATTAGATACCACATTTAAAAAATTATTTCAATATTGCTCCAAATTAGATTGGTCATAGCTCTGTAATTATCTGATGAGTTCTTATGAATATAGATTTATTTAGTACCTGTAAAAGAGTACTTTATTTGTTATATTAATCACATATTATAATTCATTATAATTTACCTATAATACACTGTTGTTTCTAAAATATGTCAATATTAAAATAATTTTTTGAATCATTGTATAACAAACAACAATGAATTTCTATCATTCTATTTATTTGTCATTTCTCTCTTTGATAAATTATACAGTGGCAAATTATTATTCAATGTCATTGCATAGTTTTTTTGATGCAATGTGTTTCAATTAAAAAAATAAAATAATTGGATCATGAAACAATGGAATATCAAACATAGCTAGCTGTATTCATAGATTTTCAAGAAGAATTAAAGTTACAATAATATCCAATGTGTTTTATTACATTTAGTGCTTGGCACATCAACTTGATTTTATTATAAAATAAGCCATTATAGATATCACTAACTTGGATAGTTCCAATTTCATGGCAACTTTGATGAAAATAATTGATTGGCTATACTATCAAGAACTTCTTATTTGTCATATTAAATTTAAATGTCTATATTATATTAATATTTATTGGATGTTATTAAATAATAATTTAAAAATAATTGTTGATGAATCGCCAATAAGTATTTTTATATTTTAATAAAAAAATATATTTTGCATCTTCATCAAATATTTAATAGTTGGTGTCACAGACGCAGAATATAGATTAAAAGTCTAAACAAGAAATTCAAAAAGAACTAGCAAGAATTAGATTAATCAGATGAGTATAAGAACAATATTAGAGAGATGAGTTAGAGTTCCAAGAGATGTGTTGTCGAGACTGAAGAACTCTTCAGCCTCGACTCCAATATATACACTTATTCAAGAAGCTTCTTGATCAACTTCCAATGATTAGGAAGCTTTTCAAATAGCTTTTCAAGCAACTTTCATCAACTAAAAAGCTTCTCAAGTAACTTCTATCAATTAGAAAGATGCTAGAAGGTTCTGAAAGATTCTAAAGAGTTCTAAGTACCTTCTAGGATGTTCTAAAAGGATCTAACAAGCATATCCTTGATATCACCCCCTCCTCTAGCATTGAGGTCTCCGAGAAGCCATTTGAGATGTATGTTTACAAATGCAGGAAATCAAAGATTTGGCGCATAGTCTCTGCAATATACTCCAATTGTCATTCTCAAAGCAGATAATTTATAGGTCCTTGTAGCCATCGATAATGACCAATACCTTCCACTTGAGACCATGCCTGAACTTTTGTGTCTTCATTGTGGAAGCGGCTTGAAAATATCATTTTACCACTACAGTCATGAGTTGGTTCAACTTCAAAGACAATCACAAGTGACCTGCTACTTGATATTCTTCAACGTCTTCTTGGTTCTTCTAATTCTTCATCTTGAGATTGACGCCATGAGCTACTCGATTGAGATGGCATTACTAGTGCAGTATCCTCATTTCCACTAGCCATATCTAAATACACTCTAAGATTATATATCTTGATACTACAAGAAAGCAAAACATAAGAAGCTATATTTCGATAAGACCTAGATTCTACTTATATACATTCTTTTGGAAAATATTTCATCTTCACGTTTCATTAGTGGCCAACTTTTGATTTATCAAGATATTGTCAATGAAATTTTTATACCTTTTGCGGCACATTTGTTATATTTTTTGTTGGCTCCTAAGTCCACTCGTTTTTATCATAGTCACGTCAAATAATTAAATACTCCAACTTCTCCCATCTTTGTCATGAATCAAGGACTTGTTCCACTTCATATTCCACGTGGTCTTAGATTTCAACATAAGGTGGTGGTAGCTATATCCGTCCTAATAAAGTTGATTCGCTATAAGCTTCTAGAAGAGAAATATGAAAGATTGGATGTACCTTCATAGATGTGGGTAGTTTCAGCCGATAAGCCACCCGATTGATTTGCTCCTGAATGTAAAATGGTTCCAACCTCCTATAATCTAACTTATCGCAAGGTCAAGTGGTCTTGATATTTTGTCGCAAGAGCCAAATTTTATTTCTAATTTGAAAAGCAAGAAAATCTTTTTAAAATTTATCTATAAAAGCTTTGTACAAGTCTTGAGTTATCTGTAACTAAAGCTTCAAGGTGGTCTAAATCTCCATTAAATATTTTGCAAGGTCTTCAGCTATTGGATTTTCATCTTTGGATTTATCCAATAAATCTAATTTTGGATAATATCTTTAATTTACAAAGAAAGGTGTTTGTTGAATTAAGGCATGGACCGAATTATTGTACGCAAATTCCATCAATGGTAGATATGTAGTCCAATTATCTTGTTGATAGTTGATCATACATCGTAGATATTGCTCCAAGACTTGGTTGACTCGCTTTGTTTGACCATCGGTTTAATGAAGAGAGTTTAATATCTACCCTCAATATATCAAAAAGCGACTTCCAAAACTTCAATATGAATTGAGGTCCTTAATCTGAAATAATGTCATCCAATAAACCATGATACCGATATATATTGTCAATAAACAATCTTGTTGTTTCTTCACCAAAAGTTGTCTTTTTGCATGGAACAAAATGTGCCATCTTTGTAAATCGATCTACCACCACGTAAATAGCATCAAATGTTGCAGAAGGTGGCAAATCTATGATGAAGTTTATAAATACTGAAGACCATGGTTGCTTTGGAATTGGCAGAGGTTATAAAAGCCTATAAGAGCAATGTGGAGGATTCTTTGATCTTGAACAAAGGTCACATGATAGTACAAAGTTCTTCTCTACCTTCTATATTTGAGGCCACCAAAAGTCTTACAAAATAAGCTTCATTATTTTGTTGAATCCAAAGTGACATGCGACTAGGTAATCATGTCAAGATTAAAGAATACGAAGTCGAATTGGTCCTTCTGGAATGTTTAGTCAATCTTCAAAATATAATAATCCATCTTCAATCTTGAACTTGTCTTTATTAAAGCACTGCTTTACATCCGAGACTAATAAGTCCACAATTGATGCTCCATGGACTTGTTCTAAAAAATCAGTATCAATTGGCATGATCATGAAGGTGGTGCGGAGGCGAAACCATTTTGGTTGTAACAAAGTTGTACATTGTTAATCAAATGCTGCATCTCCAGTCTTGGGTGCTAGATATGATCTCCTTTATAATGCATCCGATAGTCCTTGTTGCCTTCATGGCCAATTTGTGATGATGAAGTCAAATTAAGATAATGACATATATCACAGACATACTTTAAGCCGCTATTAGAACTTTTTGTAGTCTTCTAAAATCTTCTATAGCTTTTTAGAATCTTCTAGAATATTCTAAAATCTTCTAGAATCATCTTCTATCTTCTAGGACCTCCGGTAGACTTTTTAGAGTATTTTAAAATCTTCTTCAAACTTCTAAAATATTCTAAGATATTCTTAGGATCCTCTAGAATCTTCTTCAACCTTTCAATACCTCCCGTAGACTTTTACAGTCTTCCAAAATCTTTCTAAAGCTTCTAAAATATTCTAAGATATTTTTAAAAGGTCTAATAGGACATAAGGTCTTATAGTATAAATAAGAGGCAAGATTAAGGAGCACCTCAGTCTTGCCAATACAAATCTTGGAATAATCCAAAGTGCTGCCTTATTCTTGATATTAATCTAGTTTCTTATTCTTGATCTAGTTCTTGTTCTTGTCCATCTAGTACTTTGTTTTTGGAATTATTTTGGTTGTGAATTCTTCTCCTTGATTCTTGGCTAACCTGCTATCTTGTATCCCTGACAATTTGGTAAGACTGACTTACATAATCATATCAAAGCTTAGATCTTTTGATAGAGAGTGGATTATCCCTCTTCAAGATACTATTGCGTTCTAGAGGAGTGCGGACTATCCCCCTTTAGACTCATATGCTTATTTGTTGTAGTTGATTTATCTTTGGAAAGAATGGATTATTCCTTTCTTAAGTTATATCACTACATTTTAGAGGTTGCGGATTACCCTCTTCTAAACTAACTCTTTAAAAGTATTCCTTTTAGTATAGAAAATACTAATGATTTATCAATTTTTTTCTTTTTAAGATGAAAATAGATCAGATTAATGGAGGTGCATTCTCACAAACAAAGAATAGAGTGGCAACACTTGCAGATCTTTGAGCCCTATTGGATACGATACAAGAAGAAATGACATTCTTTTGCAACCAAAAAAAAAATCATAAATAGAATAAGTATCTGAAGAAACTAAGCAAGAGATTCATAACTTATAATAAGAAAATTATTCAATTAAGAGAAACTAGCAGTAGACAAGCTATGCACACAACTTCTCTAAAAGTTCCAAAGATTATCATAAAAGAGCCAAAAGCTAGTATGCCTGATAAGTTTGATGGAACAAGATCCAACTTTTGAGGATTTGTACAACAAGTGCGACTTTATTTATGACTATGTTCTTCTCATTACTTAGATGGATTCACTCAAGTCGCTTTTGTAGGCACCCTTTTATTAAGAAGTGCTCGATTATGGTTTACGCCTCTATTGAAAAAGAATTCTCCAATCCTATACAATTTAGAAGCTTTTATGGAAAGATTTACTATTGCATTTGGAGATAGTGATCAAGAGAGGGTGGCAGAAAAAAAGATCCAAAATCTATGATAAGAGCAACGTTCAGCTCTAATTTATGCTGTAGAATTTCAACAACTTACTTGTGATCTTAATTGGAATGATAAGGCTTATATAAATCAATTTTGTTATGGCCTAAAGGTGTCAAGGACATGAACTAGAAAAAGATGTATAATCTAATGAAAACTGTGTCAAAGTAAAGTCACAAAATAAAATAAGAAAATATATATATTCAAAAGAAAATTGGAATGGCTATTGCCAAAGACTGGAAACATGAGGACTCTTGAAACTAGACTAGGATTAAGAAAAGAGTTGACAAGAGTGAAGAAGGCTTCACTCTTGCCTCTATAAATACTATCTAACTAAGAGCTACGTGGCGGTATTCTATAGGACCTCATACACGTGTCTAATTTGCAAGACACGTGTCAAACTTGCACGACAAGTTTCTCACATGTGCGCCACATACTTGGCTTGTTCCATAAGCTACCAAAATGAGTGACACATGGCTAGCTTGTTCTACAAGCTACCAACATGTGCGCCATGTGGCTACCTTGTTGACCAAGTTTCTAACCTACCAATCACCTATAGACATGTATAAAGGTGATTTTGCATCTATGAAGCTTTTAGGAAGCTTCTCTATTACATATTATCAAATCAACTTATTTTACCTACTTCTATTGGTCTATTATTACTTAGATAATTTACTAGAGTAAATCTTATGTCCGTGACATTATCCCCCCTTCTAGAGACGAGTTCCACAAGGAGCGGTAATTACATGTTGAGAAAGTCCAAAATATGTCGAATTGTGCTTGCCACATACTCAAATCTTTGTTCCCTTTGAAGGTAGTTGATAGGTCCTTTCAGCCATTGATAATGTCTTATACTAGGGCGAGAGGACCACCCTGTTATTTGATCATTGTTGAGGCCTTCATAACTTCCTTCAAAGAAAACATTAGGAACACCATCAGGAGTAGTTCCTACCTCTAAAAGTATCACCAAACATCGAGAGTCTCTTCCAAGGTCGTGATGCCAAACACGTTGTATTTCGCCATCAATCCAAGGAAGGACATGTCGTTCTTGAGGGTCTTCATGTCTATTCCATCGTCTTGAAGGTTGTGATAGTCATAATGTCTCGTCCGGTGTCGGGGTAGAGAGAATCTGCCTCAAGAAAGCGCTGGGCTTCTGGCTGCCACTAATTACTCAAGCAAGATTCAAGTATAATAAAAACCCCCAATTTTATATAAAAGAGATCTCCATAGGGCTATTACACCCAATACACAAGCCTAATTTCCTCAAACCACTCAAAACATAACAAAATACTCTAAACCCTCATTCTCCCGTAGGAAGGGAAGTTTCTCCGAACTTCAATAATCTATAACTTTTAATCCAACCGTCCAAAACTACTCCAAATTTACATGAAGTACTGATATATTCTTCACAACTACCACCACAAATTTCAACCGTCGATTCATTATCAATCTTTAGATATCGCCAAAACCCTAGCAGTAGCTTTAAACCCTTGTTTACAAACACCCGTGTACTAAATTCTTCATATCTCACAATCTAAGAGTCCAAATGCTATGAAACATTATTGAATAGCTTCTTAGCACAATAATACACCTTCTTGGAAATTTTTAGACAAAAATTCGTCCAAAAACTTAAGATATGGCAAACCCCATCACCATCAACAAAATGGTCTACTTACTGCCTTGGAATTGGATGCGCTGTCTTCAACTCTTCATATCTCCTTCGTCTAAACTCAAAACTTAAGAATTCCTTCATAATAGACGTAGATCTTAAAATCACCTTTCCAACCGCACCGTCCGATCTCCAAAAGCCTCCGTACAACTCCGCAAAATCCCAAAAGAGTGACAGTATGTATGAAATCCACTCTTTAACTTTGAACAAGTATAACTTCTTCACCCTAACTCCAAATCGCCTAAAATTTCCTCTCAAACTATACCCAAAATCCTAAACTTTACAACCCTACCTCTGAAATTGCAAATCCCCTTTTTGAAGTCGCCGAAAACCCCTGTTAAGGTCGCGGGCAGCCTCCTCAAAGCCCATTGGGCATGGTATTCGACCAATAGGGATGAAGTTCCCTATTCCTTGCCTTCATCCGACCATGGCTTGATTTCATCCCTCCCAATTAGCCTCTTACTAGCTTAAATTTTCATCCTTAAGTCCCCACCTTCTCTCAAGGCTTCATACTAAACATTTAGATCTTATAATTTTTAAATATCATAACTAAATAGGTAAAATAAAATAAAATAAAATTTCTTCTATCAACCATTTTTAATTTAACTTACTAACCATTCTAATACATATCTAAATCTATAAACATATTAGGCATTTTGAGTGGATTTTACATACTATAAGCAATTACAGTACGACACCGATAAATCAGCAAATGATGGCTCTTGAGCTGAATTTGCTGGTTGTTGATCCTCCATCTCTTTTGCACAAACAAAATCTAATGACAAACATTGATACAAGGTAGGATGAAACCTCTATAGAACCTACCTTGCTTTATAACGAAGATTTTCTTGAGTATTTATTTTAGTTTTGATGGATGTCGTCGATGGAATGCATTAACTTTTATTGATGCATTTGTTAGATTCTTTGATGGCTCCCATGTGCGTTCACTAATCTTGTATCCGCGCCAATGCACAAGATATTTCAATTGATTTCGACGCCGCCTTAAATCTAAAATCTCTTCAACCTCGAATTCTTCATTGTTGTCCACTTCTATAGGAGGCGATGGTATTTGTCTTCTTCTTTGTATGTCCACTATCTTGTATGGCTCGAGTAGTGACACGTGGAATATAGGATGGATCTTCATGGACTCCGGTAGGTGTAATCGATATGCAACTGGATTGATTTGTTCAGAAATAGGAAAAGGTCCAAGCCTATGATAGTCCAACTTATCACAAGGACGAGTAGTCTTGATATTACGACGAAGTAACCATACCTTATCCCTCACGTTGAATTGTCGTTGTTCCTTGCGATACGCATCTGTATTTATTTTTTGTCGTTCTTGAGCTTCTTTTAATTGCACCTTCATTATTGCATGTAGCTCTAACAAACGATTTGCGAAATCTTCTGCTGCTGGATTATCAACTTTTGAAAAGTCAAAAGCATCAAGTCGTGGGTGATAACCATAATTGGCAAAGAAAGGTGTTTGTTGCATAGAAGAATGTATCATATTATTGTAAGCAAATTCTACCAATGGCAAAAGAGCTATCCAATCATCTTGTTGGTAGTTGATGATACACCTTAAATATTGCTCCAACACTTAGTTCACGTGCTTTGTTTGTCCATCAGTTTGAGGATGAAAAGCTGAAGATAACTTTATGTCCACTTTTAAGATCTTGAAAAGGGTTCTCCAAAATCTTGACATAAATTGAGTTCCCCTATCCGATATAATATCCTTAGGTAATCCAAGATAGCGATAGATATTATCAATGAAAAGCTTAGCTGTTTCTTCACCTATGATAGATTTTGTGCATGGCACAAAATGTGCCATCTTGGTGAACCGATCTACTATCACAAATATAGAATCATAAGATCTTGAGCTTGGAAGATCTGTGATGAAATCCATAGAAACAGAAGACCATGATTGTTCTGGAATAGGTAATGGCTGAAGAAGCCCAAAAGGTCGATGACGAGGAGTCTTTGATCTTGAGCAGATATCACATGATTGTACAAAGTCTTTGACTGCCTTCCACATTTAAGGCCACCAAAAATCTCTTGATATAAGTTCCAAAGTCTTGTTGTATCTAAAATATCCTGCCGCTGGAAAATCATGACGTGCTTGAAGAACACATAAACATGCTTCTCTTTCTGGAACATATAGACGTCCTTCGAAATATAGTAGATTGTTTTTGAACTCGAATTTAGAAGCATCATGAGACTTGGAAGAATTATTCTTGATATCATGATCAAGTGGGTCTGAGGACATACTTGACTAAATTTGCTTGAGAAAAGTTGAATCAACAGTCAATGTTCATTTTATTGCTCGAAGATAAAATTGCTCTAGTTTCAAGAAAATTGTTCTTTGTTACTCAAAAGCTGCATCTCCTTCTTTTGGTACAAAATAAGAATGTCTAGAAAGGGCATCTGATAAACCTTCTTGTTTTCCTGGCCGATAAGTGATAATGAATTTGAATCTTGACAAACACATGCTCCAACGAGCTTGACGACGATTCAACACGCGTGCTGACATGAAATACTTGAGGTTCTTGTGATCCGTATACACGGTGACTAGACTCGAAGCGCCTTTTAGATAATGATGCCATTCTTGAAAAGAATCCACAATTACAAGAAGTTCTTTGTCGTGGATCTCATAATTGATCTTGGCTACTGAGAATTTTCTTGAATGAAAAGCTACTAGATGAAGTTTGTCATCTATTTCCATTTGTGATAAAATCGCACCCAAGGCAAAATCTGATGCGTTTGTATTCATAAAAAATGCCTTGGAAAAAACTAAACGATACAAGATTGGTGCAAAAACAAACAATGTCTTCAAAATTTCAAATGCTGCTTCCGCTTCTTGATTCCATTGGAGTTTGTCTTTACAAGTCAAACGTGTAAGTGGAGCCGCAACACGAGAGAAGTCTTTGATGAAGATCCGATAATAATTGGCAAATCCCAAAAAGCATTGGACAGCTCTTACCGTCTTTGGAATCTTCCAATTCATGATTGTTTTGACTTTCTTAGGATCCATCATGAGACCATCATTTGAAATGATGTATGCTAAGAAATCAACTTGAGTAGTGTAAAATATATACTTTTCCATCTTGGCGTACAATCCCGCATCTCTAAGTTTTTGTAATACTTGACGAACATGTATTTCATGTTCTTCTATATTTTTAGAATAGATCAAAATGTCATTTAGGTAGCAGACGACACAATTGTCTAAGAACTCATGAAAAACATCATTCATGAGATGTTGAAAAGCAGCTGGTGCATTCGTAAGTCCAAAAGGCATGACATTATATTCAAAATGTCCGTACTTGGTTCGAAAAGCAATTTTCCATTTATCTCCTTTTTTGATGCGTACTAGATTGTATGCTCCTCTTAGATCTATTTTTGTATAGATCCTAGCTTGATTCAACTGATCAAAGAGTCTTGATATTAGAGATAATGAATATCTGTTCTTCATTGTGATCTTGTTGAGTCCTCGATAGTCAACACACATCCGCAATGATCCATCTTTTTTCTTCACAAATAGAATTGGAGCTCCTGTTGGAGATTTAGAATGACGTATGAAATTCTTGGCCAAATTCTCGTCAATATACGCCTTGAGTTCAGCCAACTCATCTTGTGATAAACTGTAAATTGGTCCAAATGGTGGCTGAGTTCCTTCTTTAAGGTTGATTAAACAATCATATGGACGATGTTCCGAAAGAATATCTGCATTTTTTTTCTCAAAAACGTCTTGATAATCTTGATGCTGACTTGGAATACTACTTGAAGTCTTTCTATCGTTGGAAATAGGTGTAGCATAAATGACGAAAGGTGATCCTTCTTTTGCAGCGTACAAGAAAGCTCTTGCACCTACAAACGCAGGTTTAATTCTACTAGACTTGTGATTTCTTACTTGATTAATTATATTGTTAGCTTTATTTTTAGAAAATTTTAGAGTACAAGAAATCCAATCTATTCGAGGGTTGTGTTTTTCTTACCATGATAGACCAAAAATAACTAGAATAGATGGAGATCTAATTATATTAAAAATTACGCAACTATTATACCCATTTACTACTATATCTAGAGGAAGTGTTTCATGAGTAACATCTCCAGAAGATAAAGGATGACCATCTATGACTTCTATGTGTACGGATTTAGATTTTTGTACTATATGTATTCTATGGCTTTTAGCAAATTCTTCATCTAAAAAACAAGCCGAGGCTCTCGAATCTATTAAAGCAGAGGCTTTGTAATTATTAGGTCCTAAATACACATCTATTATAAAATAAGGAGATGGTTGTGAGGAGAAGATAAGACCTTCATTAGAAATTGTACAAGATCCCAGCCGCACGGTCCTTATTGTGGCTGGACAAACTCGTTTTCCGACATATTGTCTTTTTTGACAGCCGTACTCCTCATCTTGTGGTCGCGTCATTTCTTTGGACAATTTTGAGCAGTGTGTTTAGGTTCTCCACAATACAAGCATAATCCTTCTTTACAACGTCGAGTCTTTTCTTGTTCAATAAGCGGCTTGAAACGTATAGCATCAATTTGCATGTCCTCGACTTTTGAAGGTACATATTGAGGAGTCATTGGTGCTGCCTTTGAATTATAATGTCACTGAGGTTCTCTTGTATGACTTTCAGATCTAAATTCGAAAAGCCGATTATCACACTTCACCGCAAAGTCTATTGCTTGACTCAATGTTTGAGGATCGGATAAGTTTAACATCAATTTCTTTGCTTCATATTGTAATCCATAGAGAAACTGACTGATGAGTGCAGCATCGTCCCACTTGATATCAATTGCTAGTTGTCAAAATTGTGAAGCATATAATGTCACTGATCGATTGCCTTGTCGTAGGATATGAAGCTTGTTGGTTGCAATACGAGTTGCATCATGTTTTCCATACATAGATCAAAATTCTGCTAAGAAAGCTTCTAAATTATCCAATATTGGATCACATCGTTCCAGAAAAGATGAAAACCAAGATAAGGCAGAATCTGAAAGTAGTGTACCAATAAATCTGACTTGTGATCCTGGAGTTGGAAAACTTTGCGGTTGCAATTCAATCACCAGTTGGACTTGGTTGATGAATCCTCGAAACTTGGATCTTGTGCCATCAAACTTCTCAGGTAGACCAATTTTTGATTCTCTGATGCTTGGACGATGTTCCAATGTAGGAGGAATTATATGGCTTGGTGTAGATGTTGAAGCAGCTCCAACTATATCTATATCTTCATTATTTGGTAACCTTGTTGCTCCTTGTGGAGGTATAGTGAGTTGATGCATTGCAAGCATCAATTCCCTCATTTGCTCTTACATTTGTGCCATTGCACTCTTCATTTCGGCAAGCTCGGCCATGATAACACTTAAAAAAATATATAACACTACTCGAGATAAGTAACAGGGAGAATAAAGAAAATACTAGGAATAATATCAATTTAGAAAAGGGTAATCCGCAACTTCTAAAATACTTGTGTCTTATCAAGAAAAAAAAAAGAGTAATCCACTCTTAAATTATACAACCTTATTTTTTTTTTAGTAGTGACTTTTGAAGTTAATTTTATATTAATAGTAACTTGTATATATCTTAAGTCACCTTTGTTAGACATTGGTGATCCTTAAGATCTTAGATTATTTCTTTTATTTGGTGCTTAAAGCACCAAGTATGTAAATCTTATAAGAAGAAAGGTTAGAAAAGGGATTTTAAAATAAAAAGGGTAGTTTGGCCATCCATGTGGATGAATAGAGGTAGATGATAGATATCTCTATTCTAATTGGCCAAAAGTCATACCCAATGGGCTTCAAGGAGGTTGTTCGAGGATTTATTAGGAGTTAGGGTTTGTTTTTCGAGGGGAGTCGAACATCAGAGGCTAGGATCATAAGGTTTAGGTTTTTAGATCTGGTTTAGATGCAAAGTTTGTGTGATTTGCACTTTTAATGAAGAAGTTATAGGCGCCCAAAGTTAAGGTGTTAATTTTGGACCTACTGTCACTCTTTTGAATATAACTCGTGCATACAAAGAGCAATTGAGGATTGGCGACTAGGGTTGGAGAGAACACTTTCACGGCTACACTTTTTATGTACAGCTTGATAAAATCCAAGCTAGGGTGAAGGAGATATTGGGAGTTGAAGTTAGTGCTTACAGACTTAAGGGCAGTAAGTGACCCGCTTACATAGTGGTTACATTTTGAGCTATATCTTAAGTAATTTAAAAGATTTTTGGCTCAAAATTTTCAGGAGTGTATATGTTTATGTCACAAAACTATGTGCAAAAATTTTGTGGCATTAAGATTTTGGATTTGTGAGATATAAGGAAAATAGTGCTCAGGTATCTCTGAGCTAGGGTTTTAAGCACCTGCTAGGGGTTTTGAGATTTCAAACGATTGGAAATGAATTTGTGGTTGATTCTTTCTTATGGTGAAACTTAAGACGATTATCTACACTTTGAATTAAATTTTATAGAAATTGAATGGTTGGATCAAGAGTTATTGGACTCTAAATTTTAGCAATAAATTAGTCCTTGCGGGTGAATAAAGTTTTGAAGGGTTTTTGTGGAAATTTGAACCCTTTTTGTACAAACCTACTTGAACACAAAAGGGTTTATGTACATAACTTCTCTGTTATGAGATTTTTGTATTATTTGTCCTTTTTACTGAGGACAAACTACCTGTTGGTTTTTGCCATCAAATTTCAAATAAACTCTCCACAACCAAGTACCCAGTGTATTCCTAGATAGAAGGCCATATCACACGACAACGTGTCAAACTTGCACGACAAGTTTCTCACACGTGCGCCACGTACTTGGCTTGTTCCACAAGCTACCAAAATGTGTGACACATGGCTAGCTTATTCTACAAGCTACCAACATGTGTGCCATGTGGCTACCTTGTTGACCAAGTTTCTAACCTACCAATCACCTATAGACATGTATAAAGGTGATTTCACATCTATGAAGCTTCTAGGAAGCTTATCTATCACATATTATCAAATCAACTTATTTTACTTACTTCTATTGGTCTATTATTACTTAGATAATTTACTGGAATAAATCTTATGTCCGTGACAAAAGGATGATGTAAAGAATTTATTGATCATGATGCCAAGAGTTGAAAGCTTAGAAGAATTCATACTTCAAGCTATTACTTGTAACAATCACCTATTTGAACTATGACAAGAAAGGCAATCAATTTTTAGCAATACTTATCAAGGTACAATTGCTACATCTACAAGAGTATTGAAAAAGCCATTAACATATCTTAAACCTATGCAGATTGATGCAACTCAACTCAAGCCATTAACACCAGCAAAAAAGACCAAACGTCAACAAGAGAATTTATGCCTATATTGTAAAAGATCCAATCACAAGATAGCAAATTGTCCAAATAATTCTAAAGAATTCAAGGCACAAGGTATAATATCTGAATTAGAAAGGTTGAAAAACGAAGATGTCCAACCACAATAGAGACCTTGCAATTGGATACTTTTAAATCTAAAGCACCAAAAAAATGTCTCTTTTTACCTCTGGATCTAATATCTTATTTTATACTTCATGTATATATAAGAACCTTGAAATAAGAAATTTTTGCTAAAGTCCTTTTAGATACTAGAGCCTCAGCATGCTTTATGAATAAAGATTTTACAACTAGGCACAATCTACTAATTGTAAAGAAGACCCATCCTGCACCCGTTGAAGTTATTGATGGACAAAACCTTGCATCAGGAGATGTTGTTGAAGAAACCCAACCGTTGGAAGTGATACTAGCAGATCAAGTATCACAAACTGTTTTCAACATCATTAGATGTCTAACAAATCCTATTGTCATTAGACTTCCTTGGTTTGAGCTACATAATCTTGATATTGATTGAAGTATGCAAAAGATTTCTTTAAGATCCAAACATCAAAAGAAGAAATGACGTACTGCTCTATTTCTTAAAGCTAAAGCATTTATGCAAGCAGCAAAAAAAAAGATGCATTTGCATTGTATGCTATTCTAATGAAAGATCTAATGAAGCAACTAAAATAGAAAATTCTTAATCAATATCGCGACCTAGAAGACATATTTGAAAAAAAAAAAGTAGACATATTATCCAAACATCGTCCTTATGTTTGTGCAATCGAATTATAAGATGGAGCTTAATCTCCATTTAGTCCAATTTATAATCTGTCACAAACGGAGCTTATAACCTTACGAGAATATATTGATGAAAATCTAATCAAGAATTTTATTTGACATTCAAAGTCACATGTTGGAGCTCCTCTATTATTTGTGAAAAAGAAGGATGGTTCCTTACGTATGTATGTTGACTATCAAGGTCTGAATAAGATAATTATAAAAAATCACTATCCATTACTACTAATCTCAAGATTATTGGAATAATTAGGACAAGTAAAGATTTTAACAAAGATTGATTTGAGAGGTGTTTACAATCTAGTCAAGATTAAAGAACAAGATCAATGGAAGATAGCATTCTGCATAAGGTATGGATATTTTGAATACAATATTATGCCTTTTGGACTTACAAATGCACTTGCAATCTTTCAATATATGATGAATGATATCTTACGAGAATACTTAGATGACTTTGTAGTCATCTACTTAGATGATATCTTGATCTTTTCTAAGAATGAAGAAGAGCATGAATATCATACACGAAAGGTATTAGAAAAACTATGGAAAAGTGGATTGTATGCCAAATTAGAGAAATGCTCTTTCCACCAACCATCAGTCAAATTTTTGGGATATATTGCTTCAAAAAATAGAATTTCCATGGATCCAAAGAAGATACAAACTATTATGGAGTGGAAACAACCATCATCAATTAGAGATGTATAATATTTTTTGAAATTTACAAATTTCTATAAAATCTTCATCAAATTTTATTCCAAAATTACGGCTCCATTAACGCAATTCACAAGCAAGGACAAATTTATTTGGAATGATAAGGCTGAAGAAGCATTCAAGAAGCTAAAAGAATCTTTCACTTCTGCTCTTATACTTGTCCCTGCAGATCTAACAAAATCATTCATTTTGGAAACAGATGCCTCAGATTTTGCACTAGGATCTATACTCTCTCAAACTGGTGATAATGGTCAATTACATCTAGTAGCATTCTCCTCTCAAAAATTTTTAGCTGCAGAGATCAATTATGAGATCCATGATAAAGAATTATTAGCAATTATTGATACTTTTGAAGAATGGCACCATTTGTTAGAAGGAGCTCAACACAAGATCATGGTATATATCGACCATAAAAACTTGGAATATTTTATGAGTGCTCGAGTTCTAAATCGTCGATAAATACAATGGAGCATGTCATTATCTCAATTTGATTTTGTGATTACATATCGTCCGGAAAAACTTCAAGGAAAATCAGATGTCCTTTCTCAACGATCATATCTTGCACCAAGAATAAGAGACATTGTATTGGATCAACAAAAATCAATCATGTTAAAGCCGTCCAATTTATAATTAAAGACATTGACAATATCTACCTATACAGATACAATTCTTAAGACAGAAATCCAAAAAGCAATGAAGATAGATCCATTTATAAAGAACATCCAACAACAATTAAAAAATACACATGTGGAAGAAAATAATAATTTTAAATTGAAAAACAGATTGTTATACTTCAAAAATCTCCTATATGTTCTTCCAAGACCTACAAGACTTCAAATTCTTCAAGCTCAATATGACCTTTCAGCAGCTGGACACTTTAGCTTCAATAAGACCTTAGAATTGATATCAAGAGATTATTGGTGGCCTCAAATGTGGAAATTGGTGAAATAATTCTTCCAATCATGCAAAATTTGTGTGCAAACAAAGATCCCAAGACACCAACCATATGGACTTTTGTAATCCCTTCGAATTCCTAAGGACCCATGGCAATTGTTATCTATAGATTTTATTATAGACCTCCTAATTTTGAATGGAAAAGACTCAATTTTTGTGGTGGTAGACCCTCTTACCAAGATGGCATATTTTATCCCATACGATAAGACTATTTTTGGAGAGGAAATAGCCAAGTTTTTTATTGATAATATTTACCTAATATATAGCCTTCCAATTGACATAATTTCAGATCGAGGACTACAATTTGTATCAAACTTTTGGAGAGGATTATTTTGGCTTTTAAAGGTCAAGATCAACCTTTCATCCGCTTATCATCCTCACATTGACGATCAAACAGAACAAGTAAATCAGATCTTGGAACAATATCTTTGTTGTAGTATAAATTATCAACAAGATGATTGGACGGACCTTCTACCATTGATTGAGGTTGCATACAATAACTTTGAACATTCTTCAACAAAGCAAACTCCATTCTTTTCAAACTATGGATACCATCTTAGAGCAGATCCATTCCAAATTGAAGATGTGGGAAGCCCTGTTGCAAAAAGCCAAGCTACCTATTTAAAAACCATCCATGAAGAACTAAAATTCCAATTACAAATAGCCCTAGATTGATATAAAGATTATGCAGACATTCATCACAAGAACCAATCAAATTTCAAAATAAGAGATTATGTCTAGTTATTTCGACGAAATATACAAATAAATCAACTATCACAAAAATTAAACTATCAAAGACTTGGACCTTTTATGATTCTACATCAAGTAAATGCAGTAAGTTTTTATCTCGAACTACCAAATAGCATGCACATTCATCTAGTCTTTTATATCTTGCTTTTAAAAACCTATTATAAATCAAATATTACTAAAAGAATTATTCCACCACCAGCTCCAATTGAAGTCAATCAAGAGATTGAATACGAGGTAGATGAAATATTGGATTTACGTATAAAATATGGATGATTAAAATATTTCATCCATTAAAAGGATTATGGAGTTAGCAAAAGAATATGGAAATCCTCAGATAATCTTAAAAATGCACCTAAGAAGGTTTGCCAATTCCATCAACAATATCCTAAAAAACCTAGATTCAATGGTCATTGAAGATTTTGTGGATAGTAATATCTCTTGGCTTCTAAATGGCGCTTTCTATCAACAACAAAAGACCAATATAAAAAGGAGAGAGCCACGCCAAGACTTGAACTTGTTTTTTCCTAAGATAAAATAGATCTTCCTAGAAACTTATTAATAATGATGTTAAATCTTTACATTTCAAGGGAATTGTAAGAACAAGATTCAGAAGGCGCTTCTGCCATACAAGCGGCTAAGAAATCATTGTAACTTTCACAATCTGCTAGATTTAAAAAATATAGACAAGATAAAGAAAGAGTATCCCAACGTCAAGTAAGGCCACACTTGGAGTCTTTAGAGATATGGCCTCATCACAAAAATCTCAATTCAAATGTCCGAGCTTTGATAATACTCCTCGAAGTTGGAAGGGTGACTCCAAGTAGATCAAAATTATATTCGAAGGATGTTTTGAAGGTCGCAATGAAGAGCAAATTTTTGGATGTTGATCTAAGAGAGGTTATATGTGGAGGTCATTGACGCCATCTCAAAGGTCCTGTTGAACTAATAACCAACAAATAAAACACGAAATATGTTACTTTTCTACTCCAATAAATTTTAGAATTTTTATGCATGTGATTTGATCATCAAATTGCTTTCGCTCCTTGTGAAACTCGTTGCTAGAAGGGAAGGTGATGTCATGGACATACTTTAAGCCTCTAGTAGAATTTTTTGTAGGCTTTTAAAATCTTTTATAATCTTTTAGAATCTTTTAGAATCTTCTAGAATCTTCTTTAGTCTTTGAAAATCTTCTAGAATCTTCTTCAACCTTCCAAGATCTCTCGTAGACTTTTTAGAATCTTCCAAAATCTTCTTCAAACTTTTAAAATATTCTAAGATACTCTTATGATCTTCTAAAATCTTCTTCAACCTTTTAAAACCTCTAGTAGACTTTTAAAATCTTCTTAAATCTTCCAAAATCTTCTTCAAGCTTTTAGAATATTCTAAAATATTCTTAAAAGGTCGAATAGGATATAAGGCCTTAAAGTATAAATAAGAGGCAAGATTAAGGAGTACCTCAATCTTGTCAATACAAGTCTTGGAACAATCTAGAATGTTATCTTGTTCTTGATATTAATCCAATTTCTTATTCTTGATCTAGTTCTTGTTCTTGTCCATCCAGTACTTTGTTCTTGGAGTTATTTTGGTTCTGAATTCTGCTCCTTGGTTCTTAGCTAACCTACTATCTTGTATCCCTGACAACATGTTCTTCCGAGCTTGGCGACGATTCAAAACTCGAGCTGTTGTGAAATATTCTAAATTCTTGTGATCTGTATATACAATCATCGAATGTGCAGCACCCTCTAATAAATGACACCACTTTTGAAAAGAATCAACTATCGCAAGTAACTCCTTATCGTGAATTTAATAGTTGATTTCTGCTGCTGAAAATTTCCTTGAATAGAACGCAATCAGATGAAATTTATTATCCTTCTCCATCTGTGATAATACAATTTTTAACGCAAAGTCAAAAGCATCTATTTTCAAATAGAAGGTCTTTGTAAAGTCGGGATGTACCAAGATAGGAGCTGTCATAAACGTGAACTTTAATTCTTGAAAAGCCTCTTGTGCTCAGATACTCTACTCGAGCTTGTCCTTTGATATCAACCGCATTAATAGAGTTGTGATTTGTAAGTAGTTCTTGATAAAAATGCGATAGAAGTTGGCAAATCCAAGAAAATATTACATGTCCTATAGCATCTTTGGTATTGCCCAATCCATTATTGCTTGAATCTTCTTCTGATCCATCAACAATCCTTCATCCTAAATAATATAACCAAGAAATTCCACCTTAGATTGATCGAATACATATTTCTCTAACTTGGCATTTAATCCCGCATCACAAAGTTTATGTAATACCAATTTCACATGATCCTCATGTTCTTGAACATTCTTGGAATAGATCAAAATATCATCGATATAATAAACAAAAAATTTGTCCAAATATTCTCAAAAAATATCATCCATCAAATGTTGAAATACAGTTAGTGCATTGGTCAATCCAAAAGGCATGATATTATATTCAAAATATCCATACCTCATCCGAAACATTGTCTTTCATTCATCTCCTGCCTTTATTCGTACAAGATTGTAAGCTCCACAAAGATCTATCTTAGTGTATATTTTGGCTTCACCAAGTTGCTCCAAGAGTCCGGATATTAGTGGTAATGGATATCGATTCTTCATGGTGATCTTGTTCAAGCTTCGATAATCCACGCATATTCGTAATGAGCCATCCTTCTTCTTCGCAAAGAGGATAGGTGCACCTGCTAGAGATTTAGAATGCCAAATGAAATTCTTTGCAAGATTCTCTTCAATGTAATCCTTTAATGCTGAAAGCTTGTCTTGTGATAAATTGTAGATTGGACCAAATGGTGGTTGTGCTCCCTCTTGGAAATCTATAGTACAATCATACGGCTGATGCTATAGTAGCATGTCTACATTCTTCTTCTCAAAGACATCCTTGAATTCTTCATACTACTTCGGAATAACCAAAGTTGGAGTTGTATCTTCTTAAGCTGGCATTGCGAAGATGACAAGAGGTGTATTATGCTTGGCTTCCTTCATGAAGGCCCTTGCATTTATGAACAAGGATTTGTTTCTAGATATTATCCTGGCAAGTTCCACCTTCAAGGGTTTTGTTGGAAATATCACTTTTTGCAACCTCCAATCTATTAATGGATTATATTTATCAAGCTAGGATAGTCCCAAAATGATTAGACATGAAGGGGTCTTGATAATAGTAAATACAATGTTACTTTCATGATTTTCAAGATGTACCTTCAAGAGTTTAATTTCATGAGTAACATTGCCAAAAGACAAAGATTGGCCATCTATGACTTCTACATGGACAGGCTTTGGTTTCTTCACAAGAGAAAATTTGTGAAACTTAGCAAATTCTTCATCTAAGAAGCAAGCAGATGCTCTTGAGTCTAGTAGAGTATCAGTTTGTTGTTTTTGAATACCAAGAAATAAAGGTATTGTAAAGCAATGAGAAGGTTGAGCTGAGAGAAAGAAACTATGATTAATTTGGAGTGTTGAGATGTCTAGCCGCACGGTCCCTATTGTGGTTAGGCATCCTTATTTTCCTACACGCTAGTACTCCTGAGTCTTGTTGTTCGAGGCGTCTATTTTTTAGGACAATTTTTGGTTTTATGGCCTATCTCTCCATAATATAAGCACAAATTTTGCTTAAATTGTCACTTCTTTTTATTCAGCTATGAGGGGCTTGAAATATACTATATTGATTTGGATGTCTTCTGTTTCAGATTGAGCTTCCACACTCTTAATAGGAGTAGCTGAATAGAACTGGTTTCCTCGTGGATATCATGTAGCTCTAAAATAATGGTCTTGATGTCATTAAAAAAACCGATTGTCACACTTCATCGCTTGGCTCATTGCTTTGTTGAGTGTTTGAGGGTTGGATAGAGATAGCAATAAATCCTTCACGTCATCTTTGAATCTCCAATAAAATTGACTCAGCAGCGCTTCTTTTCTCTAGTTGATATCACAGGCAAGTTGTCTAAAGTCCAATGCATAAATAAATGCAGAGCGTGATCTTTGATGCAGAGAACAAATCTTGGTGGTTGCCCACCAAGCCTTATCATGCTTTCCAAATGCCTCCTTGAATGCTTCTAAAAAGGTTTCAAAATTACTCAAGATAAAAGACCTTTTCTCAAGTAAAGAGGCAAATGAAGACAAAGCTTGTCTAATAAGCAATGTCTCTATTAATCCAACTCACAATTCCTCGATTGAATAGCGTTCCGGTTGCAAGAATGTTACCAATCAAACTTGGTTTACAAAACCACAAAATTTTGATCAGGTACCATTAAACTTCTCTAGGAGACTGACTTGAGGCTCTTTGTATTGCGATGTAATCAAATTCTCACATTGAGATATAGATGGCAGTACTTTACTAGCTAGAAGTGGTTGTACTATAGTTTGAGCCACTCCTACTCTTATAGCTCTAGAAAGCTTAGCAAAATTTCCTTCAATTTTAGTAGTTCTAACCGCTAGAGCATTAAAGGCATTGATGATCATATCTAACTTTGACTTCGAAGATTCTACTACGTTAATGTCTTCTCTTTCAGCCATCCTAAGTAAAGAAGAAGGAATCAATACCAGTCCAAGGGAGGATAATCTGCAACCCTTAGAATACTCAAGTATCTTCAAGAAAAGAGGTAGTCCAGTCTCTACGTTAAAGAACTAAGCTCTGATATTGATAGAAGGGCAATCTCGACAAATTGTCACAGACGCAGAATATAGACTAAAAGTCTAAACAAGAAGTTCAAGAAGAATTGGCAAGAATTAGGTTAATCAGATGAATACAAAAATAATACGAGAGAGGTGAGCTAGAGTTCCAAGAGATGTATTGTCGAGACTGAAGAACTCTTCAGCCTTGATTCCAATATATACACATATTCGGGAAGCTTCTTGATCAACTTTCAGTGATTAAGAAGCTTTTCAAGCAACTTCCACCAACTAAGAAGCTTCTCAAGTAACTTCTATCAACTAAGAAGATGCTGGAAGGTTTTGGAAGGTTCTAGAGAGTTCTAAGTACCTTCTAGATTATTTTAGAAGGTTCTAACAAGGATGTCCTTGATAGTTGGTAGATTATGCAGTTTTATTTTATTTTGATATTATATTAATATTATTTATCAAACTCCAAGTTGATGTTGTCATTATCTAATAGCAATACCATTGTCTTTTAAAATTGATGGATGATCCACAAATGTATATCAATATTGATTGGAATCTTAAAGTGAATCTTTTTTCTTGTGACATTGTCATATTATAATTGCTTACAATATGTAAAAATTAATCAAAATATATAATATATTTATAAGTTCTATTATGTATTAGAATAATTAAAAAAATATTTAAACAAAATGATATATGAAACTTTATTTTATTTTTTCTACTTATTTATTTTGATTATGGTATTTAAATTATATAAGACCTAAATATTCAGTATAAAGCCTTGAGAGGAGATTGGAGTCCAAAGATGAAAAATTAAAAGACTTATTTGGAAGGATAAAAATAAGATATAGACAAATGAAGGCAAGGGGTGAAGATTTTCATTTCCATTGATTGATGGTCATATCCAATAGGCTTTCAACAAGATATTTGCAACAAGAATAAGAGTTTTGATAACTTTAGAGAAGGTATTCAAAAATCAAAGGCTAGAATTACAAAGCTTGTTTTTTGAACTATAATATTGGTATAAAAATCAAGAACTTTGGAATTTTTATGAGAGAAGAATAGATGCTTGAAATTAAGATGTACAAATTATATCTATTGTCATTCTTTTAAGGATATAAGGAATTGTATGAGAGCTTTTGGAGATTAAAAGATGCGGTTGGAAAGATGATTTTAAGACCTATATCTTACATAGAAGAATTATTATATTTGGAATTTACAAGAAGGAGATATTAGAAATTAAAGACAATAGATCAAATTCTAAGATAAGTATATCAATACTTCATATAAAATTTGAATACTTGTAGACAATCTGATTTGGAGATATATGTTATTGAAGTTTAGAAAAAATCTTTTTTAAGGTTAATAAAGGATTTAATGTATTTTACTATATTTTTGAGATTTTAGAGTATTTAAAGCTTATATACTTGATGTAATTGCCTCTTTTAAGAATAATTTTATATAAATTTGAAGTTATTATCTATCTTAATATTTGATTGAGAAATTAGTGACAAGTAGAAGCCAAGTGCTTTTTTAAGATAAATTCTCTTTATTCCAATAATACATACATTAAAAATAGACTTTGTCTCATTTGGACAATTCTTTGTAAATGCAAGTGGTTTATCCTCTATGCATTGTGGCATCAATATGATAGCCAGTAAGTTAGAAGCTTTTCATAATAAAGATGACAAAGTAATTATTTTATATAGCATTACTATTTTTATACTTGATTAATTTAAATGGCATTGTAATAATATTATTTGATTATAAATACAATTCTTAAGATGGATTGTTAATTCCTTTATGTCTTTTCATGGGCCTAATAAACACATTAATTGTTGATTTTGTGGATTTAATTTGATCTCGCTAAATTTGATTTAAAATAACATATGATGATGTATTTATTCAATAATTTAAAAAAATATATAAGCTCTTGATTTGAGTTGTGGTGAATGAACCTATATTATAATCATTGTTGGAAGCTTATTCAAATAAGTTATTTCATGAAGCATGGATTCCAGCTAGTTCTTGTTTTTTTCATCTTTATTTGTTTGTGTCACAGGTGCAAAATATAGACTAAAGTCTAAACAAGAAGTTCAAGAAGAATTATCAAAAATTAGATTAATCAAATGAATACAAGAACAACACCAAAGAGGTGAGCTAGAGTTCTAAGAGATGTGTTGTCAAGACTGAAGAACTCTTTAGCCTCGACTCTGATATATATTCCTATCTAGGAAGCTTTTCAAGCAACTTTGACCAACTAGGGAGCTTCTTAAGCAACTTCTACCAACTAAGAAGCTTCTCAAGTAACTTCCACCAACTAAGAAGCTTTTCAAGCAACTTCCACCAACTAGAAAGCTTCTCAAGCAACTTCTATCTACTTGATAGATGCTAGAAGATTTTAGAAGGTTCTACAGAGTTTTAAAAATCTTTTAGAATATTCTAAAAGATTCTAATAAGTATATCCTTGACATCACCTCCTCCTCTAGCTTTGAGATTTCCGAGAAGCCATTTGAGATGTATGCTCATAAACATAGAAAATCAAAGATTTGGCGCATAGTCTCTGCAATATACTCCAATTGTCATTCAAAAGGTAGATGATTCATGGATCCTTGTAGCCACTGATAATAACCAACACCTTCCACTTGAGACTATGCCTAAACTTTTGTGTCTTCGTTGTGGAAGCGGCCTCAAAATATCGTTTCGCCACTATCTTCATGAGTTGGTTCAACTTCAAAGACAATCACGAGTGACCTGCTACTTGATATTCTTCAATGTCTTCTTGGTTCTTCTAATTCTTCATCTCAAGGTCGACGCCATAAGCTAACGATTGAGATGGCATGACTAGTGTACTATCTTCATTCCTATTAGCCATATCTAAATACACTCTGAGATTATATATCTTGAAACTACAAGAAAACAAAATGCAATAAATTGTGTTTCGATAAGACCTAGATCCTGCTTATACATTCCTTCTGAGAAGACTTTATCTTCACATTTCTTCAGTGGCCGACTTTTGATTTATTAGAATATTGTCAATGAAATTCCTGTACTTTTTGTGGCATATTTGTTATATATTCTACTGGCTTCCAAGTCTGCTCGTTTATATCATAGCCACGCTAGTGAATTAAATACTCTAACTTTTCCCATCTCCATCACGAAACAAGGACTTGTTCTACCTCATATTCTACGTGATTCTTGATTTCAATATAAGGTGGTAGTGGCTGTATCCGTCTTGATAAAGTTGATTTGCTATAAGCTTCTAGAAGAGAAATATGAAAGATTGGATGTACCTTCATGGATGTAGGTAGTTTCAGTTGATAAGCCACTGGATTGTTTTGCTCTTGAATGCAGAATGGTCTCAACTTCCTATAATCCAACTTATCACAAGGTCGAGTGGTCTTCATGTTTCATCGCAAAAGCCAAACCTTATCTCTAATTTGAAAAGCAAGAGAATCCTTCCAAAATTTGTTTGCAGAAGCTTTGTACGAGTCTTGAGCTACTTGTAACTGAAGCTTCAAGGTGGTCTAGATCTCCATTAAATATTTTGCAAGGTCTTCAGCTATTGGATTTTCATCTTTGGATTTATCCAATAAATCAAATTTTGGATGATATCCTTAATTTGCAAAGAAAGGTGTTTGTAAGATTGAGGCATGGACCAAATTGTTGTATGCAAACTGCACCAATAGTATATATATAGTCCAATCATCTTGTTTATAATTGATTATACATCATAGATATTGCTCCAAGACTTGGTTGACTCGCTCTATTTGACCATTGGTTTGAGGTTAGAAGGCATAAGAGAGTTTAATATCTACCCTCAATATGTCAAAAAGCAACCTCCAAAACTTCAATATGAATTGAGGCCCTCGATCCAAAATAATATCATCCGATAAACCATGATATTGATATATATTGTCAATAAACAATCTTGCTATTTCTTCATCAAAAGTTGTCTTTCTGTATGGAACAAATATACCATCTTTATAAATCAATCTACCACTACATAGATAGCATCAAATGTTGCAGAAGGTGGCAAATCTATGATAAAGTCTATAGATACTGAAGACCACGGTCACTTTGGAATTGGTAGAGGTTGTAAAAGCCCGTAAGGGCAATGTCAAAGATTCTTTGATCTTGAAGAAAGGTCACATGATAGCACAAAGTTCTTTACTACCTTCTACATTTGAAGCCACCAAAAGTCTTGAAAAATAAGGTCTATTCTTTTGTTGAATCCAAAGTGATTTGCGGCTAGGAAGTCATGTCAAGATTGAAGAATACATAGTCAAATTGGTCCTTCCAAAATGTATAGTCAATCTTCAAAATATAATAATCCATCTTCAATCTTGAACTTATCTTTGTCAAAGCGTTGTTTTACATCCGAGACTAATGAGTCCACAATTGATGCTCCATGGACTTGTTCTAAAAAATCAGCATCAATTAGTATGATCATGAAGGTGGTATGCAGGCGAAACCGTTTTAGTTGTAACAAAGTTGTACACTACTGATCAAATGCTGCATCTCCAACCTTGGGCGCTAAATATGATCTTCTCAATAATACATTCGATAATTCTTATTGCCTTCTTGGCCAATATGTGATGATGAAGTCGAATCGAAATAATGACATGTTCCATCGAGCTTGGCAACAATTCAAAACTCGAGCTGTTGTAAAATATTCCAAATTCTTGTGATCTGTATATACAATCACCGGATGTGTAGCACCCTCTAATAAATGATGCCACTTTTAAAAAGAATCAATTATCATAAGCAACTCTTTATCATAAATTTTATAGTTAATTTCTATAACTAAAAATTTCTTTGAGTAGAACGCAACCGGGTGAAGTTTATTATCCTTCCCTATCTATGATAATATAGCTTTTAGCGCAAAGTCAGAAGCATCTGTTTCCAAATAGAAGGCCTTTGTAAAGTTGAGGTATACTAAGATAGGAGTTGTCGTAAACGCCGACTTTAACTCTTGAAAAGCCTCTTGTGCTTGGATACTCTACTCAAGCTTGTCCTTTGATATCAACTGTATTAATAGAGCTGCGATTTGTGAGTAGTTCTTGATAAAAATACGATAGAAGTTGGAAAATCCAAGAAAACGTTGCACTTCCCGTACCGTCTTTGGTACCGTTCAATCTGTTACTGCTTGAACCTTCTTCTGATCCATCAACAATCCTTCGTCTTAAATAATATAACCAAGAAATTCCACCTTGGATTGATGGAATACATATTTCTCTAACTTGGCGTATAATCCCGCATCCCGAAGTTTTTGTAACACCAACTTTACATGACGCTCATATTCTTGAACATTCTTGGAATAGATCAAAATGTCATCGATATAACAAACAATAAATTTATTCAAATACTCTCAAAAAATATCATTCATCAAATGTTGAAATACAGTTAATACATTGGTCAATCCAAAAGTCATGACATTATATTCAAAATATCCATACCTCGTCCGAAATGTTGTCTTCCATTCATCTCCCGCCTTTACTTATATAAGATTGTAAGCTCCACGAAGATCTATCTTAGTATACATTTTGGCTTCACCAAGTTACTCCAAGAGTTCGGATATTAGTGGTAATGGATATCGATTCTTCAGGGTGTTGTATGATATGGTCTTCTATCTGAAAATACACTAGGTACTTGGTTGTGGAGAGTTTATTTGAAACTTGATGGCAAAAATCCAACGGGTGATTTGTCCTTAATAAAAAAGACAAATAATATAATAATCTTACAAAAGAGAAGTTATATACATAAACCCTCTTGTATTCAAGTAAGTTTGTACAAAAAGGATTCAAATTTCCACAAAAATCTTTCAAAACTTTGTTCACGCGCAAGGACTTATTTCTTACTAAACTTTAGAATTCAATAACTCTTGATCAAACTATTCAATTTCTATAAAATTTAATTTAAAATGTAGAAAATCCTCTGAAGTTTTATTATAAGAAAGAATCAATTATAAATTCATTTCTAATTGTTTGATATCTCAAAATCCCTAGCAGGTACTTAAAACCCTAGCTCAAAGACACCCAAGCACTATTTTCCTTATATCTCACAAATTCAAAATTCTAATGCCACAAAATTTTTTTACATAGTCTTGTGACATAAGTACATATACTTTTAAAAATTTTGAGCCAAAAATTTATCAAATTGCCTAAGATATAGCTCAATATGTAACTACTATGTAAGCAAGTCACTTACTACCCTTAAGTTTGTAAGTATTGACTTCAACTCCCAATATTCCCTTCATCCTAGCTTAAATTTCATCAAGCCATATATAAAAACTATAGCCGTAGAAGTGTTCTCTCCAACCTCAGTTGCCAATCCTTGATTGCTCTCTGTATGCGCGAGTTATCTCCAAAAGAATGACAGTAGGTCCAAAATCAACACCTTAATTTTAAACGCCTATAACTTCTTCATAAAAAGTCCAAATCACACAAAATTTGCACCTAAACCAGATCCAAAAACCTAAACCTTATGATCCTAGCCTCTGATGTTTGACTCTCCTTTGAAAAACAAACCCTAATTCCTAATAAATCCTCGGGCAGCCTCCTTGAAGCCCATTAGGCATGATTTTTGGCCAATTAGAATAGAGATTTCTATCATCTATCTCTTTTCATCCACATAGATGGCCAAACTACCCTTTTTATACTAAAGATCCTTTTCTAATGCTTCTTCTTATAAGATTTACATATTTTGTATTTTAAGCACCAAATAAAAGAAGTAAATAAGATCTTAAGGGTCATGAATGTCTAATAAAGGTGACTTGAGATATATATAAGTTATTGTCAATATATATCAACATCAAAATTACTATCAAAAGAAGAAATAAGGTTGTATAAACCTCAATAATAATCTTTTTAATAAATTCCTTTTAAATTAGCAACCTAATCACATCTTGTAACCAATAAAAGTCTATTGATATGGCTCTCATTTAAATTGTATTAAATTGTATATTAAATATATATGTATAATTTTTTCACATAATAGCCGAACCACAGCATGACAATGGTGATTTTGTTCAAGCCTCGAAAATCCACGCACATTCGTAATGAGCCATCCTTCTTCTTCACAAAGAGGATAGGTGCACCTGCTAGAGATTTAGAATGCCAAATGAAATTCTTTGCAAGATTCTCTTCAATGTAATCCTTTAATGCTGAGAGCTTGTCTTGTGATAAATTGTAGATTGGACCAAATGGTGGTTGTGCTCCCTCTTGGAAATCTATAGCACAATCATACGGCTGATGCTATAGTAGCATGTCTAGATTCTTCTTCTCAAAGACATCCTTGAATTCTTCATACTGCTTCGGAATAACCAAAGTTGGAGTTGCATCTTCTTAAGTTGGCATTGCAAAGATGACAAGAGGTGTATTATGCTTGGCTTCCTTCATGAAGGCCCTTACATTTATGAACAAGGATTTGTTTCTAGATATTATCCTGGCAAGTTCCACCTTCAAGGGTTTTGTTGGAAATGTCACTTTTTGCAACCTCCAATCTATCAATGGATTATATTTATCAAGCTAGGATAGTCCCAAAATGATTAGACATGAAGGGGTCTTGATAATAGTAAATACAATGTTACTTTCATGATTTTCAAGATGTACCTTCAAGAGTTTAGTTTCATGAGTAACATTGCCAAAAGACAAAGATTGGCCATCTATGACTTCTACATGGATAGGCTTTGGTTTCTTCACAAGAGAAAATTTGTGAAACTTAGCAAATTCTTCATCTAAGAAGCAAGCAGATGCTCTTGAGTCTAGTAGAGTATCAGTTTGTTGTTTTTGAATACCAAGAAATAAAGGTATTGTAAAGCAATGAGAAGGTTGAGCTGAGAGAAAGAAACTATGATTAATTTGGAGTGTTGAGATGTCCAGCCGCACGGTGTCGCGTGGTATGAACTTCTATCTAGGAATACACCGGATACCTAGCTGTAGAGAATTTTACTTAATATTTATTGGCTAAACTCTAATGAGTTATTTGTCCTTAATAAGAAGGATAAATACACATGATAATATAAGAAAAAGATTTTGTATGATTAAAACTTCTTATTTTTAAGTAGGTTTGTACATAAGTTTTCTCTATGATATGTAGAAAATCCTTAAAAATCTTTTAAAGACTCATCTATATATCAAAATCATATCATGGCTCTATACATCTACCTTTTACACCTCCATAAAGTCTTGGCTCCCAAAAACACCTTTAGTATGCATAAAAGTCCAAATTTGCAACAAAACCCTTAAAGATATATTTTCCCGCAAAGGATGTTTTTCTTCTTGAACTTTAGAAAATCATATCTTCTGATCTAGCCGTTCAATTTTCTTCAAACTTTCAGGAAAGGTAGAATTCACCTTTAAGCTTTACCACAAAAAAAAATTCAATGCAAATATACTTCCGATCGTTTGATATCTCAAAACCCCTAGCAGGTGCTTAAAACCCTAGCTCAGAGACACCCGAGCATTATTTTCTCTATATCTCACAAACCCAAAATCCTAATGCCACAAAATTTTTTTACATAGTCTTGTGACATAAACATATATACTCTTGAAAATTTTGAGCCAAAAATCTATCAAATTGACTAAGATATAGCTCAAAATGTAACCACTAGTTAAGTAGAGTCACTTACTGCCTTTAGCTTACAAGCACTGACTTCAACTCGCAATATCTCCTTGACCCTAGCTTGGATTTTATCAAGCTATACATAAAAAGTGTAGCCAAAAAAGTGCGCTTTCCAACCCAAGTCGTCGATCTTTGATTGCTCTTTGTATGCGCGAGATATACTCAAAAGAGTGACAATAGGTCCAAAATCAACACCCTAACTTTGAGCGCCTATAACTTCTTCATTGAAAGTCCAAATCATGCAAGATTTGCACCTAAACCATACCCAAAAACCTAAACCTGATGACCCTAGCCTCTGATGTTCAACCCCTTTCGAAAAACAAACCCTAACTCCTAATAAACCCTCGGGCAGCCTCCTTGAAGCCCATTGGACATGATTTTTGGCCAATTAGAATAGAGATTTCTATCATCTACCTCTATTCATCCACATGGATGGCCAAACTACCCTTTTTACACTAAAAACCCTTTTCTAACCCTTCTTTTTATAAGATTTATATATTTGGTGCTTTAAGCACCAAATAAAAGAAGTAAATAAGATCTTAAGGATCACCAATGTCTAACATAGGTGACTTAAGATATATACAAGTTACTATCAGTATAAAATTAACTTCAAAAGTCGCTACTAAAAACAAAATAAGGTTGTATAAACCTTAATAATAATCTTTTTTATAGATCCTTTCTAAACTAGCAACCTAATCACATCCTATAACCAATAAAATCCACTGATATGACTTTCATTTAGCTAAGTAGTAAATTGTACATTAAATATACATGTAAATTTTTTTTTACATAGTAGCCAAACCACAACACGACAACGGTCCCTATTGTGGCTGGACATCCTCGTTTTCTTGCATGCTTGTGCTCCTGAGTCTTATTGTTCAAGGTTTCTATTTCCTTGGATAATTTTCGGCTTTATAGCTTGTCTCTCTGTAATATAAGTACATGTTTTGCTCAAACTATTGCTTCTTTTCTTCAGTTGTCAGGAGTTTAAATTAAATTGTATCGATTTGCATGTCTTCCGCTTCAGATTGAACTTCTATGCTCTTGATAGGAGCAGCCAAATAGAACTGAATTTCTTGTGGATATGGTGTAGCTCTGGAATAATGATCTTGACATCATTGAAAAAGCCGATTGTCACACTTCACTGCTTAGCTAATTGCTTCATTGAGTATTTGAGGATCGGATAGAGATAGCAATAAATCCTTCATGTCGTCTCTGAGTTTCCAATAAAATTGACTCACCAGAGCTTCTTCTCTCCAATTGATATCACAGGCAAGTTGTCTGAAGTCCAATCCATAAACAAATACAGAGCGTGATCTTTGTCATAGAGAACAAATCTTGGTGGTTATCCACCGAGTCTTATCATACTCTCCAAATGCCTCTTCAAATGCTTCTAGAAAGGTCTCAAAATGACTCAAGATAAAAGATCTTTTTTTGAATAAAGAGGCAAACCAAGACAAAGCTTGTCTAATAAGTAATGTCTCTACTAATCCAACTTGCAACTCCTCAGCTAAATAGTGTTTTGGTTGCAAGAATGTTACCAACCAAACTTAGTTTATAAAGTCATGAAACTTTGATCGGGTACCATCAAACTTCTCTGGGAGACTAACTCGAGGCTCTTTATAATGCGGTGTAACCAAATTTTCACGTTGAGATATAGATGGCAGTATTTTACTAACTAGAGAGACTTGAAGTGGTTGTATTGTAGTATGAGCCACTGCCACTCTTGTAGCTCCAAGGAACTTAGCAAAATTTCTTTCAATTTCAGTAGTTTTAATCGCTAGAGCGTTAATGGCATTGATGATCACATCTAACTTTGACTCCAAAGATTCTACCATGTTAAGATCTTCTCTACCAGCCATGCTTAAGCAAAGAAAAAGGAATTGATACCGGTCTAAAGGTAGATAATCCACAACCCTTAGAATTCTCAAGTATTTCTAAAGAGAAGAGTAGTCCACTCTTTGTCTCAAAGAACTAAGCTCTGATATTGTGATAGAGAAAATATTAGTATAGAGGAGGGTAATTTGCAACCTCTAAAGCGCTAGTATGCCTTCAAGAAGAGGAGTAATCCACTCTCTAACAAGAAGGATCTAGCTCTGATATTGAGATGAAGGCAATCTCGACAAAATATCACAGACGCAGAATATAGACTAAAGCCTAAATAAGAAGTTCAAGAAGAACTGGCAAAAATTAGATTAATCAAATGAGTATAAGAACAACACCAGAGAGGTGAGCTAGAGTTCCAAGAGATGTGTTGTCGAGACTGAAGAACTCTTCATCCTTGACTCTGATATATATTCCTATCTAGGAAGCTTCTCAAGCAACTTCCACTAACTAGGGAGCTTTTCAAGCAACTTCTACCAACTAAGAAGCTTTTCAAGCAACTTCCACCAACTAGGGAGCTTTTCAAGCAACTTCTATCTACTTGAAAGATGCTAAAAGGTTCTAGGAGGTTCTAGAGAATTCTAAAAATCTTGTAGAATATTCTAGAAGGTTCTGACAAGTATGTCCTTGACAGTTTGTTAGTAATATTGGCTATGTTATGTCTACCACGTCTTACGTCAAAGATAGCTTCTTCTTGATGGACTACCAATGAAACAAGAATTATTTAAGTCTAACAAATTTCTCATTGGAGGGGATATTGTATTCCAAATAATACCATTTGCTTCAAAAAACAACATCTTTAATAAGCAAGGAAATAAACTTTACCTAACACTATTTTGACTTTTCAGGCTTAAATTGACTAATTTTTAATAATGACCTTCATGTCCTTTATTAGTAATAATTTATATCATATATTACTTAATATTAGATAAGTAAGATAATATCTTTTATTAGAGAGCCAAATAATAGTTTTAATATAAATTATACAAATATATGAATTTTTTTCTAAGAAATTTTTTTTAAAAAAAAATACAAATATTCTAATTATGATAGGATTTATTTTATATATTTTTTAAAAAACTTTATTTGATTGAATAAAATATGAATTTTAGCACATAGGATATATAATTATAATTTGATAAATATTAAAATAAATATTAAAAGTATAAATAATAATCTAAAAATATCACTTATAAAATATATAATTTTAAGAATAAAATTAATATGTAATATTTCTATCTATTTAAAATAAATAAAAAATTATGAAATAATTAATTTTTTAAGAAATAACAAAAGTTTTGACATATATTTATTAAAGGAGAATTTGTACCAATATACACAATCTACACATACTTCACAAGTTTAATAAAAATAAAACAAACAATCTATTACATCAACAATTTCTACACAAAAATGGAAACATGTGATTTGTATTATGCACAAATAAACCAAAGGCCTTGGATTTGATTAATGATACCATACACATTTCCATCTCTATGTGGTACAAGTCCTAAACAATGGTCTACGCACCCTCGCCATACACTTCCATGGCAGTGGGAGTAATACTTCTTGTCCTCCGCGAGCACAATCACGTCCTCATCGTCACCAACCCCGTTCTCCAGTGATCCATCACGTCTATTCTTCCTCTTCCTCCTGCTCAGAATTCTCCTCGTTCGTGTTTACCTCCAGCCCACCGTAGTTTTCAAGCTGTCATCCATGCTTCCCCGTTTCTCCTTCAGACCTCTAATCAACGCAAAACGGCACCTCCTACACTTCCTCCCCAATTTTCGCATGAGTACACTCGAACACATACAAAAATATCGATACTACGTCTACCAATGATCGAAGAAACCAGCAAAGAAGCACACCACATTTCCCAGAATGGGTAATGTTAGAGTTGGCAAGCCCAAGCTCTTACAAAGAAGTGGGGAGACCAGACACAACATTGGTCGCGGGCGCAAAGTCCACACTGCTGACCAACCAAGCACAAATTTTACATCCATCCACAAAGCTGCTGGCGTGTTCTGTGTTGGACGAACGATGCCCTTAACTCCAATATAATTTCAATTGGTCAGTTGTAATGCGTTCCGAAACCTGTTGCTTCTTTTCCAAGTCTGATTGCACTTGGCAAGCTTGTGGGTACTTTCGAGACTTCAAACTGTATCTCCTGTGTATTTTGACGTTGTGGGTCTCCTGGTTTCTGTGGATGCACTTGTGAGTTTGCGCCGTCTTTTCATTTGCGTGATAGATTGATAGGTTTTTCTTAGTTTTTCAGAATAGTTTGTGGGTGTTTTTGTACATGCTAGGTTTAGCGAGTTTGCATGTGGTGCCCGTTTCCAATGGAGTAGCTTGCGATTGCTGTTTGCTGCGGGCGAGTTACGCTTTTGTTTGTGAAAACTTAGCGTCTTACTTGGATCTTGCTGGCAACATGGTATTGAGCTCTTTTTTCAAGCAGCGACTTGAGTTTCTCTGCTCTGGAATTTGCGCTAAAAGTAATATGCGTGCATCCAGATTTTGTTGTTTCGTATTGAAACGGAAGGAGGTGGGTCTGTCGCGGCAAGGCAAGGAAGGTAGCAACCATGACTAGCATTGGAACAGGGGTAGGTTTTGCAATCCCTACTTTAGTTCGACTCATTCGTGCGTCTCGTTGCAGTGATGTGAGGATATGAGTTTCCGAGAATTCTAGATATCATCATATTAATCAGCTTCGGTGTATTCTCCTCGGTTGATTATTGAGTCCTGTTTTCGTCATAAAAGGTTATTCGATTTGTTTGTGTGTTTCCAAATGTTGGGAGGAAGAGAACCTGAGAAAAGTAGGGTTTGAGGATGGCAGTACGATTTGTCGGTAACTACTTTCTCTCCGGATGGGCGAGTATTCCAAGTCGAGTACGCCTCCAAGGCGGTGGACAACAGCGGGTATGTCCTCCGAAACTATCTTCTGAGGAATTCAAGTTTTCTCTCTCTCCTGTATAGTCTGCTTCTACTCCTTGATCTTGCTCAAATTAGGGTTTTGGCAGTGTGAAAAAGTGTTGTGATCTGTGATTGTAGTGCTACATGAGAAATATTAAATGTGATGGCTTGCGATATATTCTTCGACCGAGTCTTTCAGTTTGTACATTGAATTGCCCTTTCGTCTCAACATCTGCAGTAGCTGGTGTTCAATATAGCATTCATCTTCTCTGCAAAGTTCGACTCAGATTTACTGATTAAGTGTACCACAACTCTATCTATAGCTTTAGGATTGGCAGGGGTGAGGATTAGGTTGCACTCCTATACTCCAGTACATCACTTACAACAAGATAGTTCAAATTCACAGCATGTTCGAAGGGCTTTAAGAGGTGGAACATGAGTGAATTCTGAGTCTAGAATGTTGTAAATTAAGATCAAGTATTGTATTTCTGGACGTGCAGGACTGTGGTTGGCATCAAGTGTAAGGATGGTGTTGTCCTGGTACTATATGCTTTTGACTTAATTATTGATCTTGTTTTTGGTTGTGAGATTATTTATTCCTTTCATGCTAGAGCATGGTTCATTTTTGTTCATCACATTCAGTTCGAGTATGTTCATTGTGAAAGCCTTTTACACTTGAATATTCCAGTAACTGAGATTAATATGCAAATTTCTCGTCACAGGGAGTAGAGAAGCTTATTTCCTCCAAAATGTTGTTGGAGGGTTCCAATAGGAGAATTCATGCTGTGGACCGACATGCTGGCATGGTCAGTTCGTTAAGTTACAATACTCATATGCAGATATGTAGTCTTTAATTCAATTTCTACACTCGTTCAGTTCCAAGTCATGTGCCAAGATCGCTCCTGCCGAGGCGCTCTTGGACATGCATAGAGTTGGACCTTTTCTTTTATAGGACGACAATAAAAATCCTGTCTATTATCCCCATCGGTGCATTTTTAGTTTCTGAAGATCTAAAGTTAAACATTTGGTCTATGGATGGTTACACACTTGCAGGCAATGGCAGGTTTAGCATCTGATGGAAGACAGATAGTAACTAAAGCTCGCAGTGAAGCCTCAAGTTACCGAAGGTATTGTGGATGTTCATACCCTCGCTTAATCTAGATTTTTCACACAATGATCTAAATGGATGCGAAGTGCTTTCTAACCTCCCTGTCATGAATCTCTTGTCACAGCTTTTATGGTGAGGAGGTTCCTATCGGAGAACTTTGTGACTGTGTTGCACATTATGTTCATCTGTGCACGCTCTACTGGTGGCTTAGGTACCTTCTATGACACAGTTAATAATGTACTAATTTAGCGACGTCTTTACATAAGTTATACACGTTAACACCGTTTCTGTTTAATCTTTGCAAGCTCAGCAATATATACACACCATGACTTTTGAACTTCTGCATTAGTCGTGCTTAAGATGTTTTTTTTGTTCAGACCTTTTGGTTCTTCAGCTATCCTTGGAGGTTATGATCGTGATGGTCCTCAACTTTACATGATTGAGCCTTCGGGTGTTGCCTATGTAAGATATTTTTTTTCCTCCACCCCTCAACGTGGCGTTCTTTTCCTGTTCCTAAAGAGGGGTTGGTGATCTGGTATTTACGGTACATTATATTGTTGTGGATGTAGCGCTATTTCGGAGCTGCGGTTGGAAAGGGTCGTCAAGCCGCAAAGACGTATGCATCTCTCTAAGTAGTTCAGCTTTATTATCGTGTCAGTTGTGTTTTGAATACTCAAGTTGTTGAAAAATATCTTGACTTCATTTCATGAAATCGTCTTTGGCTTTGTGGTGGTCATCACAATTGTGGTTTTCTAATAATTTCAATAACCGTGGTAATGGGACTGGGTATTATGCAGTGAAATCGAAAAGCTGAATTTGTCAGAGATGACCTGTAGAGAAGGAGTGATTGCAGTTGCGAAGATGTAAGCCTAACACTTGTTCTTTAACATTTAAGTTTCTGGAAACCAGGTTCTGAGTTGCATGTGATGCCACTTGTAACACTTGTAATGAGGCTCTTGAAGCCAACCTTAGATTTTAGTTTTGATTATGAGATCCTGTTGTGCTTTTGTCACTTGGTTATTTATGTTTGTTACTAATGGTTGTATTTTTTATGCATTTGGAACATTCCAGTATTTATGGTGTGCATGATGAGGCCAAGGACAAGGCCTTTGAGCTGGAGATGAGCTGGATTTGTGACGAGTCAAACCGTGATCATCAACGAGTAAATATTCCATCCTACATTTTTCCCTTCTCTGGTCTCTTGTGTTATCTATTCAGCAACGTTAACTAGCTTGTACGTCTCCAAGTCTGTTCCTGCCCAAAGTAACCACGTCTTCATCATGATTTCACTCTCCTCTTACGTAGGTTTAGGGCCCATAATTTGTGAGCATTTCTCAGAGATATGGTATTACTTTCGTAGATATTTATGTAAGTTGTCTGAATGCCAATGCAGGTTCCGGCGGATTTATTGGCTGAAGCCAAGACTGCCGCAAAGGAAGCACAGGAAGAAGATATGGATGCTGATTAATAAACCGTCTCTGTGAACTAGCTGGAATTTGCAGGAGACGTCCTTGTAGAGTCAAGTTTTGTTCATACAAGAATGTGCTTTACATTTGATAATTGACTCAATTGCTGATATGTTACGATTATCAGAGCACCATGATTGATATTCGTGCATGTGTGTTTCCATGCACATGGTTCTTGACCCAGCTCATCCATTATAGACGGGGTCATATATGCAGGGCTTTTCATGCTTGATTTTCCAACTATATCTCTTATTCTACAGTGTACATTGTGCCTGTTCCACCTGGTCGTCTTGGTACTCTAGTATTTTCTACTATTGTGGATAAACTTGCAAAACGTTTCTGTAATGGAGTTTACATGCTTCAGAAATGGTGTGCTTTCTAGCAGTCAGAAATAGGCTGCTGCATGAGAGCTGTCTTCGTGTAATTAAAGGATAAAATCTCCCACTAGCCCGTATAGGTTGTCTTTTAGAGCTGAAATTGTAAGGTAGATAAAGGGTAAAGCATGTGTGAAAGAATCAAAAGAATGTGCGATTTATTAGTAGGCGTTACAGCCTGTGGTTGGACCATGGGACTAGAGGTGAAGTTGAAATGGCCGAATCCTCAATTGGTGAAACAGTAAGCATGTAATTTATTTTTGCAAAATTGGTGGTGAAAAACTGATGGACGTAGGAAGGAGAATTTGTGATTTGGCCAAGCAATGATTCCTAGTGCCAAAATATTCTACAACATACTTCTTTTTTTTAATTATTGTCCCAGGTGTCACTGTTCTTCCTTGAATCTTGCACTACACAATTTTTTTCTCAAATGCAATGTGCAACAATATTTTGGCTTTTACGAAGTTTGATTCACTGAGCTAGGCATGGACTATGATGCCCCCTGATAAGCGTTGAATGTTTGTGTAGTGTGTGGGTAGTTTGTACAACTTAAGTTGTGGTTGGCAACTTGTAACCCGAATCAGTCGGTGATTTTATCAAACAATTGTAGTGGCAAATGAAACCATCATTTTGCTTAATTAGATAAGTATCTTTAAGTTGTTTTTGCCTTAAAAAATACAATTAATTAATTGGATAAGACCAATTTCTAATTTCTAAAAGAATAAAATTATTTCTACAAAATAAAGATTTGATCACTAAATGTATGAAAAAACAAATCCTTACAACTATTATTACAGAATTAAAAAAACACATAATAATCTTGGTAGACACACATAAATCCATATATATATATATATATATATATATACACACACACAATATAATATTCTCTACAATAAATTTTAAAAAATATTACACAAATATATACTACATTCAAAAACAACTTAAAGATACTTAATTAAATATATACTACATTTTTTATTTGTTTTTAATTAAGTACTCAAATTTTTAACCTAAGATAATTTAAAGAAATATTCTATCTAGATGATAATTTTTCAACCTATCCAGTGATTGAACATTCTTTAACAATTGTAACATACCATATCCATTTTTACAAATGACTATATAGCAATGCATAAAAACATTTGTCTGTAAGATAGGAATATAACATCTTTTGTCATAAAAGGTTGTGAAATTTAAAAGAAACAAAAAAAAAAAAAAAAAAAAAAAAAAGATTTTTAGGTTACAATTGGAACTTCACAAACCAAAATATTAATTTAAGATATTTTTAGGACGGACAAACAAAACAGTACTACCATACTATATACATATACACACATATAGTCTATATTTTGTATCATTCATTCTTGTATAAATAAAAAAACTATTTCAATTTTTTCTATCCTTGTTTTTTAAAATTTATTTGAACCTTCTTTTTTTTTCATGCTTTTTTCTTGTGTTTCTTTATGTGTGTATGATTATATATATATATATATATATATATCAATCTAGAGGCACTTCAAACTAAAAGCGCAACAGTTTTTTTAAACAGTTTGAAAGTAAATATCATCTTATTTTATGTAATTTTTACAACTTTCTATTCTCTTCTAAAGTTTTATTTTAAAGTCATTTTTAAAATTTCACTTAATCAAAATACATTAGTTGCTATAATATATGCTCCGAGTTTTTTATATTATCAATTTTTTTTTTGTTTTCGTTGTTTATTTTTCTTGATTGATATGTATATGTATATATGTGTATACATATATATTGAAAACCTTGATGGTTCTTGATAAGATATACATACATTTCACTAAGGTCAATACATTTTGTCATCTTAAAAGTGTAATTCTTTTATGATCTTACAGTTTTGAATAAATTTTACAAGAACTAACATACAAAAATAAAACATCAGTTTTGTGATTTTGTAGACCATTAAGAATCATAAAACAATTAAATTGAAATTTTACATCATATTCTCCAAGCTTACAATGTATTTGTATGTGTATATATGTATATGTATATTTTTTCTTTTTTCTTTTTAAATAGGAAGTAAACAAGGTCATAGAAACCTTGCATAATATCAAAACGCTCGTAAATATGCAGAACTATCTTCATGATATCACAAAATATATCATTTATATATCGGGTAAGCCAAAAAAATAAAAATATTTTTTCGTACTTAAACAGTATATAAACCCACTGATGGGTTTAACATGATAAATAAATACATACGGGTACGTGTATTTTTTCACGACTAAACAAGCAGCGTGACTGGTAAGGATCTCCCGGGGATTGAGGTGGCAGGGCGGGAACAATAGGAGCCATGTCGGTCGAAGACAGCCACGTCAGCGAACGCCAAGTCAGATTCCTCCCAGCCCTGGCCGCCATAAGCTGATGGGCCCAATTTCAACACGTGGAGCTTGTCCAAAAGCTCACGCGCCTACAAGGGGATGTAACGGGGCGGGCCGGGCCGGGTCAGGAGGGTGCGCCCCCCCGTCCTCCGCATTTTAGGTGGCGAGAACAGAGAGCTTGTTTTTGAAACGAGAGTTGTCGTGACTGCGATGCGCAGCAGCTCAGACTGTTCGGCGTCGAATTCCACAGTGAGGCGGTTTCGAATAAGTAAACCGTCACATCATCGCCACAGGCCAGAGGTTGCGAAGAAGGAATTGAGCAATGGCGAGATTGCGGGTGAAAATCCAGGGGAGAAGTGGCAGGGATGGCGAATGCGGTGATGGTGCATTCTTATTGACAAGCTTAAGAACGATGATACACAGCTGCGGTTGAACTCGATCCGGCGCATGTCCACGATCGCGCGCGCGCTCAGCGAGGATCGTACGCGGCAAGAGCTTATCTCGTTCTTGATCGAGATCAATGATGATGACGACGAAGTTTTGTTGGCCATTGCCTGTGAGCCTGGGGGCTTCATCGGGATTGTGGCCGAGATTGGTTTCGCGTACGTCCTGCTATCGCCGCTTGGAAGCCTTTGCATCATCGAGGAGACAGTTGTGCAGGACATGGCCGTGGACAGCCTGTGCAAGATTGGAGTGCAAATGAAGCAGCGCGACGTTGTTGAATTGTTCATTCCTTCGGCATCCTATTGTTGTGTCATGTGTTTCCCTATGTTTTAATTTTGCGAGAATTTTAATTTTAAGGAGCGTGTAGGCTCCGCTTGGAACGCTTGGAGGAGAGAAAATTAATACCGGCTTTTGATTTCTGATTTAGGTTCTAGGATCTTGTCATTCTGTTGGAGGAATCACATCTTAGAAGGCAATTCAATGTTTCCTGCTTCGGTAGTGTGTTTCTGTCATGGGATTGTCAATGGACTTTCGATCTCATCATGTAGCTGGTGAAATGTTTCGCAACCAGCGAGAACGATTCGGTTGAGGACTGAATCTTGGTTGTAGATCATGACTCTGTGAGACACTTAGTAGTGGAGAATTGTTCTGTATTAGGCAAACTGCTGGAACTGGCTGATTGCGTTGGAAATAGTGAGCTTTTCACAGGTAGGAAATTTTTTCTGTCAATTATTTGCTATTATCATGTCCTTTTCTGTGCATCACTTTCAAATTGCTTGCCCAGTCTGGAGTTGGGAAATACGTAATGTAGTTGCACACAGGTTACAAGATTTTTTCTGGTTCTGTTGATTGATAGATAGATAGATAGATAGATACACACACACACACACACATTTATACGACTACATATACTAATGCGAATGATATATCAGGAGTTGTCAACTGATCCGTCTCGACATGTACGAGCTGTAATTGCACCGGTTATTATGGGAGTGCCTCCTTTAATAAGAAAGGTCAGATAAGTTTCCGTGACATTTCTTATTTAGCCTGGCTGTTTCAATTTTCTCGTGTTTGAACAATCTTATTTATATTCACGTTTTTCAAAGTAACACTTCACTGGAAATGTTACGCACTGATAGCTTTTTTCTGTTCTAACTTGACCATTCAACTGCCGATACTCTGTTCCCTTTTCAATGACGGGAAAACATTGTGGATGCTGTCGTAACTTTTTATGAATATATTCCTGGTGTGGTTTTTGTAGGAAGACACCACTGAGCAATTTCTTCCCATTTTTCTAACTCTCTTGAAGGATAAGTCTCCTGATGAGCGAGTCAATAGGATTGGCAAACTAGACGAAGTCAAGGAAGGGGTTGATTCCATCAGCAAAGGATATAATGATACATGTCCAGATTCTTTCGTTTTGTTGGGCTGGTTGACTATGTCTTTCAGAATTTTATCACCTTTCTTTGTTTATCTGAGTGTGGTTCTCTATTCCGACACTGAAGGTCGCTAACAACTGGGAAGAGCAGTAGGAAGTCCAAAGTATGGGATTTTCGTTCGCAGGTGATTGGCATTGACTTGCTGTCTGAGTCACTTCTGCCAGACATTGTTGAATTCGCAGAGGACCGTCGTTGGTGCGTCCTTCTAGCCATAATTGAGAATATATCCTTATTGGCCAGTCAATTAGGCGTTGACGAAAAATTGGGTGCTATTTGCATGCAGTGGCTTGGAGATCAGGTTGAGACATTAACATTTAGTCAAGTTTTTATAGCATTGCTGTATGGAGTATGTTTTTTTCGATGTATTAGGATCCTGCATCTTTACTTTGGTAAGTATACTGGTTATACTTTTGTAGGCAACGTTGTCTACCAGCTTATAAGTTTACATGTATGTGTCGTTGAAACTATTTTATGTGTCGAAATTAATTGTTAGTTTACATTTATGTGTCGTTGCTGCACGTTATGGATAAGTATTGCAATCCTCATTATTTGTATGGTATGACTGCTTGTCAGACCATGTTGCCTGTGGTCATCAACGCTTCGAAAGACAGGTGCATTTGTCTATTCTCTTTGTAATTAAAATGTACAAGCACTACTCTAATGGTGTTTGGGTTGTATGAAAGACCATATGTTTTTAGCTTACGATTTTCTGAAATGGGATGGCAGAGTTCCAAATACCAAATTGAATGTCGCTAAAATGCTTCAATCAATGATTCCTGTTGTGGATTGCACAGTAAGCTCACGTCCTTATCCTTTGTATTTCCTTGGATGGTTTGCATAACTTCACCTCCTCAGCAAGTAATGTAAGTCGAGATTAGCTTTCTGCATCATTCATCCCACTAAATTAGTCAATATATTTATTTTCAACTTTTTCTTGTGGCTTGTGGACGAAATGAGCTGCTCTAAAGTCTAGTTAGTTGTACATTATTAGTTCTTGTAGTCAGCGTCCTTTTGAGCTGAGCAAACTTTCTCTGTCGGTCTTGTGCTAGTGTCAAACCGTAAATTACTACAAAGATTATAATGTGATAAGAGTTGAACTAGCCATTTTCGCTGACACAAAATACTCATAAGTTGTGGAGCACTCGATTCGCCCATGCTTGTTGGAACTTCAGGAGATCCTGATGTGCATGTCCAATTTTTTGCTGGTCAGGCCCTGCAAGCCTGTGACCAAGTTGTGTGCACTTAACACCAGTAACACACCTATGACTCCGTTTGATGAGTGGCTGCATCTTCGTTGTTTTCAGCAAGCACGGGACAGTGACGGGTGGTGCTCGTTACACACTAAGGTTTCCCGCACTGGACTTCAAGTGAAACTTATCTGATCTTGAGTGTTGATTCTGCTTCTCAAGAAGAATTCTCAAAGGGACCCATATCAGTGGATGAACGGAGTCATTGTAAAATCAGGCAGTTACCAATCATCTAGAACGAGTCACTAGCGAATGTAACTGTTCCAAGTCTGTTCCACATCTGTATCTACTGTTGTATGTATATTCTCTACAAGAGGAGGCTAGTGTAATGAAGTCTGACCTAGTAAGTCTAGACTTTTAAGGATGACATTTTGGCCAGTAATTTCGGAACAGAAAAATTTCAATTGTGGATTCATTATCGGATTTTCTTGATGTAGCATAGGTAGTACTGCATCTTCTTCAAATTTTTGGAAAATCTTATCTATTAGCATAGGTAGTACTGCATCTTCTTCAAACATTAGTGGATTTTCTTGATGTAGCATAGGTAGTACTGCATCTTCAAGCGCAAAAGTTGGAGGTGGATGCAGTCTAAATTATCATACTCTAAATGTTGTGTTGTTATAAAGTTTTGTAATAACCCCTTTAATTTTTGCAATCCTAATAAATAAAGTAATAAGAACATTTATAATGGCATCTAACTTGGACTCGGAAGATTCAATCATACTAATGTCTTGACGTCTAGCCATTCTAAGAGAATGAAGAAACAAATCTGTAAGAAGATAATATCAGTTTAGAAGAGGATAATCCACAATCTCTAAAACACTTTAAGACCTTCAAGAAGAGGGATAATCTAGTCTTTCACAAGAGGAACAAAGCTCCAATATTGTGATAAAAAAAATTACCAATTTACAAGAGGGTAATCCGCAGCCTCTAAAATATTGATATACCTTTGAATAAAGAGGTAATCCACTCTCTAACAAGAAGGATCTAACTTTGATATTAAAGATAAAATCAGTCTTAACAAACTATCAAAAATACAAGAATACAAAACAAGAGACTTGAACTCAAACAAGGTTTTCAAAAGAAACCAACAAGAACTCAAATTAACCAAATGTATACACAAATAACACCAAGAAAGGTGAACTAGAACTCCAAGAGATATGTTGTGAAGATTGAAGAACTCTTCAGCTTCAATCCCTATATATATTCATATCTACGATACTTTCTGAGTAGCTTCCATTAAACTAAGAAGCTTCTCGAGCAGCTTCTACCAATTGGAAAGCTTTTTGAGCTCCTTCTACTAATTGGGAAGCTTCTTGAGCTCCTTCCATTAACTAAGAAGCTTCTTGAGCTCCTTCTACTAATTAGAAAACTTCTCAACTGACTTTCACCAACTAAGAAGCTTTTCAACTGACTTTCACTAGTTTAAGAAGCTTTTAAAATATTTTAGAAGGTTTTGTAAATCTTTGAAGTATATGTCCTTAACAAAGAGTGCCATTCTTGGTTGCTCTCATAAAAGCTCTAGTTTTAATATAAAGAGGTTATATGGTTTTACATCTATAAGATATATAATATTTTCTATTAGGTTTAGTAATAACATATTACGATATTCCAGGAAATTTTATTTTATAGGATATCCAATCTATATAAGAGTTATATCTTTCAAGCCAAGAAAGTCTTAAAATGATAGAATCTAATAGAGACCTAATAGTGCTAAATACAACTTGACTACTATGATTCTTTGATGTTATTTTTAATAAACCAATTTTATAAGTAACAACTCCAAAAGATAAGAGTTGATTGTCTATGACCTCTATATGAACAACTTTGGATTTCTTAATAATAAGAATTTTATAGATTCTTAAAAATTCTAAATCAATAAAGCGAAAAAATACTTTAAATCTATTAAAATAAGGATTTTGAATTTTTGGACATTTGAACATATTGGTATGATAAAACAAAAAGGATTAGGTGATAATATAGGATCTTTTTTATTTATGAAATATAAGAATCTACCCACATAATTCCTATTGTGATTAGACATTCTTATTTTCTTACAAAATATCTAGTGATATGGCTGCACTCTTCATTCAATATATATGTCGACACTTGTTGTAGCAATTTTTAATCTTAAAACTAAGTTTTCAACAATATAAATATAAGCCATATTCTTTTTTATGTTTTTTTTTTAATTCAAAAAGAAATTTGAAATAAATTATATCAATTTGTATATCTTTTATTTTGAAATATTTGTTAGAATTGGAAGATATAAAAGATGCCAAGTAATTGGTATAAAGTCGTGGTACAAGCAATGGATATTTATCTTCCTAACTTTAAAACATCTAGTTATTGCATTTCATAGCATGGTTGATGGCTTCATTAAGATTTTAAAGATCAAATATAGATAGTAATAGATCCTTTACATTGTCTTGTAATCTCTAATAAAACTAACTTATTAATGCATCTTTACTTTAATTGATATTATATGCTAGTTGTCAAAATTTCAAAATATAAATAAATATAGAATGTATCTTCTATTAAAGGACTTGGATTTTAATTGTAGCCAAATGAATCTTATTATATTTTTTAAATGCTTCTACAAATGCTGCCAAAAATATTTCAAAGTTATACAATATGGAAGAATTCTTTTCAAACTATGGAACAAACCAAGACAAAGCTTAATTTGAGAACAAGGTTCTAATTAAATAAATATGAAATACTTTTATAGAATAAAATAATAAGTTGTACTTGATTTATTAAGCCACAAAATTTTAAATGATGTCATATTGTAATACATTTATATAGTGAAAATATAAATAAGAATGATTTTTTAATTAATATTCAATCATCTTAGTTTAATAGGAACTCAAGATACTTAAGAAATATTTTATGAAAGCCTCTTAGATTATTTTCTTATCTTAATAGCTAGTAGATAAGAATTAATTATTAATTTTTCCTTCCAAGTTGTAGAAATTTTTTTATTGCCTAAAAAAAGCCATAAATTAATAAAAATATAATAAAAAAGATAAATAATTGATATGGGTTGGACTTAAAAACTCCTAAGATAGATTGGATTGATATCCAAAGGTCGACTGTTTAAAGGAGAGGATCAAAATCAAACCTCTAGCAACTAAAACGGCTATCGAGGATAAAATATGGGATTATTTGGAGATCAGTAAGTAAGATTTGAAATCTAGCTTTAAGCTTGTTTTAAAAGCATAAGATTCATTTTCATAGGTTTTGAGATGACTTTGCAATCTTTATTCAAAATTAAGGTTTATATTAGTAATTTGGATTTTATGCAATAAAATTAGGGCTAGCACTCTTGATTAATTTGTACAATTGGTGTAACATCTATAGTTAAAAAATTGGCATAATTAAATAATAATTTAATTAAATATGCTATAAATGTATAAAATTTTATGAACTTAAAATCTTCTTCAAATCAGCCACCACAAAATATTCTTTTATCTTCACAATCAAAAGAGGCATCAACTCCAAAGCGAAGGGTGGAAGACAACATGGAAAAAGGTAAGAAGAGGAAGAAGGACAGAGAGAGAGGTAAAACCAAAGGCCTTACTTATAAGCTTCAATCTTATATTGAAACTTCTATTGATTTGAAAGGTGTATTGGAAGGACGGATTTTGGATAAAAAAAATTGAATTTACCATACGGGAGGTTTTAGGAATTGCAAAGAAAGACTTCCATGAATTGATTATTGATGTTATCAAGAGGAAATGCCAAATGACAGTAGAGACACTGATGACAAGTGTCATTGATACTTGTTTGACTAAAGAGGAGAAAGAAGAGATTGGCCAAGTATTTTCTATTGAATGTAAGTCAAGCTTTGAAAGGATTATGATTGTAGAAGATGATAAGGTAAGTCATGGGATTGAAGAAAAAGATGTAAATGATGGTATGCCTGCTGATTTAGAAGAGGAGGTTTTAGACATGTTTTCTCTTCAACTTCAAAAGAAGAAAGAGGATACCACCCACAACATGGAAGAAAAAGAAGCAAAGGTACATGCTTATGCCACTTTTGATGATGGTGATGGAAAAAAGGGTGTAAAGGTTTTAGGATTTTCTCATCCTTATTGGACTAGAGCTACTACAGAAGCTCAGATTAAGCTTGAAAATTTGAATAAAACAATCCATGCTTTGGTAGATCATAGCTCAGAGATTAATATCATGTCCAAGGCAATGTATGAAAAAAAAAATGGCCTATAGATACCAACCATGGGTGGGTATTGAGAGCTGCAAACAATGAAAAGGGAGGATTTTTTGGAGCATGTCCTACGGTGAAGACAAAGATTGGAAATGTGGAAGTAGAGTAGAATTTCTTTGTTCAAGATCATGGCACATATCTGATTATTCTTGGTCAACCATATATTACAGCTTCAAGAATGGAAACTAAAGCGCTAGATGATGGATCTCACTATACAAGGATTCGAAGTTATGATGGAAGAAACTTAATACAGTTCCTTACATTGAAGCTAGAAAACAAGAGGCCTAGAGATCAATTACGTAAAAAACCTCTTGATATTGAAGAAGGATTCTAGGATTTTTAGAAAGGACACATAGAGAATAGGGATCCGCAGGTGCAGGTAATATATTTATTAAGATATTCTCCAATATATATAAGAATGGATATGGAATTTTGAATTTGACTGATCATAGTATCTTGAATTTTAAAGGTGTAGGTGTGATGGATTCTAAATGTAAAACAAAAATAAAAAAATTAGAAAGAAATTTTAAAAAAATGGAAATAATTTCACAAGAAGAAAATATCTCGGGATTAATAGAATGGACTGGATTTCCAATTGATCTACTATATCAATTAAAAAGGTTAGAAAATATGGAGGAGGTTATGGATAATAGAGGTATTATGGTTGAAGTCCATGATCAATGCTTTTACAAAGAAATATTGCATTTTATGAAGGATCATGGTAAAGACATTGATATCCGTAAGTGGAAAAATAAAGCTAAAGTGAATGCCAAGTATAAGTCAGTAGGAAAGAAAGTAAAGCCAATAGCAACTCAACTACCAGATAATTCTGAAGATTATTTCAAGCAAGCTGGAAAAGAGCCAAAGTTAAGAAGTTATATAGGAATTGAATATCAATTCACTAAAGAAACACTTGACAAGTTACAAATTGGAGGGGATGAATTTTTAAATAAACCTGAGAAGTATTTATTTCAAAGCGTGCTTTTAAAATATAGAAAGGCATTTGTATCTAAACCTAGTGAAATAGGATGTATTTATCCAAATGAAGTAGCATCTATGGTGATCTTTATAATTCCACATATACCATGGGATTTAAAACCCATTCCAATTCCAGGAGCTTTATTACCAAAATTAATTGAATTGCTCAAGAAGAAGATGGAGATAGAAATTATAAAACCATCCATGGGTCCATATTCAAATCGTTGGTTTACGGTGCCAAAGAAATCTGGAGCATTAAGGTTTATTCAAGATATGCAACCTGCCAATGGTGTCACAATCAAGAACAAAGGATTTGGACCAATTGTAGATGAAATTGCTGAGGCATTTGTGGGGCATGCAATTTATTCAATTGGAGATTTTTATTCTGGATATGATCAATTTCAACTTGCAGCAGAGAATAGAAATTTAACAACAATGAAGATGCCTTTGGGTTTGATTTGTATGTGCACATTATCTCAAGAGGCTACCAATTCAGTGGCACATATGCAAAATGCAATGAATCAAATTATAAAAGAATTTATGCCTGAGAAGACCATACCTTTTGTTGATGATATTCCTATCAAAGATTGTAAAGAAGAAGTGAAGAATACAACAATTGATGGAAATGGTTGTAGGCAATTTGTCAAACAACACATTAAAGATGTAGAGAAGATTTTGAAGAGACTTAAAGAGGTAGGTCTAACTTTATCCATTAACAAATCAAAGTTTGGAATAGATGAAATCATTGTTATAGGTCATTTATGTGGAAGTTATGGTAGAAAATCAAATCCGGAGAAGGTGGATGCTATTACTAAGATGAAGCCTTGTAATAGTATAACTGAAGTAAAAAGATTTTTGAGAGTATGTATTTTCTATCAAATTTGGATTCTATATTTTGTCCATATATTAGAGCCTCTTTACAAATTCTTACAAAAGAGAAATAAATTCAAGTGAAAAAAGAATCAAAATAAAGCTATGGAGTCTTTGAAGAATATTCTAAGATTTCCATCCATTTTAAAGCAAGTTGACTATGAAAATGGTCAATCAGTGGTGATGATGGTAGATACTAGTCTAATTGCTATTGGTTGGGCTGTTGGTCAAGATGATACCAATGGAAGGCATTTTGCAACTAGATTTGGAGCAAGGATTTTGACTGAGCAATAATAAGCTTATCCGCAAGTAAAAAGAGAGCTATGGGGAGTTGTCACAGCATTGAAGGTAGAAAGGAATTATTTAATTGGAACAAATGTAGTATTGGAAGTTGATTGTTTACCTCTACTTGGTATGATTTCAAACTATTCAATTCCAAATATTGCTATGTTGATATGGATAGCTATAGTTTATATTTTATAAAATCCAAAAACTTAAGATATTGCAAATCCCATCACTATCAACAAAACGGCCTACTTACTGCCTTGGAATTCAATCTGCTGTCTTTGACTCCCAATAACTCTTTCTTCAGAACTCCAAATATAATAATTCTTCCACACCAAGTGTAGAGCTTGAAATTCCCTCTCTAGTCGAACCTCCCGATCTCCAAAAGCTTTCATACAACTCCTCCAATCCTCAAAAGAGTGACAGTATATCTCATATTGACACCTTATCTTCAAATGGCTATAACTTCTTTACCCTAACTCCAAATCCTCTAATTTTTGTACACAAATTGTACCCAAAATCCTAAACTTTACAACCCTAGCTTCTGATTTCCTAATGGCCTCCTTGAAGTCGCCGAAACCCTTATTAAGGTCGCGGGCAGCCTCCTCAAAGCCCATTGGGCATGGTATTCGACCAATAGGGATGAAGTTTCCCATTCCTTGCCTTCATCCGACCATGCCTTCATTTCATCCCTCCCAATTAGCCTCTTTCTAGCTTATATTTTCATCTTTAAGCTCCCACCTTCTCTCAAGGCTTCATACTAATCATTTAGATCTTATAATTTTTAAATACCATAATCAAAACAAGTAAAAATAAAATAAAGTTTCTTCTATGAATCTCTTTAATTTATTTTACTAACCATTCTAACATATATCTAAATCTATAAACATATTATGCATTTTGAGTAGATTTTACATGCTGTAAGCAATTACAGTACGACAATGGTAATAGGTTATATGCCAATTGAACTTATGTTGGGACAAAAGCCTATTATGCCGATTGAGAAATCAATTCCTACATGGTTGTATTTGTCTGGGGAAGATAGAATTTCTAGAGAGCAACTGCTTGAACTTCAAATATAACAAATTGATAAACTACCAGAGGCACATCAAAAAGCAATGGAAAGACTTAAGAAAGCAAGGCTTAATAATAAGAAAAGGTTTGACAAGAAACATCGATTGCAAGTAAAGTCTATTGAAGAGGGAGATTGGGTGGTGGTTTATGATAGTACATTGGAATATCAGCATAGCACTCAAAAGAAATTTGCTCAAAGATGGTTTGGACCATATATTGTTGTCATTGTTTATAAAAATGGCACTTACTTACTTCATGAATTAGATGGAACTTTACTTTGAAATCCAATAGCAGATAAACGGGTGAAAATATTTCAAAGGAGGAGTAAAAAATTTTCATTTGAAAGCCGTGAAATGCTATCATCTACATCTATAGAAGATACATATACTATAGAAACTAAAGATGAGCGTGGAAAAGATGAACAATGAATGGTGGCACATTCTGGAAGATGTGTAGGTTTAGAGGAGGTGGATGTCACATTGTAAATTAAAACATAAAGTGAAAGATATAAAAGAATGTGTTAAAATAAAAAGATTAAGATTAGAAGAAGAGAGGATGAAAAAGAGAAGGGATTGTGGTTATAACCACATTATCTTGGATGTTACAATATTTATCACAAGCTCAGGGATGATAGGTAGGCCAAACTACTAATTTCCTGCTGAAATTTCTACTAACAGTACCAAGTCATGAAACCAGGGATTTCTACAATGAAGTCAAGTGGATTCAAATTCACGTCATCTCCAAAGTAGCTAAGAACTTAACCACACAAGCTTCTTTGACTTGGCACTGTAGGATGTAGTTCTTTCTTTTTTATTTCTAATCTAATCTAAATTGTTTTTTTTTCTTCTTGTTAGGTTTTCTTCTATTTTATCTTAGATCTACTTTACCTTTATTCTCTTCTCTCTTAGATCTGAATTAAATTATTGTAGGCTGAAATTAGAAGAAAAGTTGGTAGAAAAATGATAGTAAGAAAGTAGAATAGAAATTTACCTCAAAAAGTCAGATTTCATCAAGTTAATCCAAGATAAAAGGTCAAAGAGGTAGAAAGACATGAGCTAAGGTGTCTCTTTGACCAAGGGAAGAAGGGAGACTAGGCAGGGATCACAAGGAGGTGTTGTGAGAGAGAAGGGTGTGTGTTTTTTTTGAGGTGCATAGGATTTTTTGTATAGGTAGTATATGTTTTTTGTGTATAGAGGAAGCTTGGAGAGGATTTTAAATACAAGTTTTTATAAATTTGTAGTAGACAAGATAAAGAATATATAAAAATAATTCTCATATCTTTTGGTTAAATATCAAGGGAGATATGAGTCGTCAAAGTTGCAAGTATTTAAGACTAGGGCAGTGAGGGTTATTAAATTTTGGGCCTTGGCTCTTGAGAACCACTTGGACTCTAGAGCCGAAATTTATTGGGGTTTTGTTCCTTATAGAGTAAACTACTTTGTATCAAAATCTCAAGTCAATATGATCCCTAAGCAAAGAGTTATGAGTGAAATTGTAACCGGATTTGGATGAAAAGAGAAATAGAATGAAGGCAGGATTAGGGTTTGTATGGGCAGTGTATGTGTGTGGATTTTTTTGGGTATAAAAGGAGCTAGGAGACGAATTTGAATGTGAAATTTGATAGACATAATCTATGTAAGTTAGGAAAGAGATAAAAGTAAGTTTGATACTCATTGGTTTTATGAATAAAATGTTATGCTCTTTCAAAGTGACAAGGATCTATCTCCAAGTCAATGAAGTTTGAGAGAACATATCTTTGTGATCTCAGTAGTATTTTGAATAAAATTTATTGGAATTTGTAGATATATGAATCTATTAAGTTGTGTAAAAAAATTGATTGCTATTAGAGTTATATTTTATGAATTATGAGGAAATTTGTAGTCAGATCTAGAATTGTTAGAAGATAAAATTAAAGAAGAAGAGTAGAGTCTATAACTCTAGTTCAAAGAGGACTTTTGGAGCAACAATTAGAAGACGTTTACAACATAAAACAAGCAACAAGCCTACCAAATTTCAGTACTTAGGTCTTTGTTAATGAGGAGCAATGAAGGTGTGAAGCAAAGGGGGTCCAAAATCAAAGGCAGCATAGAGGGATTACTTTGACAACATGGTTCTCCCTAACCACATGATCTATAATAAAAAGGTTATGGGGTTTGCTTCCTTACTTCCTTAAGTGCCTAGTGTTCAAATTTTGTAACAATTGATGTGATATCGTAGGATTTATGATCAAAATTAAAGGCAGGTCTCTAAAGGCAGAATAGGTTAGGGTTTATAAAGTATGTTTGTTTTAATGTAAATTCTTCAATTTTATGAATTCTTATGGATCTCATCTTGCACTTAATTAACTAGAGGCACAAAAGACCTAATGTTTCTTAGGGCTAAGACTCTCATCATGACAATGTCTTCTTTCTTTGGTATAGTCATTGAAAGTTGAATAGTAGATACTCTTAATTGTAAAGTAGGTACTTGAGTTTTAGGCACTTGAACAACTCTTTGAATATCAATCCTATCCTTTCTCTTTTCCTTTATTGCATGCAATTCTACTATATCTTCAACTTTTGTCAACTTTGTTGTCAGCCCTTCATCCTCTTCTTTATCTTCAAGAAGAATTTTTAACTTCTCTTGTAATTTTCCATGAGCTGCTTGAAGAAATAATTCAACCTTATTTGATCTCAATGTTATCTTTTTTACTTTTGATAATCAAGAATATTGCCTCTCAAACTTCCTTAATAATTTGATAGCTTGTAATTTCTTATTAGGATACTTGATTCATTCCAAAAATGATTTTTTTAGTGACTCAATCAAAGTCTTCCAAGAAATATTCATCTCTCAATGCATGAGAGAATATCTTCCAAGAACTTCCAAATTGTTCTAAAATTGATTTTATATATTCTTTTATCTCTGACATTATAGCAAGTTCAAATAATAAAATCATATTTTTTTCAAAAGCATGATTCAATTCTATTTTTTCCACATAATATTTTAAATATTTAAAAGTATTTCTTCCATCAAACTAGTCAATTTTGTTAATCATTGCTTGTAATGATTTGATTGCAAAAGCCTCCTTGCAATCATTGCCTTGTTGCTATTGCATGAATAATGTAAATACTTGAAATATATTTACAATATTTGAATCTAGATACATACCTTGTCCATTAGAAAAAAAATCCACTTGAAGCTCCACTTAAAGATCCACTTGAAGCGCCATCCAAAGCTCCATCAAAAATTCCAAATTCAACCTTCTTATCTTCTTGTGCCATCAATTCCAAATAAATACAAATAAAATTCAATACCTTCTATTCTAAACTTTTTCATTTGATTCACCATTTATGTCATATTACGTTGTCAAGTTGCAAGCCATTTATATAATGAAAAGTATGGATAAGAGTAATTTATACTTAATACTTGATTATCTTCATTCAATAGGAATTTAGGATACTTAAGAAAGGATTTATGAAAGCGTCTTAGATTACTTTCTTGTTTTAATAGCTAATAGATAAAAGTTAGTTATTAAAATTTTCTTCTAAGTTGTATAAACTCTATTACTGCTTTTGAAAAACCATAAGTTAATAAAAATAGAATAGAAAAGATAAATAGTTAATATGGTTGATACTAGGATTAAGCTAAGAATAGGATTAAGCTTAAAAATCCTTAAAATTAGTTGAATTGATACTCGAGGATTGACTTTGTATGAGACAAGGTCGAAATCAGACCTCTAGCCACAAAAATGGCCACCAAGGGCAGGGAGTTAGGACATTTAAAGATTAGCAACTAGGATTAGAGAACTAGCTTGAAGTTTGCTCTAAAGACATTAAGCTTATGGCCATACAATTTTGGAAGACTTGGCAATTGCTATTCAAAGTCAAGGTTTGTATAGGAGATTATATTTTTATACAATAAAATTAGAGCTAGCACTTGTGGCTATTTCATGCAATTGATGCAATATCTACAGTTGAAATTTTGATAGTACATGATTAATTAAGTGTTCTAAGATTGAATGAAAAATTATAGCAATCTAATGGTGCATTCGGAATTTATTTAGTCTTTAATACAAAGAGGTACTAGAAATTGATAATTTAGGGTTGGTTGGAATTTTTGCAATATCTTAAGATCTATCAATTGGATCAAGGAGATAATTAGCATAGAAAGTATTGAAAGACTTGAAGATAGAACTACACACCAAATTTTACCTAAAGTTAATAGTTACAAAAGGAGAAATTGCTATTCGGGCTTCTATATTAACTTTTAAGTCGGTAGCCAAGTATTATCAGTGCGGGTTTTGATCAATTTTCTACAATCTGTAATTTAGATTGGATTGAAATTTTTCGAGCATATAGAAGGCTTGTGTTTGCATTTGTGTGAAAAGTTTCATATTAAATTGATAATTAGATTAAAAATCACAACTTATTGAAATTCACTAATTGAAGTTAAGACTTGCAAAGAGACTCTTAGTTACTTGATTGTAATAAGTAATAAGCAATTGGAATTTATATGTAAAAGAGGTTATCAAGAATAGTATTTTTAAGCACTTTATATTGAGTCAAGCACTCTTGACATGATATTCAAATCATAATTTTTGTATACGGACAAAACTTATTAAAGATCATTGAATATATGTGAAGTGCAACTTCACCCTCCACAACCAAGTATCCAATGTATTTCCAAATAGGACAACATGTTATACGACATAAGTGATAAATCTGACGTGAAAGTTCAAATTGAAAGGTTGGAGTTTATTTTGGTTATTTGGAATTAATAGAGAAGAAAGCAAGAAGGTGGATTTTGGAATTATTGATGGAATTTAGGATGGTGCTTCAAATAGATCTTTAAGTGGAGCTTCAAGTGGATTTTCTTTTGGTCGTCAAGATATGTATCTAGATCCAAATATTGCAAATATGTTTCAAGCTTTTACATTATTTATACAACATCAACAAGGCAAGGATTGCAAAGAGGCTTTTGTAATCAAAGGACTACAAGCAATGGTTAAGAAGGTTGATCAGTTTGATAGAAAGGACATCTCTAAATACTTAAGATGTCATATGTGAGAAATGGAATTAAATTGAGTCTCCAAAAAAGATATGATTTTATTATTTGAACTTACTATAATATCAGAGATAAGAAAACATATGAAATCAGTTATAAAGCAATTTGGAAGCTCTTGGGAGAGATTCTCTCATGTGTTGAGAGATGAGTATTTCTTTAAAGACTCTAATTGGGTCACTAAAAAATCATTTTTGGAATGGATTGAATGCGCTAACAAGAAATTGCAAGCTACTAAGTTATCAAGGGAGTTTGAGAGACAATATTCTTGATTATCGAAAGTAGAAAAGATAACCTTGGGACCAAACAAGGTTGAGTTATTTTTTCAAGAAATTGATGGAAAATTGCAAGAAAGGTTAGAGATTCTACTTGAAGATAAAGAAGAGGATGAAGGATGAAGAAGATGATGATTTTCATTCTTGAAAGGATTGTGGTGAGTTCAATGAAATGGTACAACAAGTCATTGTTTTTTGGAAAAATGGAAAGGTGGCATTAAAAAATACTAGTCATTTTATCCAAACTAATTCTAGTAAGGGAGGTATGAAAGCATTGATTAAGGATTATTTGGCAATAAATGGGATTGTAATAATGGAAATTGTAAGTTATGGTACTAGAGTAGATAACAATGGCAAGGAAGAATTTTTTGGAAATATTGAACCAAGTGGTATTTGGTCTTTTTCCATTTCTACAATGTATAAGAAGAAGATGCCACGAGAAGCTTTATTGAGGATTGCTGCAATAATTTGTAGAACTACGAGTTGAGAGGATTATGTGGAAGCTTTATCAATATATGTCTATATTATTAAGAGTCAATATGAAGCCTTGATAGAAGAAAAAAAAAGACAAGATTTTAATGACACAAGAGAAGGAAATTCTTCTAAAAGACAAACTCAGGGAGATAAGGGTCATGAGATGGCTCACAAGAATTATCAATAAAAGATTCTTCAATATCTTCAAAGAAAAAATCAAAGGACTTAGGAAAAAAAGGTAAGTCAATAGCTTACAAACTTCTCTCTGATATTGAAGTAGCAACAGATTTAAAGAGGGTGCTTGAAGAACATGTATTCAATATTAAAGTTGAATTTATATTGAAGGAGATATTGGATATTGCAAAGAAAGAATTCCATGATATCATTATTGATAGTATTAAGCAAAAGAGACAATTAATGGGTGAAGTTGGATCAAATCATGCTATTGATGCACATGTATGTGAGGATGAAGAAGATCAAATTGACAATTGTTGCAAACAATCAACAAGTGGACGAAGGAATTATAATCAAAAAGCATGTTTTGATGAACCCAGTGATAAAGAAAAAGAAATTTTGAGTCATTTTACTCGAAAATATTGGACTAGAGCAACTACACAAGCATTAGTAAAGATTGGACATATAGATGAGCCAGTTGTTGCCTTGATTGACCATGGTTTAGAAATAAATCTTATGTTGAAGGATCTTTATATGAAACAAAAGTGGCCAATTGATATGGAGTATGGATGGATAATATGGACAGCTAATAATACATAAGGTGAATTATATGGTGCTTATTCAGGTGTGAAGATTTGGATTGATGATATTGCAATCAAATAATTTTTTTTTGTTTAAGATGTAACATCTTATCTTCTAATATTGAGACAATAATATATTATTGCAACTCAAATAGAAACAAAAGTATTTGATGATGGATCAGCTTATGCATGGATTTATAGTGAAGATACGAGAAAGACAGTACAATTTTTGACTATTTGTCCAAATCATAAACGCAATTGAGATAAATTGTGAAATAAACCATTGCCAAGAGTGTTGGAGAATTTATGGATTTTTGAGGAGTACCACTATTAAGCGGAATTATAAAAGTATAAAAGAGGAGGTACTCTTGCGAAATGGAGGTGCCTTTAATACAGGTATTATTGATATTTATGAAAATGGAAGTATTATATATACAAAAGTTATAAATTTTTAAAAAAAAGAAAAAAAAAGATTATGTGATATTGAAAAGGAATTATGTGAATTGAATATGTTAAAAGATGATGAAAGGATTTCTAATATTTATGAAAAAAATGGATTGGATGATTCTTTAGAAATAATTGCATCAATTGGAATAGGAATATGATATTTGCATCAATTGAAAATTTACTCTATATTATCTATCCATATTGAAAATGGAATAATATGGAGTATGGATGGATAATATGGCCAATTGATATGGATTATGGATGGATAATATGGACAATATGCAATTATCCATATTGAAAATGGAGTATGGATATGATAATAAGGTTGTACAAATTTATTCTAGGAAAATTTACTCTATATTTGAATCTTTTTAAGCATCAAAGATTATAGTTGAAACAAAATATAAAACAATAGATAAGAAGGTGAAACCTATTACCAGATCTTTGCTAGAAGATTCTAAAGAACAAGTAAAAAAAGCATCAAGGAAAAAGAGCTTAAGAGATCCAAGGAATATTAGATATAAGTTTATTAAAGAGACTTTTAAAGAATTGAAGATTGGATCTGATGGTTCCTTATTGCCAAGGAAAATTGAGTACTTTAAAGACAT